>CM076576.1:334091762-334691762 GCA_034641835.2 Pinus albicaulis
CTCTGTTAGGGTCCAGTGATTTGGCTGATTGGTGAGCCAAATGACGATGTAACATCAAACCAAGCTTTGGAGCCCGAGGACCTAGCCTTCCTGGACTTAGAGAGGGCTCTCTCTATATGTGTAAGGGATATCTATGTGTTTGCTTATCATGTTCTGATTTTAGGCTAGTTATGGAGTATATTTTTTGGTTTTGGTTTTTTAAGTTGTGAGGGATGAAACTGATCAAAGATATAAAATAGATAACAAGATGTAGATTAACTGGGCTATGGGGTCAAAAGGTCAAGAAAGCTATTAGATGACAATATAAGGTTGTTGAAGGGCCGATTTGATTCCAGGTAGAAAGGATCTTAGGGAAAAATGGAGTAAATGGACATCAAGTTTGTGAACAACAAAGAGTTTCAAGCATCACTGGTTCAATAGATAACATAAACATGGTAAAGAAAACCCTTAATCATGCAAAATGTAACTATAAACTAATCAACACATAGAAACAAACATTCAAGCCATGCATAGAAGTATAAGACCCTCTAACTTTGGGAAATGGCTATCAGAATTTGGGGAAAACACATAAGATGGACTAAAAACTCAAAACACTATGCCGAACACCTAAACACAAGATTTAAGTCATTGGGCTATGGAACAACAAGATTTACATGAAAGGGCTAGATCGGGACTAGGCCTCCTTGGTTCAACAAGATGATAATCTAATCAGTCAAAGAGATAGTTTCATGGACAGAACTATGGACAGTCATAGGTAAGCAGGGCACACCATACATCCTACTCAACATACATAGAACTATTAATGAAACTAGCAACAGTATCCTTAAGTTACTAAAGAGCAGTTAAGAATGATTTAATGCAACTAAGGAAGAAGAAAACATAAAAGCTATGAAGATTCAAGAATTTTGAGGTGCCTCCATGGGCATATCTCAAATTTAATCTCTATCGATCTATAGCAAGCAAGAAACATGTATCATGAATGAAAACTAGAAGACAACAACAAAGCAAGAGACGCTATACCGTTCTACCATGTCATGGAATCCATCAACAATCCTTCATCATCCATCCAAGAACATTCAAGAGGAAATCCAAAAGCATAACACAAGTATTTTCTCCAAAGCTCATATGACCAATATATTGCTTCTCTTCTCAAATTCAGCCTTGTTTACAATGAGAGCTTGTGGAATAAATAGGCTCAAGTGAGGAAAACCTCATGGTTCAACTTCCATCCTCATTGGCCTAATCAAAATATATAAACTTGTCCTTGAGGCTTTGCAAAGCCCAAGGCACAAAATATCTCATAAAACATCTAAGAAAATGCTAAAAATGGAAATTATATTGACTTTACATCATTTTTCATGTCCAAAAATAGCTAAACGCACATTTGGAAAAACCAAATTTTTGAGGTTCAAAAATTACAAAAATACTTCAAATTTATATCAGAAAAAGGTCCCCTGACTTACCGGAAACATTTGGCAGCCTTCCTGATGTTGAAACGAGGCTCATGATAGCTCATTGGAAATCTCTGAGTGTCTAATTTCTGGTGCAACTGAAATTACTCTAATCCGATGCCTGGAAGTCCTCCAAATCTGCACCTGTGTGTAAAAAGCCAGAAAATTACAGTCTGCTGATAGACCGGGCAGAGTGTGCAAAATGCGAGCCTTTTTCGCTATTTTGAAGGGGAAAATGATCTCCAAATGCTCTAAAAATTGCTGAGGACATGCTCATGAAATTATGGCATCTGATGGTACCATTCTCCTCCCTTGACGAATCCTCAAAATGAAATGGCGAATTTATGAGTTTTTGACCAAAAACCCAAAAATGCCAAAAAACCAAAAATTGTCAAAATGAGCTCAAAATTGGTGTGTATGACCTTCAAGGGTCTTTGGCAACATGTTCTGAAGCTTGGGCCCAAACTCCAAGTTTAAAGGTATTTTTCTTTCTTTTCTTCTTCAAACTGTTCTCCTTGATCATCATCCTTATGCTGCTGCTCAAAATGCTGAGTTGCTGCTGTTCGGCACTCTCCTCCTCTGGTTCCTGCTGCTGCTCATCTTCACCACTGTCATGTTGCTGCCTCTCATCTTCTGTTTGCTGCTCCTGAAACATTGCCTTTCTTCTTTTGTATGTAACTCAACAAGTAGACTTAAGGACAAAAACACAGTCCATAAAAGGTAAACAGTCAAACGGTTACTGTGATGGTGTAAGGTCACTAGTTCTTTGAGTTTTGGTGTGAACAAAAACAACCCTGTAGTCAGTCCACAACAACCATTTCTCACAATCAACACACTGATCTTTCTTTGTTTTTCCCTCACATAGATCATGACATACATCTATAAATGGTGGTGTCAGCTTCAAATACTGTAGTTTGTTTTAAGGTCAAAGAGGTGGCAGTCATTTTTTCCTGTTTCTACCTTACTGAGATGACCTTTTAAACACAAAATTCCCTGCTCTTTTGAAACCACTTTTTTTATCCTTTGCCTGATACTTAACAAGTATATTTAAAAAATAAATACAAGGCCAATAAAAGACATACAATCCCTTATTAAAGTCTTTCTAATGGACAGAAAAGGTATCATTGACTTTGCTTTCTATCACACAGAGATGACCTCTAACAGTGACTTAAGCAACATATTCTTGATTACCATGTTTGAAAATAGGACCACTGCTTCATTTGTTCCAATACTGTTTTTCTGCCTTCAAACAGTGCTTTTACTTTTTAATATTGTTCAGGTGACAGTTTGTTTGGTCTTTTGTCATCCATCAAAATATACCACTTTCACTAAGACAGTGTTGAGAAAACAAAGTCATTTCAGGCCCGGACCTTTAAACAAGAAAAATAACTCTTTTTGATGCTGTATTCAATCATGCACATAGCTGACAGAGTTGTAACTTTGTCTCATCACAGTAGGGTTAGCTCCAATGGATATTCATACAAATGCAAATTCAACCCTCTGTAAAGTTTCACCACTAGCCAACATAAAACACCACAAGTCTTGATTTTTTCTTTAGACCAAATTATCCATCCTCTCTTGGTGATCTTAACAAAGCAAAAAGGCACATTGAATACCTTGAAACCGATGATGATGATTCTTGAGGAGCTTGAGCAGCGTTTCTGGGCTTCTTCTTCAAATATTGTGTTTTTGCCTTCAAATAGTGCCTTTCATCCTTTAAGATTGTTTGGGCGACAGTTGGCTTGGTCCTTTGTCATTCATCAAATACACTACCCTACTATCACTGCTTGGGAGGAATCTTGACTTGGATGCGCTTATGAAAAAACCAAAACTGCATCACGAGTTCTTGAAATGTGTTCTTTAATAAAAACTATATCTCATTTGTCAATCACTGTTTGACAGGACAGAAATGGTTTGAAATGTTATGTGAGAAGCTCTCTTTGGTGTTAGGTCTCTGCTCCTTCAAAAACCTTGTCTTTTCCTCCCTTTGTAAGCCAAACAACCAATAATTATAATGAACACACAGTCAAACAAAGTGTATACACAGTCAAAGGTCACTGTGTAATAAGATAAGGTGACAGAGCTTATTTTTTGGTGTGAGCTCAAAGACCTATAGCATTCAACAACAATAAACTCTTCTTAACCAAAGTACTGCTCTCCTTATACTTTACTGTTGCTCACACAAATTTCGACAAGACCTCCAAATGTAATGGTGGTTTTACTCACTGAATCTGCTTTATAGAACAAAGGAATCAACAGTGGTTATTTGCCCTTTTTTACCCCACAAAGATGTCTTTTGAATCAAAAACATTTATACAGCGATCATTGTTCATGAAATTAGGTCATTGTTTTACCTTTCCAAATACTGTGTTTCTCCCTCTGCATGCCATTCAACAAATAATCTTAATGATAAGCACAGTGTCAACTTCAACAAGTCTCTACACAGTCCAAGGTTTTCTGTTTTAATAAGTGACAGGGTTTATTTTGCTTTTGATGTGGTCATAGAGAAATGTTGGACTTTAACAGCAATAAACCCTCCTAAAATAGAAAACTACCCTTTTTACTTCACTGTTCCTCACACTAACTTAACAAAAACACCTCCAACTGATTTACATTGCTTTCTCACTAATGTTTGACTGTTTGGGGGGCAGTTCATAGGTTTTGAAACACTAAGAGTAAAATATGCTTACTGTTGGTGAATCCTAGCTTATTCCAAACTCAGATTATAAATCAAAACACTTGATCTCCGTTTTAACACAGTCACTTGTCATATCTTGATTTACATCAAGGTCTTTGCTTGCCTTAAGCACCATTTAGCAGTTTGAAAATTGTAAGGGGGGTGAGACAAATACCTTTAAAACATGATGCAAAACCTTGTTTGTGATTTAAAACCTCTTTGAATGAGTTTTTGGAGGTTTTATGGTGAGATTTTTACTGATGCTACAGGCGCGCCGCGCACCAGTGCATTGCTTTGGAAACTTTCTACCTGAGCGCGCTGCTCAGATTTCTGAACGCGTCGCGCAAGTTTGCAGCCCATTTTGAAGGCCTTCCTGGTGTCAGAATTGGGCGCGAGATGGCTCGTTGGAAATCTGTGGAAGTATAATTTCTAGAAAAACTTGAATTTTTCCTATTGGAGTCAATTTGATTATTCAAAAATGCATTCTCCCAACACTGGTCAAAACTGGTGAATCCTGGTGCAGAAATGCATAGTGCTGTTTGTAAGCCACTTTTGGATGCCTTCCTTGTGTCAGAATTGGGCACAAGATGGCTCGTTGGAAAGCTAGAGAAGTATAATTTCCAAATATTCTTGAGTTGTTTCATTTGGTGTCCATTTGGGTGTTCAAAAACTGATTGTCCCATCACTGGTAAAAAATGGTGAATGCTGGTGCAGAAAAATATAGCGTTGATTGCAGGCTACTTTTGGATGCCTTCCTGTTGTCGGAATTTGGTACGAGATGGCTCATTGGAAATATATGGAAGTATATTTTCCATAAAAACTTGAATTTTTTCATTTGGAGTCAATCTGGTTGTTCAAAATCTAAATTTCCCATCACTGGTCAAAATGATGAATCCTGGTGCAGAAATTCTCCCGTGACATCTGAATTTTTCACGTTTCTCACAAACCATGATACCTGTGTAGAAAATGAAGGAGGTTTTTCTTCTTGAACCTATGAGGGACTAAAAAATCTCTCACTTTTGTAAATTTCATCTCTTTTTGGTCAGAAAATCATTTTGAATCAAACTGCCCGGGCGCTCCTTAACCCTAATTTCACTGTGGCAGAGGTATTATGATTCAACAACCATGCAATTCATAAATTTGTCATCTGCGTTTCTGCGTCATCGGAAACGGAGCTCTTTTTGACCGGTGACAATTTCCAGAAATTGAAAAATGCTTGGCTTCCTTCTCGACCATGATACATGGAGATCGAAGACCTCTTTACTACGTTTTGACTATCTCGTTTTCACAATTTGGGATGAAATCATAGTTTACATGTTTCTTTTGAATCAAGGTAAAAAAACTCGCAAACTAACTGAACACCGTTTTACTTTCTTTCAAAATGATAGTGTTTTGATTTTTGTTCATAAGGCAAGTGCCATACCTTTGTGACAGTGGCATGCCTACTTTGCTCTTAATGAGTTCCAGAACCTGAGAAAAGTGTCAAGGTCTTTCTTGCATCTTATGAACTTGTAGATTCATTTTCAGTGCTCTTTGTTGAAAAAGAAACTGAAATGTTACCCCAATATCTTTATATTCCTGATTCTTGAATGTCATACCTGTCTTTGTCTTTTGAAATGATGAGGCTTATCCTTTAACTTGTTTTGACAACTTCTGTCTCCAATTGCTTCATCAACTCTTTTCCCTAACTGTAGGTGTCAAAAATTTCTGCATTTATTCAGACTTCACCAATCTTCTATTGATTAAGAAAGGAGTTTTTTCCAATACACTGTCTCTGCTTAGAACATATTACTATGATCTCTCTGTCCTTTGGATAATGAAGACCTGCATTTGTTTCAAGCTTCCCAAAACTAACAGTATGTCAAATGACCCCTTTGCATATCATGAACAATAGTTTCAATGGTGATGTATCTTGATGACATAAACCTAGATTGTTTGCATCAGCTGTTGTAGAATTTTTGAAAATGCACCTGTTTATGAATGGAGCTGCTTTCAAGAAAGACATGCCTGATTAGCTTGGCATGCTGTCCCAGGGTTTTTAAAACTTAGATCATAACCAGTTCCTGTCTTTGTGTTGAGGAGACAAACATATGAGGTGTAAAAAGCAGCTAGAGTTACTCATAAACACCAAGGCTCTTATTAGCCATTTTCTTCTAATGGAGCTCTGAAATCACCAAACCTGCTGCATCTGAAGGTTACATTTGTCTTTGTGGTGGTGTGTAGCTTGCAACAACTGGACTTACGCTGGCGCTTTGACTGATATCAAGATGTCTTATATCTGGGGTTGTGTACTACTTGCCTACCTTGTCTCTATGTTTATCTGGAACCATAGATTTTATCCCATAGCCCAACAGAAAGATAAAAGCACACAGAGGTCCTTTTACTGAAGTATTTTCCTGCTCAAGACTGATTTGAGCCATTCATATTAACACCCCTGCAGAGATATTTGTTATGATAGCTTTGATTAAAGGAGTCCTTTTTTTCGATGCGCCATGATGATGATGCTAGCAATTTTAATTTATCTTCTTTCTTAGGACATAAGACCAAAAAATCTGCTTTCTTTTGTCTTGCACATTTCAGATCTTAGCCCTGTTTTGGTCATCACTTTCCTTCAGAAACCTTGAATCACTGTTTCACTATCTAGTAAAAAAAAACATGTGCTTATAGTCAGTTTTGTAATTTCCTCAAGTCAATATTGGCCAGCGCCCTCTGCTTGTAGATGAAGGAGGCGCCTTAACCCTCTGCTTATAGATGAAGGAGGTTTTTGGCCATGACAAATAAAAAGTTTGTTTGACAGTGTTGTCTTTCTTTTACTGTGCTATCAGGCTGAATGAAGCTGTAAGAGTTTGATGAGTAACTCCTTACCCTGCAGATGTATCTCAGGCTCATGTTTACATTGAGAAGCAGTTGTTCTTCTGAATGTGGATTCAATAATTTTCTCCTGAGATGACACAGATTATTTTAAAATCTACAAACACCCAGAAACATCTAATAATCAGCTTCGAGACCTGGTCTAGCAATGACCAGGTGTAAGTGGCACGACTTAGGGCTTTGACTGACCATTTGCGCAGTGGGAGGTCTCAGTTATTTGTTTGTAGCGATGGAGGCAACAAATTTGATGTTTCCCAAGGGTAATGCCTTAAAGCGCCACTTCCCAATTTAAGCAGTTTTTGCAGCCGTACTTGGATTGTCCTTTTTGAGCTGATAAGCGTACTCAAGAGGGCTAAGGCACAGACAGAGACAATGAGGTTAACCTCGACATGGGCTGATCAAAAGTAGGAGTGCTAAAATTTTTTTAATAGGGTTTTCTAGATGACAAATTGACATATGGAGATCAGCTTCTAGAAAACTCAGCTATGGATCTAGTCATCACTAACAAGTGAAAAACACTGATGACTAACAGTGGCTCCATTTGGGGAGGGCAGCTCCTCGTCAGGAGGTGTCCAGAACTTAGATCTTTGGCTTATGAAGACCAGTGCCTTACCCATTGGCGCAAAATTTCACCCTTCTTTGATGTTATTTCTGAAATGTGACAGTATGGTTAACATCAATGATATTTCTACCTACCCCACTATCTTTCCTAACATTTTTTCTTCCTTTTGGCGCATTTGAACTAGCAGCCTTTTGAAAATGCATATTTTTCTTTTTGAAAAATGAACCTATCTATTTCTACACTTATATCTGCCGGGAGTTTAGATTAAACTGATGAACTCCTTCATTACTCTACCTATGCTAGATCGACTGTCAAGATTAAGCAGTTTGACAGGATTTTGTTCTCTAATCTAAAACAGGAAAATTAAAAGATGATCAAATCAGGATTAGACAATCTGATTTGTCATGTATTTGCGGCATAAAAGACAAGCTACACACAAATATTATTCTGCATAAAGGAAATTTAGAAAAGCGGGGCTTAAGATGTACAATGTGTTTTTCATCCCTTGCTTCTCTCTTTGGTTCTGTTTTAGGCATGTGGAACCAGAATCTCTCCCTAATCTAAACTCTGTGATAAGTCAATCTTACACAATGTTGACTATCTTTTGCACTCACTAACTTATCAGCAAATAAATTTAAACATGTTCAGCTATGATTAAGCTAGATAGCTGAACAAGACATTGAAGTACTAGTAGCGACATTTAGACTTGCTCGCTTTCCGAAGGACCATTTTTTGGAACATGGGGCTTTACCATTGCTTTTTAGAAACTACCCTCTTTTTCTATTGTTTACTGTTTTGGTATTTTCTGTTTTTTCACTTTTTCTTCAAACAAGCTACAAATGAAAAGGTGCTCACAAGGCTGAGCTTATTTTCTATTGTTGTCTTTCTATCCTAATCTAATCTGTACACAATATACATTTTTTTGGTGAACTCTGTTTTCCAATGCAACCAGTCAAGTAGATGCTCACATGGGTGATTTTGGTTTAGTTCTTTCATGATGCAGAAATAATGAAAAGGCCACTCCCATTTGGTTTGTTTCTGGACAGTAGAGCTTAAGTTTTTTCTCATTCTTGGTAGCAACTTGTTTATGATAGAACCCACTACCCCTACAAATTTCTCAAGGAAAACAACAAATATATCTTGGAATAATACCTGATCTAGAGGATTTGATACATAGGCTTCATTCAGGACTACTCTTTCTTCCACTTGGCTATATTTAGACCAAATTTCTGTAAAGCAACTCTTCTCTGTCGTTAATCACTTTTTGAACACAGTTCATCATATATTGCGTTGCTGTTTTCCAAATATAGTGATTAAGTGGACTGAAAACTGTGTGAAGGCCATCAGGTTGACGAGCAGGGATACACTTTGACAGTAAATTATCTTGAAAGGATAGTGTGACCACTCTCATGTGTTTATCAACCTCTACTTCTTCATCTGAAATTTGTAACTCAATGGAACTTGGTCACTGCAAATCTGGAGTTAAGGAAGGCTCCATGTCCAAAATGATTTCCTCAGTCATTTCAGGAAAAGGCTCCTCATTAGTGTTATAGATGACCTGTAATGGTTGCTTACTTTCTTCAAGTTTATGAAACTGAGCTTCCTCCCGTAAAACAAAAACTGAGTCTTCTGCAAAGTCAACTTCTGTTTGGAAATCATATAAGTCAACATATTGATCAAACATTTGAGAATCATTAACATATGTAATTTCACCAGCTATGTACATTGGACTGCCATATTGCTTTTCTTCAACTTGATTTACAAATCTATTTTCTGATTTATGATATGCAGGGTTTACAGGAGAAAAATCAGCGAAGTTTTGGTTATATGAAGTTTTAGAGGTTGTCGGCATGTTTATTATTTGATCTATTTCCTGTTCAGTCAAAGGAGAAGGTATTTTGTTGGGTTGAGTTACTTCTAGTCCCAAGTTTTCCATGACTGCTTTAGGCATGAGGTTATGGGAGGCACCAGAATCTAACATGGCATTATGTAATATCTTGTCCCGTATGTTCAGGCTCACATAGGAAGGAGAAATAGATCCTTCTTGGTATTGACCTTCTATTTTCGGGCCGAATAAGAGCTCGGGTTTGTTTTCAGTTATATTTAAAGTATCTTCCTCGCTCCCTATGTCAAAAACTTTGAAAATTTGAGATCTATACCTATCTACAGTTATTAGCTTAGTAAGGGGTATGGTAATTTTTATTTCGGAAACTTCCCCTTTGAAACTAAAAGGAGTTTGTATTTTGGGCAGATTTGTTTCAGATTTTTCGGACATGACCTTTTCTATGCTCTTAATTTGTTGATTCTGGTTTGAGACCTTGTTTGACACAGTCACCTCGGGAGTCTTTGTGGAGGTACTAGCAGTATCCGAGCTTAGACTTGTTTGAATAGCTTTATCTTTGTTTTGGTCAATTTTTTTGGCCACAATTTTGTTGCTATCCATGGATTTTTTAAGGATGGTATCAGGGGTTTTAGCAGTATCTGAGTTACCTTTCTTGGAATTATCTTGGTTTCTTTTGCTTCTAAGGTCATATTGCCGGTGAGCTTCTATTATGGCATTTTGAAAATCTATGGTAGGGTCGTCGAGATCTTCATAGTTGGTCTCATCTTGATTAGGAGAAAAGAACGCTTGTTCTTCTTCAGTGAGGTACACCTCACTCTCATTATCAGATCCTATGAGGTTTAAATGATGTTCATCAAGAGGTTATGTATCCCTGTCATCTTCTTCTACGTAGTTTTCATTGAATGGTGGCCTAATTTGTTGGTCATTTTCCCTTGGTCTGTTTTGGGGCTCTTCCCTCCTAAAATTTTGGTTTCGGTTTCTGTTTGGAGGGTTTGGCTGGTTGTCCCTAACAGGGGCCTTTTCATTTATCCTTTCCCACATTTTGGCCATGGTTTTGACTAAATCATCTATTCTAGGATCTAGGGAAGGTGATGAAGTGGAGACCTCATCTTTATATGTGACCTTTCTTTCTGATCTAGTCCTAGCCCTTTTTTCTGTTAAGTTGGCATCTGCTTTTATTGCTATTTGTTGCATTTCTTCTAAGGTAGGGGGATCTTTGTCTCTCAAATGATATGTCATGTCCGGATCGAAACCCTCAGGGAATTTTTCCAAGGCTAAACCAAGTGGGGGTTTGAAATGAGGTGGGAGGGAGTTATATACACTGTTGAACCTAGTGCAGTAAGCCTGGACACTTTCCCCATTTTCTCGTTTTAGGTTGTTATATTCTGATAGGATTTGAATAGGGTTCCTTCGGACTTCCCACCTATTTTTGAAGATTTGATGTAGTTCTGGGATGTTGTGGATGCTGTTTGGAGTCAAGCTTTTGAACCATGTTTTGGGTTCACCACCCAGGCTTTGGGCGAATATTCTCATTCTGACGGTCTCGTCTTGTACCTCCAGGTATTCATATGCATCATTCATCCTACTTATATGCTGTTGAGGTGTGGTGGTGTCTTCTCCAGTAAAGTGTGGGATTTTTTCTTGATATTTATTTGGGAGAGGAGCTAAAGGCGATTGCAACACCAGAGGTGCGTACCAAGATGCCATGACGGGAGCTAATGGATGATGTACAAGATGAGGACTAGTGGGATGAGATGAGGTGGTTTGAACAGTGGTGGTTTGGACAGGTGTGGCGGAGGAACTTGGACTAGTGATCTGGTTTTGAGAAGATCTGGGATGGTGGGAGCCAAAGTAATGGAGAAGCTGAAAGTCGGGGGGGTGGAAGGTGAGGCTTCTCTACTATGACTGTGTGATTGGTCTAGGGTTTCAAGATCGTCAAAGTTTATCTTACTATGAGATCTGCTTCTGAAAAGAGTTTTTGACGATTCTAATTCAAAAGGTGAATCTGGTAGGATAGTGAGATGTTCAGGTACTGATCTTGTTTTACGGATGGATCTACCAGTAGCTAGATGGTCAGTTTCAAAAGCTTGCCACAGAATCTTCTCTGGGTCATCTACTATGATAGGGGGATTTGGGTCTGGATGGGATCTGGTGTTGATTCTTCGTGAAGCCAGATTTTGGATCTAGAGCTTTAGAGAGGATGGTATTGGTGAATGTTTTGGATGAGTGGTCTCTCTAAAGTTCTACTCAGGTGAAGGATGGTCAAAATAAAAGAGATGAACTAGTGGAGTCGCCAGGTGGAACTTGGTTGTTTTTGTGAAGATAGCTATGGTCCACCACCAGTAACTAATCTGGAAATGTTTTGGATTTTCTGAGTTTTATGTGCAGCCTATGGTTTAAAGTATTATAAACTTGTTTCAACACTTTGCTAGGGTGGCGATAACAAAAAGAGTTTACTCTAAATGATCTTATGGACTGCTTGCTTGTTTAAGTATCTAAAGGACTTAAGGAGTATATAAGAGTTTGCTAGACTGTCATGTACTCAGTGTCTCACCATCTCCCGCTATGTTAGTGAGGAATGGGATAGATCAATTTGATGGTAATCTAGAGTTCGATAAAATAGTAAGTCCTACTGGAGGCTAGTGGAGTCGCCAGGTGGAACTTGGTTGTTTTGAGATATGTGTGTATGGTCCACCACCAATATTGACAAAAACCAATCTAAGGGAGTGTTTTGGGGTTTTTTGAATTTTATGTGCCTACGAGGTTTGGAAGAGTTTCCTACAGCTGAGTCATCATTTTGCTATGATGGTGAGACAACCAGATTCTACTCTTCTAAGTTTGACTGAGATTTTGAGAGTTCCTAAGGGATACCTAGGATGTTTTGACTCAAAGTCCCACCGTGATCGCCATTATGTTAGTGAGCGGTGGGATAAGTCAATCAGATAGTATTCTAAAAAGTCTCTAAAGATAAGGGAAACTAAGCTTGTTTATCACTCAGGGTCCCACCGTGATCGCCATTATGTTAGTGGCGATGAGGTGGCTCATTGGTAGGTATACTTGAAAATAAGGGACTTTTGGAGTTCTAAGGTGTCTTTAGATTGTTACTAACTCAAAGTCCCACCGTGATCGCCATTATGTTAGGTTCCCGTGATTTGGCTGATTGGCAAGCCAAATGACAGTGTAACATCAAACCAAGCTTTGGAGCCCGAGGACCTAGCCTTCCTGGATTCAGAGAGGGCTCTCTCTATATATGTAAAGGATATCTATGTGTTTGCTTATCGTGTTCCGATTTTAGGCTAGTTATGGAGTATGTTTTTTGGTTTTGGTTTTTTAAGTTGTGAGGGATGAAACTGATCAAAGATATGAAATAGGTAACAAGATGTTAGATTAACTGGGCTATGGGGTCAAAAGGCCAAGAAAGCTATTAGATGACGATGCAAGGCTGTTGAAGGGCCGATTTGATTTCAAGGTAGAAAGGATCTTTGGGCAAAATGGAGTAAATGGACATCAAGTTTGTGAAAAACAAAGAGTTTCAAGCATCACTCGTTCAATAGATAACATAAACATGGTAAAGAAAACCCTTAATCATGCAAAATGTAACTATAAACTAATCAACACATAGAAACAAACATTCAAGCCATGCATAGAAGTATAAGACCCTCTAACTTTGGGAAATGGCTATCAGACTTTGGGGAAAACACGTAAGATGGACTAACAACTCAAAACACTATGCTGGAATGCCTAAACACAGTACTTCAAGTCATTGGGCACTTTGAACAACAAGATTTGCATAGTTTTAGGCAAAGGGCTAGATCGGGACTAGGCCTCCTTGGTTCAAACAAAATGATAATCTTAATCAGTCAAAGAGATAGCTTCATGTATGGAACTATGGACAGTGATAGATAAGCAGGGCACACCATACATCCTACTCAACATGCATAGAACTATTAATGAAACTAGCAACAATATCCTCAAGTCATTAAAGAGCAGTTAAGAATTCTTTAATGCAACTAAGGAAGAAGAAAACATAAAAGCTATGAAGATTCAGGAATTTTGAGGTGCCTCCATGGGCATATCTCAAATTTAATCTCTAATGGTCTATAGCAAGCAAGAAACATGTATCATGAATGAAAACTAGAGGACAACAACAAAGCAAGAAACACTATACCATTCTACCATGTCATGGAATCCATCAACAATCCTTCATCATCCATCCAAGAACATTCAAGAGGCAATCCAAAAGCATAGCACAAGTATTTTCTCCAAAGCTCATATGACCAATATATTGCTTCTCTTCTCAAGTTCAACCTTGTTTACAATGAGAGCCTTGTGGAATAAATAGGCTCAAGTGAGGAAAACCTCATGGTTCAACTTCCATCCTCATTGGCCTAATCAAAATATCTAAACTTGTCCTTGAGCCTTTGCAAAGCCCAAGGCACAAAAATATCTCATAAAATATCTAAAAATTGCTAAAAAAGGGAATTTAATTGACTTTGGATCATTTTCCAAGTGTAAAAATAGCTAAACGCACATTTGGAAAAAGCAGATTTTTGAGGTTCAAAAATTACAAAAAATACTTCAAATTTATATCAGAAAAAGGTCCCCTGACTTGCTGGAAACATTTGGCAGCCTTCCTGATGTCGAAACGAGGCTCATGATAGCTCGTTGGAAAGCTCTGAGTGTCTACTTTTCGGAGCAACTGAAATTTCTCCAATCCGATGCATGGAAGTTTTCCAAATCTGCACCTGTGTGTAAAAAGCCAGAAAATTACAGTCTGCTGATAGACCGGGCAGAGTGTGCAAAATGCGAGCCTTTTTCGTTGTTTTGAAGGGGAAAATGATCTCCAAATGCTCCGAAAATCGCTGAGGACATGCTCATGAAATTATGGCATCCGATGGTACCATTCTCCTCCCTTGATGAATCCTCAAAATGAAATGGCGAACTTATGATTTTTTGACCAAAAACCCAAAAATGCCAAAAACCAAAACATGTCAAAATGTGCCCAAAATTGGTGTGTATGACCCTCAAGGGTCTTTGGCAACATGTTCTAAAGCTTGGGCCCAAACTCCAAGTTCAAATGTGTTTTTCTTTCTTTTCTTCTAGAAACTGTTGTCTTTGATCATCATCCTTATGCTGTTGCTCAAGCTGCTGAGTTGCTGCTGTTCAGCACTCTCTTCCTCTTTTTCCTGCTGCTGCTCATCTTTACCACTGTCCCGCTGCTCCTGAAACATTTCCTTTCTTCTTTTGCATGCAACTCAACAAGTAGACTTAAGGACAAAAACACAGTCCATGAAAGTTGAACAGTCAAAGGGTTACTGTGATGGTGTAAGGTCACTAGTTCTTTGAGTTTTGGTGTGAACAAAAACAACCCTGTAATCAGTCCACAACAACCATTTCTCAAAATCAACACACTGATCTGTCTTTGCTTTTCCCTCACATAGATTATGACATACATCTATAAATGGTGGTGTCAGTTTTAAATACTGCAGCCTGTTTTAAGGTTAAAGAGGTGACAGTGGTTTTTTCCTGTTTCTATATTACAGAGATGACCTTTTAAACACAAATCTCCTGCTCTTTTTAAACCATTGTTTTTACCCTTTGTCTGCCACTTAACAAGTATATTTTAAGAACAAATACATAGTCAATAGAGATACACAGTCAAAGTGATCTGTTTTGTGGAAGGACACCCAACTTTGGTTTTTGAGGCAGTAGGACACCCTTGTCCTTTTTCAGAAGAAGGCCAAACACAATCCTCTTAGATCCAAAACCTTGCCTTTCTGTTGGTAGGCCACTCCATCAGTGCATTCAACACTCACAAATACAATCAATCACAAGGCACATACATTTAATAAAGATCACTGTGTATAGGACAAGGTGGCAGCTCTTGCAATGTTTGATGTGAGTTGAAAGACCTGTAGAAGTTTTAACCAATCAAGATTCTCCTTTAACCAAACATTGCTCCCTTTATACTCCATTGTTCCTCCTACTAGTTTTTCCACAAACATTTTTGAACTGTAACAACAGCTTCATACTTAAAGCTTGTTTTATGGACAAAATGGCAGCTTTGACTCTGTTTCTTCACCACAAGGGGGATTTTTAAAATAAAGAGCATTCATATAATGACCATTGTAGGTGAAAGTAGGCTCACTGTTTTGATAGTGAACAATGTCTTTGGATGACTGCACACTGTTCCCTCACAATATAAAACCCTTTCTCTTTCAAAAAGTGGCCTTTCCACCTTTAATGTATCTCAGCCAGCAGACTTTTTAATAAGAAACAATACAGTGGAAAGAAGGACAGACTGTTAGGTGAAATTTCTGTGTAAAGTGTCAAAAAATCACCTTGCTCTTGTGAAGTTTGGAGCTCAAAAACCTGTTTTGTACCTTTGACCGATGGTGAACTTTCCAATCATCACAATCCTGTCCCTGTCTGGTGTGTTAATTAATCAACACAGTTCACATCATATACAGTCAATCTTGAGTGTAGTCATATAGTCAATTACACAGTTATATAACAAAGGTGACAGAGTTAAAAATGCTCCAAAAGTTTCAACGGAGGCTGTATGAGCTTATTCCTTTCAAAAGCCAAGACTCCCCTTTCAATATGGAATACCAGTCCTCCTTAGAAGAATGCCTCTATAACATCTGAAAATCAACTTGACAGTGAGCTTTGAAGAACTGAAAAAATAGTCAATTAGAACTCACAGTGAACAACTGTCTTTTCTGTGGTTGGTAGGGGTAACCTTCCCCTTGACATTTTGAGAATGCAAGACACCTTTGTCCTTTGATTAGGCAGGTGAAAAACACAGTTTTCAGTTTAAAACTCCTTTCCCTGCAGGCATTTCATCTGTGCATTCTACTCTACACCACAGCTCTAAACAAAGGATATCTTCAGCAAAAACACAGTTTGTAGATATGATGGCAGTGTTCAAAAAGTTTTGTATGATGTGGTAACAAAGACTTATAGCAGTTTAATGTCGAAAGCTCCCCTTTGATCAAAACCTTAACCCTAATATCCAACTCAATAGGCATATGAAGATATATAAACTCAGCAGTGGTGACTTTGTCAAGATTTGTAACAAAGTTTTCAATTAGGGGAGATATGGTGAGTTTTTAAACAGAAAACCTATCTCTTTGACTCACACCGGAACGTTCAACCTTTACCCTTGTTTGGTCTTGACAAACACAGTGATTTTTCCACCCTACAGATTTTTAAAAGGTCAAAAATGCACGTGAAGTACCTTGAGATTTGAATGGCAAGGCTTGGCTGATCGTTTGAGTGGATTTGGAGCACCTTTGGATGCGTTAAAGATCATCAAAAGATGCGCGGCATGTTCATCTGGAAGAGCGCCGCGCAAAATTGTGCCGTCAGGTCACTGTCGCGCCCACAGGACCGGCACTGCACAGGCGCGTCGTGCGCATGTACAGGCGCGCCGCGCGGTGGTTATCCGCCTGGGCAATTTTGCCTCTGAGCGCGCCGCGCGCTATTCCAGGCGCGCCGCGCAGCTATAAACTGCCAAAACCTCCTTCAAATTGCTCGAAATCTCTCTTGTTTGATCTCGAGGGCAGAAAAAGGGCTTTGCTTGGAGTTGAGAGATTTCAAAATGGACAGGCAATAGCCTTGACCCCCTTTTAAAGTAAAGAGAAAACAACGATCCCTTCGATATTTGATTTTGAAAAAGTTTTGAGAAACTTTTGTCTTTTAAACCCATATTTGAAACCTTATTTCTTTTGCAAATAAAACTAAATTTCTTTTGTTTCAAACCAAAACCCAAAAGCAAGGGTCACCTCTTTCTAAGCCTATTTTCTCTTCTCGAAATGACATAACCTTTTGGAGAAATATGTCTTTTGAAACTTTGACTGTTTCTCACTTAGAGGAAGAAATGTCTCTTTTTGTAGCAGTGGCATTTGGATTTTGCCTTTGATGATTTCCAGAACCTGAAACACAATGCCAAAGCTCTTTTTGTACTTGATGAGCTTGTATACCTGTTTGCAAGAGACAAACTAAATCAAATACATTTTTGCTCTGGGTATTATGATATAATCTTGTCTGTAATGTAAATCTGATCAGGTGACAGGTGTGGCTTGACTGTAGATGCAACTGTTAGGTGTCTTTGAGTTTTTCTTCTTTGACTGTGGATAGAAAACAAAACAGGAGATGATACACCAGAGTTAGAAAGTGAAACAAGGAGATTTGCCCCTTTGTTTTCTGTGGAGGAGGTCTTCACTGTCTCATTGCAGTGCTCTTTGCTGAGGGGAAACTGAAATGTCACCCACTTGCCTTGGTCAACTTATGATAAGTCTTTTGAAAGATAATCTCTGTGAGTAGGGAGATTAATACTATTTGAAAAACAACCATCATTTCTTTTGCCTGTGTAATGACATGACTTGTCAGCCTTTCTTCCATTTGGTTTTGTTGGGACAGCAGGTTGTCTATAAATAGAATTGTTTTCACTAATGATATGTCTCTCCAAAGGTTTAAAACTTCATATCATAACCTTTTTATACTTTTGTGTTGAGAAGATAAGTATGTGAGATGTGAAAAAGCAGCTATACTTACTCATAGATACCAAGGCTCTTTTTGGCCACTTTCTTCTAATGAAACTCTGAAAACACCAACCTACTGCATCTGAAGAAAACACCTGTCTTTGTGGTGGAGTGTAGATCGCAACACCTGTACTTACACTGGCGCTTTGACTGATATTAAGATGTCTTATATCTGGGGCTGTGTACTACTCTCCTGCCTCTTCTTTATGTTCATCCAGAAACCATGGACTGTATTTCACATTTCAACAGAAACAAAAGAACACACAGGGGTCTTTTTACTGAAGTATTTTCCTGCTCAAGACTGATTGGAGCTATTCATATTAACACCCCTGCAGAGATATTTGTTATGATAGCTTTGATTGAAGGAGTCCTTTTTTGATGCGCCATGATGATGATGCTGGCAATTTCAATTTATCTTCTTTCTTAGGTCATAAGACCAAAAACCCTGCTTTCTTTTGTCTTGCACATTTCAGATCTTAGCCCTGTTTTGGTCATCACTTTCCTTCAGAAACCTTGAATCACTGTTTCACTGTCTAGTAAAAACAAACATGTGCTTACAGTCAGTTTTGTAATTTCTTCAAATCAACATTGGCCATCGCCCTCTGCTTGTGGATGAAGGAGGCGCCTGAACCCTTTGCTTATAGATGAAGGAGGTTCTTGGCCATGAAAAATAACAAGTTTGTTTGACAGTGTTGTCTTTCTTCTACTGTGTTTTCATGCTGAATGAAAGCTGCAAGGTCTTGATGAGGAACTCTCTGTCTTGCGGGTGTATCTCAAGCTCATGTTGACATTGAGAAGCAGTTGTTCTTCTAAATGTGGATTCAAGAATTTTCTCCTGAGATGATGATATATTTCCTGTCTTTGTAAAATCCATAAAACACTGTAAAACACCTAATAATCAGCTTGAGACTGTGGTCTATGCAGTGCTGAGACTTAGGGGTGTGTAAGTGGCGCGACTTAGGGTTGTGATCAATTTCATTTGCAGAGTGGGAGGTCTGTCATGATTGGTCTGTATCAGATGGAGGTTTTTGGCCTTTTGATGGTTGCCAAGGGTAAAATGCCTTAGAGCGCCACTGCCTAACTTAAGGGAGGCTTTTTGGAACAGACTTGGATTATCTTTCTAGAGCTGATGAGCAGACTAGTAGGGCTAAAGTTAGATAGGATAGTGATAATGAGGTTTAACCTTGACATGGGCGGACTGAAAAGCAGGAGGGCAAAAAAAAGTTTTATGAGGGTTTTCTAGATGACAAATTGACATATGGAGATCAGCTTCTAGAAAACTCAGCTATGGATCTAGTCATCACTAACAAGTGAAAAATACTGATGAGTAACAGGGAGACCGACCTTTCTAAACGATATCATTCGGAAAGCTCAATCTCAGGCATTAGTAGGACCCTAGACATCATCTGGACAGGGCTCTAGTTTGGTCCCTCAAACATCAGAATCATCAACTATAGCTTACTTCGAGATCCATAGCAATACTAAAGGATCCGAGCAGAGTTTTCAAAGAACAAATAATCTACACTCTAGTCCTTCACAAGAGGGAACGTCATGTAACTTAAAAGGAGAGGGAGAAACTAGTGGAGCTGCTAGAGAAGATTCACAACCATCTGAATTTGGATCTCTTGTATCCCTGGCTGAAAAAGAAGTATCTAACATCCTAGATCTAAGTAGTGAAATGAAGCCCCATCAAACTTTTAATACGTCGTTCGGCCAAATAACACCACCTGATCAAGAGATCCCTGAAGGTTATTGGAACATCTTTGATCAAATGGAAAATCCACAACCCCAAGGTCAGATCTCGACGTTGGAATATCCTATCGTCGACCCAGTAGTCAATGCCCTGATGAAGGCCATTCCTCTAAAAAATATCGCAACCTTTCATAGGATGACCTCAGAGGATCCAGATGCTTTTCTATTTCAGTTTGATGTCTTGTGTATAGGATACGACTACACCACTGATCCTCAGAAATTGAAGTTGTTCCCCTCCACCTTAAAGGGAGTAGCTTTGTGATGGTTTATGGGTTTAAGTGAAGGTACCATTAACTCTTAGAATGAAATGAAGAACGCCTCTCTCACCAAGTATTAGGACTATTGTAGGACTACGGATCTAAAATATGAGATCTTTAAGATGGTTGCAAAGGACGATGAAACTTTAGAATACTATGTTGAACGGTTTCAGTATAATTTGCAGAGATCCCCCTACTCCTCATTACCAAAAGCAGCTTGAAACCCACTGTGATAAAAGGAATTAAAGAAGAATGGGTAGAAACTTTAAATATAATGGGTAAATGTGACATATATCAAGAGGAATATGATGAAACTATCCAATTGTGTATTAGGTGTTTGCGAGACAGTACATGCATTAGACACAGTTAGATGTCTTACAGGCCAAACAAAAAAAAGCTAAAGCATAACAAATGCTAGTCGTATTTTTTCCACATTGCCGAAAGAAGCATAGTAAAAAAGAATATCCTTTGGACATGATTCATACATGCTCTATATGTACCAAGGATCATGCAATGGATCATGACCATCATTTCCCGGATTAAAATCAGTATTTAAAGAAGTTGAGGAAGGAACAGAGCTGGCATAATTAATGTCTCAACGTTGACAATGGCAAGTCTGACCCTCAGATATGCCACAAGACCCTTCTTTGTTCTTTCCTATGAATATAATCAACAATAGAATCCTGGAAAAATGTGGCAAGGTCAACCACCCTTCTCTGCCTGTAAATCCCAACCATATTCCATGTCACCCTATCCAAACCAACCCTTCCTAGGAGTTGGTTGGCCAAATTTTCAATGCTCTACAGCCTTCTGGAAAATTTTAGTCTGTAATTATTACCCTTCATGGTGGGTTACCTCCACCTCACAGAACCCGAATTGGTCTCAAAACTGGAAGTTCCATATGCGGATGACCAATCTATTCGTGGGAGTGGGTTCTAAACCTTAGCCCGCATTTCCAACTCCATTCCAAAACCCTCAGCCTTCAGTACACCCCAAATTTCCAACTCAAACAAATACGAATCTTAATAATAGACCAATTCAATATGCGTCGATTTGTGAGAATTAAAACAATGACACTAAACCTGTAGAATGTAATGAGCTTAGGCTAAGTTCAGGGCATATTACCACTATAAAATAAAATGAATAAGAAAATCAACCTGCAATAAATCCTCCAACTATAGTCATAATGGAAATAAAACAGGGAGAAGACATAGTTGAGAAACAGAACCCCGATAAAATTACAATTTTTTCTCCCCCGTTCCCTAAGACACAAGCAATAGCTAAACCAGCTTTTTATCCTGATTTTGATATCTTATGGGAATTGAAAAACTTATGCATAAAAATTCTACTCCTCCAGGCCATATAGGACATCTTGATTTATGGAAAGACAATTAAGGAATTACTAGGAAAGAAGCATGGGAGGAAATTAAAAAATCCATCAACTGTACATGTGGTAGGAACTTTATCTGGTCTGCTTTTGGGTAAATAAGCACTAATTAAATATGAAGACCTAGGAAACCCTGTAGTTACAGTTCAGGTACAAAGGTTTACCTTTCCAAACACATTGGTAGATCTTGGGGCAGCCATTAATCTTTTGACTGTTGAAACCTGCAAAGTTATGGGCATTACAACCTTGGAACCCACTCCAACCTTATTATAAATTACCGACAGATCAGAGGTTAAACCTGAAGGAACCTTACAGGATGTAATTGTCTCTATCAACTCCTGGGAAGATCCTGTCTACTTTCTATTCATCGACCCAAGGAGTAGGCTAGATGGTCATCCTTTGATATTGGGTCGACCTTGGTTAGCAACAACAGATGCTTACATAGGATGTCGTGCAGGAAGCATGACTATCATTAAAGAAAATGTTGTAAATACTCAGTTACAGCCACCTAGATACCCAAAAGAAAACATATGTTCTCCTCTCACACTAGAAGAAGCTCTTTAATTTAAGAATCAAACAAAATATGGTGTGATTAATAGCTTCATTAATGGACCAGTTTCTATGAATAATCCAACAGGTCAAATGTTAAAGGTCATCGTATAAATGAAGCACAGGGAGAAACCTTGGGGGACGCTGACAATCAACATATACCCATGATTTTTTTTTTATAAAAGCAGAACAATTAAGATTGAACCAGGTAAAACACTTAACATTAATGGTAACTTAGACAATCATCAACAATAAAAACTTATTCAGGTTCTTCGGAAATACGAAGAAGCTTTTGCCTTGGAATACTCAGACATGAAAGTTATAGATCCTCAGATGTGTACCCATAATATTTATATCGAGAAGGATTCTCACACCATCTAACAGCCTCGGAGGAGGTTGAATCTTCACCTCAGAGACATCGTAAAAGAAGAACTGCAAAAGTTGTTGGATGTAAATTTTATTTATCATATCTTAGATAGTCATTGGGTCTCCCCGTTGGTAGTCGTTCCCAAGAAAAATGGGAAATGGCGAATTTACCTGGACTACATAGAACTGAACAAAGCCACCCAGAAGGACCATTTCCCTCTTCCTTTTATTGATAAAATTCTTGATACCTTAGCAGGGAAACATTTTTTTCCTTCCTTGACGGCTTCAGCGGCTATAATCATATTTAGATTGCCCCTAAAGACCAGGATAAAACTACGTTTACATGCCTAAAATTTATTATGGAAGACTTGAAATTTAAGGGCTTAAAATTTATATGGAAGACTTTACCCCATATGGAAGTGACTTTGATCAGGGTTTATGAAATCTGGAAAAGGTACTTGAATGATGCATTTCCACCAGGTTATGCTTAAGCCACGAAAAATGTCACATGATGATGACCGAAGGTGCGGTTTTGGGACACTACATCTCTACGGCTGGAATACAGGTAGATCTGGATAAATAGAGGTAATTCTTGCACTACCTACACCTCGCACACAGATTGAGGTACGCAGTTTCCTTGGCCCATGTAGGGTACTACCGAAAATTTATAGAGATATTTTCAAATATTGTTGGACCTTTATATGTTTTAACATGTAATGTGGAATTTAACTGGTCTGAAAAATGTGATATTTCCTTTGCAAAACTAAAGGAATTGGTTTCAACCGCACCAGTGTTACGAGGACCAAACTGGGAGATGCCTTTCCATATCTCTTTAGATGCATCAGACACGGCTATAGGCACAATTCTTGGACAAGAAGAGGACAGGAAGCCCTATGTTATCTACTATATTAGCAAAAATCTTACCCCTGCTGACCTAAATTATACAGTAACAAAAAATTATTTTTTGGTTGTTATATATGCTATCAACTATTTTAGACATTATATAATAGCTTGTCCAGTTTTCTTGTATACTGACCACTCTGCAATCAGGTACTTAGCCAACAAACCTGTTATCCTTAATAACAATTAGGTTGGTTAGGAGTGTCTTTTTGAGTTAGGTTAAGTTTTTATGGTCAAATAAAGGCATGAAATTGATTAAATTTCATGTTTTTTTATATAGTCTTAATAAGTGGTCATTGGTCATGTAACTAAGGTCTTGTCAAAGGTAAAACTCAAAAATTTGAATGCATGGGTTAATTAAGTCACTTCTTGACACTTGGCACTTTTTCCTGAGTCTGCGGCATTTTCTGTGCAAAACAACCTATTTTCGCTACAGACTCACCTGACAGTTTCGTAGCGAATATGTTATCCCACTAAATAGAATCGCTACAAACTCGGGTTTTTCTGCTAACCGTGAGGGGATCGATATGATGTCATCTTTTTAGTGGTCAGAGGTCAGCTTGTCATCATGTACATAATTTTTTTGAGTCATCATTTGATGTATTGCATGCTTGGTAATCATTACACCACCATCATTATGTTTCCCTCCCACTTTTGTTTCCTAATTTAGCCTTCATCCATTTGAACATCAGCACTTACCTTTCGATCCTTGTGAGTTGCTTGATCCAATACCAACAATTTTCATTTTTATCTCTTGTCTAGTTGTTGTCGTAGGTTAGCTTCCACCTCTGTCAAACAAGCAGGTTGATGTCTTATACAGTTTTTGAAGGTGTCAAGAGTTGAAGCATGGTAGCACTATATTGGAGGGCATGGATTCACACAAGAAGACCTAAAAAGGAGGCTCTGTAGTCAGATAGGAGCCTATGGACCCAAAACTGGTTATGGAAGATCCAAGTTTTGCACAAACCTTCACAAAGGTTGGTTGTATGAGATTTTTTCAAAAACTACAGGGGTACCATGCACAAGTATCCAAGGATTTTACTGTCAACTTTGTTGAAATAGATTCAAAGGTGGGCTTATTGAGTTTCACAGTTTCTCCTGAGACTATTGCACAAGCAACAAAAATTCCGATTTTAGGAGAAGAATGGTTCAAGGCAACCAAGTTCAAACTTTAGAATTGTGACGATTTTTTGAAGTAGGAGCATATAGGAGTTGATATGACCTCAAGCATACCTAGGAGCTGCCTAAAATAAAACTACTCAAAGATGTTGATGGTAATCCAAAGTATTTTACATTTGAAGGTATATTTCACATGATCTGCCAATATCATTTCAGACTCTTACTCTATTTCACAAGTAAAAATCTCCTTGATCCTACATTCTTTCTTTTCAGAATCTTAGGTAATATGTCTGACAAAGTGCAAGCCAGACCTGAGAGCAGTGACACATCCATATGTCATCATGGCTTAATCAAGTTGTTGGTTGTGGAAGAATTGAAGAAATTGAATAGGGATCGGGCTACCTTTCTGTTTTTAAGTGGTTATGATGTAGATTTTCTTACTCCAAATAAGATACCCAAGTCAAGGAAAATCACTCCCAAGAAGGATAAAGAGCCCATAGCTAAAGCAGGGGTTGATCCTGAGGAAGAGGTGCAGCCTATAGTAGAGCCCATGGAGGTAGAGATTGAACAGTTGCAAGAGCCAGTGGCACCCCAATAAACACTTACCAGCAGAAAGCCCAAGATTTATACAAGGGCTCATAGGAGAATCACCAGGAGTCAAATAGAGGGAAATGATAAACTTGAAGACATTCTATAGGCCATTGATATTGAAGAAACCCATGTGGTAAAACCTATAGAGGTTAAAGGAACAAAAATGAAGAAGAAGGGTCTCACAGCAAAAAGGCTTGATTTTCCAATGAGGATTCAGGTGTTGTCTTCAAGCATAGAAAACCTTTTACTAGGTCACAGCTCTCAAAGGGAGGCAAACTTGATAAGATGCATAAAGAGACAGAAAAGAAGAAGCAACCCATTATGGAAGAGATCATTACATTATCCCCAGCTGAATCATAAATCACCAAATCACAGAAAGGAAAAGAGAAGTATGAAGTGAAGCTTCTTAGAAAGAAACTTAAAGAAGCCAGAGATGAAGTTTTAGAAACCAAGCTAGAGTTGGAGGATTGTAAACAAGAAAGGAAGGAGCTGACATATTTCTAGAAGGAATTCAGCAAGCAAATTCATTTTTATGATGAAGTGGCAGAAAGGTCAAGGAAAATGCTAAAAATAACACTGCCCCTACACAAGATGATGAAGCATACCATGAGGAGAAACAGGTGGTTGCAGGCAGAGAGGAGAAATTTTCTCAAGTCAAAGAGTTAGAAATTCAAATGGAAATGGTCCAGACAAAGTTAAAGAAAAAAGGCTTGAAAATAATAGTTGTGGATGAACATGATGCCCCTTGAAGATGGTAAGACATTTTTGGGACAATTTTTGTCTTAGGATGCTCCCTCTCATCATTTCACATAGCATTGGATAGGTTTTTGGGGGTAAAAAGTGGAATATTCAAATTCTGGAAATATCAGGCAAGTTTGTAGCGTACTCAAGGCTTAAAGCCGATTTTTCACTACAAACTCACTGAAGATTATTTTAAGTCATAATTTCCAAATTTTATCGTAATAGGAGTGGGTAAAGGCGTGTGTTTAAGTATTTTTTCCTAATGAATATCCTCCAATGAGAAGAAAAGTCATAATGGGTGCAGAAATCACCAAATGGAAAATGCTACAAACTCTTCGCTACGGACTTGCCTTAAATGCTTTGTTTTTGCAGTGAGAGGAAATTTTGGTTCTTTTGTTGCATTTAGTGTTTTTTGGGAGCACATGAGTCATCAGGAGATGCTGAAGTGTGTCATTGAAGACACCTGTTGGTAAGGCCACTCAGCAAGGAGGGTGATTGGGCTGCTAGCTCATCAATTTTTCCACATCATCAAACATAACAACACATCCTAAAATTCCGAGAAGCAGAGCCTAGATTCTAGTATGGTTGTTCATCACTTGGTCATGGTCATGACCACCTAAGTCAAAGTTGTTTTATTCGATAAGAATTATCATGTATGGGTTAATTAAAATTTGTTAATGAATTTAATGGTGTTAGAGTCCTATTAGGTTTTAAACTCCTTGTAAACAGAAATATCTCTTTACTCTCTCCTTCTAAACAATTACTTTTTGGATAATATGTCTTCAGTAATTTCGAGGGTCTAGCCAGGTGGCAGACTTCATGTAAAAGGCGTTTAATTCTATAAATAGGGAGATGAGAGAGTTAGAGAATGTTTATCGATGTTATGTCTTATGCTACTATTGTAATATTTTCATTTCGGTAATATATAGTTGCATAAAGCTTCTTTCAGACCTGATATTATTCATCTACTCTTATCCATTTGTCTTATCTACCTTTTTAATGTCCATTCAACTTAATTTATATGTAATCACTTGGAATTCATATTTAAATATGCTCCAACTTCCTTTATGCATATAGTTTGTTGTTCAAGCTATTTTTTATGAGAGTACACATGCATCAGCTTCCCTAATAGATTTTTTATGTAATTGAGTTTCACAATGAATCCATGCCCAATGGTAGCCATTAACACACATCCTTCACCTATAAAAAACCATCCAAGATACATCTAAGAGTTAGCCATCTTTGTTCTAAACATTGTTTATTGAAGATCATACATTTCCTTGAGAGAGTCCTCTCAAGTTGGAAGGGCTAACTTCCAACCATAATTGGTTTGAAACAGTTACACTGAATTGACTGTTGAGCAGCCCAATAAGTCTTAGTTTGGTGATAACAAAACAAATCATTAATGGGCGAGTAACTCGTTGGTTTTTGTTACGGCAAGACTTCGATATTACCATAAGGGATCGGCCAGGAAAAGAAAATCTTGTTGAGGACTTCCTGTCTCGGGTGCATAAGACGAATGATCCATTATCAGTAGATGACCATTTTCCAGATGAGAACTTGTTCGCAGTAATGATCAAAGTGCCTTGGTATGCGGATGTAGCAAATTATTTAGCAGTCGAGAAGTTACCAGCACATATGACACCCAAGGAAAGAAAGTTTATCATCCAATATAGCACTTGATTTTAATGGATTGGTGGGTTTCTTTTCCACACTGGATCTGACTTACAGATTCGAAGGTGTATTCAAGAAGATGAGGTCTATGATATCTTGAAGGCCTGTCATGACGAGCCTTGTGGCAGAAATTTCGTAGATCGCAGGACTGGGCATAAAATCCTTCAAATGGGCTATTACTGACCCACCATATTCAAAGATGCCAAGAAATATGTTCAAGTGTGTGATAGCTGCCAGAGGATGGGTCATCCTGGCGAGGCTAATGAGATTCCATTGCAGCCTTAGTTGGTGGTGGAACCCTTTGAAATATGGGCACTTGACTTTGTTGGGCCCTTTAATCCACCATCAAATCAAAATGTTTATATACTGGTCACCACAGACTATGTGACTAAATGGGTAGAAACAGTAGCCTTGCCACAGGCCACCGAAGAAACAGTGATTAATTTCCTTTTTGCATTTTTTCTATGATATGGCTTACCAAGGGAGGTAATAACCGACGAAGAACCGCAGTTTACAGGACACAAAATTTCGGCCACTCTGCGGAATCATCATATCAAACATTGAGTTACATCTCCATATCACCCATGGGAAAATGGATAGGTAGAAAGCACCAGCAAATTCCTAGAATAAATCTTGACTAAGACAGTCACGACAAATCGATGGGACTGAGCTGCTAAACTTCCAGAGTCCTTGTGGGCCTATCGTACAACATGGCTCAATACTACTGGATACTCCCCTTACCAACTTGTTTTCGGAAAATAATTGATCTTCCCAATAGAGTTTGAAATAAAGACTCTTAAGACAGCCCAGGAGGTTGGACTAGATCTTACAGAGGCCCAAACACAACGAATTTAGCAAATAAATGAACTATATGAAGCATGCTTACTTTCCCTACAGCGTACAACACTTATTCAACAGAAAAGGGCCAAGTGGCATGATAGGTTGATTAAAAATAAATCATTTCAGAAGGGTGATTGTGAACTCCTCTATGACTCCGGATTCCATGAATTCCCAAGGAAACTATAGACATGGTGGCTCGGCCCTTATGAGATTCAATAAGTGCAGAATAATGGCACCATAACGTTAATCACCATTGATGGGTCTGATGCCCCTTTCCTAGTGAATGGACATCAGTTGCGACTTTATCATCAGCCACTCACAAAGGAGTCTTTTTATCAGTGGGTAAGTAATGATCCTACTCTCTCCAACGCATAGTTGCAGGGGATGGTAACCCGGCAGCTTCATTTCCATAAAAATTGTTTTCTTTCCATATTGTAAATAATGTACATATTTTCCTTGAAAATGGCTTAGAAGTTTTGTTCTTTCTTTCTTTTAATATTTCTTGTTTCGCATGTTGGAATTTTAATAAAGACAATATTTTATAAATCGATTGTTTCTTTCTCTCCTTGAGGCACAGTTTGTTGTTCCCTTTTCAAAGAAACAATTGATGTTCCCTTTGTGAAAAAATAGTTCTGATTCCCTTTAAGAAGAAACAGTTGTTGTTCCCTTTGCGAAGAAACAATTGTTGTTCCATTTTTGAAGAGATCGTTGATGTTCCCTTTTCAAAACTGTCATTGTTCCATTCTCAAAAAGAACAATAATTGTTCCCATTGCTATTATTCTATGCCAATCATTATTTTTGGTTACGAATTTGATCTAAATCCTTAAAAAGCATAAATCTTTATATTATCATGATTTTTATCCTTTTGGTGAATATTTTTAATCTGACATGCTCTACCTATGAATATACCTGCTTATGTTGGTTTTTAGAATACATTATAAATTATTCACAACCTATCACCACCATACTAGTTTCTCTCTTATTACACATTCAAATGGTGGTTCCCTTCAAAAATATAATGAAGAAACTAAGGCATATATTTCTTGGCATTTTTTTACTTTTTACACCATCCCTGACTCTTAAGGAGTTGATGAGCCTCCCTTAACTTCTATTAAAATAAATTATTATAAAAACAAATTTGGAAATATGCTAAGTTAATCTTTCTCAAAAGGGATGGGGGGTATCATCACGAGTTGTCTTGTTCACTTTGTTATGATATGGTGAGTGGCATTGTTACCATTTGGTCATCATGCCAGAACAATGTCCTTTTTGAATAAAATCATTTTTGTAAACATAAGTTAAGGATACTGGCTCATTTAGGGGTTAAAATGAAACCTTGTCGAGGCTATGAACGCCTACTGGAAATAGTGGCTCTACCTATGGTATTGAGGTATAATTTCAAGTTTCCAAATTTTTACTATCCCACTAGCTTTTCTTTATTTCATAAAAAGAGGGCAAACACCTTTGGTTAGTTTTTATATCCTTAATAACTTGTATAGGTGACATATTCATATTATGTGAACCACATCGACATTATCCGATCATTCGACATCATCAATAGTAATTTTAAACAACACTTCGTCAGATTTCATTGCACACATTCCAAAATGAAAATCTCTTTTCACATGATATCTCTTTTATATGCTTTATTTCTCATGATATTTTCTGACCAATCATATGGCTGTGCATTCATTATAGTTAATCACTCCCTTTTCCCCATGCTTCCAAGGTCATGGTCGACCTTTTTCTCATTAAAGTGAGACGGTCATTATTAACGAACATCCGCCATACCTGTCAATATGATGGGATATTATTTACTGAGAATTTGTACTAAAGCTTTCCTTCCTTATACTTATGCATGTAGCTTAACTTATTATGTTTCATTACAATAATTGTGGAATTCAATAGTTGCATGTAGGTTTGCAGTTGTTCTCAGGAAAATAGCAGGTGTGGGTGGCAGCTCCTATCGTAGTGAGCCTACATTATTACAAATCACCACACAAGCCCGAGATATCCTAGAACGCACAGGTTGGGCACATTATTTTGCTCGGATGCAAGGGCTCAATGATGACATTGCACTGGAATTCCTGCAGAATCTCTGGAACGAGAGCACAATTGTTAAAGGCAGGATTATAGTAGTAACTAAAGCCATCTTGGCAGAAGTCACAGATCTTCCTACAAAAGGCATAGCATGGGTGAACAACACACGGAACTCCACGAAGCTGTAGAATTATTCAAGGACCCTGGCGAAGAATTAGTCTGGAAAGGCAAAGGCATTTATCCTGCATCTCTAAGCGAGCCTTTGCAGTACTTAAAAGTAAAAATGGCTTCCGGATTTTCAAGGCAGAAACATATCCTGCATATTCTTTGACTCAATTACATCTTAATTATCTATTTGCATGATGAAATGCAAAAAGGTAAGCTGGGGAGTATGTTGGGTCGTGGAAAAGGTATGTTTTTCCTCCTTATTTACTTGATTAATAATACGGTTTTCATGAATTTTCTTTCATTTTGAACATGTTCTCGAATAAAAGACCATGAAAAACAAGTAAAGAACAATGTTGAACGAATTACATACTTTTAGCATTAAAAGCCTAATTTTTTGCTTGTTTATATGTAGGATGACTGAATTGGACAACTTATGTTACTTTGGATAAGACAACAGTGCCAAGAAGGGAAGATGTCATTATTTCAGTTGCATGGGTCAAGCTAAAGGCGGAAGGCAAAACATGAAATTAACAAAGAAGATCTGATCATTTAGTCGAGTAATCCTGAGGATCTTCCAATCCTCAGGATTAGCTCTAATTTACTAGAATTTCATAGATAATATATAATGTTGGTAGATGAAAAGGGATTGTAACTTTTGAACCTTTTACTTTCAATCATTGTTATTGTTCCAGCAAGACTAACAACACGGATTCAACCTTAAAGGTTGTAGTGATTTTGTAATTTATTTTTGACGATCAATGAAGAGCTTGGAGTTTTAACATTAAATCAATGCATTTATTTTTTATCGCAGTTCCTTCTAGAGGTTTTACGCCCGGTCGCTGGAAGGTCAATTGCTCACTGTATCATGTTATTTACTCTTTTCTGTCAAGATTTACGTTGTTGTTCCTTTTATAGATTAAGATAGATTACATTATACATCTTAGTTAAAGTCATTTTCATAATTCATAATGAAATTAAGTCTTGTACTTGATTGTGGTTTTATTTTCGCATATGCTTTTTACAATTATAGAGTTCGTTATTTCTCGATTTAGATGCTTTTTGTGATTAGTATAATTTAAGAAGTTTCATTTAATACGTGACAATTTGGTTATTCAGTTTAATATATTTTTGGCGTTCAAAATATAAGATTAAGATCCTTATCTGGAAATAGTTTGTAATTAATTCATTTTCTAATGTTTGGACCATAGAACAATTTTTGTTTTGCATTTGAATTTCTAGAATCAATGAGTTGTTGAGCAATTGTTTATTTTTGCAACGATTGGTTAGGATTTAGATTAATTACCTGCATTCCAATATTTGATTGTTATTCGCACATGCAGTGCTAACAACCTTGAAATAGAAAGATGAATCCCTAGTTGACGTATTAATGTGGGATTAAAATCGATTTTTAAAGTCATCTTAGTGCACCAACAGAAGGTCAAGCAGGAACTAGAGAAGATACTGAAGGCAAGGGTCATCAAGTCGGTGGATGAATAAAAGTGACTTATTCCAATGGTGTTTCAGAATAAGAAAACAACGAAAATCAGGATTTGTGTATATTTGCAGGAGTTGAACAATGTCTGTGCGCATGACCCCTTTCCTACGTCGTTCATAGATGAGATTCTAGAGAATGTAGGAGTACAAGAGACATACTATTTCAATGATGGATTCTCGGGGTATCACCAAGTGTGGATCACCAAAGAGGATCCAAATAAAACCACTTTCACAATAGAGTGGGGTTTTTCTCAGTACACAGTGATGTCATTTGGTCTAAAACCAACACCGATCATCTTCTCCAAGATAGTGGTAGTTTTTATCCAATAGGGATGTAAAATAACAAAATATTAAAAGTCTTTGTATTCAAGCAAAACCAAAAGCTTTTTGTAGAGCTCAGGATATGAATCCAACATAACTTGAACAGAAAAAATCTGACTTTCTATGCATAAATTATTTGCAGTCAAAGTTCTGGTTAACTTAAGCAAAAAGTCAAAGTCCAAATTCAGGGTTCCAGCAGGCACAGTTCCAACAGGTAGGGTTCTAGTTTGTGTTTCCAAGGGAGGACCCAATAGGAGACCTCCACGTGTCCCTATCATTGAGTGACATGTGGCCCTATTCGATTGGGCAAAATATTTGGATCTGGATGGACTAGATGGGATTCAATCCATGACCTAGTTACAACGAAATTTGCACTCTACCATTACACCACAACATTCTTTGTTATTATATATATATATATATATATATATATATATTGATTTATTTATGATGATACGATTTGTTGGTTGGAAAAAAATAGTGAAGCCCGCCATGGTTAGCAGCTTCGCCAAACTTATTGACCATACCATAATCATATCGTAACCTTTGCAATATCAACGAAACATGGCCTATGTAATTGCATCGTGGGTTATATTATATGTAGGGTGTTATTTATATGGAAACATAACATATGGTGTGGATATGGTATGGTTTTTAACCATATCAAAAATGAAATCATACGTATTATAATGCATCAAGATATGGTTTAACACCGTATCATAAAAAATTTAATGTTGTATATTAATGTGCATGGAGTAAGGGGAGGCATGTAGAACCGCCAACCTCCCCCAGACCATTATAAAAATTAACCACCATTCCAGGAGGAGAAAAAATAATTTTATCCAGTGGAGATTGGTTTTTAACGCAAAGACAAAGGTAGGCCATCGACACAAGAAAAATTTGAAGGATTATTCTGGAAGTTCTAGGAGGCCTTTTTCAGTGTCGTCGGTTGCATTGGGCTTATGAGGTCAAGAAGAACAGATCTAGACCTGTCAGAATTGGATTTGATGTAATTTTTATGTGCTTCGATGGATTTAAAGTTATAATAAAGAGGCCTCCCCATTGAATACCAAGCCCTTAGATGTAGACTTTTGATATAAGTCAAACTTTGTTATCAATTCTCCTGTTGCATTTCCTTGTGTGATTTGTTGTTGTCATTTATTTTGCTACAAATTATCTACAATTTTCCCATTATATTAAATTTTATTTTTTTAATGGTGACTTTTAACATGCAAAAGCACCTTTAAAAGTTTGATAAACCAGATATCAATTTAACAATCGAGATTTTAGATCAAGTGGTATCATAGCGATTTTTGATAACTTTGGTTTGTAAGTGCGCATGATCACCGGGAGAAAGTTAAGACATGGTGAAGGAGAACTTGTAGAAGGAAATTTTGAAATTGGTTCAAGGAGAAGAACAACTCCTAGAGAAGATATGGCTGAAGAAGGTAGAGATGATCATCCTTTTGGTTTAGACGCAAGTTTTTTGGATGAATTTATGAAATTTCGAGCCATGGTTGAGGAGATGTATCATGAATTAAAGAAGGAGAAATATGACGATGAGCCCAAATATGAGCAAGGAAAACCATCACTTTCAGGTAAAGAAATTAAATATGATCAAAAGGATCCTATCTTTTCTTTATTAAAATAACCTGAAATGTCTTCGTGACAACCTCTGTTGAATTTATATGTTAAATTTGACTTACCAATGTATAATGGAGAAATTAATGTTGAAATATTGGACAACTAGATTATACAAATGGAAGTGTATTGTAGCCTGCAAAAAATTAAAGATGAGGTTATAAAAATCAAATTGGCGTCGCTTCGTATTCAAGGCCCAACGCTTGTTTAGTGGAAAAGTAAAATGTAGCATGGAATTAAAACAATTGGTAAAATATTTCCATCATGGAATGAATTTATTATTGCCTTAAGAAATCGTTATATCCTTTGGGATACAAATAGAAATCATTAATTGAATGGAAAATCCTTAAGCAAAAGAAAAACAGTACAAGAATACACAGAGGAATTTTGAAAGAAAGCTTTAATGTTAAATATTCCATTAGACACTCAAGAAACCCTCACTAAGTATATAGGTGGGTCACTTGAATATATTTGCAATACTATATTCGTGTTTAGTCTGACTAACTTAGAAGAAGTATGTCTCTAAGCTACTTATGTTGAAGCAGGGAAAATAGGAGGTGGAACGATGGAATTGAAACCTAAAAATAAGGTTAAAGGCAAGGGAAAATAAAGAGAACAAATTTAGTGACAAAGGGGGAAGATAAGCTCACTTGAAAGCACTATAATAAGGAGGGAAATAATAAGGAACATTATTGGAAACTGCACCTAGAAAAGCGACCAAATTGGTTCAAAGAAAAGAAGGGTAAGGAAAAGGTTGCAGTAGCAACAACACCAGCAGATCTGGGATCAAATTCAGGGGATGAAGGTCAAATTACAACTATTGGTGTTAAAGGTATATCATCATCACATGTTAATTCTTCTATTTTATCATCCACTTCTGTAAGAAAAAGAAATGAATTGCTTCACATCAGGGTGATTACTAAGCATGTTAAAGTAGATACTTTGTTCGGCATGGGATCTCAAGCTAATATTATATCTAAAGAAGTTGTGAAGAAGTTAAATCTGAAGACAACACCACTCATTAAACCTTATCTGCTTGGATGGGTATGTGATAATGCTAAGCTACATGTGGTTGAAAAATGTAAGTTTATATTTGCTATTACATTGAAATTTGTGGATGAATTTGAATTGGATGTGGTTCCATTGGATATATGTGGAATTGTGCTTGGAAGTCCTTATTTGTTTGATAAGAAGGCTATGAACTTCAGGGAAGAAAACAAGTATCATCTTTTCAAGGATGGTGTGGAATACATCGTTCAAGCTCAACGAATGAAAGATTAATATTCGTTGGTTACCACAGGGAAATTGAAAAGGCTCATGAATTCAAGCAAGACATTTTCACTTATGTCTACAAAGCTCGACAAGTAAGATGTTTTGAAACATAAATTGGTTACATGTGAACCTAACGATGTTATGTTTTAGGGAGCATCAATGTTGTGACATGAGATTTTTCCATGAGAATATGTCAAAAGAATTTCAAATGTTTTTGGTTCATTTTCAATAACATCCTTGTATTTATTTATGGTGTTGATGTTTAGTGCATGGGTAGTAGTTGAAGTAATGAATGCAGGACGCTGTGGAAAATTATAGTTTGCTAAAAATGTACTTTTAGTTGTTATGGTTTTTGTACAACTTGTTATGATGAGCCAGGTACGCAGAACATGGTGGACATATTTTGACCAAGTGGGGAGGCAGTTACCTCACTTGTTTTATGAAGCTTAAGCCTTTTGGACATCCAAAAGGTCTTAGTGGTAAGGAATGATCCAAAAGGGATCTAAAATGGCCAAAAAATGAAAGTATTTGGATTAGAGTGAAACCAACAACATTATATAGATCTCTAGAAAATGAATCCAACACAACTTGAACAGACAAAATTCGACTTCATATGTAGAATTTATTTGCAATCAAATTTTTGGTCAACTTAAGAAAAAAGTCAAGGTCCAAGTTCAAGGTTCCAGCAGGAACGGTTCCAAAAAGCATGGTTCCAGTTCGTGGTTCCAATGGTGAACCCAATAGGAGACTTCCATGTGGCCCTATCACTGAGTGACACATGGCTCTGTTCGATTGTGAAAAATATTTAGATCTAGAAGGACCAAAAGGGATTCGATCCCACAACCTCGCTGCAATGAAATCCACACTCTACTGTTACACCACAAAATTGTGTGCATGTGTGTGTGTGTGTGTATGTGCGCGCGCGCGTGTGCATGCGCTGATTTATTTATGGTGATATGATTTGTTGGTTGGAAAAAAAAATAGCAGAGCCTACCATGGTTGGTGACTCTGCCATAATTATCAACCATATCGTAACCTCCACAATATTAATGAAACATGGCATATGTAATTGCATCATGGGTTATATTATATGTAGGGTGTTATTTATATGGCAACATAACATATGGTGTGGATATGGTACGGTTGTTAACCATATAAAAAATTAAATCCTATGTATTATAATGCGGCGGGATATGGTTTAGAACCATATCATAAAAACTTTAAAGTTGTATATTAATTTTCGCGAAGTAAGGGGAGGCACTTGGAACCGCCGACCTCACCTAGACCCTTATAAAATTTAACCAACATTCCAGGAGGAGAACAATTGATTTTTATGCAGCAAAGATTGGTTTTTTATGCAGAGACAGAGGTAGACCAATGACATGAAAAAACTTAGAAGGATTATTTTGGGAGTTCTAGGAGGCCTTTTTCAATGCCTTCAGTTGTGCTGAAATTTTTAGGTTGATCAAAACATAATAGGACCGGTCAAAAATTGATTTGATGTAATTTTGATGTACTTTGATAGCTTTAAAGTTTTAATAAGTGGGCCTCCCCATTGAATACCGGGCTCAAAGATGTAGGATTTTGAGATAGGTCAAACTTCGTTATCAATTATTGTGTTTCTATTCTTTGTGTGATTTGTTGTTGTCATTTATTTTGCTGCAAATTGTCTACAAGTTTCACATTTCATTAAATTTGAGTTTTTTAATGGTGATTTTTAACATGCAAAAACACCTTTAAAAGTTTGATAAACCAAGTATCAATGTAACGATCAATATTTTAGATCAAGCAACATTTAAGGAATTCATGCATAAATTTTTGGAAGTCTATTTATACGATTGGATAGTGTTCAGTCTATTTAGTTGCTATGCTTGATGTTAGACCGGTGTAGGCAATTGCAGATTTCCCTAAATATTAGGAAATGTATATGTTGTGTTCCTTTTGGTATCCTACTGGGACACATCGTATGTAAATAAGAATTACTAGTAGATCCAACGAAGTTTTTTATTATTGTGGCTATGTCACCTCATACTATAATACAATAGTTGAGATCCACCCTAGGCCGCTCCGGAAAATATTGAAAATTTATTCAAGGATATGCCAAGAACATTGCACCTATGGAGAGGTTATTAAAGGAGTAGAGTTTTAATGGACTGAGCAGTGTCAGCGAGCCTTGGATACCTTGAAAGAAATAATGGTTTCGGCACCTACTACGTTCTTCCTGGATTGGATCAAGGAGTTTCAAGTGCACGTTGATGCTTCTTCAATCGCCCTAAGAGAGATTTGGCTTATCTAAGAGAAGGAGAGGTCTACCACCCTATTGCCTTTACTAGTTGGAAGTTTTCGACAATTAAATAAAATTACACTATGACCAAAAGAGAAGGGCTAGTGATGGTATACACCCTCCACAAGTTTAGGAATTACTTTTGGGCAAAAATTTAAGTCATACATACTTCCAACAGTATGATTTCCAAGTAGTAGTTAAACCAGGGAGTCTGAATTTGGGACATGATCACCAGTTTCATTTGACTTCAGGCGAGGAAGAAAAAAACTTAGAAGACAAATTTCCAAGCACGGAGTTGTTCGCAATAACTATGGTAGACGATTAATTTAGAGATATTGTGCAGTTTATGAGTACCAGAGTGGTGTCGGAAGGGCATATAGTGGCGCAAAAAAAGCAGCTCCTGGTCAAGGCTGAATATTATCAGTTGATCACAAGGGTGTTGTATAAACTAGGGGTTGACGGAATATTCACGAGGTTTGTCATAGAGCATGAGTGGCCTATGATTTTGGTGAAAGCACACATCAGAGTTGTAGGGGGGCACTACACACGTTGGGCTACAATACAAATATTTAACAAGTTGAGCTATGGTGGGACATTGTACATGTTGATGCCAAGGAGTACTGAAGGACCTTAGATGTATGTCAAAGTGTAGGAAGACAATCTCAGCGAGACAACATGCCCCTAAACCCACAACTCACTTTACAGTCATTTGATAAGTGGGTTATTGACTTTATCGAACCAATTGACCCCTCGACAAGTAGGATCTATGCACGGTATATTACCATTGCTATAGAATATATAAATAGGTCGGTTGAAGCTGTATCAATGAAGGAATTTAGCGCAAATACAGTTGCGTGGTTCCTATTTGATCAAGTGGTGACCAGATTTGGGTACCCCAAAATTTTGATGAGCGACCAAGGGACTCATTTTCTAAATCAGACTATGGTAGCACTGACATAATAATCTAATATTTATGATCAAAAGAGTACCCCCTACTATCCCCAAGAGAATGGGATAGCGGAGGCTTTCAAAAAAAAATGGAAATGATGCTTACCAAGGTATGCAATGTACAACGCGATGACTGGGACATGAGAATTCCTTCAGTCTTATGGGCCTATCACACTACGTGTAAAATATTAACTACACAAATCCCATTATGGTTGGTATATGGAATGAAAGTTGTCATGCCAATGGAGTTCCTGGTACCTAACGTGCACATTGCGCTAGCCACTCAGATCACATAATTTGAAGTAATGGAAAAGAAACTACATGATGTACTGTAGTTGGAGGAAGATCGATCATTAGGAAGCTTTCACCAGGAAATTCGAAAAGCATGAGATAAGGCATGGCACGACCAAATGACTAAGCACATAAAATTTCAGGAGGGAGAATTGGTGCTACTTTATGATAGTAAGTTCTTGAGCCATCGATTCAAATTCCAAATGCATTGGTTGGGACCGTATGTGATTTAACACATGACAGATGGTGGAGTGGTGCAACTAAGCCATATATATGGCACGATGTTTGAATTATTTTTGAATGGGAGTAGGTTCAAACTTTACAAGGAAAACCAGGCTCTCATGCATCATGGATAGAGGGTGTATGGCACCAGTCTACCAGTGCAGATAAATAAGGTAGACTGGAGTAGGGAGTAGGAAATCTAGAAAAAGGAAGAAGTTAGGCCGAAATTACTTGGTTAAGCTAAATTTCAGGGGAACAGATCGTTGCACACACGGAGGGGAAAATTAGGCAGCACACAGTATTGGGGCACCCATTTCTAGGACAAAACACTGAAGGTGATTATGTTGCTAGATAGATGGCACAAGAATCATTGATAGGAGGGGTCCTAGTCGCATAAATTTAGTTATGGCCAATGGGGAATGATGGATAGAGACGTAAAAAGTAAGAATCCATGGAATCTAGTTAATTAGCGTACTTTGGGTAAGTGATCGAGAGTTATGACGCAAATTAGAGACGTACGGGAAAGTTACTTTTAAAGCATCTCTATTATGGCAAAGAAAGATGGTCGTCATGTTCACCTACCGCAGGAGAATAACCATTATGATGGTAGAGCATGTCAAGTGGTGGCATCAGAGGGATGTGATGCCTTTAAGTGAGAAGATGGAAAAGTGGGTGAATTGCATGCAATATGACGGTACCAACAAATATTGAGAGAGCCATAAACCAAGACTTGGGAAGGAAGATCCACATTGTGAAAACATCTAAGGGAAAGAAGAGAGTAGAGAGAAGGGAGAAAATTAAGAAAAGAAATTAGGTAGACTAGGATAAAATAAGAGATCCCAACAACAAAGGAGTGGAAGATGCATGTAGAATGCCATCTATCCCCATTGGAAGAGAAAAAAAAGAAGGCAGTAAAAAGTAAGGCAACCCCAAAGAAGGAAACCTTTGGGCCAATACTAGAAGATACAAGCCCAAAGTCGAGTACAAAAGTGATGGATTTAATGACAGTGGTGGGTTGCATATATGAACTAGGGTATACCCCCTTGTTGTTAGGACCTTTAGCACAAATGATGACACCAAGAGGAAGTAAATATACAGTGTGAGTTTCATCGCTACCAGCCGGAGTGTTCTGCAAAGGAAGAATAAGGAATATTATGAAATGAATTAAGTATTCTTACCATGATCTTTACTATCCTTCCCAGCACCAGGACCTTCAGAACTTCATGCAATTAGTGTCGAATGTGCACAAGGTCCCTAAGCTAAAACCCTAGGAGTGGACTTAGAAGCTGGAGACCACAAGTATTTTGAGTTTATTTCTTATTCTACATTACACGCGAGGGGATGAGGTAACCTTTGTTACCAAATGCTTATTAGCCTATGTGCATAATGGATACTTATGGCTCAATCGCCCTGTACCTATTACTGCTAAATTAATCCATAGCATTAATGGTATCTCTATGGAATGGGAAGATCTGGGGATTTTTATTAATGACAATATTCTCACTGCAGCTATGGTCGAAAAATACAAGACTAAGAGGGGGAAATGAGGGTTTCCTATTTCAGAGGTACCAAACCAGGCCATGAGATTTGTGGTGCAAGTTATTACCTATAATATTTTTCACAAATATCGGGTGAACGATGTGACTGTTGAAGTTATTGTATTAGTGGATTGATGTGCCAAGGGAGAGAGGCTTTCTTGAACTTTGTTCCTATTGAAGGAATTCAATCAAGATTGCTTTGATAATCAGGAACTAAATGCAAAATTCCATTATGATTGGTTGTTAATTTTGGTAGCGTTGGTTAAGTCAGAAAGACCATAATATTTCTAGTCGGTGTAAAATCCAACAAAATACATCGTGACGACCAAGTTTTAGAATTTGTGGGCCTCCAACAAACCTGAGCACAAAAGGTTCAGTACTATTGTGTATTTACTGTATGGGGATGTGATACAGATAATCATTGAAGAAACATCACATCTACCTGCTAAAAGTGTGGATAAGTATAGAAGAATAGCAAATTTTAAGGCCAAACCCCACCATATCTAGGTTAAGGCATGACAAGACCCCACAAAGTGTTGGCAAAAGCAGCCCTACAAATTAATAGTGAACGATATCCAGGGTATAGTGGATGCATGGGATCCTGCATGGAAGGTCCTGAAGGAAGACTCCTCTGAAGTGGAGATGATCTTGAGTGTGGAAGAAACGAATGGCACCCCCTAAGGCCAAGTCCAGTAGGAATATCATTCGTTGGTTGTTCCAAAGATAGAACCACAAGAGGAACCTGTCACTCTAGAAGGAGAATCGCAATCAAGAAAGAAGAGAGTGTTGGGGATAAACGGAGGGAGTGCATTTACCACAAAAGGCTAGGAAGAAGTGGAAATATTCATGTGCGTCCCTAGTTCAAATTGTATTGAAGGAAGGTGACTTTAAGCACATCAAGAATCGAGTGGAAAACGTTTTTGCAGCCAGGTATGACCACTTTCAACAAGTTATAAAGGATATGGAATCTAAACTAATTTTTTTTGCAGATTTAGGATGGAGGCCTCCTTTGGTGCCAAGTATGTTGCCTCAGAATTGATCCCAAACCCATCCGGCCTCATAATCCCATCAGTCGAGAAGGGCATACATAATTACCAGTGTTGCGATAGGAATTTGGGAAGGTTATGCACATAAACCTTTGGCTAGCAATGTAGAGACTGAGGTTACTCTATCATATCTGAGTTAAGAGAATTTTTTGAAGCTACATCATAACACAACTGAGTGTTACAAGAAAACTCATAGCCACTGAGACATACTTGAAGCAGAGTAAAAAAATGGAGGAACATTTGTGCCATGAGAAACAAAAGTTGAAAGATGATAACTTGGAATGGCTAAGTGCCTTCACCCAGATTTATGAGGGGTGTATTAAAGGGGTCGTAGATGAGAAAACCCCTGCCTAGGAAATGGAAACCCAAGCCAAATAAGCCATCCAAGAATTGAAGGAATTAGTCATGGAGGATTAAGCTAGAAAACAACCCACAGATGCCATCAAAGGACCAGTGTCGCAAGGAGCTGGCTCGATAGAGGAGAGAGCAGTTGGCTAATTATGAGAGGAAATTACAGGAGGTGGCAAAGCAAAGTGATCAGTTATGGAACACATTGTCCAAGGTTCCAAAGGTAAAAAGATTCTCTAAGAAAATACAGGCAATAGACGAGCAGATCCACCAGATTGAGAAAACTATGGGGAAGACGAACCCCACTGAAAAAAGGCAAGAAATGCATAATAAACCACAACTGAAGGAATATATGAGAAAACTCCCCAAGGAAAAAAGCCTTGAATAGATCTCTAGGACCAATTTATGGTGATTATGGATGAGTTCAGCAAACTACTGAAAAATGTGAAGACCTTAAACAACGAGGATGATGATACTGTCATTGGGGAACTGACAGCCAGAATGGAGCACATAAAAGCCAAGATCGAAGCATAGGAAGAAACTTGGGAAACCTTGCGAAAAATTTTCAAGGACAATATTACTTCATCGAAGGACTAAGTGTCTAAAGGATGAGCCAAATTTTTTGTTGGGGGCCTGTTGGAGCCCAAAAAAATTTCGATTATTTTTGGCATAGTGGGACTATGTAACAGGAACAAGGAGCACGAAAAGGATAAGGTAGAGTGTATCGTATGGCTGGCATTAGAAGCGGAGCGCAGCATAAGGCTAGCGCAGTGGATGGAATTGAAGATAGATGTCACACAGTAGAAGGATAACATTAATTGGGAGAGAAGGATGTGTGTATGGAATATCATTCGTTATGATATTACAAGGAAAGGAGCCGATTAGGGGGATCGTGGTTAGGAGACGGTTAGAGATATTTTGGAGAAGGAAAAGACAAGTAAAAGTGGAGCCGAACAGGGAAAATGATATTTTGGACAATTTTTGCCATACTTGGGACAACTCAGGGGGAATCAAAGGAAATATCTCAATAGCTTTCAGGAGAGCTAGGTTGAATGGGTAGGAAGGATAAAGGATTTGAGAGGCTTCAGAATAGCTATAAGATGGCTTCGTGAGGACAAAGTGGTTGTTGGTCATAAGCGTTTGTTCGAGTACATGATAGTAAAAGCTGAATAATTATTTGTCGGTCAAGCATAGAAGGAGTTAAGTCTAGAGTCGGTCTTTGTACCAGTGTTGTTTGGATGTAATCTGTGAGCCATAGTCGAGTTTGTTGTTGCTTCGCAGCATTATTGTAATGGGTTTAGCTGTTGATTATACCAGTTTTTTCTATATGGTTTATGGTCGGGTTTTTAGTGTTGTTTAATGTTGTTATGGATGGATGGAGAGCCTGGTGAACTAGCGTATGTAGCTTTGGATGTTTTTCCTTTCTTGCTAATATATATGTGAACTGTTGTTGGATAAATTGCTATAATATTTTGTGAATATAAATTGTTGTTTAGAGAAATCGTTACGGTATTTTCGATGCATATATATGTGTAGGCTTTGTTTTAATATCATATTTTTGTGAATGTGTTACATTAAACTGTGGTTTACTTCATCTTCTATTGATCATCTCTAACGATGTTACTCAGTTGTAGTTTTGCTAATTAATCCCAATAATTATCCTGTTAATTTGTTTCAGAACGGTGGTTTATGGTGATGATTTGGACTGGTATGGACCCATAGTGCTATGTTTGTTAGACCTGTCTGAATGAGCATGAAGTTCCGCTTGACTAATAAGGTTTAAAGGGTTGGTTGGGGTAGTTTGTCAGATGAATTTTTGTGATAGTTGTGAATCTGCTAGAGTTTAGGGTCAACTCAAATTTTTCCAAGGATTTCATGTCAGAGATCTAATACCGCGTATGAACATTGTTGGCATGTGTTGTGGGTTGGATAATTGATGTTTGGCACTATTTGCAGTGCACAGTAATGACAGATTGTTTTAGTATGTGTAAATTAGGAGTAGCACATAGCAGCCACAAGACAATCCTATCAAACTGAGGAAACCTAGTTCCAGCAGTCACCCACTAACATCTCAGGTGATATTTCACTCACTTTGTTGGTGTTGTCGAAAGGGTCGTTGCTAAGCGAGTCTTTGTTGGCCATTGTGTTACAAATCTTGGGTTTGTTAGTATCTTTCATGCCAACAAGTACTAGCATGACCTTAGGTGCAATAGATCCTATGAGTTCACAGCAGAAAAAGTAGTAGAGGTAGGATGAGGAGCTAGTCGACCCTCCCAACACTAGTGGTCGAACTAGCAGTGAATTTCGTTATACACTAAGGTATGCAAAGGAGTTTATAGGAGGTCCTAGGATTAACAGGAGACAACGCAAACAACCAAACAAATACCAAGATTTGGTCGCACAATTTGTTGAACCTTTTAGCTATTGGGAGGCCGCAAAACATCAGGTGTGGGTAGATGCCATGGTTTAGGAGTACAAATCCATATTGAATAATGATGTTTGGGAGGTAGTGTCGAGACTTGTTGATAGGTTAGTTGTGGCCTCTCAGTGGATTTATAAGATCAAGTATACTACAAATGGAAACATGGAGAAGTACAAGGCTAGGTTTGTGGCAAAGGGGAATGTGCAGAAGGAAGGCATAGATTATGAAGAGACCTTCACCCTAGTTTCCAAATATACTTCCATCTGCTCAGTTATATCTCTAGCAACATATATGGGATGGAAGATTCACCAAATGGACGTTAAGACAACATTATTGAACTAGGTGATAGTGGAGGAAGTATACATCGAACAACTAAAGGGCTTCGAGACACATGAGAGGGGCACATGTGTGTGCAGACTGAAGAGAGGACTATACGACTCAAATAGGCTCCAAGGGCATGGTATGGTTGGATTAACAGTTACTTCCAGCAAATTGGATTTGTCAAGAGTGATGTAGATCCCAACCTTTACTATTTGATTTTAGAAGCTGAGTCACTCATCATAGTGTTGTATGTGGATTACCTCTTTCTAGCAGGGTCATCAGGACTCATAGAGGACTACAAGAGGAACCTGGAAGAAGAGTTTGACATGAAGGATCTTGAACTGATGCATTACTTCCTAGGCCTAAAGGTACGACAGAGGGGTGGTGATATCTTCCTTGGTCAAGGAATATACATTAAAAATATTCTGAAGTGGTTTAGGATGTAGGACTATAGGCCTATGTCTATGCATGTGATTACAAACTCGAGGAAGATAGATGCATTAGAGGACAAGGACACAGACCCAAACTTGTATAGACAACTTATCAGTGCAGCAAGAAGTAGAAGTCAGTGGCACTAAGCTCTAAAGAAGCATAGTTAATGGCAGCTAGCATGGCCACATGCGAAGCCATTTGGCTTCAGAAGTTGCTAGTGAGCTTGTTCCATAACAACGTGGAGGTGACCAGTATCTATTGTGATAATCAGAGTTGCATTAGGCTCTCTAATAATCCAATGTTTCATGATAAGTCGAAGCATATATACATACGATACCACTTCATCAAAGCTTGTGTGTAGCATGGAGCAGTCCAGCTACAACATTTTCCCACTAAGCAACAAATTACGAATATACTCATGATAGATTTAAGGAGAGCTAAGTTCGTCTATTTTAGAGAAAAAATGGGTGTAGTGCAGAACACCTTCCTTGCTAACAGGGGGTGTTATTTTTTGGATGTTGGGGTAGCATCGGACAAGTGTTCTAGTCTCATATTTTGTCTAAGAGGCTAAGGACCATGAGATATCCAAAACCCATAAAAGGTTTCGAGAGACAACACTTAGAAACCACTAAATTAAATTAAATCAATAATTAAAAAATGTATAATCTAACTTAGGAAAATTGATTAAGTAATGGGAATTAATTGAGGAAATCGTTTTTTTCTCTAGAGACTTTCAAAAAAGTGTATTGATGGAGTCAAATTGATCTTAGCCATCGAAATAATGGTGTCACTTTAGTTCAAAAATAATTTTGTCTATTTCATAGTTCCTGATTTATTTCCGCAACATATTTATTTTAATTGTGAAGATTGCAGTAGTGAGTTATTTGTTATTTGTAATCAATTAAATAACATAAGATAAATAAATTGCATTAGTTAGAAGAATAGTTTACAGTTTATTTCAATCGTGGATTTTTCACATAGAGAAGAAACGTGAGCCTCAAAGCTACAAAGAGGAATGGCCACATCAATAAACAAATAATCCTGCACTAATTTCTCAAAATGAAGATACTTTTCACCCTTCTCTTGGATTTCCACCTTACCATGGTCTAAGGAAACTCTAACATTCTCTATCATAAACTAGTGTGAAAAGTCATATGTCACTCATACTTTCTGCATATTGAAATGGAACGATTGTGGGAAAATTTCTATATACAGCCTAAATATCAATCTTGGTCCATACTATGAGCTTCATAATCAACTAGCTCTTCCTCCATCTTAATACCCCTCAAAAAACTTATTGTGGATGTCAAACCCTAAACCTCGAGTTTGCCTTAAATTGATATGCATGTTCAATAAACGCCCAATAACGCCTAAAATCCGCATTTTAAACCACTACATTATGGTCTAATAATTTTTTTTGTTAATAAAAAATTTCGGCAGTTAAAGGTTGATGATGTCATATGGGCGGTTACGATGATGGTTTGGGTGGAAACCTAACCTCCGCGCCCCAGGTTCTGGTGGTATGGTCGTATGTATATATGTTTTTTTTTTCTTTTTTTTCTTTTTTTTCTTTTTTTTTTTTTTTTTTGGGGGGGGGGGGGGTGGTGGTGGTCGGGGTTAAGCGTTGGCCCCTTACCCCCATACTTTGCCACATTAAAGTTCAAGTCTAGTTTTCAACATAACGTTTAACAACGAGCACCGTGGCCCGACGGTTAATTCGTGGCGTGATTTCATGCGAGGTCTTGGTATCGAATCCACGGAGGTGAAAACTTGGAACTTAGCCAATTTTGGTGGCCCTCGGGCTACCACATGGCAGCCTCCGATTGGGCCATGTGGCAGCTTGTGTTTGACCACCAACCATCCAATAAAAACACGCCAACCAGCACCAAGGAAAATCAGACAAGTGGAGAGGCCTAATTGGCCCAACGAACCTAGTCAACCATGCCCAGTTAGTTGTATGGAATGTTGACTCAGAAACCTGCACAATTTTGCCAAATTTTTTCCTATTTGGGAAAACTAAAAGAACGCGTTTTTGGGAGCATATGATGTCAATTTTCCGCGAAACGAGTTACACCAGATTTAGAATGACGAGATCTATGTGGTCATTCAAGTTCCACACCATTCTGATAACTTTCATTTTTTTAGCATAATTTTTAGCACCTGAACACTCCTTCCCATTGGAAGCTTTTGGACCCCAAAATATCACTTTTAGTCATTCAGTAGATGAGGATACAATTCCCTCGCCTTTCTAATCTCGATCCAGTTGACCTTACTTAGATTTTTTCCATTGAGCCCCACACGAAGTTACTCCATATTCCCTCGTTTTGAAGACCTTGTTCTTTTGTCAATAATGGTATCTTGTTGTAGTTCATCAAGGCATTCAGGAGAAAAATCCTCAATGGAAGGAATCTGAACATTTTCTCCTTGATATTTAATCAAAGGCGGTTGATATAACCTTAAGTTCTCAACATTAGCAACAACATAAATTTTCATATATGAAGTCAAATCCAACCCGAAGACATTATCACCAATATTTTCTGAAATTATGAATGGACCATATCGAATTGGTTTCATTTTTTTACCTTCTCCTTGAAGCCTTTCTTTGCTAATATGAAGCCAAACTTTATCATCGACTTGGAATTTTTGATCTACATAATGCTTATCGTACCTTGTTTTGTACTTGACTTGGCTCCTTTCTAGCTGTTCTTGAACTACTTGATACACCAATTTGATTTATTGAATGAACCTTTTAGCTTTATATATGTCACTATGACCATCAATAGCAACATCCTTTCCAAAAATGAAAGCCAAAGGAGATTAATGAAAATATCCCAAAGATGTCTCAAATGGCAATTTTTGAGTTGAAGAGTGCTTGGCTCGGTTCTAAGCATGTTGAATATAGTGCAAATTTTCATCCCACAACTTAGGATACTTGTTGCAATAACTATGAAGAAGATGTATCACCATATTTTTCATCACATCTATTTGACCATCTGTTTGTGGATGAAATGATGTACTCTTTTTCAATTTGGTGTCCATGAATTCCCACAAGCTTAACCAAAAATTCCCAACAAAGCGAGAATCTCGATCACTAACGATGGATGTGGAAAATCCAAAATGCACCCATACATTCTGAAAAACAAAATAACTGAGCATTTTGTTCAGCTGTAATTTTGTTTTTACATGGCAACAAAATACACATTTTACTGAACCTATCCACAACTACAAAAAGATAATCATGATTCATTTTTTACATAGGAAGACCTCCAAAAAAGTCCATATAAACACACTCCCATGGACAAGAAGTATTGTAAGTGGTTTTTACAATCCTAACTTTCTATTGCTAGGCTTACTGACAGCACATAATGAACAACCTATAATTAAACATGACACACTTTCAAGCATACGAGGCCAATAACAATACCTCTGTAGATGTGTCACCATCTTACTTACACCGAAATGACCAGCAATAAGAGAAGTATGTGCCTCTCTTATAGTGTTGACTCTTTCTCTCTGTGGAATAAAAAGCTTACCAAGATGGTACACCAAGTTATCATACATGTGATAATCCAATTCCTCTACTTGGTTCCCTTGACTTAAATTTGCATATGCATCTTGAAAATCACTACCTAAAGCATATTGTTCAACATAGCTATCATGCAAAACATAATTATGCTTAATAATAGTAGCAACACTAACAATAGGCGTATAAATCATGTCAGGAACTTTATTGTAGATACTTTTCTTATACCTTATCACCAAGTGGAATTGTTGATCAAAAACCATCCATCGAAAGTGCTTCGATTGTTGCAACTTTGTTTGTGATTGCAAGTATTGCAATGGTTGATGATCAGTGTGAATGATTGTTTCCTTACCCATCAAGTAGTGTTTCCAGTTTTTCACACTTTGCACCAATGCATACAATTCCTTGTCATATGTAGGATAATTAATCACTGCACCATTAAAAGTTTCTGAATGAAAACAGATCGGCTTACAATGTTGCTTGAGGACCGCACCCATGGCATAATCACTAGCATCAGTCTGAATCTCAAATGACTGTCTCAAGTCTAGAATTGCAAGTACTGGGGATGAATTGATATTTTCTTTCAATGCATCAAATGCCTTTTGTTATTTACCTCCCCACTGGAATACCTGCTTCACAATTGTCAATGCATGCAATGGAGCTGCAATAGAAGAGAAGTTAGCAATAAACTTCCTCCAATATTGGGTCGCTCACAAAAATTTTCTCAGCCTCTGTAACTATTTTGGGCTTTGACCAATTCAAAATGACATAAACCTTGGAGGGATCTATTTTCAATTCACCTCCTCCAACATTATGACCCAAATACATTAAATAATTTTTTCCAAACTCACACTTTGACATCTTTAAAAACAATTGCTCTTTCTTAAAGACATCAAGTACCTTTTTGACATGCATGACATGTTCTTAATGAGATTTAATAAAAATCAAGATGTCATCTAAGTAGACTATCACAAACTCATCTAGAAATGGTCTCAATACATCATTCATCACATGCATAAAGGTAGTCGGAGCATTGCAAAGGCCAAAAGGAATAACTAGCCATTCAAACAAACCTTGTTTTTTTTTAATGTTGTCTTCCATATGTCACCTTCAGCGATTCTAATTTGATGATAGCCACTCCTTAAGTCCAACTTAGTAAAATACTTTTCATCTTTCAATTAATCAAGTAAATCATCTATTCTAGGAAGTGGGTAACTGTTCTTTACCGTAATTTTTTTTAATGCACGAAAGTCCACACACATGCGCCATATTGAATATTCCATCCTTCTTTGGCACGAAAACAATAGGTGACCTGCATGGTGAAGTACTTGGTCTTATGATCCCTTCTTCCAACAACTCTTGAATTTTATTTTTAATTTTTTCACTTTCCATCACTGACATCCTGTATATGCTAATGTTAGGAAGAGGACAATCTTACTGCAATTGTATTTCATGTCGGATTCTCCTCTTGGGAGGAAATCCTTTTGGCTCTTGAAACATCTCATCATATTGGTTAACAACCTCAACCAAACCAGATTTCAATCTTGAGTCACAACCTTGAAAATCTTCATTTTCAACATCATTCTTTTGTTTGACCATTAAAAGCACAAAATTCTTGCTAGAGTTAATGCGTCTCTTCATTTGTCCGGCATTTACAAGTGAAAGATTTAGTTTTTGTCGATGTGCTCTAACAATGTACTCTATTCCATATTTGAACAAGTGATACTTGTTTTCATGGCAATGAAATATATTTTTTCTATCTTACAAATATGGGCTTCCCAAAACAATTCCAGAAATATCAAGTGGAACTACATCAAGTTCAACATCATCAAGAAAGTTTGTTGTAATTGCAAATTTAAGTATGAATTTCCGTGTAACTTGTAAGTTTGGATTCTTGCATATCCAGCCTAAAGGATAAGGTCTTGGATGAGGAATGGTCTCTAAATTTAACTTCTTGACTAAGTCTTCGGAAATCATTTTTTCTTGTGAACCATTATCAAAGAGTGTATCAATTTTGGTGTGCTTTGAAATAACCTGAATATGGAAAAGTTAAATTCTAGTCTTCTCATCTTTAGTATCATTAGGACAACTTGAAGAGCTAGTGTTTTCTATAACCTTAACTTTCATTCCCATTGTTGTGATACTTATTTCATCTCCTGAATCGGAGCCTAAGTCATGTTGTGTAGTTGTAGTTGTCTTTTGCTTCCCTTTGTTGTTAAAATTCTTTGGTTTCATCTCAGGATGAAGCTTCCAACAATGAACTTCATCATGACCCTATTTGGAACAATGTTTACATGTTAGTTTCTATCCTTCCTTCTTGATGGATGCATTCTTATGTCCATTCCCTTTGAACTTACTCTTACTCTTGTCCCCACTTGTGAATGGATTCTTGCTACCCTCTTGTGAAATGATTTTCCCTCTTGCTTCAAGATGTGTTTCCTGAACACAAACCTCATCTAAACTTGTAGGATTGAACATAAGGATAGTGTGCCTTAGATAATTGTGTAAACCCCCAATATATTTCAACAAAGTGTCCTGTGAATTCAAGTCTACACCTAATATTAAACAACTTCTTCTAAATTATTGAGTGTAACATTGCAGACTTTGACCCTTTAGTTGTCTAAAATTCTACCAATCCATAATATCCTTTTGCATATAATCTATGGATAAAATTGTCTTCTAAGTGCAGCAATAAAATATACCCAAGAGGTGGAGACCTTACCATGCTTTTTCATATCCTCTTGTGTTTTGGATTCCCACCAAATCAAAGAAGCACTTTCCAACCTTAATGAAGCTAACTGAATCTTTGTTTCATCATCTTTGATGTTATTTATCCTGTAATAAACTTCAAGTTTACGAACCCAATTATCAAGTATTTCAACATTCACTTCACCATTATACATAGGCAATTCGAATTTGATATCAAGTTTTAATAAGGGAGTTTTTCCATGCACCCTTGGGGTATGTGGATGTGTGTAAGTAATAGTGGTTGTGGAAGAGGAAGAAGATGAAGGTGAGGATGGAGGAGAAGATGATGGTGGATAAGAGGGTGGTTTGTCACCATTTCATTTTGAAGGCTTATCACCATCTCCTCCTTTTCGTCCAGAAGAAACCTCTCCTTTTGAAGGCTCGGAACTTTCACCCTACAACCTTCAAGTTCTCTCTTCATAGAGAACCTTCAGAATTTCACTCATGTCAAAGAAATATTTTCTGAAAGTATTTTCTTCATCTGACATATTATTAGCTCCTCCTTCATGTGACATGCTTGTTGAAGCTTCAAGTACAATTTGAGGAAGAATTTGTGGTGGAGATTATGGCAAACTTTCTCTCCTTGTCCTTTTCATAACTTGAGGACTTGCAACCATAAGATTTCCTTCTCCTCTCTTGAGCTTCAACCTTGTAAGCATCATAAACACTTGCACACAATTAAATCCTCACAGCAGCAAATAAAACAAAAGCTCTGATGCCACACTTGATCTGTATGAGATCTTAAAGAAAGTGTTCTTAAGGGTTTGTAAATTACAAGTGTTAAAAACTAGGTTTTTGTGAGCTTTTATGTTAATTTTTAAATGCATAAAGCATGAAAAGAGACTCTTAAATATGTAGAAACAACAAACAAATACACCATAAAAATAACCACAACACATCAAGTGATGAAGAAGTTCACCTCTCCTAGGCTACGTCTCCTTGGTCCAACTTCCAATGACTTGCCCCATTTTCATTATGCTCAAAATGGTGATTACATACATTTACATTGCTCAAATGGCTTCAAAACATATTCAATCATCTCCAGAAGACCCAAAAATTCTTGTCTAGCCTCTTTCTAGTCCAAAATTGGTCAAAAAATGAAGAATTTATGAGCCTCCCTAGTTTTGCTGCTAAGCGCACCACAAATTCCCCAAAATTTGGACTCATCCTACCAATTCGCCCCATAATCCACTAACGAAGCGCCATTTTGGTGGAAATCTGAGCCAAATTGTTCGGCGGTTAATTTTCCCAATAACGCCTAAAATCCGCATTTTAAACCATTACATTATGGTCTAATTTTAAAAAAAAAAAAGTAATACAAAAACTCGGCGGTTAGAGGCTGGTGATGTCATATGGGTGGTTACGGTGACGGTTTGGGTGGCAGCCTGACATCTGCACCCCCTGATTCCGATGGTATGGTCGTATGTATATTTTTTGGGGGGGTCTGGGGCTAAGCCCTAGCCCCTTACCCCCATACTCTGCCACATTAAAGTTCAAATGTGGCTTTCAACATAATGTTTAACGATGAGCACCGTGGCCTGACGGTTAAGTCGTGGTGTTGTTTCATGCGAGGTCTGTTATGTATATTTTATTAATTATTAGTTAAATATAGTTATCTTAGGTTTATTAATGTGGAAGGGCATGATCAACGATCATGCCTCTTCGCCAAGGGACACCATAAGGTTCTATTTAAAGCTTTGGTGACCCCCACTTGTAATCATCTCATCTTTTATCAATAATAATATATAATTATCAAGTTTACCAGAGTTTTTACACTCCATTGGTATCGGAGCAGTCGCTCTTCAGGATCTGTGTGATCATCAAGAATTAAGGAATTACAAGAAATTCCAGAATTGCAGATTTTTTTTAAGTCAAGTGCTTGTGGGCAGCATTTGTTTTAAAAAAAAAAAAAAAAATTTACAAATTTTTCCTCCCCCAATTTTTTTTTCCCTCTTCCCCCTCACATAACACTCCCATTCCCATTTCCGACCCCCTTACATAGCACCCCCATTCCCATTTCCGACCCCCTTTTTTCCCACGCTTTCCATCCCTTCCCTTTTTTCACACACCCCCCCTCACTTCCATTTTGCATTCCCTCCTGCCCTATGCACACTCAGCCCTCCCTTCACAACTCCCACGCTCTCTGCTCACGGCCCCCTTCCCAGCATTCATTCCCAGCCCACCCCCTCACTTGCACTCACCGTCGCTTCCCCTAGCTCCACCTTCGTGCAGCCCATGCACACCCCCTCATGCAGCCCTCGGCCCACCTCTCCTCACAACCTTCCCCAACTCCCTTGGACCTTCCACCTCCCTACACCCTGATGTCCATTTCGCCCACCTTCCCTTCGTCCCCGCCCACCCTTCCTCCCTACTCCCCGCCCTCCCACACCTCCTAAAGTCTGTCTTCCCCACCTCTCCTCCCCACACTCAACTATTGTCCCATCCACTTCTGCCGCCACTCTCCACCCAGTATCCCCCTCCGCTCACCATACTCCGCTCCCCTCACCACACTCCGACGTCCCCGTTGCCCTCCTGCCCACCCTCCCTCGGCCCTTCCACCCTTCCTCCTTCCGACGTTTGCCGCCGCATTTGCTCCGTCATCCCCTGTCAGCGAATTGTTGTTCCCACCGCAGCCAGCAAACAACATAATCATTTTTTTAATTTTATTTGAACCATCGTGTCTATTGGGTGGTCGTTCAAATTAAAAATCGATTTATATATATATATATATATATAGATTCAATTTTTATATAAACATTAATTTAGAATTAATTTTATATAAAAATTAGTTAAAAAATTATTAATTTAATTAATTAATTAATTAAAATATATATATATATAGCTTTGAGGACAAATATTTTAAGGAAAAGGGGATAAGCCCTAACAAGGAGTATGAGGAGTATGACATCATCAATGTCGATGGTCAATTTCCAAAAAAAATTGTTGGATCTTGAGAAACAGATCAATAATAATTCTGAAGACTTTGGCAAAAGATTAGTTGGTCTCGAAGGTATAGTTGTAGGAAACTCCAATGATATCAAAAAGCTTCATGATACGACAAATCGAATAGAAAGAAAAATGTGGCTAAATCGTCACGAGGCCATAGAAAATCATAGCAAAGCAATGAAAAATATGATAGAACTCTTCAATAAGATAAATGATAAGTTAGATAAGATAAGTCAGACACAAAACCAATATTCCCGAATGTTGAACATAATCAACTGAATAATTCAGCTAATTCAAATCATAATCATGAATATAACATGTTTGAAAAAGAGCAATTAAATGAGGTTGAATTGGAATTCAGCTCACATGAAAGCTATAGTGTTTAAATACCTAGAAGCAGAGACTCTGAAATCAACCATGAAAATTACAAAGCTGAGAAACCAAGAGAAGAAAATGCAACTCAATCCACTAATAAAGCCAGTAATGCAGCAACAGAAGTTATTGAGAACTTTTATATAAATGAAAATCCAATGACAGAAAAAGAAACAATGTTGGTGAAGGAGCCACATAAATAATTCAACATGACTGCTATCACAGATACAACAAAAGACATAGTCGTTGAAAATGAAAGAAACCATGAAAATACAGATGCTTATAAACAACAAAATGTTTCATCCCCAGATTTGAAAGAAAAATGTGAAGATACAAACACATCTGAAACCACTGATATAGTGCCAGAAGATGTTGAGGCCTTCGATGATGAAGCAAATATGGTTGTTAAGAAGGAAGCATTTGATGATGAGGAGAAGTTGCATTGGATGCTAATTGTTGGTAACTTACCTCTAAATCTAAAAAGGAACCACGAAGAATCACCAGAAGTACCAGGAATAGTTCAGACACACGCAAAAGTATTCCAAGACTTGCCAATGAAAATACCTCCTAATAGGGAGCACGAACATCCAATAGAAGTCAAGAAAGGACTCGACCCTGTCAATATCAAATATTTTCATTATCCACATCACCAAAAGATTGAACTCAAGAAGATGCTCCATGATCTTTTAAAAATCTGGGAAGCAACAGCTCGCCTCTCGAGAAACCCAGGTGTTCGTTAACAATGTCCGTCCTTACGTATGCTTTGAGGACAAAGCATCTTTAAGAGAGGGGCAATGTTATGTATATTTTATTAATTATTAGTTAAATATAGTTATCTTAGGTTTATTAATGTGGAAGGGCATGATCAACGATCATGCCTCTTCGCCAAGGGACACCGTAGGGCTGTATTTAAAGCCTTGGTGATCCCCACTTGTAATCATCTCATCTTTTATCAATAATAATATACAATTATCAATTTTACCAGAGTTTTTACGCTCCAAGGTCTTTGTATCGAATCCACGGAGGTGAAAAATCAGACCATAACCAATTTTGGTGGTCCTCGAGCTACCACGTGGCAACCTTCGGTTGGGCCATGTGGCAGCCTGTAGTTGACCACCAAACATCCAATAAAAACACGCCAACCAACACCAAGGAAAATTGGACAAGTGGCGAGGTATGATTGGCTTAACGAACCCATTCAACCATGCCCAGTCAGCTGTACGGACTTTTGACTGGGCAGCCTGTACAATTTCGCCAAATTTCTTCTTGTTTCGAAAAACAAATAGAACGTGTTTCCAGGAGCATATAGTGTCGGTTTTCTGCGAAACGATTTGTGCCAGATTCAGAACAACGATGTATACGCGATCGTTAAGGTTCCACACCATTCTAATAAAATAATAAAATAATATGTTTCTAGAGGCTTGTCAGGCACCTAAATTGCACTCTAATTGTAGCAATAGATAATAGTTGAGGCCTTAATGGGAAATCCAAACTCTCCCAAGGGTTGGTGAATCCAAACTAACTCTATCCCTACATTGACAACTCCATGATAATTTATTTTGTAGTCAACAAGAGAATACACATTGTTTCTTACATGTCCAAATCACAAGTCTACTACTAAAGAAAAACACATAGCCAAAAGTGTATTTTCTATCATTGGTGTTGCATGCCTAGTTAGATTTGGTGAAGCTAACCAATGAATATTAACTTCAATAGTATTGGATACCAAAATAAGAGGTACCTTTAATATAAGGTATAATTCACTTTGCAAATTTCCAATGAATTTCTCGCAAATCCTGCATAAACTAGGAAACCACACTAAAAACAAAGGAAATATCAAGTCGATTGTCAGTTAAATAAATAGGCCATTGAGTAGTTATTGATGAAGGTTAGCATTGACTTCTGAAGAGGGATACTATTTACTCAACTTGCTATCCAATTGAAAGGGTGTAGTGCATGACTTACAACTATGCATCTTAAATCATTTCAATAGTGTAATGCCTAGTTATATTGAAATAGAAAGACATTGGCATACAAATGCAAGACTTGAATACTAAGAAAAAAAAATGTTGAAGACCAAGATCAGCCATCTCAAAGGTGTTATCAAGTCAAATCTTCAATATAATAACTTGATTATTGGTATTTTTATTTTTAACCAAATCACTAACAAATACAACAATTAAAGCATCACCATTAATGTGTAATACATAAAGGCTATGGTAAAATTCACAGTGCTTGAACCCAAGATTGAGAAAGACTTGATTGATCTTACCCAAACCCAGGGATCATGCTTCAACCCATACAATGACTTATGCAATCAACAAACAAGATTAGTATTTGTCACAAAACTAGGGGATTGCTCCATGTAGATTTATTCAGATATGTCACCATAAAGTAAGGAACTCTTAACATCCATTTGATGAATTTACCATCCAAAATTAGCAACAGGGGAAAGGATCGATTGAACATAATTTATCTTTGCAACAAAGGCAAAGGTTTCAATGTAGTCAATACCTTCTTGTTGTAAGAATCCTTTTGCGACCAAACAAGCCTTACGATGCTCAACAACATATTCATAAGTGAATTTGATATTGTTGATTTATGGTAGCATCGAATGTGCTCTAGCCTTGTAACTTTGTATATAGACTAAGACACATGTATTCCATAAAACCCAAAATGGTTTTGGAAAATTCCACTTAGAGATGGTTTAATTAAATTAATTAATAGTTTTTTAATGTTTTCCTAAGTCTAAACTTAGGGAAATTGATTAATTAAAGGGTATTAATTAAACTAAGTGTGAATCTTCTAGATAAAGTCATGGATCACCTCCAAGTTAATATTAGCCCTTGATTATGTTTTATTCTTGGTCGTTGAAGGGTCAACATAAGAATATAAGAAGGAGGGTGAGGGGCTTATGGAAATCATATTGAGACACTTGAGCCATTGAGAATTTTCGAATTTGTGTGAGGAGGCATGGCTTTTGATCAGAATCGAATCACTAGGGAAGGGTTTGCTAAGTGATTTTGATTCAGTGATCAGATTCAAAGAGGGGCAGAAGTAGAGACTGGTCAGGAGGACCAGGAGAGAATTTCAGAGAGAGGCAGCAGTGACACAGAGAGAGACAACACATTTTTCTAAAGAGGTGATGCAGACCCTGCAGGAAATCACACAGAAGTAGCGTAGTGTCTCTTGGAGACAGTCTAGAGATAGCTAGAGGCTGGGGTTTCTGAGCCAGGAGGGCCAAAATCCAATCTTAGATCAGCTAGATCAGTTGTAGAGGAAGGTCACGCAGTTCCTCAAGATTTCCCACGCAGGCTTACGCAGTTCCAGCATAGGCAATCATGCAGAGGCAGTGAGGGCTTCACCAACGCTGTATGATCAGCAGGAGACTTGCAGAGTGAGGTATATCTCACATTTTTCACCAGATTGTCTAGATTTCTCTGAAGGGTTTTCCATATGTTGGCACCCTAGTTGTACACAAGATTATGTTGCTTAATAATACAAACCCTCAGATCTGTTGCACCAGTTTTCCCGAGTTTGGTTTTTCTGGGGACTTAGTCAAAAAATAATTGTGTCAATTGTGGATGTTTTTCATTGTATTTTGTCCAGAGTGTTTCAGCACTTACATTTATTCCGCGGCATTATTTGTGTAGACTGCTTCAGAAATTACTTTGATATTTCACTGTAATGAAATAATTATGAAACATAACAAAAGAAGTAATTCAGATTTTTTGCAATAGGAATTCGAATCTAGGATTTTTCACATGGTATCAGAGCTTATTCAAGCTGAAGTGCAAGTGAAACACAAGTGAACCAGCAGATCAGGGCTGAAGAGTCTGGGATCTACGTAAGTAGCAGCAAACCCTCCCAGAAATTACGATGTCCAGGCCAGGAGAGCATTCCAGCGCAGAAAAGGTTCCCTCTGAGAGAGTTAACAAAGGGGTAATTATTTTCAGTTGCAGAAGAGATAGTGTAGCAGACCAGTGTAGTTAAAGGACGCAGTTACTGCACAGCAGTAAGAGCTAGTGCATAAGCGTCAGAAAATTTTTGAAAAACACAGTTGGGGATTTCTTGACCTCAGATATTTTCTTACTCAAATAAACTCAGCTTTTCCCATGCAATAGAAGAAGCAGTCACTTACTCCTCAAGGAGTGCGTAAGTCTAGCTGAGCAGAGGGTTAGAGGAAGATTTCGACAAGTTGAGGAGATTTCCAGCAATGGACTACGTGACCAAGATAGATTGGAGGGTGCCTCCAACTATGTTATTTTGAAATCAAGGATAGAGTTTCTCCTTGATGAGCATGATCTAAAGGCCCTCATAGAGAGTGCATGTGCAGAACCCTTTGATGCAGCACATCTAAGACAATTCAAGAAGAATATGGCAAGATCCAAGTGATTGATCCTAGATGGTGTGAAGGATCATATCATAACCCACACAGTAGCAAAGACCATTTCTAGAGAGATGTGGGTAAGGCTGGAAAAGCTATACCAAGGATCTTCCGAGCAGCAGAAGATGTACCTTGAAGAGAAGATGTGTAATACCAGGATGAAGAAGGGAGAGCATTTTGACTCCTTGTCTCAAATTTAGGAAAACTGAGATCGACTGTCAGCAGTAGGATCTACTCCTAGAGACTCAGAGCTAGTAAGGCTCACTCTAAACTCTATTTCATAGGACTATCAGGTCTTTGTCCAAAGTATTCTAGGCAAAGAAAGACTTCCAGGATGGGAAGCGATGTGTGCAGCCTTACAACAAGAAGAGTTGAGAAGAGATCTCCTAAAAATCCATTTGGAGGATGGTAGCAGCAGTTCAAAGGTCAAGAAGGAGGAAGAAGATAACACTACCCTTGCATCAAAGTGGCAACTGAGGAAAAAGAAGAAAGATCTGTCCAAGATCAAGTGCTTCCGGTGTGAGGAAATGGGACATTATGCCACACAGTGTCCTCTTAAGAAAAAGGATAAAGAGGAGAAGGAATATCCACAAGAAGGAGCTGAAAAGATTGAGGCAGAAAAACATTGTGCTGCGTTAGATCATATTTTGAAAGGAGAGAAATGGGTTGACTTGGAGCTGTAGATCCAGAATCTACAAGCTGGCAGGATCCTCGAGTATTTCTGAACTCTTGGATCACATGTGAGTTACGACAGCCTAAAGACAGTAGCAGGATGGAGAGTTGCAACAGAAGATGAGAAGACAATCCAGTGGCTAGCAGTATTAGATCCTGATCAACGTAGAGAGGGAGCAACATCATCAGCAGTTGAGCAGCAGCAGCATAGTGCACACTGGTGCAACGCAGTGCAGAGTAGCAACAACGTAGTATTTTTCAGAGAGCTAGTGCAGAAACTAGCAGCATTCAGCCTTTATTTTCAGATGCAAATTTTCTTGTCCAATTTCGGATGTTTTTATATTACAAGTAGCAATAGTGCAGTAGTGCAGCAGCAACAGTAATTGAGAAACAAAAGCAGATGAGCAGCAATAGCACAGTGCACAAGTGGTGTAGCGCAGTGTAGAGTAGTGCTCATGCAGTGCAGAGCAGTGCTCACGCAGAGCTGCAACATGGTTGCAGAATTCAGAGGGAGTTGCAGTATAGTGGCAGTTGGAAGTAATTTGCAGAGTAAGCAACAGTACAGATATAGCATTTTTGTGTAGTATTGGTGAGCAACATCAATAGCACAACAGTAGATGTTCGAGAAGACAGAAGAGCAACACATTGATTTGTTTTGCTAGAGCACTTTCCTCGCTAAGAGGGAGTGTTGATTTATAGTAGCATCAGATGTGTTATAGCCTTTTCACTTTGTATATAGGCTAAGACACATGTATTACATAAAAACATAAATTTTTTTGGAAAATTCCACTTAGAGATGGTTTAATTAAATTAAATAATCGTTTTTTAATGTTTTCCTAAGTCTAAACTTAGGGAAACTGATTAATTAAAGGGTATTAATTAAACTAAGTGTGAATCTTCTAGATAAAGTCATGGATCACCTCCAAGTTAATCTTAGCCCTTGATTATGTTTTAATCTTGGCCGTTGAAGGGTCAACGGAATAATATAAGAAGGAGGGTGAGGGGCCTATGGAAATCACATTGAGACACTTGAGCAATTGAGCATTTTCGAATTTGTGTGAGGAGACACATCTTTTGATTAGAATCGAATCACTAGGGTAGGGTTTGTTAAGTGATTTTGATTCAGTGATCAGATTCAGAGAGGGGCAGAAATAGAGACTAGTCTAGAGGACCAGGAGTGTATTTCAGTGAGAGGCAGCAGTGACGCAGAGAGAGACAGTGCAGTTTTCTGAAGAGGTGACGCAAACCCTGCAGGAAATCACACAGAAGCAGCGCAATGTCTCTTGGAGACAGTCCGGAGATAACTAGAGGCTGGGGTTTTTGAGCTAGGAGGGCCAAAATCCATTCTTAGATCAATTATATCAGTTGTAGAGGAAGGTGATGTAGTTCCTCAAGATTGCCCACGCACGCTTATGCAGTTCCAGCGTAGGCAATCACGCAGAGGCAGTGAGGGCTTCACCAACACTGTCAGATCAGCCAGAGACTTGCAGAGTGAGGTATATCTCACATTTTTCACCAAATTTTCTAGATTTCTTTGAAGGGTTTGCTAGATGTTGGCACCCTAGTTGTACTCAAGATTCTGTTGCTTAATAATACAAACCCTCAAATCTGTTGCACCAGTTTTCCCGAGTTGGTTTTTTCTGGGGACTTAGTCAAAAAATAACTGTGTCAAATGTGGATGTTTTTCATTGTATTTTGTTCAGATTGTTTCAGCACTTAGATTTATTCTACGGCATTATTTGTGTAGACTGCTTCAGAAATTACTTTGATATTTCACTGTAATGAAATAATTATGAAACATAATAGAATAAGCAATTCAAATTTGTTGCAGTAGGAATCCAGATCTAGGATTTTTCACACGTATTATATATCCATCAACACTTCACAACATTCCTCGAAATAAAATCTATCTCATCTTGAATAACATGTTCCCATTCAATTTGTCCTTGTACATCACCATCATATTCTGTACCTTGAGCTTCAAGAACATGAGCCATCAACAAAAAATCAACATGTTTCTTTTGAATGCAAGTCTTTCAACCTAAGAAAACATTCTTAACATCAAGTCCAGTTGATTTAATATTTTAACATCCCACCAAGGTATAAATCATGTCAGGAAAATGATATGTGCTTCAAAAGGTTAATCAAGAGAGGTTGCAGTTTCAGTTTGAGATGAATGATGATCGGTCGACCTAGAAACAATAGTCAACAATGCAGTCAAAATACTGAGAAAAATAATGATCGATCCATTTTCTTCAACAATATCAAAATAATTGTTCTTTAACATTCCATAATAACTCAACAACTTAATTCCAAAAGACTTCTCACCAAAGATTACATTTCTCCTTATAATGATTTATTGTTTTATAGGTTCAAATAGTTGATAGGATTTCAACTCTTTAGAGTAACCTATCATGGTGCAAGCACAACTCTTTGTAGTCAATTTCTTTCTATAATTTTTGGAAATATGTGCCGAAGAAAAATATCCAAAAACTCTAAGGTGATCGACTAAGGGCTTCTTACCACACCAACATTCAATTGGAGCCATGGAACTCAGAACTCTTGCCATAATAAGATTTAGGATATAATTGGCACATTAAATAGCTTCATCCTAAAACTTCATCATTAAATCTTTGCCTTGTAACATACATCAACCCATTTCAACTAAGATTTGATATTTTCATTTTCCATGCCATTCTATTGAGGAGTATGGCAGATAGACCTCTACCAAGAGAAATCTGATTGAATAATATATTCCTCAAACTGTTGATTCACATGTTCTCCTCCATTATCATATCATGTACATTTAATGTGTCAACCACATTTCTTTTCAACCAATGCCCTAAATTCCTTGAATATTTAAAAGAAATGGCTCTTATTCTTTAAGTAATAGACCTAAGAAAATATTTAAAAATCATCAATAGAGGTCAAAATATACTTCATACCTACCAATGAAGGTTTATTAATATAGCAAAGGTCAATGTGAATTAGCTCTAGTGGTTTTTTAATATTCCCTGCTTTCCCGGAGTCAAAAGGTGCCTAATGATGCTTTCATACCACACATCCCCTACATAATCCATTAGGTGGAAGAACCTTTGGTAAATCAACAACCATATTATGTTTTTCCATTAACTATAGACTTCTTTGATTTTCATTCTCGTGAGAGTGGTCAATTTAGCATTTGGTCAAGATAATTCATAGAACTTATACAATCCATCCTTTGAGTTGAGAACTCCTTTGGCAACAATTTAGTTTTATTTCTTCAGATCTTTAACAACAAACCGATTCGGCCAAAATTCAGCAATTTTACTAGTTTATGTCAATTGAGAAATCGACAACAAATTCACACTCAAACAAGGCACATTATAGATATTCACAATTTTTCCATGTCAATAAGATACATCACAATGACTAGCAATGTCAAGACAAAAATCATATACTAAGTAAATACTTTACTCAACAACCTTATTTAGGGAGGAAATTAAATAAGCATCATTCGCCTTATGATAAGTGCAACCAAAATAAACTACCCATTCATTATGTGTGGTGTGAACGTGTAATGCTTGAGTTCCAATACAGAAACTGCAATTATCAATTAACTGACTAATCAATCTTTTGGATAAAAAATTTTAATCCAACACCTTAAACTTTTACTCCAACTCGCTACTCTTCTTCCAATTGGTTTTCTCCATGTGTCCTCTCTTTCCATGATAGTGACACATCTTCTTCTTTCAATTCTTCTTGGTCAATTAAGATCCATCACGCTTTCCTTTAGCTTTATGGTTGAGATACTACAACCAATTTCCATTCTCCATCCACATAAACTTGACCTTCGCTTTGAGAAGGTGAGCCAGGTGCTTACGACCAAACTTCCTTTCATCAAGCAAACTTTGTTGCTCCTTGATTAATAAATCGCAAGAGGCGTCAAAGGAGTAATTCTTACCATCTTCTTTGCATAATCTCCAATTGGTGTAGAATGAGGAACATAACACATCATAACGTGTTCTTAGATTCATCACGACTAGTTCTATGCATTATCCATCTCTCTTTGGAGAGTTCTTTCCCCATTCACCCAACTTCAATTGTAGCTCTTGACATGAGCTATATAGTCCTAAATCCTTTCAAAGGAATGAATATCAAGAGAGATAAACTCTTTCACTAATTGTATGACCTCAATTTCATCAATTTTGTTAATAACAACCTCAAATCCTTTCAAATCTCATTGGGGAATTTGATTTCACTCACATGAAATTGAATTTCATGAGAAATATATATCATAGTAACCCTGAAAACCTCATCTTTCTTTCCATCAATGGAAAACTTCATCTTGTCATCCTTTAGATTTATAATAGTGGCACTCATATACTTCCATATTCCTTTCATCTTTAGCATGGTTTCCATATTTGGTGCCCAAACAACATAATTTTGTCCATTCGAAATGACAATATCAATCTTGGTAACCATATTCATATTTCTAGTAGGTATGATCTATTTGAAAATCAGGTTGCAGTCAACAAATAAGTCACACTAGATTTATTCATTATAATATTTGACTCAACATAATTTGAAGACAACAAGGTTAGGTCAAAACCAACAACTATGATAGCATGTTGGGGATTTGACATGAGAACAAATAACATGTAATAGAAACTAAAGGAAAATAACATAAGAGGAATAATACTCCAAGATTATGGGTGGTGGCTAAATACATTGTTACTACACTTAAGCAATGTGCATTATGATCAGAGCATCAAGCATGCTAATGAATTAATGATTCACGATGATGCATATTCAACCCATAGGGTCCTATATTTATAGTGTCAAAATCCAACCAACTTCCTTAAATTGTGGAAGATTTTGTACACAAGCAAGTGTTCATTGTTCCAATTGTTTCTATGAAATCCACATTGTTTCATCAACTAGTTGACTATTATATTCGACTCATTTCTAGTTAGATAGTTGATTTCTTGAGTTGACCTGGCCGTTCAATTGATTGCTTTGACCACTCAATCGATGGTCCCGCTAGTTCACCACTTAACCAACTATCCACTAGTTGGTTATTTAACCAACCCATCGACCACTTAGTTGACTGCTCCATTAGTTTACCACTCTGCTGACTATTGGTTGCTAGTCGATCCTTTGATTGACTATCTCTATAAGCTCCAAAGGTGTGATCAACCATCATAACCTTAAGCTCCAACACCCCCATCAATCCTTGATTTTGATGATATTTTTCCACGTAAAATACACCACATCCCGACCTAAATAAACTTAACTTGTGCCACTTTTATTACATTTTGCACCTATTTTGATCAATATAATACTTCCTAGGGAATTTTAGCATTAGTCTTTAATTTTTGAAATTTCATGAAATTCTATGCATTGTAAATCAATCTTACTAGATTTTTACAAGAAATAATGCTTTTGTAGTTGGTCATTCGTTTAGATATTTGTAATCTAGCAGGGAGTGTTATCACTCCGCCAAATCTCTGAGGCTGAAGAAGAAATCCCAACAGAGGTAACCACAGACCAATATTTTAACTTGGTAGCTAGCCCTACCAAACCAGAGAGGGCTCTCTCCACAAATCACAGTCAAGAGGGCTGGATGAAATAGGGTTTTAGACTAGGTATAAGTACAGGGGTTTGATTTGGTTGAATTGGATTGCTGAATGAGGATCAAGTCAAAGAGGCTAGGTCAGGGAAAATAGGATTAGGTTTGCAGAGATTCAATGGGGCAAGGTAGGTAGAAAACATAACACTTAGGGTTTGAGGGTGATATGGATTAAACAGGTGAGGTGCTAGAAAGAGCAAGGAAAAGCCTGAATTCTTTCTAAACTAAAGATGATGGACAAACTATGAAGGTTTTTCCAAAACAGAGCATGAGAGATGTATTTTGTTCATCAACTTTAAAACCAGCATATCATAGAAATGAAATGGATCATGAAACAAAACATTCATACATAACGAGACATAAGAAAAGCAATGCTAAATTCTCATACCACAGGTATCCCAAAGAAATATTTGCAACCTTTTCATTAATTTCCTACCAAAATGATTACACTAGAGTCTCTGATCAATGCCTTAACATCCAACAATTTCCAACCTTTGAACATGAGTCAAAAAGTACAAGATATAGATCTCAAACAACCTCTTCCAACCCCAGGGGTAGAATTCCCCAAGTTGAGGTGGTGTTCCGCCAAAAACTGAGCTGCATACCTAGAGTGTAGGGAGGTCAAACTGACTCATCCCTCACTTTTTTCAAATTGATTCATTGCATGTCATCAAAAAAATTTACCTAATGTATTTACCCTAGGTAATTCAACCACATCATAATTACTTTTATATTCATGATTTACATTGGTAAAAATCTCATTGACCATGGTCAAACTGGAAAAAAATTGAGAAAATTGAAAAATATCAGCAAAATGAGAAAATGTGTCCTGTGAGCAGCGCCACTCTCCTGCACGCAGCGCCAACTTCAATATAACTTTTGAGGGGGTTTCTGATGTCCAAAATGAGCTCATGATAGCTCATTAGAAATATTATCCAATCTAATTTCCAAATATGTTCTTGTTTTGTAGATTTGACTTTATTTTACCTCCCTAAAAAAATTTCTCCCAAGACTTCTCTATGTGTAGCGCCAGGCTCAAAAAGAGGGCAGAAACATGATTTTTTCGGTGTTTTTTGACCTTTTCATTGACCAGTTTGTCCAAAAAAACTTAGGAAATTTCTAGGGTGAATGTATTCATCATTATGAATCCAATGGTGGTCTCTTTTTGGACAAAATATGCCTCAAAAAGTGCACAATCCAACAGTGTAAAAATTCTGAATTTTCTGGAAAAAATGGCCTCCAAGATGGAGCGATATCTCACTAACTATGAAGTTTTTTGAAAAAATGAGATAGGTTTTTTGTTTTTTGGAATGTTTTGAACACAAAATTCCTCCAGGTTCTCAATTTATTTATTTTTGGCCACGATCTTCTCTGCAAAAAGGTGTCTCAAACAGGGTTTTGCACATGCAATAAATTAGGCTGTGAAGATGTGAATGGATATCTCATTCTGTAATACCTGTGTAAAAAGTGGGATAGGTTTTTGTACTTTAATATATTAGGAACAAAAATCACCTATAGTTTCCAAAAATTCATTTTTTATTTGCCAAAATATGTTCTGCAAAAAGGTGACCAAACAGGACATTTCTAGAAAATGTGCCTTCGAAGAGTTTTTCAAATTTTCCCAAACTTTCTTCAAATTTCATCAAAATTGCCTCAGACTTACTTCATGGAGACCTGATATGGTATGTTATGCTATCATGGATGCATCAATGAGAAAATCCAACTTACCCTTCTCTTTCTGCTTAATTAGGGTTTCAAGTCTTGATTTGGCCTTTTGTAGCTTTGAGCTTGCAATTTGGTTTTTCTTGAAATAGTGCTTGGCCCTATTTCTCAGTATATCATTTTCCTTGTTTTCCTTCTCCAGAAGCTTCTCAAGATTCCGGTTCTCCCTCTGAACCATGTTACAAAAATCAAGACAACCTACATACTCAAAACAAGTGATAGTCATAGGAGAGGCCATCAGTTCATTTATGTTGGTGGGCTCTAGCCTTAGGATTCTCCCTCCTTTGTGTGGCCTTCTCTATTGTCTGTCCTCCTCCTCCAATCTATCTTCCTCATCTTTCCTATATTTCTCTTCTTCCATATATTCTATTTCTTCTTCCATGGTGTCTTGGTCTAGAAACCTTAGGGAGATGAATTGGGAGTGAAATGTAGGTTTAGGGAGTGGGGAATGGGATGGAAAAAATTAGCGAGATGGGGGAATGGATTATTAAATTGAGGGAGGTGAAGGGGATTAGAAATGTTTTTGGATTTGGGAATAGGAATTTTATTACAGGTATGGGAATTTTGGAGCCTAGGAACTTGAAATACCTAGGTCTTAGGGTTTATGGGATAAAGAGATTTAGAGAAAGGGAAATAGTGAAATAGGGTTTGGAATGGTTAATTGTAATGTGGGAAGGGTAGTGGAAGTATTAGGAAGATTAATTAAAAATTAGGAATGGAACTAGAGTTTGAAAGCTTTTAAAACTCCAAATTTCACACAAGAAACTTAACACCAAGAAATTTGCATTTAAGAAATACAAGGAGGGTGTGATGATGTCTTACTTACTTGCTAGGAAGTGGAGAAACCATTTTCTGAATGTTTAGAGGACATGCACTGAGTTTGGAAGCTTACATATGAAATTTTCTCTATGCACAACGCCCTGGCTCTATGCGCAGCGCCTCTGGCTCTATGCGCAGTGCCTCTTTCTAGGTGAGCAGCGCCAACTTTCATGCCACTTTTGGAAGCCTTCCCGGTGTCAAAATTGAGCTCATGATAGCTCGTTGGAAATATATCTCTCTTGGATACACAATGGATGTATCAATCACTGAAAATTATCTATTATAGCCCCTTACAAATCAATTCTCCCAAGACTGGTCAAAAAGTGAATAATGGCAGTGAAAAAATGTAGTGTGATCTTGTATGAAACTTTTGTAGGCCTTCCTCAACTCCAAATTGAGCTCATGATAGTTCATTGGAAATATATCTATGTCTTTTTACAATTTCACTTATCAAGCAAGTAATTTTGACACTCCATCAGGGAGAAAGTTTCATTTTCCCAAGGTCACTCCAAAAGTGTAGAAACTCTCTTATAGCAACTGTATTTTTGACATTTCTCCAAAACCATGACACCTATGTAAAAAATGAAGGAGGTTTTTCTTCCTTGACCTATTATGGAAAAAAACTGCTTTAAATTTTGTAAAATTCATCACCATTTGGTCAAAAACATAGTTTGAAGAAAAGTTGGCCCTCTATGTGGCAAATGATTTGTCCCTTCGAATGACTTCTTGAAAAATGATGGAGACATGATGTTTATGAGTTGGAATGGCCTCATACTTGCTGATATGACTTACCTTATGCCTCCTCTAATCATATGTCTTGTCTTCCATAGAAAACCATAACTCAGTGGAAGAGTAAATTAGGGTTTAGTGCTTGTGGAAAATGATGATTTTGAGGGATATGAGTGATAGGAAGTGTTTTGGATCACTGATGACTTTTGAAACTTTGACTAATTTGGCTGATGGAACCTGAAATTGTTGAAGCAACCTTCTACAATGATGATTTGGGAACCCTTGGGAAAATACAACTCCCTTTGGCATTCACTTAACCTTTTGAAACTTTACCCTTTCACTTGACTGTTTCCTTTGACAAATTGATCTTTTGATGGTCTTTGAGAACTCTTTGAATTTGAATTTTTGGTGCTTTGGCATCTTTGGAACACTGAGTTAGCATCTTGGTATGGTGAAATTATTACATTTTGAAAGACATAAAATTACATAATTGAAAATTAAAAATGACATCTGAAAACCAAAATTACATGCTAAAACAAGAAATTTTCTTTACAAATCATCTTCATATGGTGAAGATATTTTGTTGGATCACCCTTTACTTGTTGATATTATGCAATGGAATGGATTTTTATTGGATCTTGGAAACCATAATGACCTAATGAAACCTTTAAAAACCCTAAAATACCTAATGAGACCTTGAAGGACTAAATTTCAAGATGACATGACTAATATTACTTTATGGATGGTGTACAATCATCAAGGTATGAAATTATGCCAGCAAGTAATCAATTTGAGGAAGAGTGATTTTTTTGGACTAGGGCTGCCATCAGTGACTAATTTTTTGCATGACCTAGTGGAATGATAAAAAAATTATGAGTGGGACTTCTAAAATGATATGAAAAGAGGATTTTGATCACTAATGGCAGGATGCAAATAATGACACTAACATTAGCTCCAGCTGGGGATGGTATCTCCTTGGAGGTGCCAAGAACACCGTAGACCAAGCGCCTATTCATTGGGCATGGAGTCAAAATCTTAAGACTAACTGAATACTGAAAACGTGACTCAATAAACTGACTCAAGACTAACTCAAAACTGACTGAAAACTAACTGAAAAAGATGCTCATAATTGAACTTATTCAACAAAACCTACTCTAACTGATCCATTCATCACCTGATCAAGTGAAATGGAACAACCACTACAACCATGTAAGCATTCTGGCTGTTTTTTGAATTCTCTTCAAGTTCTTGCTTATGAGAAAGAAGAGAGAACTACTGAAAGGAAACTGCCATGAAAACTTGTCAACAGATCAAATCTTAATGAAATTGCAAAGCATGATCCCACTAACTGACCTCAAGAATGTTGCAAAAGGACATTCATAGGAATACACATTGATTTCCAGCCCATCTAATGCATTACTATTATATTCTAGGCAATCTTCATGACATTAATATGAACTTTCATATTTACCCTTACTTTCTTGATATGGTTGCAAATGTTTGGATGAGCTTTGCAATGTGATTCCTGCTAAAAATGACAAAGAAACCGGTTTTAAAATCAAGTTTATATCAACACTCTTTTCAGGCTCGCAGTTAGCTAATGGAGATGGACTTTTACTACATATATTATCCAATACATCATCTATAGGGTCAAGAAAAACTTGAAAAGACTATTGCAACCTATTTTCCATCAGTTCTAATAAGACTGCATGACTTTCTACAGGCTGCTCATCCTTTGCTCTAGAGACATTATGAAATTTTTGCTTCAAAAAATGAAATGCTTCAAAACATAATGGTACATAATCATCTTGCATCATTTTATCATATGTTTCAACTTCCAAGCCTTCATCTACAATTTGAAATTCAATATAATTTGGTGCCTGCAAATCTAGAGTTTAGGAGTCTTTATCAAGGATTTCATTGCCCTATTGATTGTCAAGATCAAAACTTAATGACTGTTGATTTTTGATTGCATGAAAGTTGTCTCTGATGAACTGAAATGAAGTAAAACAAAGAGACAAATATCCTTCACTTTCTTCCAAATTTTCTGCACTTTCCTCCTCACTGCCATAACTGATATGCATCGGCTGATCACTGTCTTCGAGTTGCTGAAACTGAACTTTCTCCTCCCACAAACCAACTGTTGATTGCTCTGTATAATTAGCTTCAATTTGGAGAATATAATCATCTTCATACTGATCAAACTTTGGAAAATCATCAAAAGAACGAATTTCATAAAGCATACACATTAGATCAGCAAATTTTTCCTCCTCGGATTGATCAACAAATCCATTTTCTGATCTTTGGTAGATGGGATTAGTAGGAAAGTGTTTAGGGCCAGCAACCTCTTCTTTTTCTGCAATAAGTGGGTCATGGTGATCTTGAACGGAAAATCCATCTCTCATGGTGACATTTTGCATCATTTCCTCTATTGTACTTACAAAAATGCTGAGTTTTACCTCTGAAGATGTCATGTGCTCTGCAATGTTCTCCCTCTCTTCTTCCTTCAGCTTTGCCCTTCTGATCAGAAGATTAGCCTCTACATCTATTGCATTATTCTACATCTCTTCAAGTGTTGCAAGGTTCCTTTCTCTCAGTTGAAACTCCATATCCGGATCAAAGGCATTCAGGTAATGTAAGAGAGTTGAGCCAGGAGGAGGTCTTATATTGGCAGGTATTGAACAATAGACTTGATTGAATCTGGAAAAAATTGTTATATTGTCTCCCCTAGATGTCTTTTTACCTGGTCATACTTTTCTAGAATCGGGAAAGGGTTTTCTTTGACCACCCACTTGTCAAGGAAAACCTTGACGAACTGCGGGAAATCTGAGATGCTCGCAGCAGGCAGGTTTTTGAACCAACTCTTGACTTTGCCTTGCAAAGAAATAGCAAACAACCTGATACTAACATTCTCTTCGTCAACTTCAAAAAGGTCGAGGAAAGTATCAAAATTATGCATATGTCTCTCATCAGTGATGTTGTCACATTCACCATCAAACCTTGGCAGATATAGGTAATGACTTGCAGGGAAAGCATGTAATATAGGAGGTAAAATCATAGGCTTATGTCTATCCGAGACTGTAGAAGGTGTGAGAGTATGTATAATAGTTGTAGGATCAATTTTGGTCTCTTTAGGCTCATCAACTTGAAAATTATATGCACAAGTTTCAGGGAAGAGATATGTATCCTGATCAAAATCAAAGGGAAAGTCAGTATTTACACTCTTCAAATAGGCAGAATCAAGACTTTGATCATATTTTTCATACAACAAACTCTGGAAAAATTTCAAGATATTTTCTTGGAAAAGAGAAGAAATATTTCATGATAAAGAGAATGATGTCTTGAATAAAATTCCAAGTTGAATGATCTGAAAATGGGTTGGATAACTTGCTATGCTTTTCGAGAACCTCCCACTCAGTTAAACAAATAAAGATCTAGCTTATTCTTGACTTGTGTGGAAATTTATACTTGAGATAGGTGTAATTTTTTTAACTGTTTAAGTGCTTTAAGAACATTTGCTTTTGTTGATATTAAGCATGTGCAACAACCATATGATGCAGAAAATAAGCATCAACACATAACAACAAATTTAATATAGGATTTCACCCGAATATCGTGGGCTACGTCTCCTTGAGCCTTTGTCAACTGACTTGGCTCTTTGGGATTATGATGAAAACTATCTTTTACAAGTAAAATACTTAATTCCAATGGTTATATGGGCTATAACATTGGGTTTATAATACCATTATACCCCTATCATGGCTTTCATCACTGTGAAGAAAGAACTAGGTTCCCTTAGAATTGATTTCTGCTGTCGGTGCCTTAAGCTTCCCTGAGCTTCTATGTGGCACTAACCCTTTAAGAACAAATTTTCTATCACTGAAACCTCACCTAATGTCTCCATCATATATCAGACCTCCAAAATAGACTGATCATTTTCTCAAAATGAGCTCTGGCTCCCCAATCTAGGCCTCCATCTACTGACGGCCCTAGGCTGCCCAAAACTTCCCTGTGTTTCTTTGACCTTCAGAAGTCTTCAAATGACTCTGAAAATTCTTCCATTTGATTCAGAATTTCAAAAATAGTCAGAATAGACTATTCACTGATCTAGGTGGATATTGGTGGCCTCCCACCTATTCCATTTGGACCCGCAACATCAATTCTTTCAATTTTTCAACTTCAGCACAACTTACTATTTTTAGCAGGTTTTCGGGTCCTACACACCCGGAGCCATTTTGGGGACTTAATGATCCAGGTGGATATTGGTGGCCACCCACCGATTCCATTTGAACCCCCACCATCAGTTCTTTTAGTTTGTAAGTTTCAGCACAACTTACTATTTTTAGCAGATTTTCGGGTTCTGAACTTCCGAAGCCGTTTTGAGGCCCTAAACGACACTTTTTGGGAAAATGGGGAGAAACATGGGTCATAGACCAATTTTTCTCACTCAAAAGTTGTAGTCCTCGGATAGATATTTCTAACGAGCTATTGAGCACGTCAAACGGAGATCAGATGCCAAAGTTACGTCCTCGGGAAGTTGAAACACCAATTTAACCAAACGGGACCCACAGTTTTGGCACTTCATCTCCTAGGGTTAGGTTTTTGGACGTTTCGGATTTTAAATTGTTTCTCAACAATAAATAGGCCTTCAAGCCTCATTGTAACACAGTTCAGGGGGCTAGGAGCCGACACATCTCTTCTCAGAGATAAGCGCTACCAGTGCCCTAGCTCGCCACATCTCCATCATGTCTGCATTGTAACACAATTCAGGGACTGGTAGCTGCCACATCTCTTCTCAGGGATACGTTTCCAGTACCCTAGCTCATATATTTCCATTATTTCTGTAATAGGCCTGCAAGCCTCAATGTAACACAGTTCAGAGGCCTACGTACGCCACATCTCTTCTCAGAGATACGCCTACCAGTGCCCTAGCTGTTCATTTCAGTCATTTCTTTTATTAATAAAATGAAGAATTATTTCCACTGCATCTCCATATCTATGGCTATATGTGTATTATTTTATATTCCTGCATAAAATATGGATCATTCACTTACATAAATTGGCCTTCGGTTGCTCCGGTTTTGCCTCCAACACTTGGTGGCACCCCCTGGCTCTAGGGGCATTGAAAACTTATCTGAAGCATCTCGACTTTCAGAAGTCCTAAAAATCTTCTTAAGACTTCATAAATGGATTAAAAATTATCAAAACATTCAGAAATAACTATTGGTTTTCTGAGAATGGATAATGGCTGCTCTAAATAGGCCTCATTCTCCAGCTGGCACTGGATGGCCCTAGTGGCCCCTCGAACTTATTTGAAGTAACTCAGCCTTCAAAAGTCCTCTAAAGGCTCTTAAAACCACACCATTAGTTCCATAATGTCTGAAACATCCAAAATTGACTATTGGATCCCTGAATAAGGCCTCTAGCTGCCCTGGCTAGGCCTCAAACTGCTACTGGCCCATGGTGGCCCTAGTGGCCCCTAGAACTTATATGAAGAAAAATCATGCTCAAAATTCCTCTGATGGCTCTAAAACCCTCACCAATGATTCTGGAATGTCTGAGATAGTCAAAATTTACTATTCACACTCTCAGAATGGACGAATCTAGCTCAATATAGAGCCTATTCAATTTTTTCCTAGTGACCCCTAAAAACACTCCACTAAATGTGGAAGAACTGAAGTTAACTACAGTTAAATTTGGCCATTACCGAAAATTTGGTGGTGTGCTAAGTTTACCGCCAGTTTATCTATTTGTAATAATTGTTATGGTTTAGGTTGGGCACATGCCCTAAACCCTGCAGTTTGTCTAGCCGCAATTGCCGGCAGAGACCGCATAATAACCACGCGCATAAACTTTGGAACTGAACCATGTGACCACTTATCATTAAATTTCGGAGGTTATGTAGCACCATGGTTTAGCTCTTGGACATGGGATAAGGGCTTATGGGGAGGGGTTGGCCCCTCCAAAACCCCCAAATGCGCACTTTGGAACATTTAAATAAAACCCAAAGTCTATACAGTTAAGAACCATCCGATAGAGTGAACAGTAACATGTGGGATTGGTGGGCACAAGGTCCAGAGTTTGACCCTCGGCCACCCCAACAAAATTTTACATAACCCTTCTTGGGCCACGTGGTGGCTTTTGATTGGATAAAAAAAAAACCATATGCCCAATAATAAGGTGCCATTTGTCATGATCTGATTGGCCCAGAGGGAATATTTAGGGAAATATTATGAGGAATACTCCAATAATATTCCTTGGAATATTCTCTTTTTTGAATATTCAAAGGCCTAGTTAAACTTGGTCAAAATCCAAAAATTGCAGTTTATTGGACTTTTCAAATCGCGATAAATTCTTCACACGGTGTCGGTTTTTCAAACCGTTCACGGCGATGGAATCAGGAAGACGAGATATATCTGGTCACTCAGGTTCGACACACTTTCAAACACTTTGAAATTTGAGCTATCACTTAGGTCCATGATCCAAATCTAATCACACCTCCCCATTGGGAATATTTTGGACCCCAAAAGACTAATTACCTTATCTGTTCAGTAGATGAGGATACAGCACCCTCACCTTTTCAAGCTCGATACACTTTTCCTTGCATGGCCTAGTGCCTTTGAACCCAACTTGAAGGTAGTCAACACTTCCCTTCCTGAATGCTCTTGTCCTCCTGTCAAGAATTGTCTTCCTTGCTCATCCAGAAATTTCTGACGAGAAATTTTCAAAAGGTAGCTGAACATCATTTCCTTGATCAGCGATCCAAGGTGGCTCAAACAAACATAAGTTTTCCAATAGAAATGCATACATAACTAAAATTTCCATATGTACAAATGAGTGTATGTCTTACTGAGTTAAGAAGTCAAACCACTTCTTACCAAGCCACTTCCATGACAACTTTTTCTACTGAAAATCTTCTTCATGTGAAACATCCATTCTCACATCAATGATGGAATCTTTGGTTCCAATTTTTCCAGTCTTGTTATCCTCTTGCCTCGTGTGCTTGGGATGATTAGTTGGATGCAGTTTCCAACATTAGGAAACAAAATGTCCCTTCTTTTGGCAATGTGTGCAAGTCTTTTGCACCTTATTTGCAAGTTGCCTTTGCCTCAACTATTTCATGTATGCCTTCATCCTCTTCTAGCATTTTGAAACATCATGGTTACATAGACCACAATATGCACAGCAACTCTTTCTTCCTTTCATGCATGCAGAATTTCCATGCTTTTCAGAAATATAATCAACCTGACTATGGGAAGAATTATACCTCAAATTCTACTTTGCATGTCCATACTTTTTACCTTCATGAGGAGATGAACTTGTAGAGGTTCCAGCTTCCTTTTGAAGACTAACATTAGTGTTTATGTCATGATGTTGTCTGAAATCTCATGCTCGCCATAAGCTGCATGTCTACACACATCTTGTTGCAACATCGGCTTCAAACAATGGCAATCAACTTGAAAACAAACTTGACATGTTTGTGGTTTACAACTTGGAACAAAAGTTCTTTTTGAAGTTGTCTCAAATGCCTTCATGGCTGTAGAGTTTTTGCCATAAGATTGAACATAGCCTAGACCAAAATTCTTAGGTCTTTCCTCAACCAAAATAGGATCAATCATGCATTGTGCATGCTTTCCTAAACCCTTGCCTTCACAGCCCATTTTAAACATCAACTTCGACCCTATACCTCTGGTGTGCTTTTCAAATGAATCTACATATCTTTCTAAAGAGGAAATTGAAGACAAATTTGAGTGAATTACCTTTGCTTCACGCATGTTCTTAGTTAAAGCCTCTTGGGCTTGATGGAGTTGCATCTCCATCTCATGCATTCTTTGGAGAAGTCCTTCTTTTTCTTCCTTCATAGTAACCAATTTCTCATGAAGTCTAGTGCTTTCTCTTCTATATTCAAACAGAATTTGCACCATATCCTTTAGGATGTAGAAGTCTCGCTTCATGTCTTCATCGAAGAATCTTGTGAAGGAGGAGGATTTTGAAACCTCGCTTGAAGAATTTTTCATCATCAAAAATTAACTAAAGAACTTCAACAAAAATTCACAAAACTTTCAAAAGAAATTGACAAAGCTTCTGAACAAAATGTGCTATGGCTCCCCAATCTAGGCCTCCATCCACTCATGGCCCTGGGCTGCCCAAAAATTCCTTGTGGCTCTTCGACCTTCAGAAGTCTTTAAATGACTCTAAAAATCCTTCCACTAGATTCATAATGTCAAAAATAATTAGAATAGATTATTCACTTACATAAATTGGCCTCCAACTACTCTGGTTTCACCTCCAACACCTGGTGGCACCCCTTGGCTCTAAGGTCACTGAAAACTTCTCTTAAGCAAATCGACTTTCATAAGTCCTCAAAATATTTTTCAAAATCCATCAATGGATTCAAAATTATCAAATTAGTCATAAATGACTATTGGTTTGCTGAGAATGGATGTTGGTTGCTCTGGATAGGCCTCATTCTCTTGCTGGCACTGGATGGCCCTAGTGGCCCCTGGAAATTCTCTTAAGAAACTCAGCCTTCAAAATTCCTCTACAGACTCTTCAAATCACACCATTAGTTCTATAATTTCTGAAACATCCAAAATTTTCTATTGGATCCTTGAATAAGGCCTCTAGCTATCCTGGCTAGGCCTCAAACTACTGCTGACCCATGGTGGCCCTAGTGGCCCCTAGAACTTCTCTGAAGAAACATCATGCTTAGAAGTCCTCTAATGGCTCTACAACCCTCACCAATGAGTCTAGAATGTCTGAGATAGTGGAAATTGACTATTCACACTCTCAGAATGGATGAATCTAGCTCAAGATAGAGCCTATTCAATTTTTGCCCACTGACCCCTAAAAACACTCCACTAAATGTGGAGGAACTGAAGTTAACTGTAGTCAAACTTGGCCATTACTGAAAATTTGGTGGCATGCTTAGTTTACCGCCAGTTTCACCCTTTGCAATGAATTTTATGGTTGGGGTTGGGCACATGCCCCAAACCCCACGGTTTGTCTAACCGCAACTGTCGGTGGAGACCGAATAATAACCACGCACATAAAATTTGGAACTGAACCATGTGAAAAATTATAATTAAATGTCGTGAGGTTCCGTAGCATCTTTTTTTAGCTCTTGGAAATGGGATAAGGGCATATGGGGAGGGGTTGGCCCCTCCAAAACCCACAAATGCGCACTTTGAAAAATTTAAATAAAACCCAAAGTCTATACAGTTAAGAACTATCTGATAGAGTGAACGGTAACGCGCGGGCCTAGCGAGCACAAGGTCCAGGTTTTGATCCCCGGTTGCCCCAAAAAAAATTTACATGACCCTTCTTGGGCCACGTGGTGGCCTCCGGGCCTGCCATGTGGTAGCTTTTGATTGGATAAAAAAAAAAATCTGTATGCCCAATAATAAGGTGTTATTTGTCATGATCCAATTGATCCGAAGGGAATATCTTGAGGAATATTCTAGGAATATTCTCGTTTTTGAATATTCAAAGGCCCAGTCAAACTCGGTCAAAAGCCCAAAATTGCAGTTTATTGGAATTTTCAAATCGCGATAACTTCTTCATACGGTGTCTATTTTTCGAACCGTTTACGGCGCCGGAATCAGCAAGAAAAGATCTATCCAGTCGCTCAGGTTCAACACACTTTTGAACACCTTGAAATTTGAGCTATCACTTAGGTAGATTTGGATCATTAAATACCTTATCTTCCCATGTTGTCCTTTCATATTTCTTGGCAAGGTTCATCCTCTAGTGGAGTCTTTGGATTTGATTTTGAAATTGATTTGGAGTCACCAGGTGAATGATGCACAACCTTCTTGTTCCTGATCATTGTTCACCATCAACAATCAGATCTGATCGTTGTCGTTCTTTCCCAGGGAAGATTTGTCTTTTCGATCCCTGGAAACGACACCAATATGTTATCACTCTCCCAAATCTCTAAGGCTGAAGAATAAATCCCAATAGAGTTAACCACATACCAATATTTTAACTTGGTAGCTATCCCTACCAAACCGAAGAGGGCTCTCTCCACAAATCACAACCAAGAGGGCTAGATGAATTAGGGTTTTAGGCTAGGTATAAGTACAAGAGTTTGATTTGGTTGAATTGGTTTGTTGAATGAGGATCAGGTAAAAGAGGCTAGGTCAGGGAAAATAGGATTAGGTTTGCAGAGATTCAATGGGGCAAGGTAGGTAGAAAACCTAACACTTAGGTTTTGAGGGTGAGATGGATCAAACAGGTGAGGTGCTAGAAAGAGCAAGGCAAAGCTTGAATTCTTTCTGAACTGGAGAGGATGGACAAACAATGAAGGTTTTTCCAAAACAGAGCATGAGAGATGTATTATGTTCATCAAATTAAAAACCAACATATCATAGAAATGAAATGGATCATGAAAAAAAATATTCATACATAATGAGACATAAGAAAAACAATGCTAAATTCTCATACCAGAGGTATCCCAAAGAAATAGCTGCAACATTTTCATTAATTTCCTGCCAAAATGATTACACTAGAGTCTTTGATCAATGCCTTAACATCCAACAATTTCCAACCTTAAAAAAAGAGTCAAAAAGTTCAAGATATAGACCTCAAACAACCTCTCCCAACCTCAGGGGTCGAATTCCAAAGTTGAGGAGGTGTTCCACCAAAAACTGAGTTGAATACCTACACTGTAGGGAGGTCAAACTGTCTCATCCCTCACTTTTTGCAAACTGGTCATTACATGTCATCAAAACTTTTTACCTAATGTATTTACCCTAGGTAATTCAACCACATCATAATTACTTTTACATTCATGATTTACATTGGTAAAAATCTCATGGACCATGGTCAAACTGGAAAAAACTTGAGAAAACTGAAAAATATCAGCAAACTGAGAAAATGTGTCCTATGAGCAACACCACTCTCCTACACGCAATGTCAACTTCAGGCTAACTTTTGAGGGGGTTGCTGATGTCCAAACTGAGCTCAGGATAGCTCATTCGAAATCTTATCCAATATAATATCCAAATGTGTTCTTGGTTTGCATATTTGACTTCATTTTACCTCCCAAAAAGTGATTCTCCCAAGACTGCTCTATGAGCAGTGCCAGGCTTAAAAAGAGGGCATAAACATGATATTTTGGGTGTTTTTTGACCTTTACACTGACCAGTTTGTCCAAAAAAACTTAGAAAATTCCTCAGGTGCATGTCTTCATCATTCTAAATCCAATGGTGGTCTTTGTTTGGCCAAAATATGCCTCAAAAAAGTGTGCAATGCCTAGGGTGTTGCGCATAGGACAGTCCAACTGTGTAAAAGTTCTGAATTTTCTGGAAAAAATGGCCCCCAATATGGAGTGATATCTTACTAACCATGAGGTTTTTTGTAAAACTGAGAGAGTTTTTTTTTCTATCACATGTTGTGAAAAAACACCTCCTCTAGTTTCTCAAATTTTTTTTTTTTTTTGCCACAATATTCTCTTCAAAAAGGTGTCTCAAACAGGATTTTGCACAGGCAAAAAAATAGGTTGTGAAGATGTGAATGGATCTCTCATTCTGTAATACCTGTGTAAAAAGTGAGATATTTTTTTGTACTTTAATATCTTAGGAACAAAAACCACCTCCATTTTCCAAAAATTCATTTTTTTGGGCCAAAATATGTTCTGCAAAAAGGTGACCAAACAGGACATTTATGGAAAATGTGCCTTTGAAGAGTTTTTCAAATTTTCCCAAATTTTCTTAAAATTTCCTCAAAATTGCTTCAGACTTACTTCATAGAGACTTGATATGGTATGTTATGCTATCATGGATGCATCAATGAGCAAATCCAACTTACCCTTCTCTTTCTACTTGATTAGGGTTTCAAGTCTTGATTTGGGCTTTTGTAGCTTTGAGCTTGCAATTTGTTTTTTCTTGAAATAGTGCTTGGCCCTCTTTCTCAATATATCGTTGTCCTTGTTTTCCTTCTCCAGGAGCTTCTCAAGATTCTGGTTGTCCCTCTGAATCATGTTACAAAAATCAAGACAACTTACATACTCAAAACAAGTGACAGTCATAGGAGAGGGCATCAATTCATTTGTGTTGGTGGGCTCCAGCCTTAGGATTATCCCTCCTTTGTGTGGCCTTCCCTGTTGTCCATTCATCCTCCTAAAATCTATCTTCCTCCTCTTGCCTATCTTTCTCTTCTTCCATGGTGTCTTGGTCTAGAAACCCTAGGGAGGTGAATTGGGAGTGAAATGTAGGTTTAGGGAGTGGGGAATGGGATGGAAAAAATTAGGGAGATGGGGGAAGGCATTATTAAATTGAGGGAGGTGACATGGAGTAGAAATTTTGTGGAATTTGGGAATAGGAATTTTATGACAGGTATGGGGATTTGGGAGCCTAGGAATTTGAAATAATTAGGTCTTAGGGTTTAGGGGATAATGGGATTTATAGAAAGGGACATAGTGAAATAAGGGTTGGGAAAGGTTATTTGTAATGTGGGAATGGTAGTGGAAGTCTTAGGAAGTGGAATTGAAAATTAGGAATGGAACTAGGGTTTGCAAGCTTTCAAAACTCCAAATTTCACACAAGAAACTTAACACCATGAAATTTGCATTTAAGAAGTGCAAGAAGGGTGAGATGATGTCTTACTTACTTGCTAGGAAGTGGAGAATCCTTTTTCTGAATGTTTGGAGGACCTGTACCGAGTTTTGAAGCTTACAAGTCAATTTTGCTCTATGCACAGCGCCCTGGCTCTATGCACAACGCCTCTTTCTAGGTGATCTACGCCAAATTGAAGGCCACTTTTGGAGGCCTTCCTGGTGTCCAAATTGAGCTCATAATAGCTCGTTGGAAATATCTCTCTCTTGGATACACAATGGACCTATCAATAACTGAAAATGGTCACTTATAACCCCTTAAAAATCAATTCTCCCTAGACTGGTGAAAAGTGTAGAATGGGGGTGCAAAGATGCAATGTGCTCTTGCAAACAACTTTTGGAGGCCTTCCTCAACTCCAAATTGAGCTCATGATAGATAATTGGAAATATATCTCTATATATTTATCATATTTATCATTTGACTTATCAAGAAATTCATTTTTACACTCCATTAGGGATAAAATTGTAGAAATTAGCTGAATAAATCACTTATTCAATGGAGATTAACCCGATTACACATCAATTTCGAATTGCATGCATAACACATAATCTCATCTACAATTAATTGTCACATGCAGAAATAATAGAAGCGATCGCACATCAAATCAATCACACATTAACTCAGTATGTATGGGGAAAGCCTATAGCTGAAAACCCCATAGCTATTGTGTATATTATAATGGAGAAATCATGTAACCAAACAAGTACAATACTCCTCACAAGTACTCAGTACTTTCTCATAAAGTCACACACAATCTAGCTTAGTTTTGAACAAGTCACTGGTTCAAAACTCCCTGCCAATTGCCTTGCCTCCATTGCGCAATCATGGCCTGTATATGAAGAGATCCAAGGTTCGAATCTCCTTGGCTTGTTGGACAATTGCTGTGGACAATTTTTCCAAGTGTGGTGCAAATCTCATGCACAACCGATGTCGCCACCGATAGCTAACTCCACCCTTTCATCTACCTCTTCACCGGGTCTCCACTGAACTGATCATGCACTGTAGTGAACTGATGTGTTCCTGAGTTGACTATTGAGTTACTAATCAATGAATTAAATAATATTTAATTCACTCCACTCATAACTAATTGATTAGCCAGTTAAACTAATCTCAACTAGTTCAACTAAAATAAACAGAACACAACTCCACTATCTGTCTCATTAACTCCTCCAAAACTTCTGCCACTGAAGTCCAACTGAAGTCAACCATGCAAGATGCCATCAAACCCTAGGAACCACGTGATTCCTCTGTCAGTTTCATGAGCCACTTCTGTAGCTTGAACTGAAGTGCTCCAAGAGAGTAAACTGTTGTTTAGAGTCTAAATATTATTAAGGGTAAATAATATTTGACTTCCATATTTTTAGGAGAGGTAGTCTAAAATAGAATTTGACCTCTTTTGACCTAAAAATAGAGTCTCGTCTATTTTTACCAACATGTCGCATACTCCAAGAATCTCAAACTGGAATCCCCGAACCATGCTCCGTATGTCTAAAAATAGACATAGTCTAAAAATAGACATAGTCTAAAAATAAACTTTGCGCCAGAATTTGCCTGCGGGCCCACTTAGTGAAGGCGACTTCATTTCACTAAGCTCCATCATCTTGCTGCATTCTCAACAAAAATTTGGTTTTCCCAAGGTCACTCCAGAAGTGCAGAACCTCTCTTGTAGCAACTGTATTTTTGAAATTTCTCCAAAACCATGACACATGTTGAAAAAATGAATTATTTTTTTCTTCCTTGACCTATGATGGACAGAAAAATCTTTCACTTTTGTAAAATTCATCACCATTTGGTCAGAAACATAGTTTGAAGAAAAAAATGGCCCTATGTGTGGCAAATGATTTGTCCCTTGGAATGAATTCTTGAAAAATGATGGAGACATGATGTTTATGAGTTGGAATAGCCTAATACTTGCTGATATGACCTCACTTATGCCTCCTCTGCTCAGATGTCTTTGATTCTATAAAAAACCCTAGCTCAATGGGAGAGGAAATTAGGGTTTAGTGTTTCTGGAAAATGATGATTTTTGAGGGATAAGAGTGATGGGAAGTGTTTAGGAACATTGATGCCTTTTGGAACTTTGAGTAATTTAGCTGATGGAACCTAAAATTGTTGAAGCAACCTTCTAAAATGATGATTTTGGCACCCTTGGGAAAAGACAACTCCCTTTGTATTTCACTTAACGTTTTGAAGCTTCATCCTTTCACTTGACTATTTCCTTTGACAATTAATTGATCTTTTGATAGTTTTTGAGAACTCTTTGAATTTGAATTTTTGGTGCTTTGGCATCTTTGGAACACTAAGTTAGCAGCTTGGGATGGTGAAATTATTACATTTTGAAAGACACAAATTTACATAATTGAAAATTAAAAATTACATCTAAAAACCGAAATTACATGCTGAAACAAGAAATTTTCTTTACAAATCTTCTTCATATGGTGAAGAGATGTTATTGGATCACCCTTTACATGCTGGTCTTATGTAATGGAATGGATTTTTATTGGACCTTGGAAACCCTAATGACCTAATGAAACCTTGAAAAACCATAAACGACCTAATGAGACCTTGAAGGACTGAATTTCAAGATGACATGACTGATATTACTTTATGGATGATGTACAATAAGCAAGGTATGAAATTATGCTAGCAAGTAATCAATTTGAGGAAGAGTGACGGTTTTAGACTAGGGATACCATCAGTGACTAATTTTTTGCATGACCTAGTGGAATGATAAAAAAATTCTGAGTGGGACTTCTAGAATGATATGAAAAGAGGATTTTGATCACTGATGGCAAGATGCATATACTGACACTAACAGGGTGAAATCGAGGACATGGGTTTTTTTCCCCATCATCACGACGTGGCTATTTTCCCCTTGGTTTAGCAAGAAAATTCATGTAGGGCTTTGATCAATGCAACTGGTTTGTTGGCTGAAACGTATATTTATTAAGAAAATCTGCCCATATACACGCATTTGGGATTTTTCCTTCTTTTGCCATGGGAGAGGTTGAATCACATCTAGAGGGATGTTTAAAATAACATTTAGTTAGCCAATAAGACATTTATCCATTATTGGTTTTATTTTTCATGTGTAAATTTCAAGCTAGACTTAAAGCTTGTAAATCAATCTTTAGATTTCAAACTTTCATATTTCTATTATGATCTTCATATTCAAAAACTTCTTTGTTGAAACTTTGTTTCAAGCTTCACTTCCGTTAATATATGCAGTGTTTTTGAGTTTTAGGTAGCTAGTAGTCACAACCCAAGGCTTGGAGATCTCTCCATTGTCTTAGCATGTCCACTCATTTTCCGTATTGTTCATAGTTGTGGATGCTAGTACATGTCTCTATGTGTTTTTCTTTTATGCTTATACTTACATATGCAAAAAAGACTACTTTCGTGAAATTTCGATTATCTTGTCCATATATTCATTATTGTGTTTTTCTTGTCTATAATTGTTCATAATTCCTCGTTTGAACCATAACCTTTGTTACTTCATTAATTATCATAGTTTAATTGGTGTTCATGAACAAATCATGTTTCTCTTTCCATAAATTAGTCAATGCTTTTGAGAAACAAGCTTATTTATAGATTGGGTGAAATATTAGGAGAGCCTATCTATTAAGAAAAGGCCCTAATGCTTGGATAATTTATCACATTAAATTTGCATCAAGCATTGTAGGTTTATTTTTCCCTAATTAGTGAATTCTTTGAGAGACAAGCTTATCGAGAGATTGGCTAAAAGGTTAGGAGAGTCTATCTATTAAGAAAATGCCCAAATGCATGCACAATCCATCAAACTAGACTTGCATCAAGCTATTTTTCATTCCTGAGAATTTTCCTTTCATTTTAAGACTTGAAATCAACTGTGAAGATTAGAGTACAAGATTGAGGAGTCATCCATTGTAAGTCTTGGAGCCCAAAGAAACTACAACTTGTGGGACACTGGTGCATGCTCAATCAAACAAGTGATTTTAAGTAAGTTGTGTGCTTTTACTTTCAACAAGTGTGAGTGGTTTAGATGAGTGAGATTCGTTCTTTTAATAAGTTTGGATTCTTATATCATAGTTCTATTTCATGCTATTTTGATTTTATTATTTTAAAGTTTTAGAATCTAATTGCTAAATTACCTAAAGTTAACTTTAGTAGCTTAGCTCTAATTTTCTTAAGATAAATAGGATTTTTTTTTTCCATTTCTTTAATGTGAAAATAAATCTAAGCCTAAATTAGTGTGCTTCAAAGTTACAAACACCCAAAATGATTAAAATATCATGTCCTAATTTATGCTAATAAATTAATCTCACAACCCCCCCATTATCACAACATTCTAGAAGTTTAGGAGATGAAATTACTTTTGTAGAACACATGTCATCCTAAAGTTCCCTCAACATTGATATTTTTCATGCTCGATCCTCTTGTAGTCTTATTCCTTGGCTATCATTAAGTTTTTGGAGATAGTAGAGCTCTTGAAAATTTCATAAAAGCATTTACAATCTAGTGTTCTTTGTTTCCTTAACTACTCCAATAATGGCCTGTAATTGAATTTTTTGAAAAAGATAAATTCAATATCCCTTCATGAAATTTATATGGGAGAAATAGATAAATATGTCCTTTGCACCCTATACAAATTTTAGATCACGGTTCTAAGGAATGAGTGAGCACTAATTAAAACATTGGACCACTTTTCTAAGTTTTTTGGGTTTCTCTTGTAGCCATCTATAATTGATTTTTTGACCCACTTAAAGTTAATATCATTTGATAAAATTTCTATGGGATGTAGAGGATTATGTCTTCTACAATATATAAAAATTTCAAAATACGATTCAAAACAATCAACAAATACCAATTGAAACATGAAACAACTATCACTGCAGAAAACATAGAAAAATGAACATTTGAAATGTTACATTTATTCTTCCTTTGTTCCTTACAACAAAGTTTAGTTTGATATAATTTATGAGATTTAATTACTTACTTTGAACATGGATAATTTGATTCATACCCTTTAAGTATACTTGGATGATACCATGAAGCTCTCCCCCCAATCTTGATTATCAACAACCATGCTGATGAAAGATATTGAGGGATAAGGGATTACAATTCATGTTTTCTTTACGGAGAGGGAGAATAATATATCTATATTTATTGAAAGAGACTAACAACAATGATGATTACCTTAGCACTCACTATTGTACTCCCAGCTCCAAGACCTAAAGTCCTCCTCAGTTCTAAGTCCAACTCCATAAATTGTTTGTTCTTAACTCTCCTTGGGAATTCTTATGTTTTCTAAAGCTTTGAGTAATGGGCATGTATATGGTTCCAAGTAAAGGTGTAATAGATACTCCCTAATGTTTCAGGTTAGAGGAGAGCTCGATCATCAAAATATATTACAATAACAACTGTTAATGAGTGGATTAAGGAGTTCTATAGGTCAATGAACTCTTAAGTACCTACAAGTATAAATAATTTGATCATATATAATAATCCCCAAGTCAGGCATACCCATGCTCAAATATATCAATAAGCATGATTGTAACATAATTTATTATGTATCTATGTAGTATATAAAATGCAAGACCATGGCCACAAAGAATAAATAATGGATCCATGTGGAAAAATATCATAGCCATGAGCAAATACAAAATGGATATTTGTTATAGTATGTGTCATGAAGACATGTAGTACCGAGGAGAGTGCAATATGGTCTTCAAAGTAGTCATAAATGAGTGGATAAACCTTGCAATACTCATCAAGTTAGCACAAATAAAGGTTCCCCCCAACGCAAGTTCTTAAATCCCAACACCGTGATTATATGAATCTACTTCATGCAAAGAAATGAACTAAAATTGAGCATCGTGAAAATCATCTCATTATTATTCATTAAGGTAAAAAATTTAACATAAGAAAGGAGACCCATCCATAACGAGGATATCCCACAAGGTACATATTACAATCTCACAATAAAAAATAAATGAGCTAATGTCAAACACTTGGAAGGATCGACCAATCAATGGTAAAGGATGTGAACCTACGATCGATCACAATGGAACCTACTAGTAATATTTGCAAGCCGCAAGGTCCTACGAAAGTTTCTATACCAAATTCCTAGATAAGGATTTGTCATCTATAGGAAAAACTATATCCAAATGGGAGCAATAGGACATCCCACATCAATTGACATGAAACAAGAACCAAGAAGTTTTTGTAGAATAAAGGAACCACAAAGTATGAGTTGGAACAATTATGGTTGACATGTAAGGTCAATAAAACTATAAAAGGGCTAATTTGGGCTTCAAATATTCACTTAAACATGTAACATAACCCAATGATGACTTGGGAAACATTGGAATTGACAAGATCAAGATATAAAGAAACAATGTTGGAGGCATTGAAACTTTCTCCACAATGACTAGCGAAATCATCAATGAGCGAAGTATAGGCTCAAAATTATGGTACAACTCATAGGACAATGCTAAATACCAATACAAGCCAATGACACAAATATGTGCTATATTCAAAGGTGACAACCAGTGACTTCTAAAACCCAAATTGAATCAAATAAAGATTTAAATTCTTTACCCCATTTTTAATATAGTTTTAGGGTATTTTAATGTTTTAGAAAGTAAAAAATACCGACAAAAGTATGCTACAATGGAGAAATTGAGTAGCTAAAAGGCATGTAATTACATTCCAAGTGCATGGAATAGACCTACGCAAAACAAATGCAAAAAAAGTTATTGAGCAAGTTATGTCCACTCATGAATGTCTTCTCCAAGGGTACAATGTCACAAAATAGAGGCAATGAATGAAATTGGTTAAGGATCAACAGTAATTAGGGTTCTCAAGCCTATGGATGGTGGCAACATGGGTTTTTGATGGTAAGATAAATTCCAACTAGAGCACCCCATGAAGGGTAGGCACTACCACACAACTTACAACTTGTAGTGAATGAGAGAGGATAATGTTGCAACTAGATGAGATTGAACCTAAGTCATAATGTTGGAACAAAAGTTGGTTAATAATGCAAGATTGAAATATAGAAAAAAACCTATAGCTACATTCCAATTCAAAACATATAAATCGAAGTTCGAGAAAATCACCAATGCTAATGGATCTGCAAACTCCTGTATATATTCTTGAAAACACTAGTCTAAAAGTTAATAAATCCAATATAAACCTCTGCTAGCAACCCATCCTTTGTAAAACAAAACTTTGAAAACAAAAACCTTAAAAATACAATATGGTATGAAGCACCACACAACATTGTTGCTTATGCATAATACTTCTTCAATTAGAACCCCTTGCAAAGCTCAAACCAAGGATTTCTATCATCATCAATGAATTCATGTGCCATTGTTGACATCATATGGCACACCATACTGGGGCCATGCCAAATAGAATAAAAATTTAATATTCCTGAATCTTCATGATTTAAGTGAAAAACTAGAACCAAGTCATTGTCAGGAACTACACGAAGATAAACACGATGATTAGTCTCACAAGACATTGTAGCTCCTTGATGGCGCCCATCAAGACATGGAAAAGGTATGAGACAAACATCTTCAATATGGTTTGAAGTGTAAATTTTGGTGAGAATTTTTAAAAAGGAAATTTGAGACACAAATTGGCGAAGGCTTGACATTTCAATGGATAACCCAAAAATGCCCCTATCTTGAATCAATATTTTTGTTGAAAATCACCAATTGTTCCAATTTAGGAATAAACAATGGTTGATGATGCACATCTTCCCATGGTCTTTTAGACTTGGTCATGGCTTCAAAGCTAACCTGATATGAAGGCAACTCAATGCCTAGGAAATCATGCGAACTAGGAGAGTTGACTACCCAAGTGGGAAAATGTGTACTAATCATTTTGTATTAGGATGGAGTTTTTGACCTACATCAACTTATGTTGATTTGATATCATCGTCAATTTTTAGGACCATGTATGAAGAAGGAAAATATTAGCATAAAGGCTATTTTCCAATTACAATTAAACACTTGGGATATGATACCATGTAATTCACTCATGGTAGGGTAGATCCACTGGAATACTATGAACATAAAATTGGGTACCATATTATAAAGTAGAATACATTTGGCTATTATTAGATGCAAGTTGATCAATAGTGAAAATGCTTCCATTGTGAGGAAAGTAAATCACTCAAAATATTTTAGACACCATAACATCCATACATACACATAACCACACCAAAGAATCATATTCAAACCTAATGGGTCATTCACCGTTGTCATATAAACTAGCACAATATCCCCACCTATTGTGATAGTAAATTGAGGAACAATCCACAAATATTCACTAGGTCTTCTATCAAAAGCCATTAGTTAATTGGTAGTTGACATAAGCTTGAGAGAACCAATACCTTGTCAATCTATGGAGTAAAAAAAGCTTCCAAAGGCTCTTTCATGTAGTATATGCTGGTAAATTTTCAATGAATAAAATTCAACCCTTATTTGGAAGCGTGTAGAATAAGGAAGGTGAGGCTTGACAAGGCTATTTAAATCAAAGGAAACACTCTTAGAACTTGTAGAGAGGATATATGAGGCTAGTGGGATGATCCCTTGTTAAGAAGGTTTTGAATTGGAAATCAATAAAATATGGTCGATAGACACATTACTCTCAAAAAGAAGAGTGGGATCGGCTAAAGATTGCATCAACTCTGTCACTTCATAAATTGATGGTTGAATAGGTTGTTGAGAAAATAAGGGTTTTTAGGAGAAGAAGAGACTTCAAATAGGGATACACTCTTGTCATCTTTGGAATATTAGGGCACATATGAGTAAGGTGATATCCCTTGCAAATTGTACAAACAAACTTTGGCTTGTGTATTTATTGTCTAAATTTCTTAACATTTTTGGTGTCCATAACATGACTTCAATTAGCTAGTTGCTTGCCCTCAACATGAATTTCAGTGTTTGGTTGCTTGTTATAATGACTTGCAGAGACTGATGACATGTCCCTAGCATGACTTACAATGGTTAGTGACTTCTCTCTTTGATTTTTCCTTTTCTCCTTATTCTTCTTCTTTTTATCGCTTTTATACTTCTAAGTATTAGGAGTTATACTTTCACTAAAATAGGTAGAAGGAGGGGGGATAGATTTAATTGGAAAATAAGTTTTAGGAGAATTCAAAACATTTGAATTGATTAACAACCAAATTGATAGCCCCAATGCTATTGTAGGAATAGTCAATATGGCCATCAAAGAGATATTAATGTTTCTAATGGAAGGAAAAATGCAAGAAGGGTCCCTTAGTTGATACTCAAAAAATAATTTCTTGGCACATCACTAGTACTAGGTGCAAATGAAGTGTTTGTGGAGCATGGCATCATTTATCCCCCAACCCTAATACCACTAGGAACATTACTACCCCCAATGATACTAGGAAAGCTAGCTATTAGGCCAAACCCATGATTAAGGTTCCAACGAAAAGGAAAACCTACATTAGGTGTAACCGAATTCCCTACGAGCATAACATAAGTTGGAGGAAACTCGCTACTAACATTGAAACAAAGGCTTTGACCCCCACTAAAAATTAAATCGAACATATGCACCTGTGGATTCATATGGGGCATACAAAACACAAGTAAATTGATGGAAGGAAGAGACGTGATCAATTGTACCCCAAAAAAAGGAACACCTAATGCTAGAGGCATAGACACAGGACTAACTATTGCACTAAATAGTGGAATGGAAGATGTAACTATGGCTATTTTAGGCATACTGGGGGGATTAGGAATAGGTTCTCTTAGAGTGTATGACCCATGTATGCTCAACATCATGTGAGAGTTTCTCAAAACAGAAAAAGGGTGACCAAAATGATGTCCACCAACCCTACAAGTAAAGGGTCCAAAGGCTCCATCAAAAGGAGATTAAGATGAAAAGTGATATTTTCATCAATGACTTTGGTCTCTATGTGTTAAACCTCCTTAGAATATAAAATGCAAGTCTTAATAATGGTGTTTGTATCATCCAATGTGGATAGTCACTGCCTTATGGTTGACAATTCCTCTGTCTCAAGAGGAAACCCTAATTGCCTAAGATAGCGGCAAAGAGGCTAGTTAGCCATGGTTAAATATGTGTTTTGAATGAAAGAAAAAATAATCCTAGTTTAGCTAGACATAATCGAAAAGCACAACATATCAAATCAACAAGCTCCAACAAGCAAACATCTTATAATCAAATGGGCCTTCCAAAAGCCAAAATTTTAGGGTGCTGAAATCACTAAAACCTAGTTAGTGAATATGCGAGAGATATTCATGGTAACTTACATGTAATAATCCTCATTGGTGTAATTATATTCATAAACATGGGAATCCTTGAGGGGGCTTAATAAGGATTTGATGACTACCTTTGGTATCACAAGAATTTCCCTCTTGTAGTCACATGCATGATTCCCTAGGAAAATTCATTATGAATACCACTATCGAGCAAAAAAATTGTGTGTTAGTATCACACATATGAAAAGGAAAACCAATTCCAAAGTCTCAAGAAGTGATTTTACCTAGATGAACTAGCACTTCAAGAAACCCTCGTACACATAGTAATCCAATGAACACAAAAAACAAGTTAAGAGGGGATATTGCTACACTTGCTTTTGGTGCAATCTGGTGCTTAACACCTGTATTAGAGCTACTTCCTAGCAAGTACTCCTTACCACCAATATATTTGTACACTCATTAATTAACTCTTAACTCTCCAACCCCTACACCAAGGCCCTAGGTTATATTCTATGTTAGTTTGCTAAAAAGAAAAAGAGGTTAATGGATTTTAAATTAAGCATTATTTCTCTTAATTGGTTGTTGGTTACTTAAGGGTATGGAATGGATCAAATGTTACTTCAACTCTTTTCAAATAAAAATAAAAATAAAAATAAATGAAGATGAATAAGAACAAAATTTCTCTTTTTGTTGAAATATTGGTCAAGGAGAGAAGAGTGGTTTTTCCTTTTTTCACTTTTGAAAATAAAGATGTAGCAACCACTCCTAAACAAAACTATCAAAATAGAATCATTCACAAGAATTTATATATTTCAAACCAACTCCAACACATAAAATTTCTTCGAAATATCATTAATTTCCTAAAACTATTATGAAAAGGGTTGGGTGGTTTTGACATCTTAACCTATAGTGGATTCAAGACAACCCTCATTTCATCTACAAACACATATATCTTTGTTCCTCCAATGTAGTTCCACAGACATTAAACTTTGAGTTGGGAATAAGAGTAAGTGGGTTGTTAGGCCTCCCCCATCATGGATTTTTAACCATGATAACGTTGAAAATAATTAAGGGACGCAACTGCCTGTAGAAATTATACAAACATATGTATATCAATGGATTCAATCCGATCAAGCAATGTACTAAAGCAAGTCATTGAATCCTTCTACAAATCAATTGCGGAAAATAAACATGATCGCCAATCACAACAAGTAAATAAAGAAGCAAATAAAACTACAAAACATACATTTTCCCAGGGAAAGCTTACTGCTCAAAACCCCTTTATCTTCTATTGTATATTCACCATGGAATCATGAAACAATTACAATGCACTCTTCTCACAAGAGTCTCTTGCACTCTCACAACTATCTCACACTGACCCGGACAAAATCAGCCAACACTTAGCCAATTTCCTGCCTCTAATCAGCTTGCCTTGCTTGCGCAATTAATGTGGAATGCAATCCCTATTATTTAGGAATTTAAGCCTTCCGAAACTGCGCAATGCTCATGGGAAATCCAATGGTTGTCTTGCTGCATGTGGGTAACCTACTAATGATAAAACTAATAGTTAACATCCCTTTAGCCTTTGTCTCAACTGGGTCTCCACTGGAACTGACATGCATGCAACTATTAATAGTAAATCATCAGTTGCATGGGAGATCACTGCATGTGAATTAAATCTGATTTAATTCACTTGATCTCTCACTAGTGCAACAAACAATTACAACTAGTTCAACTAACTTTAACTCAATAAATTGAGTTAACTGATTTCTCATGCATTAAACCTCTATGGTATTTGAATTTTCTCCCAGAGAGCGCCTTCGTCAGAATATCTGCATCGTGATCTTCCGTGGGAATGTATTGAAGTAACATAATGCGCCTCTGAACACAATCTTTGAGATGGTGGTACCGGATGTGTATCTTCTTGGACCTATCATGGAATATCGGGTTAACCGAGAGTTTAATGCAACTATGGTTATCACAATGTATCACCGTCGGATCCATCTGAAAACCAAACAAACCAACCAGGATCTTTCTCATCCAGATGGCCTCACATGCAGCCTAACTTGCTGCCATGTACTCTGACTCGGCTGAACTGAGTGCCACAGATCACTGCTTCCTGTTGTACCAAGAAACTATTGTCGATCCTATGCTGAAGATCCCTCCTGATGTGCTCTTTCTGTCTGATGGACTGCCTACCCAATCTGCATCCATGAAGCCTTGAAGCTTCACTCCCTCTATCTATCTGTACCATAATCCATACTCTGTAGTGCCCCTAAGATATCTCAAGACATGCTTCCCCACCTTCCAAAAGAGCTTGGTAGGCTTAACCATAGCTTGACTCAATTGGTTAATTGCGTAGGAAATGTCTGGTATGGTGTTCACCAAGTACATCACTGAACCCACTAGCTACCTGTAAACAATAGCGTCCACTACTTCTCTTTAAGTAGCATCCTCCTTCCTCCATTTTCCTGGAAGAGGAGTCTCTATGGGTTCACAGTTATCCATGTCAAACTTACTCAGAATCTCTTTGGCATACTTTCCTTGAGAAACAAATAGCTCACCATCCCGCCGCCATATTTCCAAACCAAGGAAATAGTGAAGGAGTCCCATGTCCTTCATTTCGAACTCCCTTGCAACATCCTCTTTGCAAGAAGTTATGAACTGCTCATCACCTGTCAAAATTAGATCATCAACATAAAGTACGATAATCAAGAGCTTACCATCAACCATAATCTGGTACAGGTTCGCATCTGCTTCAATTTTGGTGAAGCCCAACCCAATGAAATATCTGTCAATCCTGGTGTACCAAGCACGAGGTGCTTGCTTCAACCCATACAATGCTCTCTTCTGTCGACACACATGTGACTCACTGTCAAAGATTTCAAAACCTTCTGGCTGCTCTATGTACACTTCCTCCTCAATAACTCCATTGAGAAACACAGTTTTCACATCCATCTAATGTATTTTCCACCCCATCTTCACTGAGAGTGCAAGGATAGATCTAATAGAAGAGTATCTCGCAACCGGTACAAAAGTATCCTCATAGTCAATCCCCTCAACTTGTGAATCCCCAGGCTACAAAACTAGCCTTGTACTTCTCCACACTCCCATCTGCTGCCTGCTTCACCTATAAATCCATCTAGATCTAATCACTGATTTTCCGACTGGTCTTTAGACAATATCCCATGCATTTTTCTTGACGATGGAGTTATACTCCTCAACCATAGAGTCAACCCAAATTGGTTGTTGCACTGCTTCCTCAGAGGAAGATGGTTCTGTCACAATACACTTGCTCATAGGAGCCATGTATCCAGTAAACCTATCTGGAGAGTGTCTATGTCTGCGCAGTGAAGTAGGTGCTCCTACATGCTCTGCCGCATCATCTCAATCTATCAGCTTCTGTGGTGCGCCTTATACCATTTATGGTGGATGGCTCTGCATGAGTGTTTTCTGCCATTCCATGATCCTCTGCATGTGGTTGCTCCACATCTTGAGGTTCATTCTTTGGAACCAAGAGTTCCTCATCTGCATGCAAATCCAACTCCCTCTCAAGAGACAATCGCATGGCTTTATCCTCATCAAATTTTGCATCCCGTCTCACAACAGTCATGTTAGGGTCCCGTGATTTGGCTGATTGGCAAGCCAAGTGACAGGGTAACATCAAACCAATCTTTGGAGCCCAAGGACCTAGCCTTCCTAGACTCAGAGAGGACTCTCTCTATTTGTGTAAGGGATATCTATGTGTTTTGCTTCCTGTGTTTCTAATTTTAGGCTAGTTATGGAGTAGGTTTTTAGTTGTGCTTTTAGGTTTTTGAGGGAGGAACTGATCAAAGGCTAAGATAGATAAAAATATTGTCAGATCAACTGGGCTATGGGGTCGAAAGGGTCGAGAAAGCCTCAGATGGTGATACAAGGAATGTTGAAGGGCCAATTTGATCAAGGTAAAATGGATCTTAAGGTAAAATGAGGTGATATGGACACTAAATTTGTGAAGAACAAAGGCTTTAAAACATAAATAGTTCAATAGCTGACATAAATATGGTAGGGCTAACCATTAATCATGATGAATGTAACTACAAACTGATAAATGCATATAATAAACATTCAAGCAATACATAGAGATATATGACTCTCTAACTTTAGGAAATTGCTATCAGACTTTGGGGAAAGACAATTAAGACAAACAAATAACTCAAAGCACTATGAGGAAATGCCTAGACATAGTATTTCAAGCTATCGGGCACTTTGAAACTAAGATTGTAGAGTTTTAGGCAAATGGCAAGATCGATACGAGACCTTATTGGTTCAACTAAGACAATCAAACATTCAAAGAAAGGTTTCAGAGGTGGAGCTAAGACTAGCCATGAGTAAGCAGGGCATACTATGAATCATACTTAGCATGCATAAAACCATAAATGAAACAAGCAAACAATTTCTTTAGTGATCAAAGAGCAATCAATGGTTCTTTGATATGACTAAGAAGGAAGAAAACATAGAAGCTGTAATGAAACAGGAAATCTGAGGTGCCTCCAAGGGCATTTCTCAAATATATTCTCTACTATCTTATAGCAAGAAAGCACATGAAATATGTATGAAAACTAAGAAACATAACAGAGAGGGACACTATACCATTTTACCAAGTCAAGGAATCCAACAACAGTCCTCTTTCATCATCCAAAAACATTCAAGTAACTATCCAATGCATGAGACAAGTATTTCTTCCAAGCTTGTATAACCATATATTTCTCTATATCATCAAGTTCAGCCTTATTTACAATGAAGTCTCTTGGAATATATAGGCCAAGATGAGGGAAAACCTCCTAGTGCAACTAGCAAGCTCATTGGCCCATCAAAAATATTTGATTTTTTCCTTGAGGCTTTGCAAAGCCCAAGGCACAAAATATCTATAAAAATATCTTAAAAATGCTAAAAAAGGAAATTATATTGACTTTTCCTAACTAACCATGGCCAAAAAAGGCTAAACGCACATTAGGAAAAGCCACTTCAGAAAAGTGCATTTTTCACAAAAATACTTAAGAAATATATCAGCAGAAAATCCCTTGTCTTGCGGGCAACTTTTGGAGGCCTTCCCAATGTCAAAACGAGGCCTGTAACGGCTCGTTGAAAATCTCTGGATGTTTATTTTTTGAAAATGCTTTGTTTTCCCCAAACTGATCACTAGAAGCCTATGAAAAACTGACCTGTGTGGAAAAACCCAAAAAATAGACTTTGCTGATATGCGGGGCAGAGTGTTGAAAAAGTGACTATTTCTCGCCACTTTGGGGGACCAAATCATCTTCAATTGATCTAAAAATTGCTGAGTAGATGCCTCTGACATTATGGCATCCAATCATACCATTTTCACCCTTTGAGGATGTCCCAAATAGAAATGGCGATGCCCGTGATTTTTAGCAAAAAGCCCAAAAATGTCAAAAAACCAAAACTTGTCGAATTTTGCCCAATTTTGGTGAGCATGACCCTCAAGGGTTTTCAGAAGCATGCTGAGAAGCGGAGGCAAAAATTTGGAGCCTTGATGTGTCTTTCTTCATTTTTGGTGCCGGGCGCCTCTTTTGAGCCTCTTTGAACTTTTCTTGTGTGGCTTTCAATTTCCGCGGGGCGAATTGATTAAGCTTCTTATAGTGCCCGGTCATCCTTCTTTGAAGGTCCAAATTTCTATTGGCCTTTTCCAACTTCTTCTCCAAGTGGTCATTCACCCTTTCAAGCCGTGCTTCTCTATTTTTTTCTATCTCTTGGGTGAATAAGGTAGTAAGAGGAAAAAATTGGAAAAGGGCAGCCTCTTCCTCTTTTTGTTTCTCCAAAGCTCTTTTGAGTCCCATGGTCCTTGGCCTCTTTCTCCTTGGATGATATTCTTCTTCACTATCATTGAACTCGCCCATGGGTTCTTCCAACTTAATTTGTGCTTTGGAGGCCTCTTTTTGATACTTGATAGCCTATGTCTCATATACTGCCATGTGGACACTTATCTGCTTGTTTTGTGTTTGCAGAAAGTGAATGAGGTTTTTAGACCTCTCTAGATTCGCTCTTATATCATGAATTTTTTCTTCTCTATTTATCAAGAGAGACTCTAGGATCCTCGCCTCATTTTCGCTATCATCACTGTTTTTTTCTTCACTTTTCTCCCTTTGACTTGGATCCTCTTCACTGTTTTGTTCCTTATCACTATGTTGCCTTTCCTCACTGTGCTCCTCTTCATCATTGTGCTGCTCTTCCTCACTATGTTGTTCTTCCTCACTATGTTCTTCTTCTTGATCAATCATGGGAGATTTTAGCTTCTTAGGAGTGGGTTTACTAGAATAAGGAGAAAGAGGATGAGTGGAAGGTGAAGGAGATGCATGGGATGAAGAAGCAGTAGCGAAATCGGGATGTGAAATGAAAGTGTCCCAAGAGATTCCCTTATTCTCAAGTTGATGAATAATGACAATCTTGATAAGGGAATGATGGAAAAGAAACGTTGGTTGCTGAGAGGAGCGTCTCTTTTGAACAGTGGAAGCCATCTTTTCAATACTTCTATGGAGGAAAAAGGGGAGGTTTAACAATTGGGTTCTTGTGAAGTGCATGAGTAACTGGACATGGTAAGCATAGACCCGAGAAAACCTTCCTTGCATGTGAAATATTTCATGATTATCTTCATGAGGGGAGCATAGCTGGTCAACAAATATGAAAAAGGAAAAATGGATGGGCATGCATCTCGATGCTCTGGTTTCAAAAAGGGTTTGTACTGTTCTGAGTCTAGGTAGCTCTGCCTAAACCATTTTTCTCCGACATACGGAATTTTGGTAGCTCTAGAAATGGATCTAGGAGAAAGCTTGAAGTTTAAGCCTGCTAGCTGAACATGTTTCCCTTGCAGTATTAAAGCCAATAGATGTGTCAAGTGAAGATAACTTTTCACCTCCTGAACCCTTTGACAAAACTCTAAACATCCAACTTCATGAAAGTTAAAAAGAACTGAAGGATGGGCATTTACTTCCTCAGTTGAAAAAGGTTCATACCTTTTGTGAGGGCCACTTCTGCTATCTTTCCTGGGAGGCATTTTGCTTTGGATACTCTTTGCTGGCTGACCAAGACAGGCTGATTCAAACGGTTTCTGAAATAGTCTCCCAACACCACACCTTTTCCTCCTTGCAAGTTACTATGTTTCTTTGATGCTATCAAACAAGTGTTTGTCAAATGAGAACCAAAAACACTTTGATCACTGTGTTTGAGCAAAGATCCTGAATAAGATATGTTTGAAGTTCTTTGTTGAAAAAGGATCTCTTTTGTTTTGACACAAAAGATCCTCCCCTCAAGCACTACCCCTTTGCTATTCACTGCCCCTTTTAAAAAGTAAGTAAGATATCTTTCAACTGACTTGAAGACCTTTCAAAACAGACTCTGCTTTTTGGACTCCGGGGGCTTGAAAAATGTTCGTGGGCTTTTTTGATCGATGATCAGCGTTCAAAGGAGCTTTTGGAGGTCTGGAGGATGAGCGGGCCGTTTGGAGTAGAAGGCGTCGCGCGGAGAAATGGTTGTCGGGTCGGTTTTGGGCGCCCGGTGACCGAAGACACAGGCCGTAGTGCAATTTCTTCTTCTGGCTGCTCACAGGCGCGTCGCGCGCATCTACAGGCGCGTCGCGCACATCTACAGGCGTGTCGCGCGCCTCTACAAGCGCGCCGCGCAGAATTCTGAGCCCCAAAAACTTTTAAAAACGCCCGAAAATGACTTTGTTTCTTCAGTGAGCATCCAAGGAGGGTGTGATTCGTGTTTTTGAAAATGCTAATGGGCCTCTTGAACGGTCTCTTCCACCTTTCAAAATTCAAATGAGCTCAAATGCCTTGGTAGTTACTTTGTAAGGGTTTGGATGCCTTTTGAAAAGGCTTTTTGTCATATCAAAACATAAATCACTGTCTTTATTATTTTATCACCTTTTAAAATATCATAAAGACCCATATTCGATCAGGACTCATAACAACAATGTTGTGGCCAGCTTCTTTTGAAAACCCTCATATCCATGACTTTTGTTGAAGTAAAGAGGCTTCCTTAAAAACAAGACCTTTTTCACTGTCTCTTCATTAAGGAAATGACCCTGTTACTGTTTGTCCATTCTTTATTTCAAAAGGATCATTGCTCAAGAACCATATCCAATACTGCTGAACTGTTAGGTACCTTATATTGACATTTTCCTTTTGACTGTAGGTAAACCCTTAGTTGCACTCACCAAGGCTTGACTTACATCTGTTCATCAAGGAGATGGCCTTTAAAAACCCTTAATGTAATCATATACAAACAACAGAGTTTGTTCTTATGTACATAAAAAGGTCTTGTTTATGACTGTGGTATGTTTTATTTATTTGAATGGTGTCCTGAACTTGAATCATCTTGTCATACCCTTCCTGTCATTTTGATGAGCTTGTTCCAAGTTTTGGACATTCTAGCCTCAGATTGCCTTTGAAGAAGACCTTTATGGACAGGGAAAACAAAGCTTCTTGAACATCATAATATCACTACTTGGCCTATGTTTAACACCAGACTTCAACTCATAAACCTTCAATTGCTTCCCACTGAATTTCAAATATGTCCTTTAAACAGTGAACTCATTTAAGAACCCTTTGAAACACTACTGATATATCAGTTGCTTCATCATTTTGGAGGAAGTGGTGTAAAACAAGTTTTAGGTCATTTGAAACACTGTTAGTCTGGTGCTCTTTGAATGAGGCTATACCTCTATTCCTAACCCTCTACTTTTTAAATGAAGGAGGCCCTTATCATTTTCCTGACCATCTGCTTTTAAATGAAGGAGGTTAATATAATGTTTCCAAACCATCTGCTCTTTATATTGGAGTAGGTTTACAACATGTGACCCAACCACCTGCTCATGTTTGGACGAGGTTAACACAGTCGCTCAACCATTTGCTCATGTTTGGAGGAGGTTAACAAGGTCATGACATTTCATCCCTTTCTCAGATTGTGTCATCTTTCCTTGTAATACATATCTCTGCTTGGTATATCACAATAAGTAATAAAGTGAAAATTTGACAATATGCTATAAGAGGCATGTTTTGAGATATGTATCATGTGGTCAGAATATCCTTGTGAATCTTTTAAACCAGGAGCCACATGACTTGTATTTGTAGAGTAATTGCTGGCTAGTCATTACTTACTAACCTTTCTTGACTGTGTTTGCAGAGGCTTATTGAATTTGTTCTCTGACTAGTATTCTTATCCCAGGCTCAAGACAACGTGAGAAGCAATTGTCTTCTTATGTTTAGTTTGATAATGTCTTCTGGAATACTTGTACATCTATGCTTTTGAAAGAGACACTGAAACACTATAGATCAACATTGTATCAGCTTGGCTTTTGAAACATGTACTACTGAGACATCAAGACCTGTTAGTGGCGCGACCTATGGGTGTATCAAGTTTTTTTTTTTTGTAGATTAAGCACTAATTCAGGGTTGGTTGGTATTGAACAAATGATTTTGGCTTAGGATGTTTTTGCTTAGGAAGGGATTCCCTAAAGCGCCACTACCTAACTTAGGGGAGATCTTTGACAGATTTTGAGTATTTTCTTCTGGGTAGGATTATATCTCAAAATGACCTATGACCAGAGGTAGGGTGGCTGACATTTTATCAACACTTGAATAATGAATGACCTGGGAGGAGGATAAATGACAGCAGATAACTTTTTAGATTATGGCAGCTCATGGACAGGATTATATGACTGAAACCAGATAGGACCTGACAACTAGGTTTTTCTCATCATAGGCTGACTGGAAAAAGGTAGGAGGACAGAAAATTGTTTAGGGGTGTTTTCTAGATGACAGTTTTGACAAATTGGAGGTCAGCTTCTAGAAAACTTGGCTTTAAAAACTAGTCATCATCAACAGGTGAAAAATACTGATGACTACCAATTCATCCTATTGTTTGGAAAATACACCCTATAGTTGTGGGGAGTATTAGAGTACCCCACAAATATCCCAATCTCACCTATTGGTTCGAGCTTCTTCCTGGAATCTTTGGTCACATGGCAATAGACAGATGAGCCAAAAATTTTAAAATATGGAACATCAGGTTTCTTACCAGAAAAATCCTCCTCTGGTGTACTCATGCCAAGTATCCGATGAGGACTACGGTTTTGCACAAATACTGTTGTGTTGCATGCCTCCACCCACAAATGCAACGATAGACCCTGATCATGTAGCATCGCTCGTGCCGCACCCACAATTGTTCTATTCTTTCTTTTTGTGACCCCATTCTGTTGTGGGTTATAAGGCGCAATCAACTCTCTCTGAATTCCTTCTTTGCTACAGAAGTTCTTGAATTCATTGGAGACGTACTCACCACCATTTTCGCTCCTAAGTGCCTTCACATGCTTCCCCATGTCATTCTCCACCAGTGCTTTGAACTCACAAAATTTGATAACGTCTGATCTTTCTTCTACATGAAGTAGATCGAGCACTTTCTAGAAAAATAATCAACAAAGGTCACATAATACTTGTGCTTTGCTATTGAAGCTGTAGAGAATGGTCCACACACGTTTGAGTGAACTCTCTCAAGGATTTCCGATGCTCCGTTCTCCTTCTCGTGAAAAGTGGCCTTTGCATACTTTCCCATGGTACATCCCTTGCATGTGTCTATCTACACAAGAGTACCCTTGGGAAAACCCGTAGAAATTTGTTGCATGACCTTCAAGGCTCTGTGGTGTAGATGGCCCAATCTCTTGTGCCATAACTCATCCTCATCTCGGCTCACCACTTTTTTTGCCTTACCCATCAATGTTGCGCAGCCATCTACATGAAATTTATAGAGATTCTTCACACGGATCCCGATCTTCTTAGTTTTTCCTGTGGCTTTGTGTCGAAGGAAAACTTTTCCTTCATTGAAAACCACATCATAGCCTCTATCCTCCAACATTGCAACTAAAACTATTTTTTTTTCAATTCTGGTCCATGCATTACATATTTTAATAAGAAGGTTTTACCTAAATGTCTCTGGAAGGTAACTATACCAATCTCGGTAGCACTGTACCGCCTGTCATCATCGATTTCAATATGCATCTGGAGGTCCTTCTCCTCCAAGCTACTGAAAAGTTCTTTGTCTCATGTCATGTGGAAAGATGCACCACTATCGAAGTACCACATTGATCCCATTGCACTTGACACTATGAATGCAATGAGCGATAAGTCCAACTCAAATTGCGAGGCCATAGCCTCACCAGCTGCAGATCCTGAAGCCTTCTCGTTCTTCTTCTTTTGTGGACAATTAGTGGCATAATGCCCATGCTTGTGACAATGAAAACACTTCACTCTGGACATGTCGTGCTACTTTCCTTCTTTGTCAGACTTATATTTGGAATAGGATTTATTTCCTTTCCCCTTCTTCACCTTAGCAGTCAAAGCGCAATTTTCTTCATCATCTGTCTTAGGTGAAGATCCATCCCTGGTATTCCACCTGAATTCTTCTTGCACCAAATCCGACCAAATTCATTCCCAATCCGGTAGCTTCTCCCTCCCATTTACATAGTCCTGATAACTATGCCAACTCTTGGGAAGGCCTAGAAGAGCTAGGCTCACCAAGTCATCATCCGCGACAGTAATTCTGACTCTCCCAAGCTCATCTCCACATTGGACAAACTTGGTTAAATATTTCATAATAGTGTCGCCTTTCTCCATTTTGATTTTCCTGAGCTTGTCCTTTAGTGCCAATTTTCTATGATCACTGCTACTCTGAAATAGATCTGTCTGTTATCACTCAGTAATTTCTCCAGGTTCAAGAGAAATAGTCCGAGGTAACCATAAACCTACTTCAAATCCTAGGATCTAGCCTTCCTAGAATTCAGAGAGGGCTCTCTCTTTAAGATTTATTTTTGTTTTTTATTTATGTTTTTAGGCTAGTTATGATAGAACAATTGGTTTTGTTTTTAAAGGTTTTTGTGGGTAAAAATCACTTAGGATTAAACTAGAGAGAGATCTACTTGTCCATTGGGCTATGGAGTCTAAGTCTAGATAGTAGTACTAGAAGGCAAAGCCAAAAGGGTACAAATGTATTTAGCGCATGGTAGATAACCCTCAGAGATTTGGGGAAAGGTTTTTGATGAAATGGTATGATCTGGATAAAAGGGCAATGAAGAATCCTTTGATCCGAAAAATGGAAGAAGGAGGTAGGGGTCAAACGGGAGTAGGAGCAATGAAGAATTCCTAACACCGAAAATCAGCATAAAACATTTAAATGGTAACTTAGTTAAAAACAGGGAGAAAAAGGCTAGTCCTGTAGTAATATTCCTAGTTACACATTAAGATAGATCAAACACATAATGAATGGCATGAAACTCAGAAAATAAACAATAAGAGGAAGAGATGTACTTCACTCTTTAACTTATCGCAAGAATCCTGAATTATGATGCCACTTTAGCTTTGTCCAGTCTGCTACTTTGAATTCAACACATGAGAGCCTCCAATGTATCAGAAAAAGTCTATAGTAATCTTAACAATTTTATTCCACACTAAAATACTTCAAAGAGTGAAGTATTTATACAAGTTCTAAACTAGAATATCTTGAAAAAATATCAAGATTGGTTTACAAATATCTCCAACTGTTTTACATAAATAGAACTTAAGTAAACGAAACTAAAAAATAATGCATCTATTTGGAACAATTTTTTATGGATAGGTGATGACAAAGAGAAGAATTTGAATTTGATCTCAACTCTTAGTTGATGATGAGGCATCCAAGTCACTAACTATTTCCTTTCTTTGTGCATTCTGCTCCAGCAATTCTACAAACTTGGGGTCCAATGATACCTTTTTATTTATCAATCCGAAATAGATATGTTAAAAGTGAAAGAGGTTATTGTATATGAATATGTTGGTGAGATAAACCCCTCTCAGTTTCCTAAATTTATGCTCCAGGTGTTCACAATAGGCTCTGCAAAAATATGTGTAAAACAGAGTTTTACAGAGTTTGAAAAATAGGCTGTAAATATGCGCATGTATCTTTCATTCTGTAATAATTGTGCACAAAGTGACATAGGTTTTTGTAGATGGATCTCTTAGGAACAAAAACCTCCTTCAGTTTTGTAATATGTATTTCTGATTGGCCACAATATTCTCTGTAAAATGATGACTTAACAGGAATTTTCTACAAAAATTTATTTCCAATATTGTTTAATATTTCCCAACCCATAATGGTTGTTAGAAAAGTGAGAGAGGTTTTTGTAGTTGGGGACCTTAAGAACATAAACCCCCTTCATTTTTTCAAAATTCATCTTGGATTGGTCACAATAGTTTCTGCAGAACAATGACTTAAACATGAAATTTCTACAAAAATGTTCCTTCCTGTTATGTTTTCATCTTTTCACCTTTTTGTTTTTTTAACTGTTTTACTTTCACATTGGATAAAATTCATTGTTGGTGAAAGTATTTTCATCTCTTTTTACCATTACTTCCTCTGTTTTTACTTTTTCTTTTTACCTTGACTACTCTGTAACTTTGTTTTAACTTTCACTCTGACTTTTACTTGATACACATTAGCTGTCTCTTTTTCATTGTTATGTTTTCACTGTCGCTATGAATTCTTACTTTGATTTTACCATTTATTGTGAAAATTTCATCATTCTGATCTCTCTCTGACTTGATTTTATTCTTTCTTTGTATACAAACTGTTTGTTGAATGAAGCTTTTGAATTAAAATATGAGAATTTGTAGCAAAAAATTTTGTCAGCTAGTATTGAAACTGTTGGCCCAATTTCTTATTTTGATAATAACCTACAAAAATCAAACAATTTGTTAATGAAACAGAGGTCTGCAAGGAGGTGATTGAAGGCTTTTGAAAGACCTGTGGAATGATATCTGTTTGTGTAGGTTTAACTATGTTTTTTAGGCATTCTGGCTTCTTCTCTAAGATTAAATGGTTTACAGAAGTAATTTACTTTAAACAAAGGGGTAACTGAGCCATTTAGGCTAAGGATAATTTCAAGTGATATCTTTGCTCAATTTAGGCTTCTGAGAGATGAAAACTGGGCTACGACAAGAAACAAGGGTTTCCTGAATGGTTTAGATTGTAAAAAGGGATTTTTTAAGAAATCTGTAGGCTTTAAACCCCTTTTTGTTTTGGAATTGATCTTCAGAGGTCGTAAGATGAGGAAATTTGGCTTAAAAAGGCTTACAATGGATATAAGGTTTCCTGGAAAAAATTGGCCAGGGTTTGGCTTGTTTTGGACGTTTTTGGGCAATCTCCCTTTTATGAATTTTCTTAATTTGACGGCCTGGCTTACTTATCAATGGTTTAACTTTGAATTTGTAGGTTTGTATGTCGAAAAACACCTTTGAACACAGGTATTTGACTGTTGGAAGGGTTTTCAAACGTTTGAGGTCGAATTTGAGCTCTGGTCTGGCTTGTTGGAGTAGAGAATGGATTTTCCGGTCTTCAAACAGGGGATCTGCGGTAAAATTGGGCTTTTTCTTGGGATATAAATCTGAAAATTGTGCAGAAGAGCTTTTACATATTCGGGTGGAGTTTTTATCAGTCAGAATGCACAAATAACACTGAAAAATAACATAACAAAGGTTTTAACCTTTGATATGAATCTTTATTAAACGTATTGAATGCGGGTCTAATGCAAAGGCGGGAGGCAGTTTAGATTTTAAAATGCGAAACCAACAGTGTTTTTCGCGTTGGCTCACGGTGGTAAGTTGAGTTTTCCAAAACGAACGTGATCGAATGAAATCGCGCCACGTCGAAGGAGGCAGAAATGGGAAAACCACCCATTTCGTGTCCTTTTGGGCTGCAGGCAAACGATCATGTTGTGAGCGCGTTATGGATTATGCGTCGTTGGATCATCATGAAGGGAGCGAACGACTAAGATTTAATGGGAAGGTGTGGTTGAAAAGGCATGTGGGACCGGGGTGACTTATGCGGTGGGCAATTGATAATATAATAAAACCTTTGTATTTTATGCATTATAACCAAAGTTTTATATCCAACGGGGTTATATATAAGCGAGGCTTATGTGTAGTGAAAAGGGTTTAAAGCGTATGTGAGTGGGGGCGCATGGAGTGAGATTATAAGGTTTTTCCTTGGGTTGATTTTATATAAAACTTCAGGTTTTATATAATTGGAAGGTCACACTTTAACCCTGGCTTGAGTTTATGCGGGGAGGTAAGTGCATTTACAAAGGCGCGGGGGTTTAAATATTTATAAAAAGACTTAATATATCTTTAACACTTAGGATAAAATGTGATGGGTAGGAAAATGTTATAGCACTTTAGAAGTACATAAGATATGTGATAAAATCCGATTTGCATTTTTAGTTTTATTATATAGTTTTAGACTTTTGGAGGGGTCTATAACCATAGGGGCCGGGGTATTTGATTAATGTTAGTCTTAGACCAAAGGGGGTATAACTTGGGATTTTAGTTCAGCATGTGCATATTAACTTTGGTCTGAAAACTATATAATAGTGGGTTTTAGGGGGATATTTACATAAAGAGAATTATATAGGTAAGATAAGGTAATTTTGGGGATTTAATAGCATAAGTTAGAAATTAATATGACAAGGGGAAAGGAATATTCAAAAATACTTATATGACTAAGTAAAGTGAAATTTTTTAAAGCAAAGCTTATTATTTCTTGATTTCACCACTTTTACTCAGGATAGAGCATTTTTTAGGGTTTGTATGCTTTATGAATGAAGGGAGTTAATCAAATGGGTTTTTATGTATCATTAAGTAAAAAAGGAGTTTTTAATTATGGAAATGAATTAAATGTATGAATGATGAATGAATATTGGTGAAGGGGAGTTTATCATAAGAGTCCAACATTTTCCACTATCCAATCTTTAAGCCTTGGGTCCAGTCCCAACAGAAGTCAAAGAAATGCTCTGAGCCTCTTTGACTGGAAGTGTAGAATATTGAAGACTTACAAGGGAAGGGAAATTAGTGATTTTTTGCCCGGTGATGAATATTTACATGCTTTTTCCCACTTCTTTTTACCTACTCAACATTAATCTAAAAAAATTTCTTCCTTTTTGCAGGTGCATCTGAGCTTGCTGCCTTGAAACATTTTATTATTTTGAAAGCATAAAAACTATCTAAATCTACCTTATTCCATTCGAGGGCTCATATTAAACTGATGAGCTCCTCATTATTCTCTACCTATCTATTGATTTGTCAGGATTAAACTGTCTGACAAATCTTTATTCACTATCTAAAACATGAAAATTGAAAACATGACAAGTCAAGTTTAAACAATTTAACTCATCATGGATTATGGCATTTATTGACACTCAGCCATAATCATTTGCAAAAAGTAAAAAGTGGTGGCATTTGGACTTGCACACTTTCATGTTTTATTTTCATCTTTTTCTTTTGGGGTCTATATTTTTTTAAGTCCTTTGATCTTTCTTTTAGGACTTTTACCCTCTTTTTGATTTTTGATTTTTTTTTTAATTTTTTTCTAAATATGGGAAAACAACTTGCAGAAAGCAAGGTATGTACATATTTACAAGACTATCAATAGTCAATTCAAAATTATGAATCCTATATTTATAGGACCCTAACAGCGGCTTCACATGGGGATGGCATCTCCTTGTGAGATGTCAAGAACACCGTCGATTAGTAGCCTGATCCTTTGAGCCAATCCCAAATATGCATTTGCTTTGTTATAAAATCTCTGTGACTGAAACTCTTGAACTGAATTTAGTCCTTTTTCTGCAAACTGAAATTTGATCTGAAACTAAAAGAACATACTACAATTCTCAAACCAAATTGATAGATCTTAAATATCTTTAGGACTTTCTCCTTGCCTTTAAATCTTATTGAATTATTTCAAAACTAGTTGAAAATTGAATACTGAAAAAAATGCTCAGAGCTTTGACCTTATTTGCATTTATCTACCTACTCTAATCTACTGTTAATTTTTTTGAATCAGGTAATACAAAAATGCCAATGAAGCCAGTCAAGTAGCTGTAGAAATGAATGGATAACTTGACTGCTTGTCATCAAACTTGGAAGTATAACTTGATCATGTGTCTTCATAATCAATGATATGATGTGAAATGGAAATTGCTGATATATTTGATCCTCATAGATAAAACATGTTTGCAGACTTGAGCTAAAAATAGTCTCCATATAATTTGCTATAGGATCATCAAAAGCATAATGTATGATTTGTGCTTTTAGGCCTTCAATGACTAGTTGCTGAGTTGTATTCTGAATATTAATCCCTAAAACTGTTTCTTCAATCTTGTGCTTGAAAGAATAATCATCCTCAAACTGCAAGTCAAAAGGTAGTACAATTTCCTCTTGCTTTGGTGAAGGAAGATTTTCCAAGAATTCTTTAGGATCTCGGAAATTATATGACTGAATTTGAGAATGAAAAAGTTTAATTTCATTTTCATATTTTTCAGAAACTATCTCAAGAACATATATTTTAAGTTGCGGAGAATATTTTCTTGATTTCAAAACAAGAAAGACAGCTATTAGAAAATCTTTATCAAGCTGAAATTCAAATAACTCATCCCACAAACTAGCTAGTGATTGCTCTATGAAGTTAGCTTGAATTTGGAGAACATAATTATCATCAAACTGATCATACTTAGGGAGATCTTCAGAAGAAGGAATGTCATCAATTATATACATTAGATCAACAGATTGTTTTTCTAGTAATCCTGATATATCTTGATTAGATTGGTTGCATTCTATTTGAAAGTCATCATTTTGCTCAATAGGAGTACTATCAAGCAATGGGCCTTTTTGGGAAGGTAGAACAACATGAGCATCAACTTGTTTGTATGTATCTTCATGGATAAAAACTTTAGTACATTCATCAACGTTAGAATAAGTAGAAACAATTTCTTCATTATCTAAACATTTTGAGGATAGTTGCATGTTTAGAAGCAAATTGATTTCTTCTTCGGTGAGGGGGGGTGGGAATCTTTGAATTCTTAGATTTTAATAACAATTTTTTTTTCTCTTATGTAAAAATTGATCATGAGGTTGAATATTTTCTTTAACTTCATTCAAAACATTATATGAAACATCATTTGTTACTACAGAGGGGCTTTGTGGATCTTGATTCATCTCCTGATCTATTTCATCTTTGTTTAACTCCTCTTGATTATTATGACATTTAACTTGAGAATTAAAGTTCTAGACTTCTTCTAATAAATATTCAGGATGCCAATTTCCAAAATCTTCATCAATATTTTTAAGGTAATGTATAAGATCTTCAGCTTGATCACAACAATTGTTAGCTAAAGATAAAGATGGAAAATCTTCTTTGTAATGCTCATAAAATACCTTCTGAAAATCTTTTAAAGAAAATAAACTAGCAGGTTTGAGAGCTTCATATCATTCCCTTGCTGGTCCTTCTAAGGTTGCCATGAAAAGCTTCATGGGGCAATCTTCATGCCAATCACCCTTCAATCTCCATGAGTGTTATAAAATTTAATGAGATGTAACAAAGGATCATCAATATTCTCATCTTGAAACATGGGCAGATTTTTATCCCAATTTACCTTTGGTAGTTTGTGTGGAAATCCAGGTATGTGATCTCTGCTCATGGGAGCATACTTGCGTTTTATTCTTGGGTCATCTTGTAAATTAGTCATAAAGAAAGGCCACTATATCTATACAACCAAGTTAGATCCTTATATAAAATACATTATATATTGAAAAACTTTCTTAATGAGAAAGAACATAATGTCTTGGATTAAGATCCAAGTTGAAAGCCTGATCTTTCCATTTTGTTCTTTCAGGTTCATTCGTCCAGTGGGTTCTTGATTGTGAAATTGATGTGGAGTCGCCAGGTGGATGATTTTAGCCTTTGTTTGTCTGATCACTGTCCACCATCATAGATCAGATCTGAACCTGTAAAATATTTATGAAGAAAAGGTTAGTCTTCCCCAGTGGAGTTGCCAATATGTTATCACTCAGTAATTTCTCCAGGTTCAAGAGAAATAGTCTGAGGTAACCACAAACCTACTTCAAATCCTAGGATCTAGCCTTCCTAGAATTCAAAGAGGGCTCTCTCTTTAAGATTTATCTTTGTTTTTATTTATGTTTTTAGGCTAGTTATGATAGAACAATTAGTTTTTCTTTTAAGGTTTTTGGTGGGTAAAAATAACTTAGGATTAAACTAGAGAGAGATCTACTTGTCCATTGGGCGATGGAGTCTAAGTCTAGATAGCAGTACTAGAAGGCAAGGCCAAAAGGGTACAAATGTATTCAGGGCAAGGTAGATAACCCTCAGAGATTTGGGAAAAGGTTTTTGATGAAATGGTATGATTGGGATAAAAGGGCAATGAAGAATCCTTTGATCCGAAAAATGGGAGAAGGAGGCAGGGGTCAAACAAGAGTAGGAGCAATGAAGAATTCCTAACACTGGAAATCAGCAGAAAACATTTAAATGGTAACTTAGTTAAAAACAGGGAGCAAAAGGCTAGTCATGTAGTAATATTCCTAGTTACACATTAAGATAGATCAAACACATAATGAATTGCATGAAACTCATAAAAGAAACAATGACAAGAAGAGATGTACTTCACTCTGTAACTTATCGCAAGAATCCTGAATTATGATGCCACTTTAGCTTTGTCCAGTCTGCTACTTTGAATTCAACACATGAGAGCCTCCAATGTATAAGAAAAAGTCTATAGTAATCTTAACAATTTTATTCCACACTAAAATACTTCAAAGAGTGAAGTATTTATACAAATTCTAAACTATAATATCTTGAAAAAATATCAAGATTGGTTTACAAATATCTCCAATTGTTTTACATAAATAGAACTTAAGTAAAGGACACTAAAAAATAATGCATCTATTTTGAACTATTTTTTCTGGATAGGTGATGACAAAGAGGAGAATTCGAATTTGATCTCAACTCTTAGTTGATGATGAGGCACCCAAGTCATTAACTGTTTCCTTTCTTTGTGCATTCTGCTCCAACAATTCTGCAAACTTGGGGTCCAATGATACCTTTGTATTTCTCAATCCGAAATAGATATGTAAAAAGTGAAAGAGTTTATTGTATATGAATATGTTGGTGAGATAAACCTCTCTCAGTTTCCTAAATTTCTGCTCCAGCTGTTCACAATAGGCTCTGCAAAAATATGTGTAAAACAGAGTTTTACAGAGTCTGAAAAATAGGCTATAAATATGCGCATGTATATTTCATTCTGTAATAGTTGTGCACAAATTGAGATAGATTTTGTATATGGCTCTCCCAGGAACAAAAACCTCCTTCATTTTTGTAAGATGTATTTCTGATTGGGCACAATATTCTCTGCAAAATGATGACTTAACATGAATTTTCTGCAAAACGTTCTTTCCAATATTGTTTAATATTTCCCAACCCATAATGGCTGTTAGAAAAGTGAGAGAGGTTTTTGTAGTTGGGGACCTTAAGAACATAAACCTCATTCAGTTTTTCAAAATTCATCTTGGACCGGTCACAACAGTTTCTGCAAAACAATGGCTTAAACATGAAATTTCTACAAAAAAGTTCCTTCTTGTTATGTTTTCATCTTTTCACCTTTTTGTTTTTTTAACTGTTTTACTTTCACTTTGGATAAACTTCATTGTTGGTGAAAGTATTTTCATCTCTTTTTACCATTACTTCCTCTGTTTTTACTTTTACTTTTTACCTTAACTACTCTGTAACTTTGTTTTAACTTTCACTCTGACTTTTACCTGATACACTTTAGCTGTCTCTTTTTCATTGTTATGTTTTCACTGTCACTGTGAATTCTTACTTTGATTTTACCATTTACTGTGAAAATTTCATCATTCTAATCTCTCTCTGATTTGATTCTATTCTTCCTTTGTATACAAACTGTTTGTTGAATGAATCTTTTGAATTAAAATATGAGAATTTGGAGCAAACAATTTTGTCAACTAGTATTGAAACTGTTGGCCCAATTTCTTATTTTGATAATAACCTGCAAAAATCAAACAATTTGATAATGAAACAGAGGTTTGCAAGGAGGTGATTGAAGGATTTTGAAAGACCTGTGAAATGAGATCTGTTTGTGGAGGTCTAACTCTGTTTTTTAGGTATTCTGGCTTCTTCTGTAAGATTAAATGGTTTACAGAAGTAATTTACTTTAAACAGAGGGGTAACTGAGCCATTTAGGCTAAGGATAATTTCAAGTGATATCTTTGCTCAATTTAGGCTTATGAGAGATGAAAACTGGGTTAAGACAAGAAACAAGGGTTTCCTAAATGGTTTAGAGTGTAAAAAAAGGATTTTTTAAGAAATCTGTAGGCTTTAAACCCCTTTTTGTTTTGGAATTGATCTTCAGAGGTCGTAAGATGAGGAAATTTGGCTTAAAAAGGCTTACATCGGAAATAAGGTTTCCTGGAAAAAATTGGCCAGGGTTTGGCTTGTTTTGGGCGTTTTTGGGCAATCTCCCTTTTATGAATTCTCTTAATTTGACGGCCTGGCTTACTTATCAATGGTTTAACTTTGAATTTGCAGGTCTGTATGTCGGAAAATACCTTTGAACGCAGGTATTTGACTGTTGGAAGGGTTTTCAGATGTTTGAGGTCGAATTTGAGCTCTGGTCCAGCTTGTTGGAGTAGAGAATGGCTTTTCCGGTCTTCAAACAGGGGATCTGCGGTCAAATTAGGCTTTTTCTCGGGATATAAGTCTGAAAATTGTGTAGAAGAGATTTTACATATTCGGGCGGAGTTTTTATTAGTCGGAATGCACAAATAACACTGAAAAATAACATAACTAAGGTTTTAACATTTGATATGAATCTTTATTAAATGTATTGAATGCGGGTCTAATCCAAAGGTGGGAGGAAGTTTAGATTTTGAAATGCGAAACCAGTAGTGGTTTTCGCGTTGGCTCACGGTAGTAAGTTGATTTTGCCAGAACGAACGCGATCAAATGAAATTGCGCCACGTCGAAGGAGGCAAAAATGGGAAAACTACCCATTTCACGTCCTTTTGGGTTGCAGGGAAACAATCGTGTTGTGAGCGGGATATGGATTATGTGTCGTTGGATCATCGGGAAGGGAGCGAACGACTGAGATTTAATGGGAAGGTGTAGTCGAAAAGGCATGTGGGAGCAGGGTGACTTATGCGGTGGGCAATTAATAATGTAATAAAACCTTTGTATTGTATGCATTATAACCAAAATTTTATATCCAACGGGGTTATATATAAGCGGAGCTTATGTGTAGTGAAAAGGGTTTAAAGCGTATGTGAGTGGGGGCACATGGAGCAAGATTATAAGGTTTATCCTTGGGTTGATTTTATATAAAACTTGAGGTTTTATATAATGGGAAGGTCACACTTTAACCCTGGCTTGAGTTTATGCGGGGAGGTAAGTGCATTTACAAAGGTGCGGGGGTTTAAATCTTTATAAAAAGACTTAATATATCTTTAACACTTTGGATAAAATGTGATGGGTAGTAAAATGTTATAGTGCTTTAGAAGTACATAAGATATGCGATAAAAGCCGATTTGTATTTTTAGTTTTATTATATAGTTTTAGACTTTTGGAGGGGTCTATAACCATAGGGGGCAGGGTATTTGATTAATGTTAGTTTTAGAACAAAGGGGGTATAACTTGGGATTTTAATTCAGCATGTGCATATTAACTTTGGTCTGAAAACTATATAATAGTGGGTTTTAGGGGGATATTTACATAAAGGGAATTATATAGGTAGGATAAGGTAATTTTAGGGATTTAATAGCATAAGTTAGAAATTAATGTGACAAAGGGAAAGGAATACTCAAAAATACTTATATGACTAAGTAAAGTGAATTTTTTTAAAGCAAAGCTTATTATTTCTTAATTTCACTACTTTTACACAGAATAGAGTATTTTTGAGGGTTTGTATGCTTTATGAATGAAGGGAGTTAATCAAATGGGTTTTTATGTATCATTAAGTAAAAAAGGAGTTTTTACTTATGAAAATGAATTAAATGTATGAATGATGAATGAATATTGGTGAAGGGGAGTTTATCATAAGAGTCCAACATTTTCCACTATCCAGTCATTAAGCCTTGGGTCCGGTCCCAACAGGAGTCAAAGAAATGCTCTGAGCCTCTTTGACTAGAAGTGTAGAATATTGAAACTTACAAGGAAAGAGAAATTAGTGATTTTCTGCCCGGTGATGAATATTTACATGCTTTTTCCCACTTCTTTCTACCTACTCAACATTAATCTAACATTTTTTCTTCCTTTTTGCAGGTGCATTTGAGCTTGCTAAATTGAAACATTTTATTCTTTTGAAAGCATAACAACTATCTAAATCTACCTTATTCCATCCGAGGGCTCAGATTAAACTGATGAGCTCCTCATTATTCTCTACCTATCTACTGATTTGCCTGGATTAAACTGTTTGACAAATCTTTATTCACTGTCTAAAACATGGAAATTGAAAACACGACAAGTCAAGTTTAAACAGTTTAACTCATCATGGATTATCGCATTTATTGACACTCTGCCATAATCATTTGCAAAAAGTAAAAAGTAGTGGCATTTGGACTTGCACACTTTCATGTTTTATTTTCATATTTTTCTTTTGGGGTCTATATTTTTTTAAGTCCTTTGATCTTTCTTTTAGGACTTTTACCCTCTTTTTGATTTTTGATTTTTTAAAATTTTTTCTAAATATGGGAAAACAACTTGCAGAAAGCAAGGTATGTACATATTTACAAGACTATCAATAGTCAATTCAAAATTATGAATCCTATATTTATAGGACCCTAACACTGTCAAAGCCTTCCACATTGCATATGGAGTCTTTTTGCATGGAGACTTGAGACAATGTGGTCTCGTACTCCCTCCAGTAAGATCCTCCTCGCCTTTGCAACCTTCTTTTGCTAAGCATCAAGATTTGCGGAATTTGTTGCAGCAGGTTTGGGAATGTCATTGTCAATGAATTCTTTCAACCCATTGTCCTCTAGAACTGCCTCCATCCCGTATTTCCACGAAATATAATTGAAACTGCCCTCGAGTGCACACTCCAATCTCAAGCCATTGAAAGCCATTTCGATCCTGATCCTTCTATCGCACCAAGAATACTTTTGCAAATTTGAATTCTATTCAGTCACAAACTCAATTTCTTCTTCATTATAGTATTTTTCCGTGCTCTGATATCATGTATAAATTATACAAACATATGTATATCAATGGATTCAATCCGATCAAGCAATGTACTAAAGCAAGATACTAAATCCTTCTACAAATCAATTGCAGAAAATAAACACGATCACCAATCACAACAAGTAAAGAAAGAAGCAAATCAAACCACAACACAGATATTTTCCTGGGGAAAGCTTACTGCTAAAAAACCCTCTATCTTCTATTGTATATTCACCATGGAATCATGAAACAATTACAATGCACTCTTCTCATAAGAGTCTCCTACACTCTCACAATTGTCTCACACTGACCCAGACAAAATCGACCAACACTTAGCCAATTTCCTGCCTCTAATCAGCCTGCCTACCTTGCGCAATTAATGTGGAATGCAATCCTTATTCTTTAGGAATTTTAGCCTTCCAAAATGGTGCAATTCTCATGGGAAATCCAATGGTTGTCTTGCTGCATGCGGGCAACCTACTAAGGATACAACTGATAGATAAATGGTCATAAGACACGTCTTTCCCTAGATGGTGGTAATATTAAAGTCATTTTAAGTATATGTTCCTTTGCTTTGGCTTGAAGAAGTATTGTATTTCTTTGGTATTACCATGTGGTTCTGGTCTCTTTGTGGGCCTTAATTTCGATTTTGGATTTACGTGGGAGAGCACAAACTCTACTCTTGGTTTCTAATAAAGCTTTATTTTCCACTTCATTTTGTTTCATACTTAGGGGTGTCTTTGGGTTTCATCCCACCCTTAGGTCTCTCATCCAACTTTGAATCTTATGTGGGCTTTAGTCTCAACATTTCTTACCCACAAAAACTTGATAGTCCCCTTCTTAGTTGTTAACAATTCTCCTTCTTTCATCTAGCCATGGTTTATTCAGGGGTGTCTTAGGGTATTGTATTCCATTTTATCTTTTGGCTTGACATTGGTTTCCCCAATGATTTCAATGGTTTTATATTTGAGACTCATGAAGTCTACTATTATCTCTACTGTCGTTGGGTTTCATCCCACCCTAAGGTATCTCATTTAATTTTGTTTCCTCCATGGGTTTTAATTCGACATTATCTACCTATAGGAGATTGATAATCCCCTTCCCATTTGTTAACAAAACTCCTTCTTTCATCTGTGCATGGTTTCTCTTTCTGAAGAGTTGCCAGATATTGTATCACCCTTTGTTCTTTGGCTTGGCATTGGTTTACCTAGTGCTTTCAATGGTTATATCTCTAAGGCTCACAAAGTGTTTTGTTCTCTTTTGTGTTTGTAACCTAAGATCCTCTACTTATCTATTCATCGTCAACTCTCTATCATTGTTGGTTTCCCACCCTTTATGACATGATACAAACCCTTCCTACATGCCACAAATGCCCTACGAAGAAGAAAAATCCTAGAACGAAATGGGAGGTGTTTAACCAACTTTTGGGAGAGGCAAGAGTTGCTCGGTCAAGGGTGTAGGGGAACTTGGCACATGTATAACATTGATTTGTATTGGAAAGTACAAATAATAATTGGAAAAGTCATGATTGAATGTTCAAAAACTCAACATTGATGAGGTGCAAGCGCATATGAGGAAACTTAATGACAAAGTATCATTGCTGGAAAATAAGATAGTGAATCCAGAATTCCCAAATTTTAAGGAGGATATAGAAGTGCCTGACACCATCCAAGTGGACTCCCCATCTAGATAAATACTCTCTTTAGTAATTTTGGTGTTGCATATTAGTACCAACGAGGCTGCAATCCTAGGAGATGAAGACACTCACTCTTTCAATAGATTACTAGACATTTATAAGCATATATCTTTATGGTTTTGCGACATTTGATAGACAATCCATATGGCTTAAAGCTACACTAATTTGCTACTGGTCTAGTTTCCCTAATGGCAGGCTAATAGACATAAAGGGATCATGGTGTATTTTTGCTTTACACACACACACACACACACATTATGACTAGAGGAATCAACTGGGCCTATTTTGTACTCATGTGACAGGGGGTTGATTCTGACTGCTACTACTATAACCTCCAAGTGCCTACATATGCCCCTTACACAAACACAGGTAAGTTGAGAGGATCTGAACTTCAAATATCTTGGTACATAACACTTCATTTTCACGACACTTTCTTTAAACTCATATAATTATATACCCAACTTAAAAACATAAAAGGTAGGCTACCAAATCATAATTCCACTTCAGTTATCCCATTTCCATCGACTTTTCAATTTTCCTACGGTTTTATCCCACAAAGTGTCATCCCCCATGAGATGTAAATATGAAGTCTCTAGCTCCAAAGGACTAAGAAAACTTATTTCACATGGAAAATGCTAGATGTGCAATATTTCATATGAGTTGACTAAGTAGTAAACCAATTATTTCTCCCTCTCACAAAACCTAGACTATAAACCCTAACCCTCTATTGAAGTTGCACACACATAAAAGGAAAATCTCATAAGAAAATCCAGAGCGTTTCTATCTCACGACGAAAATCCAAGTATTTCTTTTGATTTCACATATGATACTTAGCGTAAACCCATCAACATTAATTATGGTTCCTAATCTAACATGAACATAAAATTAAGCACACAACATAGGCAACTATCCTAGGGGATCAATACTAAACCTCCTACATGAAACTCAACGGAAATGGTCAATATTGATGTGAAACAAAATCATCATTGTCAATACTAACTTAACATAAAATTAAGAATTATGAATGGAGGTTGAGAGTGGGAGCTATTTGTGGGATATAAACTATTCTAAAAAGACATTTCAACTTTCTACAATCTTGGTGATAGCATCTCATTCGTGGACAAATCCTTTTTACATTCAAATAGGGGTAGAGTATGTACAACTCCTTAGGCTTGTCCAACAAACAAGGGGGTTTCATGTACCAATTCTGCGTTTTGCTTGGTTTTAACCTCAAAATAAGATTATTAATATTATTATTTATTAACAATGACTTTGAGATCTCTCACCTTAAAAAATACAAATTTTAAAACTATATATTTGTCAACCTCAAAATAAGGTTATTAATATTATTATTTATTAACAATGACTTTGAGATCCGACCATCTAACCTTAAAGAATAAATAAAAAATAATACAAATTTAAAAACTATATACTTGTCATTATATATGTACCCACATTTATACACATTATATCATTTTAATATACCTACTAATATTTATACACATTTTATTTCATATTTTCTTGTTTATAACATTGATTTACATATTTTTTTTACCATGTGAGTTAGAGTAATTTGACATGACATAAAAGTACTAACCATGAAGAGGGATTAAGGGTGGAAGCCACTTGTGAAGATATAAAATTTCCCAAAAGATGTCCAAGTTTCTCACAAAAGTGATAACATCCCACTAATGAGCAAATTCTTTTTATATTCAAACAAGGTTAAAATATGTACAATTAACAGCAAATTCCTTATCCCACAAACAAAGAAGTTTCCTATGCCAATTTGATACCTACTATGACAATAAATTTAAAATTAAATAATAATAATAATAATAATAATAATAATAATAAATGATTTATTAACACTATCCTTAAATCCAAAACACTATACTTGTGGAAATGGTCAATATTGATGTGAAACAAAATCATCATTGTCAATACTAACTTAACATAAAATTAAGAATTATGAAAATAAGTTGAGAGTGGGAGCTATTTGTGGAATATAAAGTCTTGGTGATAGCATCTCATTCGTGAACAAATCCTTTTTACATTCAAATAGGGGTACTTTTTGCTTGGTTTTGACCTCAAAATAAAATTATTAATATCATTATTTATTAACAACGACTTTGAGATCTCTAACCTTAAAAAAAAATACAAATTTTAAAACAATATACTTGTCAACCTCAAAAAATAAGATTATTAATAGTATTATTTATTAACAATGAATTTGAGATCTGACCATCTCACCTTGAAAAATAAATAAAAAATAATACAAATTTAAAACCTATATAATTGTCATTATATATGTACCCACATTTATACACATTATATCATTTTAATATTGTATATACCTACTAATATTTATACACATGTAATTTCATGTTTTCTTTTTTATAACATTGACTTACATATTTTTTTTACCATGTGAGTTAGAGTAATTTGACATGACATAAAATTACTAACCATGAAGAGGGATTGAGGGGGGTTGAGGGTGGACGCCAGTTGTGAGGGTGTAAATTTTCCCAAAAGATGTCCAAGTTTCTCACAAAAGTGATTACATCCCACTAATGAGAAAATTCTTTTTATATTCAAACAAGGTTAAAATATGTACCAGTCAAAATCAAATACTTTATCCCACAAACAAAGAAGTTTCCTATGCCAATTTGATACCTACCATGACAATAACTTTAAAATTAAATAATAATAATAATAATAAATGATTGATTAACACTATCCTTAAATCCAAAACACTATACTTATGGAAATGGTCAATATTGATGTGAAACAAAATCATCATTGTCAATACTAATTTAAAGTAAAATTAAGAATTATGAAGAGAGGTTGAGAGTGGGAGTTATTTGTGGGATATAAAATCTTGGTGATAGCATCTCATTCGTGGACAAATCCTTTTTACATTCAAATGGGGTAGAGTATGTACACCTCCTCAGGCTTGTCCTACAAACAAGGGGGTTTCATATACCAATTTCGTGTTTTGCTTGGTTTTGACCTCAAAACAAGATTATTAATATCATTATTTATTAACAATCACTTTGAGATCTCTAACCTTAAAAAAAAAATACAAATTTTAAACTATATACTTGTCAACCTCAAAATAAGATTATTAATATTATTATTTATTAACAATAACTTTGAGATCAGACCATCTAACCTTAAAAAATAAATAAAAAATAATACAAATTTAAAAACTATATACTTGTCATTATATGTGTACCCACATTTTTACACATTTTAATATTTTAATATTGTATATACCTACTAATATTTATACACATTTTATTTCATGTTTTCTTGTTTATAACATTGACTTACATAATTTTTTTTACCATGTGAGTTAGAGTAATTTGACATGACATAAAAGTACTAACCATGAAGAGGGATTAAGGGTGGAAGCCACTTGTGAAGATATACAATTTCCCAAAAGATGTCCAAGTTTCTCACAAAAGTGATAACATCCCACTAATGAGCAAATTCTTTTTATATTCAAACAAGATTAAAATATGTACTAATCAAAAACAAATTCCTTATCTCACAAACAAGAAAATTTCCTATACCAATTTAATAACTACCATATTAATAACCTTAAAATTAAATAATAATAGTAAATAATTCATTAACACTATCCTTAAAGCCAAAACCTCTCATCTTAAAAAGTAAATAAAATAATAACACAATTAAAAAAACTATATACCTATCATTTACTCATTAACACTATGCTTAAATCCAAAACCTCTCATCTTGAAAAGTAAATAAAATAATAACACAATTAAAAAAATTATATACCTATCATTTATTCATTAACACTATCCTTAAATCCAAAACCTCTAAATAAAATAATAACACAATTAAAAAAACTATATACCTATCATTTATTCTTATAAAAATATTAAATATACGTATCAACCTATCATTTTATTCTTATAAAAATAGCTTATATACATACCCACATTTATACACACTTTGGAACTTTTCTCATGCTTTCTTGTGTTTGTTTTCTCTCTCTTTTGAGCTTTTGAAATTTTGGAAAAGCACACTGGAAAAGCAATACAATTGAAATCCCTTCTATAGGAGGCTGATATAAGAACTCCATTTACATTCTTAATTCTACAGCTGGGAAGTTTGCGATTTCGTGTCTCTCTCTCCTCCGTATCAATCAGGTGTGCAATTGCAATCCTTATTCCATAATGTTTTATATTTAATTTCTCAATTATCCTATCCTCTGCGCTCCCAAAACTGCTCCCCTCATAAACGGAAAACATATTTCACACTTTGGGAGCAGATATCAGCTGTAAAGAAATTCTAATAATAGTAATAGGCAAATGTTGGCACCCAAGTGCTCCAGATTATCACTATTCCCGTGCTCTTATCCATTATTATGCTCGCCTCTGACAGTATCGTCCACTGGGTCTGCCATTTTTCAGCTCCAGACCTTGCATTTTGCCAGATTTAGAAGAAGGGTTTTGCCCTTGAAGTTGAGTAAGTGTGTATATTCATTTGGGTATTTGGGCGTTTCAGGCAGGCGAAGCGGGGATTCAATGGATTCTTTTAGAGGGCATTCCACAAACAGGCTTGTTCCCGTTTCAAGCATGGAAGATACACAGGACTCTGATAAGTCAGCAGCCCCTCCTTTGGAAGATGATGGTAAATTTATCTTACTTCTTGGCGCCCTTTTGTTTGACTGTTAAATTTTCAGTCAAGGTCATTGGCGCAATGAAATTTATGATCATATTATTGGGCGTATTTCCATCATGTGAGTAGCCTTTAGTCTGCAACGAGCTCTCTGCCGTGGCTCATGACAATTTTGTGACACCAATGAGTTTTCCTCAATACGTTTAGTTTGTGCTTTTTTACTTTTGTCTGTCTGAAAGAAAAAAGCTTATTGACCACTTAAAAGACTAATGACCTGACAGCTTCCCTAAAAGTCTATTGACCACTAAAAAGGATTACCTCTCTGACAGCTTCCATGATATCTCATAATTAGATTGTTCGATAAATAGTAATATTTTCGTGGAATGAAATCTTTGACGAGGGATATGCTGCTTTGTTAAAGTGATATTGCAATTTATAAACTATCACAATGATATGGAGGGTGGTTAATAAGGGATACGCTATTTTGATTTCTAATAAACTTGTAATTTAAGAGATATCAGACACCGGTCACAAGGAAGGAAGACCCACAAAGCATAAATGCATCCTTAAACAATGTTAGTAACAGAGTAAAGGGCGATCGACGATGTCATTACAGGAAGGCTCACACTCAAAGCTCAAAGCCAGCTTTGAGATTGGCCAGTCACAAGGAAAGAAAACCTACAAAGCCTAAATGCATCCTTAAACAATGTTAGTAATAGAGTAAACGGCGATCGAGGATGTCATAACATGAAGACTCACACTCAAAGCCATCAAATCTAGCTTTGAGATTGGCAAAGTTTACGATGTATGCAATACTTACATAAACCACTCATTGTTAGAAGCTTTGGAAGAACACAAAGAACATGCCACAAATTAGGGTGCCTGATACATACATCCGTCCCCTTTTGTCATAAATTCGATGAATTCAACTCGCCGACACGCTAATTCATCATTCCCTCAAGTCGAACTTGCTTGGGACACGTGTCCTTTGCCATGTGGGAAGGACGAGTCCCAATGCAGAAAAAATTCGATGCGACTTTTTGAAGGCTTTTACGGTAGTTTTTTCTGGTCAAATTTCTCTAAATTCCGGTAGGAATTTAGTGAAAATAGAAGTTTAATGGGTAACCTTGCACAATCAAAGTGCCCTAGGAGTTTTTTAGGGTGCTGAATCCGTATAAACAGTCAAAAAACTAGTTTAAATAACAGAAATCAAGATTTTACCTCAATTATTTTCACCGGATTCCGGCGGCACCTGAAACTCCAAAAAGTCTCACTAAAGACAACTCTGAAAAAATTCACTCAATAGAGAAATAAAGGTGCGTTTTTGCCCCCATTTCACTCAAATTTTCATAGAACCTAGTAGAAAAGTAAAATGAGATTATTTGTGTTTGGTGTATCTATAAGTTGTGATTATTTTGTCGTGTTTATAATTTAATGAACAGCGATATTTTTCAATGATTTGATCAAAATTATGGCTTAATCGCTTATCATGTATTATCGACACTTGTGTGTTTGGCCATTGATAAATGTCTGTTTGAAAATTTTGTTACTTTTTAATTATTTCTCTCTACACACATATCGTCTTATTTCTATCGTATTGTACATGCCCCATGTGCAATACTCGAATTGTCCTATCGCTGTGTCGGGATTTAGCTACAAAGATTTAGAAGTGACCATTATGTCAACAAGAATAATTAAAATTTAACAATGCACAAAGAATTTAGCTTTAACATAGTTACTCAGAGACTTGATTGAAGAAGGAAGAGGGCTTTGTTAGGGTTTGACTAGGCTTTGAGGCTTAGAGGGTTTGTTAGGTTTGAAGTCGAACCTCCTTTTCTCGATGGGTTTGTTTGCTTGACTATTATGGTTTCGATTGCACTTGATTTTCTCATTGGCAGGATTTTCACCTTCGTCGATAGGGCGTTTTGTTGGAGAGGCCTCCTTCAAAAGGATCTTCCTTTGGAGGGATCTTCCATTGGCATGACCTTTGTTAGTAGGTCCTTTTGTTGGCAGGGTCTTTACTGACGAAACCAATGTTGATGAGGCCTTCTGTTGCTTTGCCTTGGACATTTGGTCTTTGGCCTTACCTTCTTTTCCTTAGTCAATTTTTGCATCAATACTTATGATTTATCCAATATAGGATCCAAATTTTGAATTAGACCTCCAGTTTTTGGAGGTTTTTTGTTCCTTCAAAGACTTAGTCTACCTTTCAAGCATTTAACATTTTATCATTTCCTGTTGTACACAAATATGATATAAATTTGGCTCACCTTTGTGGGCCTTGTCAAGTTCTTGTTGTTGATTGAAGTTTTGCTAAGACTAGCTAGTGCCTAAAGGTGCTTTCGTCTGTCAACCTTTGCTGATCTTCTGCTCTTTTCGAAGTTTTCCTTCTTGTTTAAATCTGTTTTTATTGGAGTTTTTTGTCTTATAAGTTTGCCTATTTTGAGTTTTCCTTTTTGTGAAGGCTTGCCTCTCTTGGAGCTTGCCTTCTTGTGATAGATTACCTCTATTGGAGTTCATGTATTTTTATGTGTTGCACAAACATCTCTCTAGGGTATGTAATGTTCCCAACTCAAACCATGAAAACTAACGGCAAATCAATTATCCTTTCCATGGCTTACCCAAGAGGAAAAATACGCAGAGCCACATTGGGTTTGGGTGCATGCATGTGGATTAGTGCACATAGATAAGACTGAATGTGACTGGGAGTTATTTGGAGCGCATGCATGAGTGAACTAAAGACCACTGGGATGCTCAGACTGATTTAGGAATGAGTTGGCACTTTTCTTGGAGTTAATTATAGCGCATGCATGCATCGGGAAATAACTGAGAGTGTAGTCCAGTTTACTAGGCACGTGCATTTTTCTTTCCCACTTCACAACAATTTGACATGAGTTAGATCCAGAGTATCTTCACTAGATTCTCCACTTCTACTTCAGTTGAACTCAAGCGTACTCCCTTAGCCGCGCTCATGGCCATCTCACCCTAATTCACCATTAGTTAACCAAAATGCATGGAAGAGAACTCCAAGAAGATTAGTGAGTTAACAATGTGCATCTCCTTGAAACCTTCTCTGAACTCCATTGCATGAACACTTCACTTTGGGTCATCCTCAAGTTGACAAGGCACACGTGCACATCAACTTGAGTCTCACTAATGCGTATGAGTTGAAGACATAATCTTTGATGGATAATTCAACTTCCATAGTTGATAAAAGGAGAAGGTCGCTTTGGTAGTTGTGAGCTGTATGTTGTGAGGTTTCTATTCTATGCAATTTTGGGCTTAAGGTTTGACAACCTTGAGTATCCCTGGTTTCAGAGAGACATATGGGCTACCCCTAGCCAGAAGGGTGTGTTTTGGTGGAAGAGCTTTGGTTTGTGAGACCACAGCACATTATCTTTTATGGGCTGCAATCATTCATCACGCGTGGAGGTTGATTTGGAGATAAAATTCAGAGGACAATTTTAGATTTGTGTTTATTTTAGCAAGTAATCTTCATATTTCTAATTTATGATTTTTTTTAGGCAAATAAGATTTCAAATTCTGCTGGGCCCTCATTTTGGCAATATTGTTATTTTTTTAGCATCTCTATTTGGGGACATTACAGTGGTATTAGAGTTGCAAGACTTAGCAACTTGTTTGGATTAACTCGAGAGCGTGGTCATAACTTGGAAAAATGGGAAGAAATAATGGCAGGAAATGATCAACCATTGCCATCAAGTGAGGAAGAGCCGAAACAAATGTTTGCATAAATGTTAAAACATCTACAAATGAAAAATCGTTATTTGAGTCAGATGGCTCAAAACACAACAAATGGAAGAAATCTGGTGCATACGGAGGTAGTGGAGAGTAGCAAGCTGGAAGAAAACATTGAACATTCTTCCAACAAACCTTCAAGTGCAACACAATCTAGAACTTTTGTGTCTACTTTTATACAAGAGGATGAACCGACACAAGAAGAACCTATGGAGAACAATGAGGATGCTGAAATATTAGCTAAGTATCAAGCTTTTGGGGCAGATTTTCAATCATTCAACTCTTTGAAGGACTACTGGGAGGTCACAAAGCACACAAAGCCAAAGCAAAAGCAATGGAACCAAGGGAAGCAAAAATATGGGTTGTAGAAGAGGTTGGGATGTATATCCTTACCAAGTTTTGATGGATCATCCAAGTGTGCAACTAAAACTTGGATTCATAAATTGGATACTTATCTTGCCATAAATCAAATGACGAAAATTGAGGTCATCAAGTTTGCTACCCTTCACCTTGAAGGAGTTGCACATGAATGGAGGTATCACAGTTTAGCGACGCAAGGACATGGTGCAATAGTCTCTTATGATCAATTGTGATGCAAAGGCATGGTGCAATAGTCTCTTATGATCAATTCTGCACTACATTGATAAATTGGTTTGACCGGAAGGATTTTGAGGCACACTACAGAGAGTTCTCATTTGAGATAGGTTGGGACACTTGATACATATATGTCAGAGTGTAAATTTTTGTAGATGTTCTATGCTTGATGCAACTTTACTTTTATTACAGAAATCACCCAAACAGTTAAGTAAAACGCTGATAGAACATACCAGTGGATCTATAGAAGACAAACCAGAAACAGAAGAATGTGATGGTGCGTTACGGCGGTCAACAGGATGCTTCAACCAGCAATGTCTCCTTGATCAGCCAACCTAGAATGTGTCACAACAATCCTCAAATCAGTCACAAGTCAACTCCAGAAAAGTCAACGTTGTCCAGAAAAGTCAACGCAGGGCAGCAACATAAAAGTCAACGCAGCTCCAACTTCGGTCAACCTTTTGACCTCGGTTCTTGTGCTAATGTGTACGGCCTCCTAAAATCGAAGTCTCCAATAAATTTCAGCCTCTTTGGACCATGCGTTGACCAAAGTCAACGCTGGTCAAACTTCCTAGGAAACCCTAGCTGCAGCAATCTGCATCCTTCTTCTTGGCTGTACAAACTCGTCCTTTTTCCCACGTGTGAGCTGAATTCGTCCTCCAAGGAGCTCGTACTAAATCAGAGAAGAGAAGAAGATGTGTGATGAGTGAGTGTGAAAATGCTCTCCAACTTTGACTGTATTTATATACATCATTGAGGTGTGTGACACATCTGCTGGGGGTGTAAAACCTTAAGGCCGACCTGCATATATAATTTATTATAAATAATAAATTCAAAATAAATGTTCTGCTCATCGGATTTAGATAAATTTTATATGGATCTTACACCTCTCTGAAAGAGGAATCCAATAAAAATATCGGTATCTTCATCTGAGCATCACAACATGGAGTTTGGACCTAGTTGTCACTTTAACATTCTCCAACCAGGTTCCATCCATCACAATCAAACATCGTGGCCATCTGTCAGAATTTGCTTTGCCTGCCCTTATTCTAACGAAGTAGGTCACCACAAAGACACTATCCTCTACCACAAATTCACCAAGTCCAACTTCATCGACTCACAAAGAGTCTCCAACCAACCCGAAGTTGGTTCATCTGACCCGAAGTCAGGCAGAGGTCCCAGACCTCACTAAACTTGATCCCAGATCAAGTGGTTGGACCGTGCTATCCTAGATAGAGAGTACGGCAATCTCTGATGCGTCCATCAGTCTTTGCTAATAGTCTCTAGCTTTTCCCACCTCATTGGCCAAATGAGAGGTACTTCCCATGAGCCCTGAACTCAATGGGTAGGATGCATACGGGGCATAGAAAAATGAGAGGTGAACCAACTCAATAATCACAACGGTGGGGCAGAAGCACCACAAGGTTCAGCAAGCCTAGCCCCGTGACTGCTTATAGCTCCGAGAAGCTATCCCCAAAACCCCCCAGAGCTCCCAGAGCTCATCGTCCAACGGGACCCACATCATAGGGTCGTTCCACGATACCAAGATTCTCACGAAAGGTTAGGAACTTGACCTTCCCTAGGGGCTTTGTGAGAATATCCACGACCTGCTCATCAGTTCCTATATGATTGAGCCTTACGGCTCCTCGGCCCATGCCTATCCGGATAAAGTGTTTGATATCAATATGCTTGGATCGGTCGTGGAACACGGGATTCTCGGTCATGCGGGAATCACTGCAGTTATCCCGCAGTATCACGGTGGTATCTGCTTTTATGTCCAAACTGACTCACTAAAACTCGCAATAAGCGCCACGACGGGCCATACTTGCTTTTGTGTATTCGGCCTCGGTGCTCAAAGCCCTTGGGCACCAGCTACGCTCATCCATGAAATCGGCGAACCAAGATTCAGAGCGGCATCCCGATGTGCTCTTACGATCCACCCTGCTTTGGCCGGCCCAATCGGCATCGGTATATCACGGTGTCACACTCTTGGCAGTGTATCTCAGCCCATGGTTTATTGTGCCCGAAGATATCTCAGAAGATTCTTGGCACCAACCCAGTGAAAGTGATGAGGCTCAACCATCTGTTGACTCAAAGTGTTCACTGCAAAACATATATCTGGACGGGTGTTCACTAAGAACATCAAAGCTCCTACGAGTTGACGATACTTAGTAGGATTGGCCAATACGGGCCCAGCAGCGCTGCCACTCAACTTCTTGAAGTTGAGTTCCATTGGTGTTGACACGGTCTTGCAGTCCACCATACCAAATCTTTCCAGAAGTTTCACAATGTATTTTCCTTGAGAAAGGAAAATCTCTCCAAGTCTCTGCCAGACCTCCAGGCCTAGGAAGTAGTGCATCAGTCCTAGGTCCTTCATCTCGAACTCAGCAGCGAGCTCCCTCTTACATTGATGAATGAGAGGGTCAGCACCTGTCAGGAAGAGGTCGTCCACATACGGCACTAGAATGAGAGGCTTCCCCTGCACAACCTTGAAGTAAAGGTTCGGATCAGCATTACTTCGAGTGAAGCCCAGCTTCATCAAGTAACTATCCATCCTCTCGTACCAAGCTCTGGGTGCTTGCTTTAACCCATAGAGGGCTTTCTTCAACCTGCAGACATGAGTGTCTCGATCCTGAACTTCAAATCCTAGAGGTTGTTCTACATACACCTCTTCTTTTATTGCACCATGCAGAAAAGCGGTCTTGACATCCATCTGATGAAGACTCCATCCTTGCGTAGCAGCAAGAGCTATGATTGATCGAATGGTGGTATATCATGCCACAGGTGCAAATATGTCATCATAATCTATTCCTTCCTTTTGAGAGAAGCCACGGGCAACAAATCTTGCCTTGAACTTTTCAGCACTTCCATCGGATCCATGCTTGATCTTGTAGAGCCATTTCGCGGTGACAACTGATTTGTCCTTCGGTCTTGGAACCACATCCCAGACATCATTCTTCATTATGGACTCATATTCTTCGTACATAGCATCCTTCCAGACTTGATGCTTTACGGCTTCCTCAAAAGATCCAGGTTCAGATTGTACAATGGTACTCACTGCAGCCAGATACCCTTGGTATCTGCACGGCTTCTTGCTTTCACGGAATGTCCCCCTTGGGGCAGCATGTCCCTCAGCATCTTCGAGGGTGTCCCTGAGCCATGATGGTCTCTTTCCCAGTGAAGGAGATGGATCAATAGGGTCCATTGGTCCTTCAACATCAGTTATTGTCTCATCCTGCAGTTCTTCTTGATTTCTAGGCGTTGCTTCATGATTTTCCTCAGATCTTGGATTATCTACTACTTTCTTCAGGGAAGCATCTTCATCAAAAGTGACATCATGTCATATCTCTACTTCCTTTTGACCAGGTACATAGACCCTATAGGTCTTAGAGGTTTTGCTGTAGCCCACAAACATTCCTTTCTTCCCAGAAGCATCCAGCTTACTTCTCTTTTCTTTTGGCACATGAAAATAAACAGGACATCCAAAAATTCTAAAATGTGAGACATCAGGTTTCTTACCGGTGAAAACCTCTTCGGGAGTTTTGGAGTCCAGGGCGGAATGAGGGCATCGGTTTTGAATGTATACAATAGTATTCGCAGCTTCTCCCCACAGAAACTTCGGTAGACCCTGGTCACATAGCATGGCACGGGCAGCTTCCACAATGGTCCTGTTCTTTCGTTCAGCAACGCCATTCTGCTCAGGAGTATAGGCAGTAGTAGTCTCCCTCTTAATGCCAGCTTCTCTGCAAAAGTCCTTGAACTCATTTGACTCATATTCGGTGCCATTGTCGGTCCTCAAAATCTTGATCTTCTTCCCTGTCATATTTTCCACCAAGGCTTTGAAGGTACGGAACCACATGAAAGCCTCATCCTTCTTCTTCAAGAAGTATATCCAGGTTTTGCGGGAGAAGTCATCAGTGAATGTCATATAGTAAGAACATCCTCCCGGGGATGTCACGGGTAGCATACCAGATAGATCAGAATGGACCAGTTGCAAAATATCAGATGTCTTTGTGACACTTGAGGGGAAAGGTCCCCTTGTATGCTTTCCTACGGCACAACCCTTACATACACCTTCATGATTATTTCCAAAGTCGGGCATCCCTGTCACCACCTTCCTTGCTTCGGGAAGGGCCTTGTAATGAAGGTGTCCAAACCTTCGGTGCCATAGTTCGGTTTGTCGCATAGTATCACATGTCATAGCTCCTAGTGGACTTCCTTCAACCTGGTAGAGTGTTCCAACTCTAAAACCAATCACGATAGCTTCCTTGAGATTCTTCTTCCACATGCGCACCTTTCCATCAATAAATGCCACATTGAAGCCTTTGTCTTCAATTGCTGATATAGACACAAGGTTCTTCTTCAATTTTGGTACATAGAGTACATCCTGTAAATGTAGGACTTGTCCTTGAGACAAGTGGAGGGTCACAGTCCCTGTCCCTTTCACGGGATATGTGGCATTATCTCCAAGGATAATTTCCAGATTGGTATCCTTCTCAACCATGTTAGAGAGTGCTTCCTTGAACCCAGTGATGTGTCTTGAGGCACCACTATCTATCAACCAGACATCCAAGGTGTCGGGCAGGGATGCAACAGAGAGAGCAGATACAAGAATGTATTCATCTCTTCTATCTACAGCATTAGACTCCTCATACCTGGAGTTTCTAGACCTTTTGAAAGGTTGATTGTTTCCACCAGAGGGAGCCTTCCTCTTTCCTTTGGACCTGTCGTTTCTTTGACTTCCATTCCTCCGGTTGTTGTTGTTGTCATCACTATCGGGAGAATCCTTCTTGAAAAGACATTCTCTAGCATAGTGACCAGGCCTATGACAAGTGAAACACTTACCCTTCTTTCCTTGGGCCCTTGTTCTTCCTTTGTTCTTAGGACCACCAAAGTTCTTCTTCCTAGAATGAGCAGCATAGGTAGCATTTCTGTCATTTTCATATTCCTTCATTCTTGTTTCTTCTTGCATGCATCTTGACAGTAGCTCGTCAAAGTTGGGAATTGTACTAATATTGAGAATGGTAGTGTTGAAAACTTGCCATTCATATGGGAGCCCTCCAAGTGCGGTGAGTACCATCTCACGATCGGCTATTGTCTCCCCAATAGCCAGCAGATTGTTCCTGATTTCGGTCAATTTCAGAAAGTATGCTTGGATAGACTCATCTCGGCCTTTCTTCAGATTCTTCAATTGATTCTTGAAGAATAGCACTTGGTTCACATTGTTAACTTTGAACATAAGGATCAATTTATCATACATCTCTTTAGATGTACCCAACTCAGAGATGTAGGCCACCAGGCTTTTATGAATGGATTCCCTGATCATCAGCTTTGCTTTGATCACCCCCTTCTTATACTTGGTTTTAGCAGCAACAGTAGCATTGGATGGAGGTTCTTGTATGTTACCCAGTACATGGTCCATGAGATCATGGTCTTCCAATTTGAGATCTAATATCATCTTCCAAGCATGGAAGTCATCCCTTCCAGTCAGCTTGTCATTCTCCTTGAATTCGTAACTTGTGGAACCCATTTTCTTAGATGGTGATTGCTAAAGTTAGGGCTTGTCTTCACCTCAGCTCCGATACCATGTAAATTTTTGTAGATGTTCTATGCTTGATGCAACTTTACTTTTATTACAGCAATCACCCAAACAGTTAAGTAAAATGCTGATAGAACATACCAGTGGATCTATGGAAGACAAACCAGAAACAGGAAAAATGTGATGGTGCGTTACGGAAATCAACAGGATGCTTCAACCAGCAAAGTCTCCTTGATCAACCAACCCAGAATGTGTCACAACAATCCTCAACTCAGTCACCAAGTCAACACAAGTCAACTCCAGAAAAGTCAACGCTGTCCAGAAAAGTTAACGCAGGGCAGCGACATAAAAGTCAACGCATCTCCAACTTCAGTCAACCTTTTGACCTCGGTTCTTGTGCCAATGTGTACGGCCTCCCAAAATCGAAGTCTCCAATAAATTTCAGCCTCTTTGGACCATGCGTTGACCAAAGTCAATGCTGGTCAAACTTCCTAGGAAACCCTAGCTGCAGCAATCTGCGTCCTTCTTCTTGGCTGTACAAACTCGTCCTTTTTCCCATGTGTGAGCTGAATTCGTCCTCCAAGGAGCTCGTACTAAATCAGAGAAGAGAAGAAGATGTGTGATGAGTGAGTGTGAAATGCTCTCCAACTTTGACTGTATTTATATCCATCATTGAGGTGTGTGACACATCTGCTGGGGGTGTAAAACCTTAAGGCTGACCTGCACATATAATTTATTATAAATAATAAATTCAAAACAAATGTTCTGCTCATCGGATTAAGATAAATTTTATATGGATCTTACACCTCTCCGAAAGAGGAATCCAATAAAAATATTGGAATCTTCATCTGAGCATCACAACATGGAGTTTGGACCTAGTTGTCCAATTTTAACACAACAAATGGAAGAAATCTACAAATGAAAAATCGTTATTTGAGTCAGATGGCTCAAAACACAACAAATGGAAGAAATCTGGTGCATACGGAGGTAGTGGAGAGTAGCAAGCTGGAAGAAAACATTGAACATTCTTCCAACAAACCTTCAAGTGCAACACAATCTAGAACTTTTGTGTCTACTTTTATACAAGAGGATGAACCGACACAAGAAGAACCTATGGAGAACAATGAGGATGCTGAAATATTAGCTAAGTATCAAGCTTTTGGGGCAGATTTTCAATCATTCAACTCTTTGAAGGACTACTGGGAGGTCACAAAGCACACAAAGCCAAAGCAAAAGCAATGGAACCAAGGGAAGCAAAAATATGGGTTGTAGAAGAGGTTGGGATGTATATCCTTACCAAGTTTTGATGGATCATCCAAGTGTGCAACTAAAACTTGGATTCATAAATTGGATACTTATCTTGCCATAAATGAAATGACGAAAATTGAGGTCATCAAGTTTGCTACCTTTCACCTTGAAGGAGTTGCACGTGAATGGAGGTATCACAGTTTAGCGACGCAAGGACATGGTGCAATAGTCTCTTATGATCAATTCTGCACTACATTGATAAATTGGTTTGACCGGAAGGATTTTGAGGCACACTACAGAGAGTTCTCATTTGAGATAGGTTGGGACACTTGATACATATATGTCAGAGTTTTAGCGGTTGTTAATCATGGTTACTATTGCCACTCAGAAGAGATTGATTTCTTAGTTCATAGATCTGTCAGAACCACTCAGAGGTTGGGTCAAAGATTTTGATTCGCTAACCTTGAAGGATGCTATTAAGCGTGAACGGAATATGGAGTTATCCACACCACAGGCAAGGCTTCTTAGCAAGTTTCCACATAGACCCTTGTCGCAAAGTTCGCTGTAGAGGAAGGATAAGAAGCCAGAGTATAATAGACCTACGGGTAAGATGTCTGGCCAATTGGTGGTGCATCTCGTGATTTGAGGGATGAGTTGAGATGAAAAAGGCTTTGCTTTGATTGTCGTGAGCCTTGACACCTGGGCATAAGTGTAGAAGCGGGGGCAAGGCCAATTGGATTGAGGTCTTTGAGGAGCCTAGGGATAATGAGTTAGAAGAGACATAGGTTCTTGATGTGCAACTTGAGCAAATGGATGGAGAGACAGGTACATATGAGCACTTGAATGATTTGGATTAGATAGATGGTGCATTTTCAACCCTCACTTACCATTTTTCATTATAATGATTTTAGAGTAAAGGTTGTTATACAGGGACAACAAGCTGTTGTGCGGATTGATAGTGAGGCTACTCACAATTTCATTGGCTCATCCTATGTGAAGAAGCGGGGTTTGCAAGTTGAGGAGCATGATGGTTTTCGGGTGTGTTGCTGCACAAACTAGCGTGCCTTGTTAATAGGTTAAATCTAGAGGGAACAACAACAATTTGGGACAAAGGGCCATTGTCACCACAACTAATGTCCCCTTCTCTTCTCAGATTTTTGGAGGAAATCACTTATAGGATGATAGGATCAATGATGAGTTGTAAAATGATTTCCAAGGCCTATTCAAGGAGAGGCTCAATTAATGGTTGAAATGCTTCACAAGAAACTAAAAGGCTCTCCAAGAAAGACCTATGAAGGATGACTAGACCTCGGGCTCAGGAATGTTCAATAATGATGTGTGCCTAAGATCAAGACTTCCAATATTCCTCACTTGTGATTAATATGTCTATACTAGGGTTTAAAATGAGACAAGGATGACTCATTCAATGGAAATATTCAATCAAATAGTGAGCTTTGGGGAGAAGCTTGCATAACTTTCCATGAAAAACCCCTTGAGAGAAATACGATAAGACAGTGAGGGTTGAGAGATACACTGAGATAAAGGCTCATCCAATGGTAAACTGTAGTTAAGAGAAAAGGTTTTGAATGATGAGCTACAAAGTGCAAACCTTCAAGAAACCCCCAAGTCAAACGCAACTTTAAGGGTTCCCACTTGGTGTGATAGCTAGGGCATCAATTTGTTGGAAATTCCACTGTCAGGATTCATTCAAAACTGGAGGATGCCTAAAGGAGACACAAATGAAGAAATTTGTCTGGACGAAATCCTAAAATTCCTCCTCCCTAAGATTTCGCACGAAGCCCCAAAAAATATCCTTATCCTTAGAGGAACGAAGAAAAGAGGAAGAAAAGGGGTGATAAAATGATATTTCTTTGAGTTAATGTCATCACCAAGGATCTAAAACTAGTGCTCGGCTATTGGGAAGATTGGAGTCAAAATGATCTCGATTTAGGAAACTTCGATCGTCAAGGAGGCCTAAAGAAGCAACTTCACTAATTATGGATGCAACTACACGACAACTTTAGAATTTTATACTTCGATGAAAAAGTTTATGGAATTTCAAGGATAAAAATGCACATTATCCTCTAGGAACATTCTTTCATTCTTTGTCCAATGAGTAACACATGAAAAAATTTCCAATAGTTTTAATGATTCCACTAATTCACATTAATTAGGGCACATTATTTCACCACAAGAAAATAATTCTATGCATTAGACACTTATTAAAATAAAAATATAACATTATAATGCACTTACAAGACAAAGAAGAGTATATCCGTCCACAACCTTGCCAAAGAGAAGCTCCAAGAGAGATAGCAAAAACTTTCCACACATCGAAATGCATTTAATCATCCAAATCATTCCACAAATTGCAGGTCCGAATTCTTTAGAGAGAGATATCCCAAATCCAAGTGATGATGAGGGATACAAATGAGGTCTGATCAATTTATATGAGCCTCTTACAAATTCAAATTGTCTAATTTGCCTAATAAACCCCTAAAAATGACTCTAATGTGAAAAATAACAATAAAATTGGTGACAAGCCCACCAAATAGCTCCGAAAGTACAAAACAAGCCTTCCTAATGAGGTCGAAATGATATGATCATGGTGCAAAGGGCCGTTGGAAGGCCAAATATATGTCCCTCACGTGCCAGAACGAAGAAGAAGGCTCTCAAAATCATGGCCTGGGGGTTGGCCCCTTGGTTTCCAAGCAAAACATCTGTGGTGCTCTCAAGTGGCTGTGGGGGCACAGTGAATGGTCTCATGGGTCTCCAACTGGATCAACATGTCGATACTCCATCCATAAGGGCTAGAATGATGATACAAGCCCTCCCATATCTCCCTAGGTGGGACAAAACCCCATCTGGGCCTTGGATCATATGCTAGGTGTTTGGTGCAAGTATGTAGCCGACTGGGCAATGTGGTCCAAGTGCATCATCATCTCTGCATGAGTGGGGCACAAGCAAGCCAAAATGTGGCGCTGAAGGGCCCCATGGTATGGCAATCAATGCTCTGCTATGGAGGAAGCCCATGGCTCTCAATGCTCACCTTACAAGTGCCATCATGATCCTTTGGAGGGCTTAGATCTCATATAGGGAGGCCAAACCCAAGGCGAAGACCCACCTGCAATCTTGTATAAGATCCAATGTGTCTCCTCACCTTCCAGTACAACAATTCATTAGTGCAATTGAGTAAATGAGCTTACAAATCTGGGGCACAAGTGGATACTTCGAAGTGGCATGCCCTTCCATAATGGGCTTTAAAATGTACAGGTGTCCTCGAGATCAAGAGGGAGGTTAATAAGGACCCTATTAGGTGGTTTCAACCTCTAAGGGAGTGACAGATGCATAGTACATTCGTCAAATGGCAAGGGTCATGTGAAATAATGGTGGAACGAAGTGGGGTAGCAGGGAAGGCTCCAAGCCACATGCCATGGTACAAGGGTAGCCGTAATGGGGAAGCCCACACATGGGTGTATAGATGTAGGAGGGAGCAATCATGGTACATGAGTTACCCCGACCTTTGTTTTTCCACCCTTCTTCATATGCCTTTTGCCTTTTGTTGGTTTTTCTTTCTTATAACTGCTTGGGGCTCTAGGGAATGAGAGCATGATGTGTATAATATAACAATAAATACCCCCTTAAGGTTGGGCAGTTCATCACCTACTAGGGGTTGGAACTTGGGACAATCATGGGTTCCTTAATGATGCAGGGGGCTCATATAGGGGCCCTAGGAACCAGAGTGATGGCCATAATGATAGGGGGTAGAGCTCATGTTTGGCTTTTTCCCATGCACCAAATTTTTGTGTCCCGACCATCTTTTGCATTTTATGGTACATTTCCTATTGTAAGCGGCCAAATATTGCTTTTAACTTTATTATAGCTGCATCAACCACCAGGGCATCATTCCAGGCCCGACCCAAAGTGTGGACAAGGGGAAGGGGAGGCTAACTCCTTGTGGACCCAATGGACAAATGTGGACCCAGATGGGAAATATGTGGAAAGGGGTTATAATGTTTGGAGGGGAGTGATATATGTGGTGTTGGGAAGCGGGACCACACAACCAAAATCAAGGTTTCCCATGTAGTGCCATTCATGAAGCTAGTAGCCAATAGAGAAGATCCCATGGGACTAGGATACAAGACTAACCACCAAGTTAGGACTAGGAAAAAAATATTACAGACCAAGCCCATTCTTTCTGCTGAATCCCCCCACTAATCCATGTCCAAAAGTGTCCATGATAAGCAAACAAAAATACCCAATTACATAGTAAAAAGCTATACCTACGAGGTTGGAAGGCCCACCTTCAAACATACAATCATAACAAATGGGTGAGGGCACATAATGCTTGGCTTAGGTGGCGGAGAATGGTGGCACATCGAGCTATCCAGTGGTTGCTGGTTTCTGGCCGAAGACAAATCTAGGAGAAAAATTTCTCTTATGGTTTTTCCCATTGGTGGTGTGTAACAGGGTGCAGACAACAAGTGGCCTCATGTTGCATTGTGTTCATAGTGTTTCACAATTGAGTATAACTTTGGGTAAGTACACCCTTACTGATGACTTTTATGTGGTTGACATTGAGTATACCAATGTTGTGTTGGGTGTTTAGTGTTTACATTTTATAAGTCCATTTGTTATGAACTTTAATACTATGTACTTGAGTTCTACAACACTGGTAGGAGGGTGGTATTATAGGGCTTAACTCTAGATGCTCCTAGAGTCATTTCAACTAAGAGGACGGAGAGAGTTTTTTGACATTCAAAGGCCGAGGGTGTTGTGCAATGTTTCATTTCAGAAAGGTCTATCGATATAGGACGATGTGGATATCATGTGGACATATAAGGCTTGTTGGACAAGCATAGTGTGATGTTTTCAGATCTAACACATGACCTACCTCCAGATTGTGGTTTTGAGCATGTTATTAAGCTTGTGAATAACACGCCAGTTGTGATGGATCCCTACCGTCATCCTAAACGATTCAAAGATGAGACCGAGAGGACTATCTAGGAGTTGTTGGATGCAAGACATTTACAACCTAGCTCTAGTCCTTTCACTTCCTCTATTGTCTTGGTGAAGAAGAAGGATGGCACTATGAGGACATGGTGCAATAGTCTCTTATGATCAATTCTGCACTACATTGGTAAAGTGGTTTGACCGTAAGGATTTTGAGGCACACTGCAGAGAGTTGGCTTATTTGAGATAGGTTGGGACACTTGATGCATATATTTTAGAGTTTTAGCGGTTGTCATTGGTCAATCATGGTTACTGATGTGGATGAGAAGAGATTGATTTCTTGGTGCATAAAGGGCTTGTCAGAACCACTCAAAGGTTGGGTAAAAGATTTTGATTCACTAACCTTGCAGGATGCTATTAAGAGTGCAAGAAATATGGAGTTATCCACACCACATGCTAGGTTTCCTAGCAAGTTTCCACATAGACCCTTGCCGCAAAGTTGGCCATAGAGGAAGGACAAAAAGCCAAAGTATAGTAGACCTATGGGTGAGATGTCTGGCCAGTTGGTGGTGCACCTTGTGATTCGAGGGATGAGTTGAGATGAAAAAGGCTTTGCTTTGTTTGTCATGAGCCTTGGCACCTAGGCATAAGTGTAGAAGTGGAGGCAAGGCCCATTGGATTGAGGTCTTTGATGAGCCTAGTGATGATGAGTTAGAAGAGACATAGGTTCTTGATGAGCAGCATGAGCAGATGGATGGAGAGACAGGTACATATGAGCACCTGGATGATTTGGAATAGATAGATGGTGCATTTGCAACCCCCACTTACCGTTCCATGATGGTTCTCGGGTGTGGACAACAAGTGGCCCGATGTTGCATTGTGTTCATCGTGTTCCACAATTGAGTATAACTTTGGGTAATTACACCGTTACTGATGACTTTTATGTTGTTGACATTGAGGATACCAATGTTGTGTTGGGTGTTCAATGTTTACATTCTATAAGTCCATTTGTTATGAACTTTAAGACTATGCAATTGAGTTCTACAACAACTGGTTGGAGGGTGGTATTATAGGGCTTAACTACAGACACTCGTAGAGTCATTTAAGCTAAGAGGATGGAGTGAGTTTTTCGACATTCAGAGGCTGAGTGGGCAGTGCAATGTTTCATTTCAGAAAGGTCTATCAATATAGGACAACGTGGATATCATGTGGACATACAAGGCTTTTTGGACAAGCATAGTGTGGTATTTTTAGATCTACCACATGGCCTACCTCTAGGTCATGGTTGTGAGCATGTTATTAAGCTTGTGAATAACAAGCCAGTCATTATGGATCCCTACTATCATCCTAAACAATTCAAAGATGAGACTAAGAGGACTATCTAGGAGTTGTTGGATGCAAGACATATACAACCTAGCTCTAGTCCCTTCGCTTCCTCTATTGTCTTGGAGAAGAAGGAGGATGGCACTTGTTGGCTTGAGGGGTCCTGACCCAGGTCCAGAGTTAAGCTTAACCAACAAAACCCTCTTACTATTGGCCCTTTCGGCAGTGACCTACTTGCACAGGTCAAAGTCTCACCCGAAGCAGTATGGGGGTTGTTGGAACTAGGTTTCCACTCCCTGAGAGAGAATTAAATGATGTGGGTGTCCACAGATCTATAATAATAGTGGACTGGCCTTCGCAATAGAAACCCTAACCAGAGACAGATCTAGGTCAATTTACGCAAGCTACCCTGCGCGCGCACTGATAATGTCTTCGCAATCCCTTCAACAATCCTAGTAAAGTGATATTCAGGTCTTACAGTAGTAGATCTATGCATCTAACATTCATATTAAGCATTAAAACAGGTACACAATCGATCCAATCACAGATTACAGATTACAGAAACATATCACAGATGCATTTCGTACTCAGAGTTATCCAAACCCTTAACAGTTCGCACAAGAAAAGGAGGATGAAAAAGACAGTCTTTCTTTATTCATTAACAGTTGTAAAACCCTTTACACTTCTTTAGATCCACCCGCACACACAGCTAGCGGGGTTCGCACACAGCCGGACTAAGGTCTCTGCTCACACAGCCAGCAGGAGCCTTTCAGACACTACCGATTTGCTTCACAACTCAAAACATATCATAATCTTCAAAACTTACTTAGAACTTGTTCTATCTGAATCAATCTAGACTTCTATTTATATCTTAGTCTGCGCTCATCTAAGGTCTGCAAACTGTGGTTTGTGATTCCTAGTTTTACCCTTTAGCCCATTACAACTCATGAAGGGGCTTTGACCTGCCCCAAAGCCCCTTGACCTGTGCATTGCTTAGCGCGCACGACTCAAAACTACAAAATTACTTATTAATTTACTCAAAATTGCGATCCTAAGGGACCCTGCTCCAACAGTCCCCCAACACAATCTTGTGACTCGTCTTGAGTCACAGAGGTACTGGGGTCATCATCTTTAGCTCCAGTTCCTCGATGGCAGCAATGAAGGGTGCAAGGACGCCCGCACTCTGATCGGCTACACTTTGCGCTGTATCCACCAATTTTTGAGAAGTTAGCCCTTCTGCGGCGAGATTGATACTATGATGCGACTGGTTCAAGTTCTTCACAGCAACATCCAGATCCTGTGACAACTTCATTGCTTCGTCGGCCCAAGGCTTCATATGGTCTGTCACAATGTGCTTCTTTTTGCGCAGATCCTCCACTTCATCGCGCAATATCTGACTGGTCTGCAACCGGGCCATTCGCTGTGTAGGTACAAATGTAGGCAGTGCCTCCTCAAGAACACAGCTAGCGGGGTTCGCACACAGCCGGACTAAGATCTCTGCGCACACAGCCAGCAGGAGCCTTTCAGACACTACCGATTCGCTTCACAACTCAAAACATATCATAATCTATCAAAACTTACTTAGAACTTGTTCTATCTGAATCAATCTAGACTTCTATTTATATCTTAGTCTGCGCTCATCTAAGGTCCGCAAACTGTGGTTTGTGATTCCTAGTTTTACCCTTTAGCCCATTACAACTCATGAAGGGGCTTTGACCTGCCCCAAAGCCCCTTGACCTGTGCATTGCTTAGCGCGCACGACTCAAAACTACAAAATTACTTATTAATTTACTCAAAATTGCGATCCTAAGGGACCCTGCTCCAACAGTCCTCCAACACAATCTTGTGACTCGTCCTGAGTCACAGAGGTACTGGGGTCTTCATCTTTAGCTCCAGTTCCTCAATGGCAGCAATGAAGGGCGCAATGACGCCCACACTCTGATCGGCTGCACTTTGCGCTGTATCCACCAATTTTTGAGAAGTTAGCCCTTCTGCGGCGAGATTGATACTATGATGTGATTGGTTCAAGTTCTTCACAGCAACATCCAGATCCTGTGACAACTTCATTGCTTCGTCAGCCCAAGGCTTCATATGGTCTGTCACAATGTGCTTCTTTTTGCGCAGATCCTCCACTTCATCGCGCAATATCTGACTGGTCTGCAACCGGGCCATTCGCTGTGCAGGTACAAATGTAGGCAGTGCCTCCTCAAGATCATCAAACGCCCGCTCCTTGGCGCACAGTGCTTGCGAAATATTTTGGACAAGGGGATCCGTCTGCATGGATGTCCACAGGCCCATAGTTGTCTCTGGTAGCTCGGTTCCCTTGTCAACTATGGCGGCAATACTGGCTGAAGCTTATTTGGCTGGCGCAGTTTCGGGTTGAAGCTTGGCTTGCAATTCCGTAATCCATTGCTCAAAATCTGTCTTAACTGCCTGCACTTCTGATCTAGAGGCCTTCAACGCTGCTACGAGACCTTCGACTTTGGCTTGAGGCGCGGCTGAAGCAGGAATGACAACCTTTGGCAGGTCACCACAAAGTCTATCAATCAGAGTCTCCAATTCCGCGCGCTGTGCTACTGCTGTCTGAGCCTGGAGAGACTCTTTTGTCTTTGCTGCGATCTTCTACTCAGCCTTAGTAAGTTGTTGGTGCACGCGTGCCTCCCTGCACTACAACTCGTCTGTAATGATTGCTTGAATGGAATGCAACTTGCCACTAGGCAACATCGATAAATCTATTCCAACTTCTGGGCAGGTTTGCACATGCGCGTGCAATTCAGGTTGGTCTATTGTAATCGCTGCTTCAGGGAAGGGGCAGATCCTGCTATCTGATGTGACGAGGATCATGCTGGTGCTCTCGCTCGCTTGAATCAGCCTCGCTTGATTCACGCTCGCTTGAATGTTATCTGTCTTTAGCTGCAACACCTGCAATCCCGACTGCAATGATTCTATGGCAGCCTTGTAATGCTCTTCTAGCGCAGTCCACCTATCTTCGGAGGCAGATGCTATCACATCTGAGATCTTATCAAGGTCCTCTTCAGTTAGCATAACGTCTTCTGTTCTTTCGACCTTCGAACCTTTCCTCTTCTTGCGCGGGCCCTTGGGGGTTTCTGCGCCGCGCTTAGTACCTCTAGAAGACTCAGCTCCAGTACCATCGAGGCCGTATGTTCGTCCAAGATCCAACTCAGCTTCTTCTTCAGGCTCTTGCTCTGTGTCTTTCTCAGCCTCCTTTTCTGTATCCTTCTCTGCATTTTTTCCGGTGCGCTTTTGGGCTTCTTTTTCCTTTCCAGCAGTTGTTGTCTCCTTGCCGGACTTTGAGGCTATGATGGGCTGGGTGGAGCCGAGCCCAACCTTCCATGCTTCTGGCCAGGTCACAATGACCTAGTCAATTTCCGCCTCGGTTACCATATAGGGTGTTAGGGTCCTATAACAATAGGATTCATAATTTTGAATTGACTTTGATTAGTTTTGTAAATATGTACATACTTTGCTTTCTGCAAATTGTTTTCCCATATTAGAAAATTAAAAAATGTAAAGAGGGTAAAAATCCAAAAAGAACAATCAAAGGACAAAAAGAAACAAAGATCAAGAAAGAATATTAAATATGAACCCCACTAAAATGGATCATGAAAGTGTTGCACGTTCAAATGCCACTACTATTAGTTTACTTTTGCAAATAAGATTGTGTGCAGCTTGTTCTAAATGCCACAATCCATGATGGTCAAACGGCTTAAACTTGATCTCTCATGCATTAAATTTCATGTTGTTAGATAGAGAATAAAAATCTAGCCAAACAGTCTAATCTTGGCAGATCACTAGTTAGGTAGAGAAATAATAAGGAGCTCAACAGTTTAATCTAAGCCCTTTGAAGAAATAAGGATAGAATTAATTAGTTTGATGTTTTATAAAAGAAAAATGAATAAGAGTTTGCAAGCTCAAATGCACCCATGCAAATAAAGGAAAAAATGGTAGAATAAATGATGGGTAGGAAGAAAGCAATTTCACAAGGCATGGATAAACATCATTTGGCACATTACTAATTTCCCTCCCCACAATGTTTTCCAGTACTAAATCCTTCAGTCATAAAGACTCAGAGCATTTCTCTGACTTTTGGTGGGACCGGACCTACGTCTTAATGACTGATTGGCACCAAGGTATTGGATTCTACCTCATTGAAACCCTTCCCCTTCATAAAAAACCCTTTTCCCTTAACATCACTCATTTTACCCTACTAAAACCCCTTTTCCTAAGTTAAAACACATTTTACTTAAGAAAATTAAAAGCCCCTTAACTAATTCCCCTTTATTCCAAAATACCCAAAAAAACCCGAAAATAGTTTTATCCTAAGTATAAATGCTAAAATGATTATGTATCGGGAATCACAATGAAGAAATCTACCACCGACATCATATTTTACACTAGGCTTAGTGTATTTTTTCATTCTTGCAGATTCATTTCATTATTAACATGCTAACCTAATGTATTAACTCCTTAATATATACCTTTAGCTTGTATTTATATAAATCCTGCATATATTACATATCCCAACCCATATTTTAATTTTAAACCATAGTTGTAATTCCTCACGTGTTATATAAATCCCTCATTCCATAGGTTAAAAATGTTAATACATTAACCTTCGCCAATAATATACTCCGACTATGTATTAAAACTTTAACTTTAATACATAAATCAACCCTCGCACCATTGAAATCTCGGGCCCCACACCTTTTTAACCAGCAACTCCATCACATCATCCGCTCTGTCCAATCTCCATGAGTCAGATCTAACGGCGGCTATTCATTATCGCACATCCAAAAGCGCAATGGATAACCAACCCCATACCTTGCGAAAAACGTTGTTTTCAAAGTTTCTCTCCCCGCTACGTGGTCTATTTCTATTTGATCGCACCAATTGAACTAATACCGCTTACCACCACTAAGCCATGCGAAAACCGCCTGGCAGTTTCTCCCTCCCCCGCGCCCAAACTACTCATTCATTTGATAAGACTGCCATTCAATTGCATTCAATGTTAAACAAAAACATATATAAGCCGCCTTTTCACAGCATTTTACACCATTTTCTGTTATAATTCTGCATATAACGAACATTTTAGCCCCAAAAACGCTACCAACTTCGATTTAAAGCCTAAATCAAACATAAATCCAACCAATTCAACTGCTACAAACATTGAAGAAGACATCCGAGCACTATAAGGACCAACAAAAGCTTCTAAAAGCTTTCTGCAACCCCAGAAACTCTCCTGCACATCAAAACTTCAGTTTTCCTAGGTTAGTAGCAAAAGGAGAATTGGGATAAATAGTTTAATACTAGTTAAAACTATTTACTCCTAAAAAACTTACAAGGAAATGAATTTTAATGATGTTCTTTAAAAAGATTCCAGGCAACAGAACAGAGAGAAGTCATTTACGCAGAGAGAGATAAATTTGCACAGTGAATGGTAAAAGTAAAATAAGAATTCACAGTGACAGTGAAAACAGAACAGTCAAAGAGCATCATTGTTAGCGTGTATTAGATAAAAGTCAGAGTGAAAGTCAAATTAGAGAAAACAGAGCAGTCAAGGTAAAACAATAAAAGTAAACATGGAGGCAGTAATGGTTCAACAGAGATGAAAACACTTTTACCAGCAACAATGAAGTTTATTTGAAGTAAAAGTAAAAACAGATAAAAGAACAAAAAGGTTAAAAGATGAAAACAGAGCAGGAAGGAACATTTTCCAGAAATTTCCCTGTTTAAGTCATAGTTTTGCAGAAAATATTGTGGCCAATCCAAGATGAATCTTGCAAAACTGGAGGAGGTTTATGTTCTTAAGATGCCAACCTACAAAAACCTATCTCACTTTATGCACAGGTATTACAGAATGAATACGTGTGCATCTTCACAGCCTATTTTTCGGACTGTGCAAAGTTCGGTTTTACACATATTTTTTCAGAGCATTTTGTGAACAATTGGAGCGGAATTTTAGGAAACTGAGAGAGGTTTTTCTCAATAACATATTTATCTACAATAACCTCTTTCACTCTTTACATATCTATCTCGAATTGAGATATACAAAGGTATCACTGGACCCCAAGTTTGCAGAATTTCTGGAGCAAAATGCACAAAGGAAGGAGATAGTTAGTGACTTGGAAGCCTTATCATCAACTAAGAGTTGTTATCAAATTCAAATTTCTCTTCTTTGTCACCATCAATCCATAAATATAGTGCCAAATAGATTCATTAGTTTTGAGTGTCCTTTATTTAAGTTCTATTTATGTAATACAGTTTGAGATATTTGTAAACCAATCTTGATATTTTTTCAAGATATTCTAATTTAGAATTTGTATAAATACTTCATCATTTGAAGTATTGAGTGTGGATTAATTGCTGAACATTTCTGTAGTCATATTTTCTGAACCTGAAGGGTTTTTTGTATCAAGTTCAAGTCAGCGGACTGGATCACAGGAAATAAAGCATCATATTACAGGATTCATGTGTTGGGCCACTGCAGCGAAGCATTTCACTTGTCATTTTGTCAATTTTCTTATGTTCTCCATCTATTCATTAATGTTTTCTGAATCTGAATGATAAATTAGGAGTTATATTTCAGAATTTGTTAAAAGCACTGTTTTGACTGATTGTCATTTAAATGTTTTCTACTGATATCTAGACTAGGGAACCCTTAATTGCTCCCTGATTTTGATTGACCTCTCATTTTTCACTCCTAATCCGGATTAAAGAACCCTTAATTGCTCTCGAGTTTTCCCTTGGATAGGGGTTTTGTCCTAGTTGAGTGCCTATATCTTGTGTTCCTTGTTCTTGTGATCTTCATACATATTAATTTGGTAACTGCTTGATGAAAGATAACATAATAAAGAAGTAAAAGAAGCCAACATACATCACAAGTAATTACTAGAAAAGAGGAATGAAACCCTAGTATCTACATGCATTGATTTCTCAACAATCTAGGGCATAGCCTTTTGGAGCATCACTTATTTTTAATTTTCAGAGATCTAAGTGGGGTCATTGCTACCCTTTGAACACATCTCGAGGGCACACCTCTTCTAGGGGTTTACTTTATGTAGAAAATTCAGTTTCCCACCCCGGTTTTCAGTTTTCACCTTATTACTCCAGAAATAGTTAAATGCCCTTTCCCATAACCATACATTCAACAACTGGAAAAATAAATTTTGCTGAAAACACAAATTCTGGAAATTTTTCAGAATGCTGTAAATGCAGAAATAAAATAACAGCAGTAACAAACAGTCATTCAACACATCATAACTCAGAAATTTTTGGTCAAGGTGACCCTGGAAAAACCCCCTACAACTCTTGGGGAAAACAAGTCTGGAAGCTTCTCTTTTATTTCTGAAAAATGTTTTTACAGTGAGCAGTAATACACAAAAAATTACAGCAAACAAAAAAATCACTTATCTTGACTTTCGTGCCACCCTCCACCTGAAAAACGTGCCAAACAGTAAACAGAAATTTTTCAGAGAAATTTCAGCATTAAATGTTGTCTTAGTTGCCTCGAAAAGCGTGCCAGGAATGACCATACGGATTCCGTACGGATGGGACAGCAGCCCCCTTTCTCGATTTTCGTGCCCAGAAAAATCTGCCTTGAAAACCGTGCTCCTTGATGCTGTTCCAGCTCTCGAAAACAGTGCTGCCCCTCTCTCGAAAACCGTGCAAATGCTGTACGGACTTTCTGCCTTGGTTAATGTGCCAATGAACTCTGTTGTACGGATTTTTCAGCCTTGGGAAGTGTGCTCTCTTGCTGTACGGACTTGTTGTGCTGCCTTTGCTGCTCTCCCTCTGCTCAGAAATCACTCTTCAGCTCCCTCTCCTCCTCTCTCAATCTGCTCATGAAAGAATGAATGACCTTTTCCTCCCTTTCCTCCTTTAACCTAACCCTAAGTGACTTTTGGGGAATCCCTAAATCCAATGGCTGAGATAGATTGAGATCTAGGGCTGAGATTAAATTCTCATTTAAATCTCACTTTCTATTTTTTAATTCACCCCACTTTAATAAAGACCCACTTAGTCATTTATTTCCAAAGTCACTTTTCCTTTCTAATTTTACATTGACTTTATTAAAGTCACTTTAAAATTAGACTTTAGTAACTTTATCACTTAAAATCACTTTAAAATTAGACTTTAGTAACTTTATCACTTAAAGTCACTTTAAAATTAGATTTGACTTTATAAAAATTATAAAGTCACTTTAGGAGAAAAATTAAATTCTTTTGGACACTTTTCCCTAGGCCAAAGATCAAAGCCTTAGGGAACCACTTGTCCTTCGGTACCAAATTTCAACACTCCCTCTTACCGAGGAAGGTGTTCCTCACCACACCCATCTTGTCTCTGAAGTAGACATGCTTGCCCCGTGGTAAGGCTTTGGTAAGAATATCTGCAACTTGCTCATCAGTGGGAATATACTCAAGCTTCACAGCTCCTTTCTGAACATAGTCTTTGATGAAATGATATTTGATCCCGATATGCTTTGACCTGTCATGAAATACTGGATTCTCTGTGAGTTTAATGCAACTCTGATTATCACAGTAAATCACTGAAGGTCTCAACGGCTGACCAAATAAGCCAAACAACATCTTGCGAAGCCGGATGGCCTCACAACTAGCTAGACTGGCTGCCATATACTCTGCTTCCGCTGAACTCAATGCTACTGACTGCTGCTTTCGGCTGAACCATGACACCACTGCCGAACCCAACCCAAAACAACCCCCTGAAGTGCTCTTCCTATCAGAAGCACAACCTGCCCAATCAGAATCAGTGTAACCTGCCAATCTCACTCCATCCCCCTGCCTGTAGTCGAGACCATAATCCACTGTCCCCTGCAAGTATCGCAAAATGTGTTTTGCAGCCACCCAGTGAACCTTCCTAGGCTCACACATAAACTGACTCATCGTGTTGACTGTAAAACAAATATCTGGTCTAGTGTTGACCAAATACATCAAGGAACCAATCAGCTGCTTGTACAATGTGGGATCCACCAACTCGGAATCCGAAGCATGAAGCTTCTTCCAGTTGGTGATCATCGGTGTCGACATGGGTCTACAATCCTCCATGTGGAATCTGCCAAGGATGTCCACAATATACTTCCCCTGTCCCCGGAAGAAATGCCCCTCCTCCTGCCACACCTCCAAACCCAAAAAGTAATGCATCAAGCCGATGTCCTTCATCTCAAACTCCGCCGCAAGATCTCTCTTGCGGTGCTCTATGAGTCTCTCTGCACCTGTAATGACCAAGTCATCTACATACAGCACCAGAATGAGAGGCTCCTCACCTATCACAATATAGTAAAGGTTCGGATCTGCCTCACTCTTTGTGAAACCCATCTTCTGCAAGTATGTATCTATCCTGGAGTACCAAGCTCTGGGAGCTTGCTTCAGGCCATAAAGGGCCTTCTTCAATCTGCACACATGGGACTCCTTCCCATGCACCTCAAAGCCCTGTGGCTGCTCAATGTACACCTCCTCCTGTATGAAGCCATTGAGAAATGCGGTCTTCACATCCATCTGGTGGATCTTCCGACCCATCTCTGCTGCTATCGATATAATGGAGCGGATCGAGTATATCGAGCCACAGGAGCTAAGGTCTCCTCATAATCAACTCCCTCTACCTGGGAGAACCCTCTAGCCACAAACCTCGCTTTGAATTTCTCAATGCTGCCATCTGCAGCATGCTTTACCTTGTAAAGCCATCTGGAAGTAACCACGGATTTGCCTTCAAGCCTCGGCACCACCTCCCAAACATCATTCTTCATGATAGAAGAATACTCCTCCTGCATGGCCTCTCTCCAGACCTGCTGGCTAGCTGCCTCCTCATAGCTAGAAGGCTCAGAGTCAAGGATGTTGGTAGCCATTGCCATATAGCTACAAAACCTCTCGGGTGGTCTGCTCTCTCTGACCGGCCTCTTAGGCTCAGCGATAGATGTGGCATCTCTCAAGGTGTCCACCCAGGAAGCTCCTGAGCTTCCTCTCCCACACCTCTGCACTTCTCGGCCTGGGAGAATAAACTCCTCCTCTCAACATCGGGGAGCTTTGAACTCGGTAATGCATCTCTTCATCCTCCTGCTGCCCCGAACTGTGAATCTTTGAGGTACCGTGTGGCTTGTCCATCGATGGACTCCCCCGATGGCTTGCTCATGGAGCTGCTGCGCGTGCGCCCATATCGCCACCCCTCTGACTCTGTGAGCCACTCCCCACTGAGGGACCTGACATCGTCATAGATGTACCTCGGGATCCTCCTGATCCCTGCCCACTGGATCCCTGCGACTGACTCAACTGCTGCTGAGGGTCTGGCTGATCCAGATACTCTAACTCCCGTGACCTCCTAAAGGCCCTGTCCTCCTCGAACTTTACATCCCGCCTGACAACAACTTTCCTCTGCGCAGGAATGTAAATTCGAAAGGCCTTGGAGGTCTCACTGTAGCCCACAAAGATACCCTTCTCTGCGGTGGGCTCTGGTTTGGTCCTCTTCTCCTTGGGTATGTAGGAGTATGTCATGCACCCAAAGATACGAAGATGACCCATATCAGGCTTCTTCCCAGAAAAAGCCTCCTCCGGAGTCATGTGCCCCAAGGCACGATGCGGACTCCTGTTCTGCAAGTAAACAACTGTGTTGCAAGCCTCTGCCCACAAAAACAATGGCAACCCCTGATCATGTAACATGGCTTTGGCGGCCCCTCCGATGGATCTGTTCTTCCTCTCCGCAACCCCGTTCTGCTGGGGGTTGTAAGGAACAGTGAGCTCCCTCCTAATGCCTGCCTCCGCACAATAGTCAACAAACTCTCCAAGGGTGTACTCTCCCCCATTGTCCGACCTCAGGGACTTGATCTTCCGACCTGTCTGTGTCTCCACAAGAGCTATGAACTCCTGAAACCGCTTGAAGACCTCACTCTTGGTCTTCAAGAAATAAATCCAGGTCCTCCTGGAGTGATCATCAATGAATAACACATAGTACTCATATCCACTCAAGGAAACATGAGACATCCGACCGCTCACATCGGAATGAATCAAATCCAGTATCCCAGTCGCTCTGCTGTCACTGCTGGGAAAAGGGGATTTGGCAAACTTGCCCATCGCACATCCTCTGCAAGTATCAAAGTGATCAGTACTGAAATCTGGCACACCTGTAGTGATCTCCCGTAAAGTCCTCAAGGCTCCATGATACATGTGCCCCATCCTGCGGTGCCAAATCTCACACTGCTCAGAACTGCTAGCTCTGCTGTCGGTACTACTGCTCAATGCCAAAAGGGACTAAAATGCAAACTTGTACACCTTTGCATGGCGTACACCTATCACTCTAGCTGAATCAGCTGGAGTGCCCCTGGGATACATCAACACCTGTCCTCCCCTGAACAGTACCTCATATCCTCTATCCTCCAAGGCTGAGACGGATATGAGGTTCTTCCTCATCCCTGGCACATAAAGAACATCTGACACCTTCAAGGGAGGTTTAGACTCCCTCTGAAATGTCAGTGTCCCCACACCGACTGCTCTAACAACTCTGTCATCACCGAGTACTACCTCTACATCGGTGCCACTCTCTGAAAGCTCTGAGAAGTACTCACGGACTCCTGTCATATGACGTGAAGCCCCACTGTCCACATACCAGATACCCGAAGATGCTCCGTAATCGAGGGGGAAATGCATGCTTTCCTACGAACGTGTGGCGGTACTCCTGCCACTAGAAGACTCACCGCAATGAACCCAAACTCTAGGTCAGCCGTCTGTAAAGTCTCTTGCTCTGTGGCTGCCTTAGCCATTCTGGATTCTTCCCCTTCTTCTTCTTCTTCTTCTCCCAGGACACACAAGCATAGTGTCCCATCTTCGACAATTCCAACACTTCCACTTTGGAATAGTCATACTGTGAGTTATCCTTTTACCTTTACCCCCAGCACCTTTGGGTTGCTTGTGGAAGCTGCTTCTTCCCTTTGCCTTTCTTGCGTCCTGCCAATAGTGCTACATCCTCATCCTGCTCAACTGGCTTGGCTGCCCCAAGCTGACCTTTCCTGATCTCTGTCTGAATGCAATCATCCCAAAACCTCTCCCATGTAGGAAGGGTCTCACGTGCACAAACTCCATCAGCAAAGTTCATCCATGAACGGGGGAGGCCATTCACTGCAATCCGCACCAACTCAGTGGGTGGAATGGCCTCTCCAATCGCTGCCAACTCATCTCTCACATTAGCAATCTTAGTGAGATATCCAGCTGCACTATCATTGCCCATCTTAATGGTCTTCATCTTCTCCTTCAGGACCATCTTCCGGTTCTCATTGGTACTCTGGTAGAGATTGGACAATGCTGTCCACATCTCATGAGCATTTCTCTTCCCTCTCACATGAGGAATGCAATGGTCTTTGATTTCGTCTAGAATCAGCCTCTTACCCTTGTTGTTCTTTTTATTATATGCTGCCAACTGAGTAGCATCAGTAGGCACATTCACAGGGTTCTGTGTGGTATGCACCATAATGTCCTAGACTTCTGCCTCCTCAAAGATACTCTGCATTCTCTCCTTCCAAATGCTGTAATTGGAATGCCCATCCAACCTATCCTCCACCCTCAGTCCCAATGACATCCTGCTGTCCTAAAACTGAAAAATAACACTGCTGTAGTAAAGGTAAAAATCTGCTGTTTGTGAAAAATCAGTTTGCTGGAATTTTCTGAGTGAAAAATCAGCAAGCTGTAATTTTCTTCCTTGCTGTCCCAAACTGCCCTTCAGCACTCAATCTCTGATACCATGTAGAAAATTCAGTTCCCCACCCCGGTTTTCAGTTTTCACCTTATTACTCCAAAATAGTTAAATGCCCTTTCCCATAACCATACATTCAACAACTGGAAAAATAAATTTTGCTGAAAACACAAATTCTGGAAATTTTTCAGAATGCTGTAAATGCAGAAATAAAATAACAGCAGTAACAAACAGTCATTCAACACATCATAACTCAGTATTTTTTGGTCAAGGTGACCCTGGAAAAACCCCCTACAACTCTTGGGGAAAACCAGTCTGGAAGCTTCTCATTTATTTCTGAAAAATGCTTTTACAGTGAGCAGTAATACACAGAAAATTACAGCAAACACAAAAATCACTTATCTTGACTTTCGTGCCACCCTCCACCTCGAAAAAACGTGCCAAACAGCAAACAGAAATTTTTCAGAGAAATTACAGCATTAAATGCTGTCTTAGCTGCCTCGAAAAGCGTGCCCGGAATGACCGTACGGACTGTACGGATTCCGTACGGATGGTACAGCAGCCCCCTTTCTCGATTTTCGTGCCCAGAAAAATCTGCCTTGAAAATCGTGCTCCTTGCTGCTGTTCCAGCTCTCGAAAACAGTGCTGCCCCTCTCTCGAAAACCGTGCAAATGCTGTACGGACTTTCTGCCTGGGTTAATGTGCCAATAAACTCTGCTGTACGGATTTTCCAGCCTTGGGAAGTGTGCTCTCTTGCTGTACGGACTTGCTGTGCTGCCTTGCTGCTCTCCCTCTGCTCAGAAATCACTCTTCAGCTCCCTCTCCTCCTCTCTCAATCCGCTCATGAAAGAATGAATGACCTTTTCCTCCTTTTCCTCCTTTAACCTAACCCTAAGTGACTTTTGGGGAATCCCTAAATCCAATGGCTGAGATAGATTGAGATCTAGGGCTGAGATTAAATGCTCATTTAAATCTCACTTTTCATTTTTAATTCACCCCACTTTAATAAAGACCCACTTAGTCTTTTATTTCCAAAGTCACTTTTTCCTTTCTAATTTTACATTGACTTTATTTAAAGTCACTTTAACTTCAGTAACTTTATCACTTAAAGTCACTTTAAAATTAGATTTGACTTTATAACTTTATAAAGTCACTTTAGTAACTTTATCACTTAAGTCACTTTTAAATTAGATTTAACTTTATAAAAATTATAAAGTTACTTTAGGAGAAAAATTAAATTCTTTTGGACACTTTTCCCTAGGCCAAAGATCAAAGCCTTAGGGAACCACCTGTCCTCCGGTACCAAATTTCAACACTTTATATTATTTTGGTTGATTAAGGGCTGTCTTGGAATATGTCCTCCTTATAATGATTCACTATATCAGGGAGAAATAACTTAGCTTGAATAGCTCTACACTTTGATATTATATTGGAGGTGGTTGCGGAGGATTATTTTTGAAGGATGTTCCAAAAGCATAAGAGGACAAGTGGCATCCTGCATGGACATTGGAGACTTCGGCAAAAAGAAGAAAACATGTGGCATCTTGTTTATGTGGCTTCATTGTTCTATTTATGGACAGCCGTCATATGTAGTAATTTGTTCTTTTTCTAGTATTTTCCTTGGAGTAATTGTGGATCTAGAAACCATTAATTAATATTTTATCGTAAGGGAGTTGAGCTGAAATCTGTATAAGGATTTGCTCTCTCCATTTTTGAGGATGGTTGGATTTGTGAGGAGATTCCCTCCATGAGCTTAGTTGAATACCTTGTGAAAGCAACGAAAAAATAAGGGTTCTTCTGAGGTTAATGTTTTCATCTCAATTGTTGAATTTTGTGGCTGCAAACTTTTTACAAAATCTGCTTGAAGTGCTAATTATAGTCAGTAATACTACTCCATTAGAAGGTATCTAGCGTGGGTCTTCCCCTCTTGAGTACCTTTGTTGTTTTATTTCTGAATATGTTGATGTTGCAACCATCATCTTAATTAGAGTTGCTGCAGATTTTTACTTTAATCATAATGGCACAACAATCCTCTTAGATAAAATTATGTTGCCTTAATTATTTAAAAAAAGAACTCTCTAAGATCAATACTTGTTATGGCCCAAATTAGCAGGTCTCGCTAAGGTCCTTATGAGATACCAAGCTGGCACCACATAGGACAAGTGCAAATTGTCACCTTGGCTCAAGTTCCCATTCTTTAGGCCAACTCCTACAAAGCCACGGGAGGTCCTTACACTAAATACCCTCCAACACAGGTTTATATACTAGTGCCTACTAAAACCTCTGAGTCTTGGGTGGTGCAGTCTACTAATACCTCGAAATAGCACCAAATTTGAGTGATAGGAGTCGTTACCATGTTTGAGATGAATACCTTGCTGTAGGCTTAGGTAAATGGTTGAAGACGAACACAATTAGTTTGTTGTCCTGCAACTTCAAACTTGCAAAATTGCTGAAAAATGTAGAAACCAACAGGGTAAACTCCCTTGGGGGCCACCCACAGACCACAAGCCTATATTTATTCTTTCAAAGTTGGATCTAAGGGTGGAAATGATAGGGCGATAAGTGTATGCCAATGAAAAACAGCCAAACACTAAGAATAAGTGGGTAATTTGAAAGATATTGAAATCTGGAAAATGTTATTCATTAAAAGGGGCCAAAACTCAAACGTTTATTTTATGCAGAAATTTAATTTCCAGCAAACTAGAAAGTGAGAACTTACTTCAAATAATGACGAATTATTGCCCGAAAGTGTATAAATGACAAGGGTTTATAGGTACATAGTACATACCTTTTAGGCTCAAACCCTTGAGAGAGGGTTTCACTTACACTCAAATCTGCTACTGTAAATTGTATTGCAGATCTGTAAAACCCTTAGACAACCCCTTGAATTTGCCTTAGATAAGCTTTCCTCCACAAGACAAGCACGCTGTACGAATACCTTTGTTGGACCAAATAGATAAGATTCAAACATAACCCAAGAGATAAAACTAGCAAAAAATTAGAAATTAAGCTCAAGCTAGTGATTATTTATTTATTTTTAATTTGCATTTTTATAAAAACAAAAATTTGTAAAAGCTTTTGGATTTTTTAATCAGTTGTTGGTGAGGTAAGACTTACCTTAGCCTTGAAAATTACCTCTTCTGGTGCTGAATTGTGATCAGAAGCCCTTTAAGAACATTTTTGTACTTTTAAACTAAGATGTGAATTTGGAGTTGAAAAGACTAATTGCCATCACTCTAGTCTAAGATGATATATAGGTGCCCAAACCCAACTAGGAGCAATTTCCTCTTGAATTACCTCTGGTCAATGAATCAACTATGATATTGGGGGAGATCCTGTCTTTCAAAGAGAAACCCTCAATAGTCCAACAATTAGATTTTGATAACCCTAACCCAACAAAAATAAAGTTAGGGCTAGCGGCCTAGCCTTAGTTTTCCACATGAATTTGTAGGTCCTCAATATTTTATGAAGAACAATTTCTAAACAATGGCTAAGAAGAAAGAGAATAGAAGAATCAGTCCACAAGACAAGTTATCTCCACCAAAAGATGTTCTTATTATGGCATGATGATCTCATAGTTCACAACAACAAACATGGAATGAGGGACTAGCCTTATATAATTTTCTTTCCAAGGGCTAGTTTGAAACCCTCTCCCAAAATAATGATTTGACTTGTCATCCAAAACTCGGAGACTAAGTCTACAAATAAAATAATTTTTTATATGAGAAAATGACGACAAAGGTGGGTTGCTTTACTTCCAGGCAGAAAATAGCTACCCTAGGAGGGCCGAATTTGCTTGAAGGAGGTTCGATTTAGCTTGAATTGACTTGATTTGGTTGAAGAGAGGCCTGCTTTGCTTGGAGAGAGGCTCACTCACCTTCCAATGACTAGATCTTGCCCACATTTGGTCTAACGATCACTTGACTGTTAAACCCTCAACGTACTTGGAGATGTTAAATGGGTAGCTTGAGAAAATTGACTTTGGCCATTTGACTTAACTTATTTTGAGTTTTTCATTATTTAATTAGCCCCAACAACTAGAGTTGACCCTTCAAATGGTCCATTAGATCTCACATGTGTGGTTCAACCTCATACTTTAGTGAGCCAAATGCTATATCTCCAATGCCTTGCACAATTTGAGAAATTGGGCATAAGGGTTTTGCTTGTAATATTATTAGATGAATTTTGATGTTAGGCATGTCCCATTCCACCAAGAATGGATCTCAATTTGCCCAAATTAGCCCACATGGACCACAAAGAGAGGATGTCCACCTGTACCTCAGAATATCTCCTTTATGCCATCACATTTTGCCAAAATTTCCATGTGTCATGTCATGTACACATATGTTGAGCAACCTGAACCATTGTTGAATTTTGACCTCCAAACCCTGTGCATTGAGATCTGTGAACTGTGAAATTTCCACGATTGCAATTAGCTGGATATTATTCTCCTAACTTGTGCAATTTATTTGTCTTCTGTAAGTTAATATTGCGGCAAATAGTGAATAATTCACAATTGCAATCTTCACAATAAAACCTCTGCGGAATATAAAAACTGGAACAGAGAAAATATGCACACACACAAAAACATGACACTGTTATTTTTGGACAATCGTCCCTGGAAAAACCCCGAGGGAAAACCAGTGAAATTGATGAGGTTTTTTTTTTTTTTTAGTTGTAAGTTTGATAGGACTACATCTTTACATCTTCTTCAACATGTCCAAATACATCACCTCGATCGGGGAAGGGAATTGAACCTGTGATGAGTGCCATAACACCCTGCCTCATCACCGTTTAACCAAGACCCCACGACATGAGGGTTTTATTTTTATTTAGCAATTTAGGAGAAATTACAATTGGTTGCCTTTCACTGGCAAACCTCCGGCAAATACTGATCTCCACTAGCAAGATATATTGGAGACTAACTGTCTCACTTTGCCACTGGGTCTTGCCTCTCTCCCAGTAACTCACACTTCCGAGACATTCATACTGCCTAGGTGGAAATGTGTACATATGCCTCCAAAAATTCTATTAGCTAGTGGAACCTCCTTCCAACAAGTCGTCCTACCTCTCTCTGCCTCTGAAACCCACTTGGTCTACCTCCATAAAGTAGATTTGACTTCTAGCAACTGAAACGTTGTCTCCTCCGACAACTCGCACTGGGAATTCTGACTACTCACACTAGCTGATGTAGCCTACTCTGTAGATGAATTCAGCCTCCTCTTCCTATCTCCCAGACACTGGAAAATACTGAGGAAACCTCCTCCAGACTCCTGCTCCCAAATCTCTGTTGGAATCCTTGCCTTTGATGCTTCCCTTGCTTCAACTGCGCCCTTGTTGAATCCCTGCAGCTGGGTAGTCAAACTACTTGAACTCACACCATTTCCTTTTCCAAAACCCTTCGACTTGCTCTTATAATCTCTCGTTGGAGTCTTAACTGCTCTTATAATCTCTCGTTGGAGTCTTAACTACCACAATCACATCTCAACTAATGGCTAAGATCATCTTGACTCCGTCAATTAACTTTTCCAGAAGTCTCTAGAGCAAAATCGAACTTCCCCAATTAATTCTCTTTAATTAACCAATTTTCCTAAGTTAGACTTGGGAAATATTTAATTATTGGCTAATTAATTTAATTAAGGTGTCGCCAAGTCTTTACTTGCGAAACCTTTTCTGGGTTTTTGAGATCTCGTGTTCCTTAGCCTCTTAGACATCATAGAGACTAGAACACTTGTCCATCACTATCCCAAAAACTAACACTCCCTCTTAGTGAGGAAGGTGTTCTCCACTATACCCATATGCTCCCTGAAGTAGATAAACTTTTCTCTCCCCAAGGCCTTCGTGAGTATATAAGCCACCTGCTGACTTGTGGGAACATGCTGTAGCTGAACTGCTCCAAGCTGCTGGTCTCTGTCATCTGTGTACCTCCGGTGAATTCATTCCTTAACATCTTCTAGCTGATCTGACTTTCTGACAGCGCTGGAGGAGAGCCAGCCTAAAGCGAGTGAGAGCGTTGTTGTGATACAGCGGACAACCCCTCTTAGTTGCCTCTAAAGTTGCACTTGTGTTTTAGGGCTTTACCACTGGAAGTGCAGGTTAGAGAGGTAAGACAACCATTCATAAAACAAATTCTGCAGTGCAAAGATATGTTATTGTGCTTTAAAATAATCATATCTTTTTTGTGCAATCCTCCATTTTGTCTTGTGTTATCTGCATGTTCTGTTAAATTTTAAAAATATCTTTATGTTTTTAAGACAATAGTTTAAAGCGACTGGCTATGGCTATCCAAATGTTAAATTAATATTACCTGATGTAATCATGGCAGAATATAATAATAGCATTTAATTATGTAGATAGGGAGTCATGTAACATAATTGATGTACAGCTCCCACCTTATACTATGTATTGAGACATTACCCCATGGAATAATCATCCAAGTATATTGTCTATGCCATCTTGCCTTTCATTTTCTGCCTACATATGTGCATGTTTTCCTGATAGGTTACAGACTAAGTAATGTTATTTATGTGCACAACATAGAGTTAAGTGACTTGCATTTGTTGATTTTGCTTCATTAAATCCTATTGTTATACATTCATCTAATGGTGAAATAGTGCACAAATTTAAAACATTGACCACTGGTAAACTGGTATTTCCTCAATATTACTGTATACAGCGTTGAAACTTGAACATACACTGTCTATTGCAGCACACTGTTCTACCATTGCACTCTGCACTTATTTTTTTGCAGGTTCATATTTTGCATCTGGAAAAAAGATTCTTGCCGTTCAAAAACTCTGGCAACTTTTGTTTTTGTTGTATTCAGAAACACTTATCTACACCGAGCATGCTCTCATTTTTCTTGGAAGAATGAAAGCTTGAAATGAAATCTCAGCATCTTTGAATATCTTCATAAATATCTATTTTGTTCTTTGGTTATATATACAAGCTTTCAGTTTCATCCAACTTTCCAAGCTCATTGACGTTCTGATGACCGGATTATATTGGTTCTAATTTATATTTTCTCTCTTTCATTTTTCTCCACAAAGTTCATTTTACAATGATTATATTGGTTCTGATTTATAATTTCTTTCTTTTATTTTTCTGCAGAAACTTCAGTTTACAATGGCTATCGTCTCCCTCCAATAGATATTAGAAATATTGTTGATGCACCACCAACTCCTGCTCTGTCTTTTTCTCCTAATAGAGATAAGATTTTATTTCTCAAACGTAGGGCTTTACCTCCACTCTCAGAGCTTGCAAGGCCAGAAAAAAAGCTCGCTGGAATCCGTATTGATGGAAACTGTAATACAAGAAGCCGTATGTAAGTCTTTCTCTTATATCTTGTAACATTATAAGCTTTGCTATGTGGTTTGAGGATTTTGAAGGCAAAATCACATCTCAAACTTGCTCGGATGGCTACTTGATTTGTAAGCTTTTATGTAATTTTGTTTGTTCTCTAACCAATGTAATTTAGATATTTTTTATTACCATTAACAGTAGAAGCTTTTTGTCAGGTCATTTTACACTGGAATAGGGATCCATAAACTGATGGAAGATGACACTCTAGGACCAGAGATTGAAGTATTTGGTTTCCCAGATGGTGCAAAGATCAATTTTATAAGCTGGTAAGAATCAGATCTTGCTCTTAAGTTCTTTGTTTCTCTGAAGCATATAGTAAATCCATTGTTTTGAGATCTACTATCTTTTATAGTTAATATTGTTATCTTTGTTTCCATAAAGGGAGTTTATAGTTGTACGTTGCTCTAGTTGGATGCTGATTCTAGTATGTGATTATGTGCAATAACTGTTGTGTAAACTGTGGTAGACTATAGTTAAAGCATGCATTGATATGGTAGAGAAATAAGAACCGGAACACAAAGTAACTGCATCAAAATTGATTTAAATACTCATGGAAGTTAGAATGTAACAATGACTGTCTTTTTCATTTTAAGAAACATCTTTGGCATGATATATATTTTTTCGTTGGGGCATGTTGAGACAAATGTCCTGGATAGAAGTTGCAACACATTCTTTTGTGAACACATTGAGGCAGTCACCTTTGTAGAGAAACATGATTATTGTAAAAGAAACATTGTACATGAAGTACAAAAGCACATTTTTAATATTTGAAGTTTGAACCTTGCACATAGTTGGAGATTTCCTCCACTTGCCAGAATTTTAGTTTTTTTTAAACCAATATGTGTAACTTCACTGGATGATTTCTATTAATGTGCAATCAAATTTATGCAAACTAAGTGACTCTTCATTTCATTATCCATTAAAATGATAAAAACTGGATCCATGATTGGCATAAAGCCCCTGTGGCCATGGTGGCACAGTAAATACCCATCTGTGGTACCCTGTCCAATTTAACAGAACTTCACCAGGGTATTCGGTGCAGCCAAATGGGTGTACGGAATCTAGATATGGATAAACATCCCGTAAACTGGCAGCGTTGGGTTTTATTATGGACTACTCCTTCCCAGAATTATTTCCCTTGTCAGGAATAATGCCTTCGCTACAGGCTGCGAGTCCCCCATTTCTACCATCCATACTTATGCAGATGTTATGTGGGAAGAGGCGGTCAACAGGGAAAAGGACAAAACCCAATAGCATCCAGATAGCAAGGTATCGTATGGCTGTGAAGTGCAGTGGGTAGAAAAAATACAACATTGAACAGGGAGAAAGATCAAACCCTAGTGGCTGTGGTGAGTAGAGAAACCTTGAATGGAGAGACCGTTGGTGGGAGGAACTCACAAGCTCAATGTAATGTCTGCATGGGGATATCACAAGCTCAATGCAATGCTGGCCTGTGTGGGAACTCACAAGTTCAATGTAATGCTGGTCTGCGTGGAGAATGGAAGGTAACACCTGACAGGACTGTGCGAACGCTGCGTGGCACAATGACAGAGTAATGCCAGACATAGAGAGGAGAGAAATGTTTCTGATGGGAAGGGAGGCCAGGAGTTAGGCAGGCTCTGATACCATGTTAGACTAGTATGTGTAACCCCACTGGATGGTTTTTATTAGTGTGCAATCGAATATATACAACTAAGTGACTCTTTGTTTCATCATTCAAGAGTCTGTTCATCTTCAAATTCTCCTATGTATTTACAATGTCAAACAGCCTGAAGGATTATGTCCAGCAGTTTTGTTAGTGCCTAAGGTTAGGATTGAAAAAAATCTGTTTCAATAATGTTCATACTGCATCATAACATCCTTCCATATCTTGAGTTTAGGATTGATCTCTCTGGTTCAGGTATGGAACAAGAAGGTTGTATAACAATATAATCTGGTGTCATTTTTGCTTGTATTATAAAATATTTTATGTCATGGATAGTTCTTTTTCTGAATTGTGTATACAGGATATACTATAGCCAAACAGACTTTTTGGATTGTTACAGCTCAGGTATTTCCTCATATTTAGAGATAATTTTCCCACAAGCAGTTATTGGCCCACATGCACATGTAGGTGTTTGCTTACATGTGAGCTATACTTAAATATTGTTTGGCTGTTAGCTATGCTTTAGTCTGATAAAGTCCAAGGAAGTTGGAAGAATTGTTAAGTTGAGTGAGGACTGAGGCAGTTGGGATTGGCAATAATTCTGACCCTCCTTGTCCATAGAAAACAAATTACTTGTTAACAAGGCCTTGGATATTGATAAGAGGGGAAATATTAGGCTCACAGGGAGCTGCTTATCTGGCCACTTTAAATGAGGAAAACCACTCTACAAGCAAGTATAGGATGCTAAAAACTGTAGTGGTTATAATTGGACATGACATTGGCAAGACACAACCTAAAGCAGGGGCACAGGCAAGTGTGGGACTTAAACCATGTATGTCACTCAGGTTGTTGAGGGTGCTGCATGATTACTATAGACACACCTTTTTTCCATATCATCCTCATCATCTTCTTTTGCATTGTTGGGATTTCATTGTGCGTGGAGGAATTATTCATATTAGAGTGCATTGACTTGCTGTATGATTGCAATGGCCTCTTTCCATGGGATAGTTTACCTTCATTACATTTTAATGCATCAGAGGTCTGTTAAAGATTGCATTTAAATACTGGACCAAGTGTAGTTGCTTCTAAAGAAGACAGATAAAGGCCATATGGAAAGTGTGTATGTGGATGACACGAAGGTGGGCTGGAAGGATGGTTCGATAATCGTATTCGTTTGTGTGGAGACCTTTGCCTTTTCGAACTTTTGAATTTTTCTGTTTCTATCCTTTGTAGTAATTAAGAAGATCTGAAGTTTGGATGAAAACAGGACAAAGTGGTATGTACTATGAATCAAGCTTCTTGAATAATAGAAAACCAATGCTTAAGCTGTTAATGGTTTAATAAGTTTATTTGTACATAATTTTACTACAAGAGCATAAATTTATTTTCCTAACTTTTTTTCTGCATTGTTTCTCTTAACAAGGTCACGAGATGGTCGGCATCTATCTTTCACTATTCGGTTTGATCAGGTAAGAAATGATATGTTTTGGAAATTGAAGCCTTTCAAATATCTCTTACTTTTTTAGTGTTCTGTTTATGCATGATATGCTCTTATCAAAAGATTCTGCAAGTGCTTTCAGGAGGATAATACAAGCAGTAAGTTGAGTCTTTGGGTCGCAGATGTAGAAACAGGGCAGGCAAGGCCATTATTCACCACATCTGAAATATATGTAAATGCAATTTTTGACAAGTGAGTTTATATGGCAGTCTGGATCAATTTCTTAAAATTTCTCTCTTTTGTGGTTTCATAGGTGGTCCAATAATTTTATTTTATAATGATTACCAGTCCACTGTTTCTCATGTTGCAGCTTTGTGTGGATTGATGAGTCAACACTAGTTGTGTGTACCATACCTTTATCTCGTGGAGAACCTCCAAAAAAGCCACTGATTCCTTCGGGTCCAAAGATTCAATCCAACGAGGACAAAAACGTAGTGCAACTGAGAACCTATCAAGATCTTTTGAAAGACGAATATGATGCAGACCTCTTTGATTACTATGCGACGACACAATTACTTTGGGTCAAATTAGATGGAACAACAAAAGCTATAGGACCACCAGCCATCTATACATCCATAAATCCTTCTCCTGATAATAAATATCTCATTGTCACCTCAATTCACAGGCCTTACTCATTTATTGTCCCTTGTGGAAGGTTTCCCAAGAAAGTTGAAGTATGGACCTCTGATGGAAAATTTGTCCGGGAGATATGTGATCTTCCTCTCGCAGAGAACATTCCAATAGCTTTTAACAGTGTTCGAAAAGGCATGAGGTCTATCAATTGGCGATCTGATAAGCCTTCATCGCTCTATTGGTATGCTTGACTTCATTTTTAAAAGCTGGTTTTACATTTTTTATGTTTTGTATCTGATTTCCTTGAAGAGGGTCATTGTGTTCACTGTTTTACTTTTTTTATTCTGAAGTTTCATTTAGGAGAATTTTCATATTGGGAGGGCTTTGTAGTCATGTTCCATGTTTTGCAAACTATTTGTGTGAAGTTCCTTCTACAGCCCATGATTTTCTATTCACAGGGCAGAGACACAAGATGGCGGTGATGCAAAGGTGGATGTTTCTCCTCGTGATATTATCTACACACAATCTGCTGAACCAAAGCTTGGTGAGGAACCTGAGGTTCTTCATAAGCTAGACCTCCGTTTTGGGTGACTACATTAACCCTTATTTTGCTTGTTGATTGGTATGACCTTGTTTGTATTGTAGTAAGCGGTTTTGCATTCTAGTAGCAAAATGTTTCCAAGTGCCATCTGTGAATAGAAATATAAAGTGGGATGAGTTATATAAATTTAAATGTTATACTTATGCTGCAGTTATCAGGTTGTTGTGCCAAAGCAGGATCTTTTAGCATTATTTGATCTAGTTTACCATTAGTTTAAACTGGAACAAAGAGAAATTTGCTGACATTTAGTTAAATCTTTAATTATTTAGTGATTGACTTCTGCAGATTGAGGTTTTAGTATGACTGTTTTTAAAATCAGTTGGAACTTGGAAATTATCTTTATGAAGTTAAATATAGAAGCTACTGGCTTGCAACACTGTTATAACCTTCCAGAAAAAGCTTTGAGCACATGATACTTGCATTGAGAGTTGTTTGTGTGTGTGTGTGTGTGTGTGTATACAGTTATAGCTATAGTTATATTCATGTTGTGGCCAACTAGATTCTCTTTGCATGACACACAGAAAGTGCTTTGTATGTTTTGGATTGTGAAATTAGAGGATTGTAATGACTTGTTTTCAGCAAGGCGTTTCCAGTTTGCTCAGTTATATTTTGTCGCATATTTTGTTCTAGATAAAATTTCCTAGTTGTGGATATATACTCGTTAGAATGAACTTTCAACCCTGTTGGAAATAGTTTAACATTGGTGGGATGGAATTTGGCCATGGTGCAGAAGTTTGATGTCAGAAGTGCAAATGTTTAGATGCTTGATAGAAAGTAATGATTTGAAAGTGCTGCTTGGCAGATTGATATTGACAATAAAAGCTAACTAAAACCTTCAAGTGCCTATTACGAACTGCTGATGTGGGGTCAGGAGAGGCTATTGGAGATCAGACTTCAGATGCAGATGGCTGGGAAACCCACAAACCAATATTGTTGATTCACAGAAAATGCTAGTGATTCCAGAAGAGTCGAAGCACAGATGCATAAGTCTGCAGATCTACAAAAGACATATTCAAACCTGCAGATAGAAGTCCTGTGGAAGCTGAAGAATGTGGATCCACAAGGGTTGACTGCAGTGCTAATGCACAAATCTGTACTAAAAAGGTGAACAGATCAGCATGATGATAACTCTAAACAATTAACCCTGTTAACACTAGATGCCTTTCCATTTGGACCAGTGCTTTTCCAGTTTTAGCGGGCTGTTCCTAGGGTTTGAACCAAATTAAATCAGCACACTTATGCTGCCTTTTAATCACTGGAAAACACTCAAAAACGGTGATCAAACATTAAAATAAATTATGAAAATTGATAAGATAACATAAGTTTATTATTGCCCAACAAATGTCCAGAAGTACGTCAACATGACTGTTTAGTACACATGTTTGAATACAAAGTGGGAGTGCAAATGCAACTCCTATAAAAGGAAGAAACAAAGCTGATCTCAGTTCCTGCATGCTATGCCCCACCTGGGGATGACGAGGATGATCACCTCATGCTTTCATGTTGATTTGTCAGATTGGAGCAACAAGCAACCGGCAGAGTTTCAGAGTGCACTAGACTGTAAAAACGCAGGACCTCTGGTCTCTCATCAGCCTTCCTCTATGGTAGACTGACCTATATCATTTAGACAGTTGGAGGTGCTGAACTGTACATCAGTGCACACATCCTCAGAGCATTAGAGGGATAAACTCTAGAAGGATCCAGAGCAGGGTGCCTCCCACCCATCAGACTACCTCCCAGTTCAAGAGGAGCAACCAGAGATTTATTCATAGATTCTTTTTTTCAACCTTGGATGCTAGGATAATCCCTTGTTCCCACATCCCCCCAGGATCAGCCAGTCGGACCTCCCCCAATGATTCCAGAAGATTTTGACAGTGAGCCAGTGCCCAGTTCACCCATCTCACCCTCGGCCATTAGACTCAGGAGACCTTGACATCATTGGCTTCTTCGTCAAATCTCTCTCTCTCCCTCTCCTGACAAGTTCTAGAGTTGTCCACTTTTTCAGTCTTGGAAAAACACACTTAGTATTCAGTATCTTGTATCACCATACATTTGTCACGGTTATATACATGTGTTGTGAGGCTGTAGCGCTGTAGGTTTCTTTCTTTATATTATTTTTGGCATTTTTTGGGAGTTGCGCTTGCAATTCCACGTTGTCTTTGTACTGGTTGTATTAATCAGTCCCATTGACCTACGCTTGTGGTCATTAGTTGGACAAATAAAATTATCTCATCTTATCTTAACACCTAGGTGCAACTAATGCAATGCTAAAAGAAAAATATATTGCTTTGGGTTCGGAAATCTAGAGAGCCTCAAAGCTCTAGGTTTCTGTTATGGGATACTTACTATTCTACAGCTATTTGCTAATAATAAAAGCAAACCTACAAGAAATAGGCACATCCAATGCTTCTTTGCATCCATACAACTGATTTCCAATTAAGATCATTAAACCTTGCTACAATACCTCTAGCCAATGTTGCAAGAAGCGGGTGCAGTTTTGAGAAGCTAAATGTTAAAAGCAGCATTTTCCAAAAATCATTGGAAGCGAAACATCCCAGAAGCGCGCACACACACACACATATATATATTCAATAAAACATGCAGAATGTCAAATTAGTTGAAGAATATATGAAAACATGCATATTTGACATTTGTACATAAATCAAAATAGAAATGGCATCCATAGTACATTAAAGCAACATGTATATATTATAAAGTTACACTTATTTGCATTTATTTCACTTTCCCACCATGAGAACTTGGGAAGAGTTAACTCATATAGACATTGAGGGGAGACTGTGATGTTGAGAGAGTCCTTTCAAACTTGCGAGGTGCTACTGGACAATGGATAGTAGAGTAATTGACCTTGTTGGGTGCTTGTGGGCAGTGGATAGTGGACATTTGGCACTGTTGAACTATGGATATTAGACATTGGACCTTACTGGGTACTGCTGTGACAGTAATAAATAAGAGAGTGCTTCTCCACCTGCTGTTGCTCCAACATGCTTGCTGGGTTTCTTTTTTGGACATTTTGTAGCATAATGTCCAAACTCATGACAATGAAAACCCCTGATCTTGCTCAAATCCTTCTTTTCCTTCCCTCCATTTTGACTAGACTCGGTTTTACCTTGGGCTTTCTCACCCTGGGCTTTCTTCTCTTTGCTAGCTAAAGCAAAGTTCTCCTCATCTTCTGTCCTAGATGAGACTCCATCCCTTGTGTTCCTCCTTATCTCTTCCTGTACAAGATATGTGAACAGTCTCTCCCAATCAGCGAGCTTATCTCTGCCATTCCCTGCATCCTGTAAACTATGCCAAGATTTGTGAAGCCCAAGAAGAGCAAGGCTCACAATCTCATGGAACTGTCTCTCCAACACCTCCAAGTTCATCCTTGGCCATTCGAATGTTACTCAATTTGTTCTTCAAAGCAAGTTTTCTGGCATCACTACCGCTTTCAAACAGATCATTAAGGGCCTTCCACATCTGGAATGGAGTTTCCTTCCCATGCAAATTAGGAACAATATGGTCTCTAACTCCTTCTGGGATCACCCTCCTAGCTTTGGCAGTGTCCTTCTTCCATTGAGTCAACTGCTGTGCATATGATGCAGGAGGTTTAGGAATATCAGTCTTGATGTATTCCAAAACCCCATTATCATCTAACACAACCTCCATTCTGTCCTTCCATGCACAGAAATTCAAAGTCCCTTCCAGTGCATGCTCTGTCCTCAAGCCATAGGATGACATGATTCCCGTGCTTGTAGAATTCCTGCACCAACAGATCTCTTCAATGCGCTTTGAATCTGATCATGGAACTCGGTCTCTATCTTGTTTTCAACTCTGATACCATGTAGAAAATCCTTGAAACCTTGCAACTGCTAATGAGAGCAAACTGATATGCAAAAGACACAAGATTTACCTACCAAAATTCCGCGAAAAGAAAACAATGAATAGAAACACAATCACACATAGATCAATCAGACAGAAATTTATCTGGGCAATCCAACAGGGAAAAACTCCCCTTGCTTGTATTATCATTGATCAACTGAGCAATCTGATCTATTACAAAGAATCTGCTTCAAGCTTGAAGCTCCCTGCAATACTGATCAATTCTCTAAAAGACTTGCCCAACACTTAGGCAAATAAGGCCTGCTAGGAGCTCCTATTTCCTAGTGCAATTCTGCCCCTAAAAAATAGGAATTTCTCCTATTGCCTTGCGCAATTCCCAAGAGAATTGCTCTGCTTGCTTGTCAAGCTTTGCACAAAATCCTGTGTACAATAAATAAATAGATCTGTGCCTTCATTCAATCTCAATCGGCAATTCGAATTGCATGACCTACTACGGCTAATTTTAGGAGCTGCAACTACTTAACTGAGAGTAGAGTTAACAGAAAGTCAACTACCCAACTAAACTCATAACTATCTCTATTCTAGAACTAGAGATCAGTTAATTGACACACTAGAGTCAACTCCACTAGATAGCTAATTTTAGCCATCAACTAGTCCACAACTCACTGCATGCCATCTAACTCAAATTAATTGAAAATGACTCGGTGATAGGCCACATCACACATGTAAACAGTCAACTAACTCAAGCATCTATGAGATTGAATTCAAATTGGCATCTTTGACTAAGACACAACTCAAAGAAGCCATTCCTTGCTACAATTTCAACACTTTCCAATTTGCATAGATAATATGATTCTTGAATTCAGCTTCCCGAATTCTAGTAAGTTGTTTTTGAGATTTTTTTATTGGCAAGCCCTCTAGAAAAGGCTTTTTATCACGGAATGTATTCTGATGCTGCTAAATCTGTTGTTTGAGTGGCTTGCATGATAAAGTTGACTATATTTGATTTGTCTTGTCTATTGTCCTTGCATACTAATTCTCTAAATTTTTTATTTTATTCACAGAGGGATATCTTGGGGTGATGATTCATTGGCTCTGGTGTACGAGTCATGGTATAAAACAAGACGCACGCGGACATGGGTAATATCTCCAGCTGATAGAGGAGAAGGGGCTCGTATATTATTTGACAGGTCATCTGAGGACGTGTATTCTGATCCAGGCTCACCAATGCTTCGGAGGACCTTGTTAGGAACTTATGTTCTTGCAAACATAAAAAAACAAGACGGAAGTACATATCTCTTGTTGAATGGAGATGGGGCAACACCAGAAGGAAATGTTCCTTTTCTTGATCTTTTAAACATGTGAGTTTCCTACAATTCAACTTTGAATTTTATTCTAAATTGATTGATATTTTTTGGCACGTGGGACTCTGGTAGTGGTTTTTGTTGAGTTTTGTATGAATATGTTGAAATGACTGCTTGTCCACAGAAACACAAGTGAAAAGGAGCGTATATGGGAAAGTGACAAGGAAAAGCACTACCAGTCAGTTTCTGCTTTAATGTCTGATCAGTGCGATGGTGATCTGGAGCTCAACAAACTGAAAATTCTTTTTTCTAAGGAGTCAAAAACAGAAAATCCACAGTTTTTCTTGCAGAGCTGGCCAGATCAAAGAATAACTCAAATTACAAATTTTCCCCACCCGTACCCTCAACTCTCTAACTTGCAGAAAGAGATGATTAGATACAAACGTAAAGATGGTGTGCAGCTTACTGCAACCTTATATTTACCTCCTGGTTATGATGCTGCGAAGGATGGACCTCTTCCAACATTGGTATGGTCTTATCCGGGAGAATTTAAGAGTAAAGATGCAGCTAGCCAAGTGCGTGGTTCCCCCAATGAATTTGCTGGAATAGGGCCAACGTCACCGCTTCTATGGCTGGTTAGAGGGTAAGTAGAATGTTATTCAGTATATTCATTAATTTTGTTATGTACATTTGTAGGTGCGTGCAGCGTGATGTACTTATTGTCTATGTTATTAGATTCCTTTACATCTAGTGCTAAACATGGATCCTATCCTTCAAGAATCCTTGGATAAATAGAGGATTCAGGTCTTCAGATCCATTTTTTGATTTGATCGTAAGGTAGATAAATTGAAGATGAATTGTGTGAGAAATATTTTCAACTATGGATGACCTATGATGTATCTCAGCTTCAATAAAACTTCAATAAACACAAGAAACAGAAACAATAAGGAATGACAGAAAGAAGAACTTCCACATTAGCTCTAAATCAGAAAAGGCTCCTAAAATTATTTCTGAAGGCTATTAAATGTCACTATAATCTGTCTAGGCTTTCAAATTCTAATTATAATGTTTATGCTATTTTTTATTTGTAGATATTCGGTATATTCATATATGTTTTTTCAAAATCATAATCTTGATTCTTAACAAATTCTCAAATCTTGTTATTTTGTGAATTTGCTGCTGCAGTACCCAATTTGCATTTGCATCCATTTCTTGGTTAAACTTATTTTTGAAATAATATATCTTGATCTTTTATTACATATTTACATACATTGTGAGAAGTACAGTTATTAAGACAAAAGAGTGGTAAACCAGATCTAAATAAGCTTTCAGGCTTTTAAAATAGTTCCCTGGTTCATGGTGATAATATTTTATTGTATTAAAAGCCTGACTTTGGTATGTATATCTGATCTGAGATAAAAATCATTTTTAGAAGAGCTTCAAATGTATGTGCCTCGGCTCAAACATAAACTGGCTTAGGGTGTTCACTGCAAAGAAAATATCAGGTCTGGTGTGAACTAGGAACATCAAGGATCCAATCAACTGCCTGTGTATTGTGAGATCCACCAAATCTGAATCTGAAGCAGAATCACTCAGCTTCTTCAGATTGGTCACCATAGGTGTAGCCATGGACTTGCAGTCCATCATACTGAATCTCCTCAAGATCTGAACTGTGTGCTTCCCCTATCCAAGGATGATCTCATGTTCTCTGCCACACCTCCAATCCCAAGAAATAATGCATCAAGCCAAGATCCTTCATTTCGAACTTCGAAGACAACTCCCTCTTGCACTTGACAATGAGCCTCTCTGCCCCAGTAGGGAATAGATCATCAACATACAACACCAAGATCAAAGGTTCACCATCAAGTTGCATTAACAACCATGAAGTAAATGTCAGGATTCACATCACTTTTGGTGAAGCCCAAAGTCATCAAGTATCCATTAATCTTAGAGTACCATGCCCTGGGTGCCTGCTTGAGTCCCCATACAATGCCTTCTTCAACCTGCAGACATGGGACTCCTTCCCATGTATCACAAAGCCTTGAGGTTGCTCTATGTACACTTCCTCCTCAATTACACCATTGAGGAACATGGCCTTTACATCAAATGTAACCTCCAATCCATAATTGAAGCAAGAGAAACAGTTGTCCTGATAGAAGTGTGCCTGGGGATTGGAGCAAATGTCTCCTCACAGTCCACTCTTTTTTTGGGAGAATCCTCTCGCCAGAAATGTCGCTTTGTTCTTCTCGATGCTGCCATCTGCCGCATGCTCGATCTTGTAGATCCTCTTGGAAGTCACTAGTGACTTCCCCTCTTGCCTCAGAATTATCTCCCACACATCATTCTTCAAGATGGACTGATACTCCATCATGGCATCCATCCAAACTTGCTGGCCTGCTGCCTCCTCATAACTGGAAGGCTCGGAATCAATGATGTGCCCCATCAATGCCATATAACTCGAGAACCTCTGTGGTCGTTTGCTTTCCCTGAAACTACCCCCAGGTGCTGGAGGTCTCTCTGCATCCTACAAAGTGTCACGATGCCATACCGGTTTCTTCCTGGTCACTGCAACATCTCTAGATTGGTCCACTGTCTCTGCTGGCTCAACTGATGTTGGAAATACTGAGAGGGGGTGTGAATCAATATTTCATAAATTTCAACAATTGAATTTAAAGATCATAGAGCATTAACCACATAAGAAATAGAACAAAAACTCTTGGGTTCCCGACCCAGGGATAATGACCCAATTACAGCATTCCTTAAGCACTGCTATCTCTACCGAAGACATTTACAACTTCAGATTTGCCCCTTTTTCATGTCCCTACTTGCATACTACTATGAATCACTTTAAACATGCAGTCTGTAGAGATCTTCAATATACAGTCCAATAACAAAATAGAGATTTCATTTCATACCTCGGATTTACAGTATTTTCTTACTTACTGATGTGCTCTGGGATTTGTCATAGGCTTTGACTTCAAGGTGCCCTTAATCTGTCCTGTGATTCTTCTCAAAGAATCTCCCTTAAACTTCCTTCCAACTTTCCTTTCAATGGCTGCTTGAACAGGCTCAAAAGAGGCTTCAATTTGTCTTGGATAGCGAACCTTTTTCTCCTTGAAATTGACCTTGGAGAGCACAAAGAGAATGCACTTATAGTCTTAGGACACTACCTCAACATAGGTTGAGCAATCTTCAAGATGTGGCCTAAGACAACTTTAGTAGACGGCTCAAATACTTCCTCAAAAATAGTCTTGAAGAGGGATGGGATCAGTCACAGTAGGAGGCCTCAGAGTAAGCTGCAGTCTACCTCAGGTAGACCGAAAATTGCATCAGGTGGACCTCAGGTTCCGCTTCAGAATTTCAGATTTATGCCTTAGATTGTCTCAAACTCAAACTTGAACTTCTGCCTCCAAATGCCTCAGACAAGGGGCCGAAATTTAACCTCAGACAGAGGCTTCAAACTGCTTAAGGAGAGCCTTAGAATAGGCCTTAGACAAACTCAGATGGGGCAGAAATTTATCTCAGAAGAGGGGCCCCAGAGCAGGCTGAAGATGCCTCAGAAAAGACCAAATTATCCTAGCAAATAGCCACAAATGATAGACTCAAACAGAGATAGATTTAACCCTGATCAGTGCTCTTCATATCACCTTTGCTCCTCCCTTTGAGTGTCAGTCTACTCTAGATTTCTTCATGTCTCAGATGCTCTGAGTTGGTGACCTTTTGATGCTCCACAAGAGGTTATTTATATGGTTTGGAAGGGAGCCCTATTTTGGAGCTTACCTGAACTAGGAGACATAATTTTTTTTTTCTTCTGAAAAGACACCACCAATATAGGAGCAGTCTTGAGAAAGATTAGGAATTAATTAATTGTTTTGACCATGAAAATTAGGGTAGACTTGATTGAATGAGGACTGTCTTGAGCACTCAGATTTTTGGGCCAAATCAAATTTCAATAGAGATGTTCTTCTAGGGGCAACTTGAATATTTAGATGAAGGATTCTTGGGGCATGAAATGGGGACACACCCATTCATGGCTTCAAGCTTGAATTTCTCTTCAACCAAGAGGACCCACAAGGTGTACCACCTATCAAATGAAATGGCATGTCAAGGGCTACCAATCTAGAGTATCCTTGCATCCAAATTCACTAACTTGTGCACGCATATCATCAAACAAATGCTGGTCCATTCTCCCTTTGACATCAATGACAATTTCTTCCAACAACTTACTCTTCCTAATAGTCTAAAGGATGAACAACAAGACTAGAGGGATCCAATTCCGTTGGAGCCTCCTGCTCCTCACTATCTATCTCCATATGAGACTCTGTAGACCTCCTGAAGGCTACCTCCTTATCAAAAGTAACATCCCAGCTAACCTCAATCTGAAGTTGTCCTGGAATGTAGATCGTGTGGGCCTTCGAAGTCTTGCTGTAACCCTCAAAAGTACCCTTCTTCCCAGAATGTTCTAACTACTACTCCTTGGGCATGCAGATGTATCTTGGATAACCAAAGTATTGAAAAAATGTAGTTGTGGTCGGTATTTTTGTCAGCAAAGTCAAAGAAAACAAATTATAATTTTATTGTTCATGTAGGCTCCAAAACTGTCAGGTTGGCCCCAACAGTTGAAGGGTTTTGACCCTTGGTCAAAACCCACATGATAAGACACATATATATTGACGAATTGACCTCCTCATTTGGCATCTCATCTCATCACACAAATTCGGATTTGCTCAAGAATAAGATTTTTGTTCACACATGCGAAGGAGGAAGAAGACTTTGACCAACGAAGTTTAACCTATTCTACTTTTGTTTGACCAATGTTGTGTTAAAAATTGTAGCGAGTGAAGGTCTTCTTTGGCTCGTGCCTTAGCTAGAAATTCCACGAGTTGTGTTTCTTTAACTATGCAGCGAGTTCATGGAGACGGTGAGCTTATTTCCAGTGTGCGGGAATAATATTCACAAGTTCATGCGTAGTGTAGGAGGATCAGTTATGTGGATCCTTCTTCAGTTTGACTACAATATCGAGTGGCAGTTATATGTGCAGATAGAATGAGTTGGAGCTTCAGTCATTGATTGAAGGATAAGTTGTGACTCCAATAATGATTGGAGTGAGAACTAGTTCGAACTAAGTTAACTTGTCAACCACACGAGTTTTAAATTTGTACCTGCCAATTTTAGCATGGATCGAATCTCTAAAGGAAGGATGAAGGCACAAAGTTTATTCATTATTGAATGCATGAGTTTGTGAGATCTCTTTTCTTGTGGTGTGCGCAATCTTGAGGAGCAAGTGTGCATGTGTTTAGAGGAGCCTTGCATTAGGAAATAGGAGCAACATGTGCACACAAAAATAGGAGTCTGGTGCGCTACAAAATAAGAGATTTTGTGCGCATAGAAATAGGCCCTAGTGCGCTAGGAAATAGGGTTGCTAGTGCGCAATGGTTTAGGAGCATGGATCACGTGTTTTAACAGGGTGAGTCCAAGCTAGTTCAACGAGAGAACAATTATGTTCTCAGTGTGACAGATTGCCTTGTAAGAGTTTCAATTGCTCAAGCTCTATCAATGAAATACTACAACAAAGAAGAAGGTTTTCCCAATTGGGTTTCCCAAGAAATCAAGTGTGTAAATTTGTGTGATTGTGTTTTTATCTCTGCATTTATATTCCGCTGCTTATTAGTTAAGAATTTTGTATCTTGGTGAAAGTAAATTCGGTTTCAGTATTCGTTGCCTTGTTTTCAATTATTCACTAAGTAGTTGTAGAATTTTATGGAAAATTAAGATGGTATTAGAGAAGAGATCAATATAAAGACCAACACCAAGTTGATCATTAGTGAAGAGCACATATTAGAGTTTTGAAGAAGCAGTTCTTGGGAATCAGGATAAGCAAGATGTCGATTCAAGGACTGAGGGAAGATCATTGTTTAGAGTGAGCCTATAACTTTCCTCATGGAATGAGCAGATATCAGTAGTGTTGGAGGATCACGAGGTGCTCGAGTTTATAAAGCAGGCTATAGCTCCACCTCAAGATCCCCAACAATTGGTCAAGGACCATATCATTCCTCATCTGCATGGGAAGAAGACAACATTTGAGATGTTTAAAGCTATCTTAGATTTGTATTAGGGTTCCAGTGATGCTAGGAAGCTAGCTCTCAAAGAGAAGCCAAGAATTATCAGGATGAGCAAAGTATAGCCCATCGTCACAAATCTTTCAAAGTTCACCCAAGTTCGGGATGAGCTAGGTGGTGTGGGCGAGATAGTGGAAAAAAAATACCTTGTGAGTCTTGCAATTCTAGGACTCCATAAGTCTTGGTATGGTTTCCAAGATGCAATGACTCGTAGAGAAAATTTTCCCAGTTGGGAAAGTTTTGGAGTGACTGCATTCAAGAAGAAATCCAGCGGGGGACAAGAGATGGTAGATCAACGAAGACAGAGGACAAGGAGAACTTTGCCCTGGCAGGAAAAGGCATCAAAGGCAAGCACAAGAAGGGAAAAGGCAAGGTTGAGACTAGCCAGAAGTGCGAGAAGAAGAAGAAGGATCTAAGCAAGATCAAGCACTTCCATTGCCATGTGTTTGAGCAATATGATACAAAGTGTCGTGATAAGAAGAAGGGGTCCAATAAGAATCATGTGGCTGCATTAGCTGAGGTAGATGGGTTTGCTTCTCAGTTCGAGAAAGGCTTCTCATTAATAGCTTGCATGGCAAGATCAGTGGGGAGCAACACGTGGTATATTGATTTCGGAGCATCCTTCCATATGATCGGGAATAGGGAGTATTTTAGCTAGCTAGAGAAGGACATGCAGGTTCATATTGAGCTAGGAGATAATGGAAAGTACACGACTACGGGAGTTGATACTGTCAGCTTTGAGAGGGATTCTGGAAGCTCTCTCTATCTCAAAGATGTTCATAATGTTCCAGGCTTGAAGAAGAACCTTATTTCAGTGGCAACCCTAGAGGACAAGGGTTATGATGTCATCTTCAACAAAGGTAAGGATTACCTCAAGCATCTAACTTCTGGATCAATGAAGCAAATAGGTGTGAGGTTGAAGAATCTCTACAAGTTGTAGGTAGAGACATGTGCAACCTTGAGCAACAACGCAACAAGTGGGCAAAGCAGAGATGTAGGAGAACATTGGCACAGTCGCATGGGATACTTGCATCATGAGGCGCTAAATATCCTAAAACAGATAGCCACAGGGCTACATAGTACAATCTTGACAAGAATTTAGTGTGCAAGGGGTGCATGCTTGGAAAGTATGCCAAGACATCTTTCCAGGGTCGAGACAACAGAGCCAAAGGGATTTTGGAGTTGGTGCATTCATATGGATGCGGTCCTTCTCTTCTTCATCACTTATGAGACACATGTATTATGTTACTTTCATCGATGATTATTCTCAGAAAACTTGGATATTTTTTATGAAGAAGAAGGATAATGTCTTAACCAAGTTCATGGAGTTTAAAGCCTTGGTAGAAAACCATACCAAAATGAAGATCAAAGTAGTGAGGAGTGACAATGGCGGGGAATATATCTCCAATGCCTTCAAGGACTTGTGTCCCAAGGAGGGTATTAGGAGATAGTTGACAACACCCCATAATCCTCAACAAAATGGGGTGGTTGAGAGGAAGAATTGCAACATAGTTGGAGTGGCCAAGGCCATGTTGCATGACCAGGGATTGCCTATGTTCTTGTGGGCAGTGGCATGCAACACTGCAGTATTTTTGTAGAACAAGAGTCCACACAGGGTGCTTAGATCAAGATGAGTTACACCAAAGGAGGTTTTCATAGGTAAGAAGCCCAATGTTTCACACTTCTGTACCTTTGGCGCAAAAGTTTACTACCATGTGTCCAAAGATAGAAGGAAGAACCTGTAGCCCACAACTGAAAGGGGTATTTTCGTGGGTTATGGTGAGACATCTCAAGCATACAGGGTGCATATTCCATCACTCAAGAAGACAATTATCAGGTGGAGGTTTGAGGACAGAGCTCTGAGGGAGTCCTTAGAGCGAGAGCATGTTGGAGTACCTATGGAGGAGCTACTCACTCCCAAGGAGGAGCCTCAGCCAGTATCACAAATTGAGTCTCAGCCAGGTGGAAAGAGGGCTGCACAACAGGGTGATGAGGAGAGACCAGGACGAGACCAAACAACTACTTAGTTAGAGATTCCCGACACAAAGAAGAAGAGAACCAAGTGGGTTGATAGGTTGATTCATAAGGCCCAAGATCATGTTGAGGTTCCTAGCTCTATGTTTAGGTAGAGCAAGCAACCACAAAGGTACACAGATTATATGGCACTGATGACAAAACTGGTGGACAGAGAGCCTTCTTGTTATGAAGAGGCAATCTCTCATCAAGAACGTCTGGGAGATTGTGCCATGACCAGAGGGAAAATCAGTAGTAGGCTCGCACTAGGTGTACAAGGTGAAGCATGGAGCAAATGGGAGTGTGGAGAAGTACAAGGCTAGGTTCGTGGCCAAGGGCTTCTCATAGATCAAGGGCATAAACTATGATTTAACCTTTACCCCAGTATCACAATATTTATCCATCAGGACGATTCTGGCACTGGCAGCACAGATGGGGTGGAAGATTCACCAGATGGACACGAAGACACCATTCCTCAACGAAGTGGTTGAGGAGGAGATGTTTATGGAGCAACCAGAGGGGTTTGAGCAGTTTAGCAGAGACACACATGTGTGCAGGTGTGAAAATTCTACTGCAGTGTATTGGTTTATTTCCTCCTACTTGATTTAATTTATACAAGTTATTTTCAGAAATTAGATTCAGAAAATACCGAAAATAAACACAACTACAGCCTACACATGCAGATCATTTACTGAATAATTCACTCATGCAACAAAGTGACACATGGATTTTTGAACATAAGTCCCCAGAAAAACCCAAAGCGGGAAAACCGGTTCAACAGATATGAGAGTTTTATTATTAAGTAGTTCTGAGTACAAAAAATCTGGGTTCCAACCTTGGAAAACCCGACAGAGAATAAAAGATATAAAATCTGCAGCTAACTTGAAGATCTAGTGCCAAATATCTAACTGATCCACACCCTCAAACGGGATTTACAGGACTTAGCCTGGATCTGACCCTAGAAACCCTCAGCGCTGCCCCTGAAGCCTCAACGTCAGCCTTGCTAGCCTCAAATGCCACTGCGTTGCACCAGAAGTGACTGCGTCACCCCTTGAAGGGTCTCACAGCCTCACGCTGGCCCTAAAAGCCCCTCTGCGTGATTTCTGAAGCCTCCCAGTGCCTTTGCGCTGTCCTGCGTAGCGGCTGCGCAGCACCTGCGTAGCTACCGCTCTGCTTCTCTGCGCCGCCCTTGAGCTACTCCTCTTGCCTCTTGCTGTCTCTTGGCTCTTGGAATCAAATCATTCCCTCAGCTAATACTACCCCTCACTGCAGGAAATTCCACTGGAAATTCCTAGCAAAGCTGCCCTAGAATTCTAGATATATTCCTTAGTTCTACAAAAAATGTGTCTTCAACTGACCCCAAGCCTTTCTCTTATACTTTTTCGTTGAACCCTTCAACGACAGAGAGTAAATCATCCATCAACAGCTGAGATTAAAAGACTGCTTGATCCATGTGACTTAAGACAATTTCAGCACGTGTTAATTAATTCACTTTAATTATTTTATTTTCCTAAGTTAGACTTAGGAAATCCATTAAAAATAATTAATTATTTGAATAACTTCAACACAACATGAAATTTCTCAAATCCATTTCTGGGTCTTGTAGATCAGGTGTATTCTAGTCCTTCCACAAAATTTGGGAGCTAGAGCATAACTGATGCTACCCCAAATACACAAAATCTCAACACTCCCTCTCAGCATCAGAAGTGTGCTCTAGCAATACATCACACCATGCATTACAAGATCTTGAGTACTTGGTTTGTGCTGTTGATGCTTGGCCTGCTGCCCTCCATCTACTGCATTGCTGCTTTCTGTATTGCTACCTGTGCCACTGCCACTGACACTGCCACATCTGTACTGTAGCTCCCTCTCAAATTGCTGCATCATGCTGCCCATAGCACTGCCACTGCTAAATGTTGCATTGCAACTCAGTTGTTGAGAAGTAAGCAACTGAAAGACTCTACCCCAACTGTTTGACAGACAAGTCAAGTTTCCCTCCACTACTGAAGCTCCCTGGATGCTGAATCACGCTACCCCCTTGGAGACACTGTCACGCTACAACACTGCGCTGCGTGAGACCAGCTTCTCTGCGCTGCTGAAGTCCCATCAACCTCTCTGCACTATTGAAGTTCCATCAGCCTCTCTGCGTTGTTGCCTCCACGCTGCTGCTGCTGCCTCTGCATCATGCTGCTCACTCTTAAGCTCTAGAGCTCCCTCATGCTCTTCAATGTGGTCATCTGCAATCATCTCCCGACTCAGCCCGCTACCATCTTAAGGCTCCCGTAGCTCGTATGTGATCCAAGAGTAGGGTTGACTCAAGGATCCCGCCACCAAATATGGATACTCTATATATCCATGTCACCCCACCTCTTCTCTCGAGGTGCGTGAGCACTCATGGCTGCATCATCATCAGAGCCTTCTTCATTTGCTGCTGTAGCCTTGGAATCAGAAGCTCCTTTGTCCTTCTTCTTAGGACAACTGCTGGCGAAATGACCAAGATCACCACAGTTAAAGCACCAAACCTTGGAGAGGTCCTTCTTCTTCTTCTCTTGCTTCTTTTCCTTTGATGCAAGGGCTGCATCCTCTTCCTCTTCTTTCTTCACTTTGGCTGATCTGCTTCCTTCACTAAGGGACTTCTTGGTGATCCTCTTGATCTCCTCATGGCAGAGAATAGCCAACATATCTGCCCATGGTGGTAACGCTGCCCTTCCCAGAATGCTCTAGACAAATGTTTCCCATTCTTCGGAGACAACATTCAGGGCTGTCCTTACTAGGAGCCCTTCGTCTAGAGCAACACCCATGCCAATTAGCTGGTCACGGATAGCTTGGAGTCTGAAGAGAAATGGATCTATCTCTTCGCCCTTCATCATTTGGAACATCCGCATCTGATTCTCGGGAGGCATCCTTCTTTGCACAAAACCTCCTTGGTACATCACCTCCAAAGCCTTCCACATAGCATTTGCTGTATTCTTACCAGCAATATGCAGAATCACGTGGTCCTTGACTCCGTCTATGATTAATTGCTTTGTCCGTGCTTGATTTTCTTCATACTTATTGAGTGGATCTGCATCAGTTGGTACAACAAGTGTCTGGTCTGCATGATCTTTGAGACCATACTCATCCAGAACTGAGAGGATTCTGGCCTTCCAGATGACATAGTTGGACATGCCATCCAATCTGTCTTGATCACCCAGTCCATATCGAGCCATATTTGCTTAGATCTGAAGAAAACAATACTTCTCCCTTTGGATCTGGGTTTCTTGGTGACTAGAAACCCTCTAGTGACTACTTCTTTCTGCAAATTGATTTCCCTCCTGGAAATCTTCTACCAAAACTCAAACAGACAGTATTATTCGATCCTCCTGATCGAATCTTAGATCTGTTTTGCTTAGAACTGCTGAATAACTTTCTTCCTCCCGCCTTTGTTGCCTTAGCTAGGCACAATTCTGCACCTACAGAATCTCTACCCCACTAGCACTGTTGAAGATTTGAAGCACTGCTTCCAGAACTTGGCTGAATTCTTCTGCAACAAGAGAAGTGACTGGATAGCGTCCTCTTGGCTGGCCCATCGCAGTCCCAGCATGCCTCAGAAGTGGACTGTGTAACCCCATACTGGGTGACGCAGTCCTTACGCTGCCCTGGGAAGGGTCTGTGTAAGCCCAAAGGCCTTCTGCAGCTTCAGCGCTGTCTTCTAGATCTGCTTTTTCTTGCTGTCAAGATGCCCTTTCCGGATCTGCTGCTTCTTCTGCGACCTTGCAGAAAAAATAGTTCTTCAGCTGATTGTTGGAGATTCAGCTTGATCTGCTATCGCTCTGATACCATCTGAAAATTCTACTGCAGTGTAATGGTTTATTTCCTCCTACTTGATTTAATTTATACAAGTTATTTTAGAAATTAGATTCAGAGAATACTGAAAATAAACACAACTACAACCTACACATGAAGGTCATTTACTGAATAATTCACTTATGCAACAAAGTGACACATGGAATGTTGAACATGAGTCCCCGGAAAACCCAAAGTGGGATAATCGGTATAGCAGATATGAGGGTTTTATTATTAAGTAGTTCTGAGTACAACAAATTTGGTATCAACCTTGGAAAAGCCGACAGAGAATAAAAGATATAAAATCTGTAGCTAACCTGAAGATCTACTGCCAAATATCTGACTGATCCACACCCTCAAACGGGATTTACAGGACTCAGCCTGAATCTTACCCTAGAAACCCTCAACACTGCCCCTAAAGCCTCAGCGTCAGCCCTGCTAGCCTCAAATGCCACTGCGCTGCACCAGAAGGGACTGCATCACCCCTTGAAGGGTCTCACAGCCTCACGTTGGCCCTAAAAGCCCCTTTGCGTGATTTTTGAAGCCTCCCAGTGCCTCTGCGCTGTCCTGTGTAGCACCTGCATAGCTGCTCTCTGCTTCTCTGCGCTGTCCTTGAGCTACTCCTCTTGCCTCTTGCTATCTCTTGGATCTTGGAATCAGGTCATTCCCTTAGCCAATACTACCCCTCACTGCAGGAAATTCCACTGGAAATTTTTAGCAAACTCGCTCTAGAATTCCAGATCTATTCCTCAGTTCTACAGAAATGTGTGTCTTCAATTGACCCTCAAGCCTTTCTCTTATACTTTTTCGTTGAACCCTTCAACGACCGAGATTAAATCATCCATCAACGGCTGAGATTAAAAGACTGCTTGATCCATGTGACTTAAGACAATTTCAACACATGTGTTAATTAATTCACTTTAATTATTTTATTTTCCTAAGTTATACTTAGGAAATCCATTAAAAATAATTAATTATTTGAATAACTTCAACACAACTTGAAATTTCTCAAATCCATTTTCGGGTCTTGTAGATCAGGTGTATTCTAGTCCTTCCATAAAATTTGGGAGCTAGAGCACAACTGATGTTACCCCAAATACACAAAATCTCAACAGCAGGCTGAACAGAGCAGAGCTCTTTATGGGCTCAAGCAGGCTCCGAGAGCATGGTATACTTTTATTGACGACTACCTTCGAGGATTGGGCTTCACTAAGAGTGAGGCGGATGCCAACTTGTACTGCATCATGGTTGAGGGCTTCCGCTCATTCTAGTGCTCTATGTTGATGATCTTATATTGATTGGAGTAGATAACTTGATCCGAGATGGCAAGGAGGACCTTGCAAGAGAGTTTTAGATGAAGGATATGGGGCTTACACACTATTTCCTTGGATTGGAGGTTTGGTAGGGTGATGGTGAGATCTTCGTGGGATAGGGGAAGTACATTACAAAGATTCTTCGGAGATTTCATATGCATGATTGCAGGCCCATGGCCACACCTCTGGTCAAAAACTGGAGGAAGGTGGATGCTAGCAAAGTAGAGCAAGTAGATGCTACATTATACAGGTAGCTCGTCGGGTCATTGTTGTACTTGGTCAACACACGACGTGATATTTGTTTTGCAATAAACCAGTTGAGTCAGTTCATGATGGAATCGACCAAAGTTCACTGGGTTGCTGTGAAGCATGTTTTGAGGTATTTCAGAGGTACTGCAGATAATGGATTATGGTACAAACAAGTTGATGGAGTGAGGCTTGAGGGCTTCACAGATGTAGATTGGGTAGGGAGCTCCACAAATTGGAAGAGTACTTCAGGTGGTTTCTTCAACATTGGGTCAAATTTGTTTCCTGGTATAGCAGGAAGCAAAGATTAGTTGCACTCAGTTCAATAGAGGCCGAGTACATGGTTTCCAGTTTGGTAGCATGTGAGGCTATTTGGATGAGGAAGTTGCTTGTGGTACTTTTCAAACAGGGGATGGAGCCTATTGTGATACATTGTGATAATTAGAGTTGCATTAAGCTCTCTGAGAATCCAATGTTTCATGATTGCTCCAAGCATATCGAGATCAGGTGTCATCATCTAAGGGATTGTGTGCAAAAAGGGATAGTGAAGTTACCATACATTCCAATAGAAGAGTAGATAGCATATATCTTGACAAAGGCTTTGGCAAGAAGCAGATTCATCTATTTTAGAGATAAGTTGGGAGTTGTACAAAATCCCTTCCTTGCTATGAGGGAGTGTTGAAACTTGTAGCGAGGGAAGGTCTTCTCTGGCTCATGCCTTAGCCAGAAATACCACGAGTTGTCTTTCTTTGACCATGGAGCAAGTTCATGGAGATGGTGAGATTATTTCTAGTTTGCGGGAATAATATTCACAAGTTCATGCGTAGCGTTGGAGGATCAGTTACGTGGAGCCTTCTTCAGTTTGACTACAGGATCGAGTGGCAGTTATGAGCTCAGATAGAACAAGTTGGAGCTTCAGCCATAGATTGAAGTAAGGACTAGTTGTGACTCTAGTTATGATTGGAGATAGAACCAGTTCGAACTCAGTTAACTTGTCAACCACACGAGTTCAAAATTTGTACTTGCCAATTTTAGCAATTTTATTATGGATCGAATCTATAAAGGAAGGACGAAGGCACAATTTTTAATTTATTATTTAATATTGAGTGCACGAGTTTGTGTGAGATCTCTTTGCTTGTGGTGTGCACAGTCTTGAGGAGCAAGTCTGCACATGTTTGGAGGAGCCTTGCGCTAGGAAATAAGAGCAACAAGTGCGCTAAAAAATAGGAGCCTGATGCACAACAAAATAGGAGATTTTGTGCGCACATAAATAGGGTTGCTAGTGTGCAAAGGTTTTAGGAGCAGGGATCATGTGTTTTGACAGGGTGAGTCCAAGCTAGTTCAGCAAGAGAACAATTATGTTCTCAGTGTGGGAGATTGCCTTGTAAGAGATTCAATTGCTCAAGCTCTATCAATAAAATACTACAACAAAGAGGAGGGTTTTCCTAGTTGGGTTTCCCAAGAAATCAAGTTTGTAAATTTGTGTGACTGTGTTTTTATCTCTGTGTTTATATTATGTTGCTTATCAATTAAGAAATTTTGTATCTTGGTGAAAGTAAATTTGATTTCAGTATTCGTTCCCTTGTTTTTAGTTATTCACCAAGTAGTTGCAGAATTTTATGGAAAATTAACATGTTAACTTGGCATTTTTTGGGCTGCTTTGATTGAATCTTTGACTAGATCATTGACTGAATCTCTGGCTAATTTCTAGGCATTGAGCGAACTTGTTTGACTAGCATTGACTGTGATAGTTTGATCGAAAATCCTGAGGAAGTTACAAGGCCGAAATTCAACCTCTTTGACTGCAATTGACTAGGAGCAACATAAGCTGAAATTCAATTTGTTGACCAGATTTGAATTGTTGTTCATCATTCTGATTCTCTCCTTTGACCAAATTGACTTGGAAAGTGGTATGGACAATTTCTCTTGAGAAAAGGTTATTGGGGTTTTCCTAGGGTAAAATTTCTATCCCTTGTGCATCTTTATTTTACTGTGATTTGTAGTACCCTACTACATTTATGGTTGAAATTTTATGAAGTGTAACTGCTTTATGATCTAAAATGTGCTAAAGAAGTAATTGTATCATTGGAAGTAATTATCTGGAAAAAAAATTGTGCTTGTTTTAATTGCACTATAAAAATCAACATGGTATCAGAGCTTTTGTGAAGGAAAGGGCATTGAGATCACTCTTAAGAGACCTACTTTTGCAATTTAATTATTATCCAGATCTATGATCATGGGTTCCTACTCTAAGTTAGAGAACAAGTTGAAAGGTGCTATAAACTTTAGGGCTTGGAAGAAAAGGATCGATTTTATTTTTGCAGAGTGATATCTTGGATTATGTGAAGGGCAATGCGACTGAACCTCAAGACAATGAAGGAAAGGCAAGATTGAAAAACAATGGGATCAAAACCATGAGGATCATTTTTGAATCCATCATAGATCACTTGATCCCATATATTTCGGATTTGGAAACTCCAAAAGCTATGTATGATGCTCAAGTAGGATTGTACTCCATCAATAACATTGGTCAGAAAATGAGTTTGAAGAATGAACTTCGTGATGTTCGAATGACAAAGGATGATATCGTGGCTTCTTATTTCATAAGGATATCCCAATTGAGAGATCAACTTAAAGCTATTAATGAACCGATTTCTAATGGAGAGCTTGTAACTAAAACATTCAATGGTTTGCCTTTTTCATGGCATCCATTTGTAGCCAACATTTGTGGAAGAAAGGAAGTTCCAAGTTTTGATAAATTATGGGTCTCTTGCACTCAAGAGGAATCTAGAATTGTCTCAAAAGGGAGGATTCAAAGACCTCAGGATGGTGATCAAGCATTTGTAGCTCAATCTAGGAATGGCAAAGGAAAAAGGAATTTTGGAAGCTTTTAAAGGAACGTAGGAAGAAGGCCTGCTCTAAGAAGAAGACGTCCTTCCCCTCAAGGAAGTAGGGATATTTCAAGAGTTCAATGTTTTCACTGTCAAAAGTATGGCCACTATCAAGACAAGTGTCTTGAAAGGAACAATAATAGGAAGAGAAGGGGAAAGCAACATGCCTTGACTGTAGATCTCGATGATAAACAAGCACATATGAAAAAGCCAAAGAATGATTATGATAACTTCTTTTATTCTGCTCTTACAGGTTCTATTGCTAATAACAATGATGTTCGACTAGTAGATAGTGGTGCTTCTAGGCATATGACAAGAAGTCGTGAAAGCCTCATAGAGTTGGTGGAAAAGAAGACTACACAAAAGGTGGAGCTTGGTGATGATGGAAAATATGCAGTCAAAGGCATTGGTTCAACATCCTTTCAACTGGAGTCAAGAGGTAACGTTTTCTTAAATGATATATTATATGTACTTGGTTTGAGAAAGTATTTGGTCTCTACTTCATGCTTGGAAGATAAAGTGTATAGAGTTGCTTTTGTTGATGGTCAAGTTCTAGTATGGAAGAAAGGCTTTAGCATAGATTTTGCTAAAGTAATTGGTGTGCGAGAAGGAGGCTTGTATAAATTCTTTGGACGATCAATTCAAGCATTGATACATAATGACACTGATCTTTGTGAATTATGGCATCGAAGATATGCACAGATTCACTACAAAGCCTTGCCTAGAATGAAAGAAATTGTTACAAGTTTGTCGGAAATCAAGGTTGAGCATGAAGGAGTTTGCAATGGATGTGCACTTGGGAAGAATACCAAAGGACCATTTTCGAGCAATGATAGTAGGTCCAAAGGACTTATAGATCTTATACATTCTTATGTGTGTGGATCCATGTCTGTAAAATCCTTGGGTGGTTTTTTGTACTGTTGTTGCCTAAAGTGTACACCAAGGGCCACAATGCTCAGGGCAAAAGCTGTCACTCTAATCTTTGACCACTCCGTTCTAGCTATCTCCTAGGCAAGCTAAGGGGGGTAGTCCCTAAGGGGTGAAAGATGGATGATGAAGGAAAACTATTTGGGAACCAACAAGTTCTAGGAGATGCACTGAGATTTATCTTATTAACTTGACTTAAATTAAATGCAAGCGAGATTAATTTGAGCAATGTTTGAGGATATTCAATTAAATTAGGCAATTCAGATTTAAAGTTATGGGACCAGTGCTTTCAAATACAAGGCTCAAAAGAATAAACTTGCATGATGAATGGTTTCTCAAATCGCAAGATAACAAATGCTTCTTAAATAGATGATCAACTAACCTATATGAAATGCAAATATTACAACTAGGTGAAATGCATAAATCTTGGATAATTTTATTAAAATGCTTATTCTAAATTTAACTTCCCCTTAACTATTTTGAAGTTGGGTTCCAAGGTAAGTTGTGGGAAGGAGGCCAACAGGAAGCAAGCTAGGGCTTGATTAACGATACCTCCTGTTGTGCTCCTATCACTCGGTGCCTTCGGCGCTGTAGAGACTATGGCTCTGACGACTGCAAGGTCACTGTTTTAACTACCGAAGAGTTGCTGGGGCCCTTCAAGCTAGATGAGGAAGTTTGTCTTAGAAATCTATCAACCAAGCTTATGCTTGGAGGTGAATTTTTAATATGTACGACTAATTTAGAATGCAAAATGCAAGGCGAGAATAGAAGACAAAGCGAGTTTGTTAAAGGCTCAGAGCACTTAGATTACAATTTGTTTAGAGTTATATGCTAACTACTTAAGCGAAGATTTAAAATATAATCCTAATCACAAAGATAAAAGCCAATCTTGTAAAATGCCAACAACGTAAAATAGATAACTGAGATGCTCAATTTTCCACCAATCCACAATAGAAATCTCAATGTAAAACGCTGATCACAATTACGTAGAAAACTTCAAACTAATTATTCAAGAGATGCCCAAATAACTCAAGCATATGATTAGATCTTGTTAGTCATCAGTAATTTTTACTATCTGTAGATGATTAAATATTGGTTCTAGATTTCTAAAAACAAAATTCCCTGAATATTGTGAGTTTCAGAAATCTCACTGCCTTCATTATCCTTATAGAAAATTTTTCACTGTTCTACCATTTTGCCATTCCATGGTCACCCTGCCACTCCGAAAGGACTCCTTATGGGCTTGTGCCACTCATTTACATCCTTTCTCCTACCCATAACCTCATTACTCTGTTTTTCCAAAGTTTGATCAGTGTGATGATGTTCTCCAAACAGAAGCTAATCTTGTAGAGCAATCAGCAGTTGGTTTGAGGGAGGAAGTTCAGTTTCATCCACTTGAAAACGGTAATCAGCCAATACATATCAGCTATGACACTGATGAGGAAAGTCTTGAAAATTTGGAAGTAAGTGAAGGATCTCTGACTCTTTGTTCTACTTCATTTCAGTGCATCAGAAATAACTTTTATGTGATTGGAAATTAACAGTTTTTCAGTTTTGATGTTGAGGTTGGGGAAGATAATGAACTTCTTGAGCAAGTTGTTAATGAGAAACCTTTTCCTGAAATGATTGAGGAAATCATTTGTGACATAGAATTCTCCTCAGCTCCATATTTGCAGCCACCAAGTCCCATTGAATTTCAAATTGCAGATAAAGGCTTAGAAATTGATAATCACAGGAGAGTTGCTGCGCTGCCTTCTCAAGAATATTTTCTGCCAAAGAGTGCTCCTGCTCATCAACATGATGGCCTTCACACAGAATTCAACCCACTTAATCAGAGCGTATCAGGTTTGCTAGAAGACAACATTGCAATATATGATGAGGCTGATAGTGCAAATCATCAAGAGGAAGAGGTGGAGTTTCTTTCCCAAAAGAATCCCAAGCTTAGTCAGGTGGAGGAAGGAGTAGTCCTGAATGAAGCTTATTTCTCAAATCCTCTAAGCCAGGTATTATTCCAAGCTCCCTTTGCTGTTTTCGAGGAAATATTTGAAAAGAGAGTAAAATATATCAGGAGCAGTTTGCTGCAAGGTTTAAAGAAAATTTTAGGCACTACTGTTAAAAAACAAGTGAGGTGGGAATGGTCTTTTGATTTCTTCAGCACACTCAAAGAGTTGAACAAAGATCACTCATGGAATCATTTACTTGATTGGTTGTATTGGAAAAGGGAGTTCACCAAATGAATGTACATCAGATGTAATAAGTTAGATTAGGATAGATAGGTATGCAAATAAGCTCAACACTATGAGCATCTTTCTAGCTTTAGTTTCAGATTGTTTTGTAAGAAAAATGAAATACAAAAACAAAGAAAAGAAGAAAAAGAGGGCAAGAAAAAAGAGTAGGTACAACCCCATACCAAAAAAGAGTATTGCTGAAAGTGTGCAAGCCTAAATGCCACTACCTTTGAGACAAGAAAGTCTTGTTCAGTTATCTAGTCTAATCATGATTGAACATGTTTTAAATTTCTGCTGATAGGTTAGTGAAAGAAGACTTGCCAGACCATGTAAACTTGGCTTGTCAGTAGATTAGATTAGGAAAAGATACTTGATTTCAAAGCTCAAATCTGAACCAAAGGAGAAAGAGAGGGATAGGTAACAAATTCTAAATCATTAGCCCTCAATTTTCTAGTTTCACTTGTACAAACATAAAGTCTGTGTGCCGCTTGTCCAAAATGCCACAGCCCATGACAAATCAGATTGCTTAAACTTGGTTTGATCATGTTTTAAATTTCATGTTAGTAGGTTAGAGAATAAAGTTTGTCAAACAGCTTAATCTTGACAGATGAGTAGACTAGGTAGAGAATAAGAGAGTTCATTAGCCTAATCTGAACTCTTGGAAGTGATAAGGGTACAAGTAGATAGTTTTTATGCTTTCAAAAAAAAGGAATGCTAAGGGTTTTCCAGTCCAAGTGCACCTGGAAGAAGAAAAAATGTTAGGCAAAGTAAGATGGGTAGGTAGAACTGAGATTGAAGCAATCATGTTTTCAGATTTTATAAGATCATATCTTCAAGAGAACATCAACAAATGAAGGAAGAGGGATCTGCCAAGTACAACTACAAGTAAGGTCTGATCTTCAAAACTTAGAGATCTGAACTCTGAGGTCTTGGACACCTCCTGAAAAGGAGCTGCCCTCCCCAAGTGGAGCCACTGTTAGTCATCAGTAATTTTTACTATCTGTAGATGATTAAATTTTGGTTCTAGATTTCTAAAAACAAAATTCCCTGAATATTGTGAGTTTCAAAAATCTCATTGCCTTCATTATCCTTATAGAATTTTTTTCACTATTCTACCATTTTGCCATTCCATGGTCAGCCTGCAACTCCTAAAGGACTCCTTATGGGCTTGTGCCACTTATTTCCATCCTTTTTCCTACCCATAACCTCATTACTCTGTTTTTCCCTTGTCCAACACTCCACTTTCCATCTAGGGTTACCTATAGCCTAACTCATTCCCATGGTCCCCAAGTTCCTCAAGCATTGATGATCTCTAAACTATCTCTGTAGGCTCTTTAGATAAATCAAGTACATTGGATTTTGGATCTTCAATATAGCACTCTGACCAATACTCTGTTTTTCACTTGAAGACTCCAAGCCAATTTTCAGTCAAAGACCAGGTCAAAAAACCCCCCACTAGGTCAATTAGGGTTTTCATATGTTCCAAGGTAAATCATTGATGTTTCAGACACTGTTTTTCTTGGTTAGAATTTGGTTCAAAGGTATTGGAATAATGAGACATGTTACTCAAGAAAAGATATAAAAGTCTCCAAAGAAGACTACCTTGTCAAATTTAAGTTCTACAAAAGGTAAATGTAACTTGGCACTTCTCCAGGAGTGTTAAGAGGTCAATCAACAGAATAAATTGATAAGGTAGATGGTCTGCTCTTAAATGAAGACATCTTGTAGCAAGGAAGACATGAAACCACTTTGTCTTGATGAAAACTAGGGTTTCGAGCTTAATGGACCAAGTAGAATGCCAAACCATGATCAAATGCAGAAATGATCATGAAGAAGGTACACCAAAAACCAAACATGAAGAAAATTCTTTCAGAGATTATTGATGAAATAGGGAAAAAGGTGAGGTGAACTGGACAAAAATGAATGAACTTAAACGGGTGATAGAAAATTTCGAAGACAACACTGATGATTGTCTTAAAGCACTCCAGACACCTAGGGTTTTGGGAAAGTGTCCAAGGAAGATGAAAAACATGGTTTGAGCTCCATGGTGGAAACAAGAGAAGACTTTGAAGATGTCACTGTGTGATCATATCCCAAACTTGTCTAATGAACTTATCATGCTTCCATCATTTTCCAAGAAGTCATTCCAAAGGACAAATCATTGGCCACACCTAGGGCTAGTTTTGCTTCAAACTATGTTTCTGGCCAAACAACGATGAATTTGACAAAAGTGAGAGAGGTTTTTGTCCATCATAGGTCCAAGAAGAAAACCCTCCTTTAGATTTTACATAGGTGTCATGGTTTTAGAACAATGTCAAAAATACAGGTGTCACGGGAGAATTGCTGCACTTCTGGAGTGACCTTGGGAAAATCAGGTTTTCTCATAGCTGGAGTGTCCAAATGACTTGCTTGATGAGTCAAATGATAACTAAACTGGAAGAGCTTTCCAATGAGCTATCATGAGCTCAATTTGGAGTTGAGGAAGGCCTCCAAAAGTTGTCTGCACTAGCACTCTGCATTTCTGCACCATCATTCAGCACTTTTTGACTAGTCTTGGGAGAATCAACTTTTGACAGGTCAAATCAACTCCAATCAACGAACAAAAGGTAGATTTGGAAAGTAGACAGGATAGACTTTCTAACGAGCTATGATGGGCCCAATTTGGACACTGGGAAGGTCTCCAAAACTCAGCTGCAAGTTGACCTATTTTCCCAGTGTTGGCGCTGCGCGCCTGGGAGGTGGCGTTGCGCCCCTGGCAATTTTTTCCCATGTAAATTACACAGGCATTGCGCGCCTAGGAGGTGGCGCTGTGCCCTTGGCCATGAGGGCCTCCTAAGCCCTCTAATAGCTCAAATCACCTTAAAAGGCTTCTAAATCCTTCCTAAGGGTCCTCCAAACATATTGGGGAGTAAATACAAGTTATCCACCCTCCCTTCAAGCATTTTGTCATCGTTTGAATAAATGCAATGAACCCCTAAGGATCAGCCCTAAGGCTTGAAACTGGAAAACACAATTTACCATTATTTCCATCTACTTATAAAGACAATCAATGATAAAAAAAAGGGGTTTCATTGTTGAGGGTGGTCTTACATCTGAGCATGTCCATGCCTCCATAACCTTCATTCATACCTTCCTTCCATTCACTTGCAAAGATTTCCATTCCATTACGCTCTTTTGATCTCAATTTCACATCAGCACCCTTAGGTTTTCAAGCAGAGCTTTTCAAATGTTAAGACAGGGAGAAGGAAATGAGGCACATATCAATGGGGCATATGTCGGTCAGAGAGGGCAATAATGAATCAAGCAATGAAGAAGAAGGCAATGAGGCAAGTAGTGATGAGGCACAAATCAATGGATCAGATGAGGGCTGTAAAGCACATGTTAGTGAGGTTGATGATAGCAGTAAAGAGCACAATGAGGATCACAACAATGAGGAAAACAACAGTGAAGAGGAAGGAAATGAAAAGGCCAATATCAGTGAGACATAAGATGTCAGTGCGAGGGAAAGCAGCAAAGAAAAAAGCAGTGATGTTAGCATAGAAGTTGTGAATGAGGCAAAGAGCATTGAAGCAGAAGGAAATGATGATGTTGACAGAGATAATGACAGCAAGGATGTCAGTGATAAGGCTGAGAGCATGGAGACAGATGATAGTAGCCATGAGAGAAGTCATGAAGAAAGCAGTGGTGAAGAGAGCAGTGATAACGATGATGATGATGATGCTGTCAGTGATAAAATAGAGGGCAACAAGGATGCCAGTGGGTCAATGGACCATGATAGCAATGAGGATATCAATAATAATGACAGTCATGATGGCAGCAATGGTGAAGACACTAAAGTGAGCAAAATTGAATCTTTTCCTTTAACTTACCAAAGGGGAAGTAGGCATGTGTTTGCTGCCCTCAAGAGGCAAGGGGCCATGCCTTCTTCTTCAACCAAGCAGCTTGACAAAGGCAAAGAGAAGGTCATGGATGAAAAGGAAGAAGACCAACATGAGACTGAGCAAGAATTTGAACTCATTCATGTTGATAGTGATGATGAAAATGAGGCAAGGATCTCAAGCATGCTGCTCAAAGGTAAAGATGCCCAAATCAAAGATTTGCAAGCCAATCTAGCTAGGGCTAGGAATGTCATTCATTATTATGAGATTGAAAACAAGCAGCTAGAGGCACAAAAGGCCATTTATGAGGTCAGGGAAATTAGAGCCCGGAAAGAAGCTGAAAGGACCAAGGTTAGGCTTGATGAGGTCTTGGGTGTTTTTGATGAAAGTGAAGATGAAGAAGGGCAGTTGTCTAGGAGAAGGCCAAGAACAATGGGCTTGAGGAAGGCCTTAGCCAAGGAGAAGGAGCAAGAAACAACATTGGCAGAGCAGCTCACTCCAAGTGAGCTGCTTTCCATGGAGATAGAGTATGATCGAGAACCTTGGTTAGAGAGGGCTAATGCACACTTGGAGGATCAACTGGAAAAGACACAAAGAGACCTTGGCCTTTAGAAAAGATGGCCAAGCACTATGCCTTGAGAAATCAAATTGCAAGGGCCAAGCTCAAAAGAGCCCTTGCTAAAATTCAAGCCCTCAAGGAGGCAAAAAGCCAAGGAAACCTTGAAATCCTAGCTGATGCTTCCCTACAGGCATCCTAAACACCATGAGGAAGATAATTTCAAAATTTGGCAAGTTTTTGGAAATTTTGGTTTTTGACTGTTTTTAAGGGCCAAGGGCGTTGCACTCTTTTTTGGGGCACTTTCTTGAGGAGTGGTTTACATTTTTGGGTTCATCTTGCCAAGTACATCACACACACAAATTTTCAGATCATTTGGAGCAGTTTTGGTCCTCCAAAAGGGTCAAAAACACCCAAAAAACCACCTCTCTGCCCAATTTCAGGGCTGGCACTGCGCCCTTAGCAGTCTTGGGAGATTTGGTTTTTGAACAGGTAAATGAAGTCCAATCAGAAAACCAAGGGCAGTTTTGGAAAGTAGACTCGACAAGCTTTCCAACGAGCTATCACAGAGCTCATTCTGACACCGGGAAGGCCTTCAAAACTCAACTGCAAGGTGACCTATTTTTCCAGTGCAGGCACTGCGCCCTTGGACCTCACTACTGCGCCCTTGCCTGCAAAGTCAACAAATGACACAAATTTATTGAAAATAGATATTTTGTGGTTTTTTGGGCAAATCACTCCAAAGTTAGGTGCTAGAAGTTATTTTTCATTTATTGCATTATATATTTTGTGCCTTGGGCCTTGCATGGTCTTAATGGACAAATTTAGCATTTATGATGTATTTATGACATTTTGGAAACCCTAGTTAGGGTTTTGGTCCTCCTTGCTTGTTAAATATAGCATTGAGTCTTCATTATACATGTTGGATGATTATTGAGAGTAATACATAGACTTTGAGATTGAAGAGAAATTGGCTTTGGTTTTTGTGGATGGCTTGACTTGCTTGACAATGGAGAAGGCTTACTTGCAGGATTCATGAGCATAGTTAATGGTGATGTGTTTCTTATTTAGTTCTTATTCTCTTATGTTATCATTTTGTTCCATCTTTCTATTGCAGTAGGACAAAAGTTTTAGGCTAAGAAATGTTGTTTAGAGGCACTTTAGCTCTGTTTGTTCTCTACTACTTCTATGTTTTCCTCTGCTAGGTCAGTTTAGAGAATTCTTAGTTGCTCTCTAAATCCACTTATGCTTGTTTATCTTAAAGATGATTCAATGAAGCAAATGTCAAAGTAGTTTTATGGTTAGCCCTGCTCTTTGATATTACTTAAACATTGTTTTTAAGGTCTTTTACTCTGAAGTATTGCTGATTAGGTTTAGCTAAAGAGGTCTATGATTTTCCATGCCCTTTTGTTTATCCTGAATGGTTGCTTTGGAGGTCTTTATAGCTTGATTAATGAAGTTAGGAGTTCCCTCTTCTATGATCTCTGCTATATGTTTATCTTAAATGTTTTCTTAGCATGAAGGTGAAATCACTAGAAGATTTACAAGTTTTTTGCCTTCTATAGTTCACTAGATTGTTGTCTTAATGCTTACTTGCTAGGGTTTAGTCAAGGACGTTAGTGGTATGCCCTGTCTTTGATTATTTCTTCATGCTTAGTAGTCTTAAAGGCCATTCTCGTTAAGGTATTTGTTGAAGGATTCTTAACTGCCCTTTTGCACCTACTATGTTCACAAATTTGATGTTCATTTCATTCACATAAGCTTTTAGATCCATTGGACTTTGTTAGATTTGCCCTGTGATACACCGTAGACCTATTGTTAAATTCTTCAAGACCTTTTGTAGACTCCATTTCCCAATGGCTTAACCTCTCTCACTCTATCTATTCTGCTTGATAACATACCCAACCAAACAAACAAACAAACAAACCCTAAACCTAATAACTAGCCTAAAATCAATAAAGTTCACATCTTTCACATAAGTATAGAGAGAGCTATCTCTGAGTCCAGGAAGGCTAGGTCCTAGGACTCCAAAGACTGGTTTGATATTACCCCTGTACATTTGGTTTTGCCAATCTAACAAATTACGGGGACCTAACAGATCTAAGTCTTATGCACTTTTGAATATCATTCACTTAATCAATCTCTCAAATCTAATCACCAATCCAAATGATATTAAGTTCCTTTTAGGCAGCCAACTTATGTGTGTGATAACAAGTGTTCAAACTTAAATTCAAATGCCAGAAAAAACCTTGCTAAAATGAACTAAGAAAACATAAAAAAAATTCTGAGTTTGCACTCGGGGCAACAGTGAAATTTTTTATGACAGAAGTGAGTTTTCAGATGAGAAATGGATGTCAAATGAGTGAACAATATGCCAAAAAAATCTGCAATTAAATATATTCTCAAATATATCCAAATGAATGTCGAACAGTGTTATGACCAAACTTTAGAAAAGCATAGGATAGTCATTGAAAATTACGACAAGATTAATCAAGCAAATACCAAAGCATCCCTTAATAATTTTTTAGTGATTTAGGTGTGTTCAATTTAATGTCACTGTTTGAAATTATTAGTTTAATTTTTGAGGAATCAAAGGTTTAGAAGTGAAACCTGAGGCCCTAGGCCTTGAAGCGATTCTCCAAATTTCTTCAGTGAAGAATAAATCTGAAACACCAATCTCTGCCCAACTCTTTCTTCAGAATTTTATCCTTCCTCCCACACTCAAATTTAAATGGCCAAAACCCTTGGTAAAAATCGAAACCCTTGGTAAATTGAAATTTGCTCCAATATCTTTATGCAATCCCCAGATCTGAAAATTTTCGATGAGTGATCTGAATTTAATTATCCCTGCAAACAAATTTTTGATACAAGTTCTTGCCCTCCAAGGTTTGAATATGTCTCAGATTTCAAAAAATCTCCTTGAATACTCTTAGATCTATACCTACACAAATGAAAAAGAAAAACCCAAGACCAACTATATATACAAAATCTTCAAAAATAAATCCCAAATCTCAAGTTAGAAAAATAAAATAAAATTGCTTTAGATCTACATAATTAAATTACAGATCTACTAGATCTAAGGATGATGAGTCCAACTCCGCTCCCAGATCTATAGATATAAGTTCTTCCTAGCTAGATCTATATATTGAGCACAAAATTATAAAAGATAATTAAATTAAATTAAATGTGGTAGTAGCCCCAAAGACGCTGCAAGAGGAAATTTGTAAGATAAGTCTAGGGATTTAGATCAAGAAGACTCTTCAGATCTTATGCCTTCGGAGTTAGCTAGTCTAGCAAAGGACTTCCCTAAACGCCCAAATTTTTAAATCCAAATGATTTCTGCACACTTCAGATCAAATTGTCAAATTAATAGAGACATAAAATATCAATGTAAATTTTCAAGAATTAGAGATACCTGCTAACTCTATTAAATTAAAATGCTATTTTAAACCCCATAACCTATGCAAGATACCTGTGCAATAGATTAATCCACGAAGGCTATTAACCAACAACTTATAAAAATAATATTCAACATAACATTAAAAACACTATTACCATAAGATGCAGGGGAGGAACACCACCATCAATGTAAACCCCAAAGGCTTTGCGTTATTATTGGTAGCATCGGAGGTGCTCCAAGTCTCAAGCTTTGTGGAGAGGCTTAGACACATGCATTACAGATAACCCAGAAATTGTTTTGGGAAATTTCACCCAGAAACAATTTTATAAGAAAAATTAATTATTTTTAATAAGGACCCTAATTATGACTTAGGAAATTAAAATAATTAATGAATATTAATGTAAACTGTGGGTGAAACTTCTAGAAATTCAAATTAAGTCTAATATAATCTTAGTCGGTGATTGGAGATCTAATCTCGGCCGTTGAAGTCTCAACAAGAAGACTACAAAGGAAGACTTGAGGGTCATTTGTAAGATACACTGAAAGGATCAAGTGATTGAATTTTTTGATGGAGCAATGCTCGGACGAAAACTTTGATCTAAGTGATTCTTCAGCGCAGTTGAGGGGCAGAGACAGTTTTGGCTAGAGGATCTTCTCCGGGCCAAGGATCAACAACAAAGAGGCAGAGGAAGACAAAGAGGAGGCTGTGCAGAGCCTAGAAGGGGTGACGTAGGGCCACCAGGCCCCACGCAGAGGCAACATAGATCTTCAGTAGAAAGTCTGATTTCAGCTGGGAAATCCAGATCTGAGTCGGGAGGGTTGGATCGATTTTCTGAAAGTGCTGAAAGATCACATAGAAGGGGTGACACAGTTCCAAATATGACCCCATGTAGGCCTATGCAACTACTGCGCAGAGGCAACACAAATGGAGCTAGGGTTTCGTCAGTTCAGCTACTTGATCAGCCGAGACTTGCAGAGTGAGGTATACTTACTGATTTCTTTCTCTCTCAGTATTCCGGTGAGACAATAAGAGGTGTATACAGTTTAACTGTTGCTTAATAAATAAAACCCTCAAATCTGCTGCACCGATTTTCCCGCATTGGATTTTTCTGGGGACGTTTGTCCAAAAACAACAGTGTCCTCTGTGTGTATTATTTTTCTTGCTCAAATTTCTGTTTTCACAAATATTTTTAAAGGGTGAAGGCTGCTTCAGTAATTGCTTCGATATTGTAAGAAGTAATCTTAAATAGCTTGTCAAATCAGATTTGCAAGTAGGAGAAGTAGTTCAAGTTGTTGCAGTAGGGATTCCAGATCTAGATCTTGGAATTTTCACATTGTATCAGAGCGTTGATTGTGAAACAGGAAGAGTAGATCCAACACTGAGTCAGAGGCCGAAGAGTTGTAGAAAGCAGCAATTCGAATCTCTAGAGGGATTGCGCAGTTTAGGTAGGAGGGCTGAAATTTTCGGGAAGGTCTCACTCTGAGCGAGTTGACAGAGGTAAGATCTCCAGATTGGAATTTTTCCAATGCAGCGGGAGCAACGTAGAGCTAGTGGGATGCAATCTCTGCAGGCAAATTTTGATTTTGCCGGGCGGAAAGTCGTTGTTGTTAGAAGAAGAAGCACAATGAGGAAATTCTCTTCCTCAGGAAGCTCCTAGCCAAAGAATTGTATTTTTTTCCAAGATTTGAGTAGCAGATCTGGGCAACAGATCTACATGCTCCACAAGGAGTGCGTAAGTGTTAATTTTGGGCAAATAGGTCCAAACTCCATGTTGTACTGCTCAGATGACGATGCCAATATTTTTATTGGATTCCTCTTTCGGAGAGGTGCAAGATCGATCTAAAGATCATCTTGATCAGATGAGCAAAACATTTATTTTGAATTAATTCCACTTATGTGCAAGGTTGGCCAGAATTGTAATGCAGGCTTGGAGCCCCAACAAATGTGTTACACACCCTCACAGATAGATATATATTGGTCAAACATGGAGGTCATTTTCACCATCACTCATCACACACTTCTCTCTTGTGTCTGATTGGTTTGATCATCATTTGGAGGCTTCTCTTCTCTCACACGTGGGAAAACAACAGCTACGGTTTCAGATCTGTTCTAGGGTTTTCAGTGCAGCTTTGACCAGCATTGACTTTGGTCAACGCTTGGTCAACTTGACCTAAAACTCTTCCAAAATTTCGATTTCTGCAGTCCGCATTTTTTGGCACAAAAATTGAGGCTGGACGTTGACCTTTGACCTTGCTACGTTGACTTTCTGTTGCTGCTGTTCTGCGTTGACCATTGACTGGACAACGTTGACTTTTGTTGACTGTTGTAGAGTTGTCTTGAGGGTTGTGTGACACTTCTGGTTGGCTGACCGCGAGGAGACTTTGCTGGTTGAAGCATTCTGTTGACAGCCGTAACGCAACACAACACATATTTTGCTAATCAAGTTAAGTATATCTTTGGTTTGTCTTCCGTCGATCTATTGGTATGTTCTATCAACATTTTACTTTCATGTTTATGTGATTGCTATTTGATATCAGGTTTAAAGTAAAGTTTCATCAAGCATAGAACATTTATGAAAATTTACATGGTATCAGAGCTAAGGTGAAGACAAAGCCCAAGTTTGTATTGAGAGCAATCACTGAAGAAGTAGCATTTGTCAAGGACCCATGGGTACCTCAAATTATAATGGCTTCAAAGCTGATGACAAGTTGACTAGCAAGTCTGACTTTCATGGTTGGAAGATGTCTTTGGATTTGATCTTGGAAGATCAAGAGGTCATGGACTATGTGTAGGGTAAAATCCAAGAGCCTTCATCATCTGCACTCGCTGCCACCAAGACGAAGTATAAGAAAGGGGAAATCAAAGCTAAACTGATCATCTGGGATTCCATCCATAAAAGTCTGGTTGCCTACATCTCTAAGCTGGGCACATCTAAGGAAATGTATGATAAGTTGGTCAATATATTCAGGGCTAACAATGCAAATCAAGTTCTTTTCTTTAAGAACGAATTGAAGAATCTCAAGAAAGGCAGGGATGAATCTGTTCAATCCTAAGTCACCTGACATGGGGATTCGGTATTCGATGGACACGCAGATTCGAGAATTGGATTCGGGACACGGTGACCACCAAAACAGAACATGTTCGGATATATATATATATATATATTAAAATTAGATATTTTTTACACAAGTTCATACGAATTCATTGATTCATGTTGGAAATACTGAGAGGGGGGTGAATCAGTATTTCTTTTCAATTGTTATTTTTACCAGTTAGATCACTTATATTTAGAACAAAAAATGAATGGTAAGAATAAATGCTTTTATTAATTTCTTCTTTACAATAAATCAAGTACAATATATGTAGGGCTCCAACCCTAGATGAAGACACCAATCTTCAATCTGCTAGGCTCCAGCCTGTATTTGCCAAGCACCGACTTGGACTTCCAAGGCTCCAACCTTGTCAATTCTAAGGCACCAACTTCAAGTGCTCCAACCCTAGATGAAGACACCAATCTTCAATCTCCCAGGCTCCAACTTGTATTTGCCAAGCACCGACTTGGACTTCTAAGGCTCCAACCTTGTTAATTCTGAGGCACCAACCTCAAGGGCTCCAACCCTATATCTGGTACAGGCTCCAACCTGGTCTCTTGAGGACTCCTATCCTCTAGGGCTCCAACCCTATCTTCCAAGGCACCAACCTTGTCTCTATGAGGCTCCAACCTCCTGCTTCAATTCGTCCAGATATAGTTAGTTATACTTCACGGCTCCCAATGTCTTCTTCAACGAGCCCTGTCAATCTTCACTTAGTCTTTATTGTAGTCTCCACATTACGTCATCAATGACAACCTTATCAACATAGAAGGTGTCATCACTACTCTTCATCATACCCAATCAATCTCTTCAAGTTATCTCATCATGACATCATCATTGCATCATTGTTTTCAATACAACACTCCAATGTGTCTCCACTAAGTTCTGCACCAGCTCTAAATGTGGCTTCAATAGTTCTGCACCTTCTTCAAATTTGATCCAAGGTTTGCTTCAAGACTTCTCCAAGTTGACATCAAAGGTGCTCCAAATTCCCACTCCTTTAATCAATGTTCCAAGGTAGTATTCAAGAGTATCCTTACTATTCTGCACTAAGCCTGCTCTACTGCACTACTCTTCATCACCCAATCTGCACCAAGGCTCCTGCATAAAACTTCACTGTTGTACCAACATTCTTGCACCACGCTGCGCTAGGGCTATTACACCAACTGCACTAAGGAATTTACACCATACTGCACCAGGACTTTTACACTTCTCCAAAACATCCGATTAACACTGGTTTGAGGTCATATCGGTCCAATATTCAAGTGCTACCATAGGAAGGATGTCACAAATCCGTAGATTTGGTGCCAAAACAATCCTAAACCTTCTGCAATGAATCTGTAACCCAACTAGCCAGCTCTACCACTGAAGCTTACTACAAAGGAAGACACAAATCCGAATCACAATACCCACAACAACATGCCTAAAGAGAGTAAATCAAATTCCTCCAACAAGTCCGAAGAAAGACTGCTTCTTAGTCCGAAAGCCACCCTATAACATCATCAAGAATGAGAGGGAACATGTCCGAGCAACACACAACAACGTATGACTTATGATCAACAGAAATTTGCAATCCAACCACAGATTTGAGGCTATAGCAAGGCACCAAAACAACAAAGGTAGGAAGTCCGAAGCTTAAATATTCTCCATAGACCGAAACCCTTAGATTGCACCAGCTCCCACAGATCAAAAGTCACAGGGTCGAATATGTTTGCCTCTCCATTGTTCTAGCCCATAGACAATCCGAAATTTTACCAAACAGTACACAACAGTCCACAATAAATAAATGGAATATGACCCTTAACTCATTGTTTTTTCTGTGTTATTTACTTCATTGTTTTTATCCTTAATCTCCTCTGAAATTCTGTTCTAAAAGAAGGTCGAAACCCTCTTATATATATACACATTCTCGTCCATAAACGAATAGACATGTCTTCAAGAAGGGCCGGCATGAATTTACTAAGGTAAGGTCGGGTCACTGACAGAATTTTACTTTAAACTTGAAAAATCAATAACTTTCAAACCGCTTGGAGTTTCGGGCTGAGTAATAGCTCGTTGGAAAGGAAAAATTATACTCTTAAAGATGGTGTAGGTTTAATTAAGGAATTTTGCCTCTAAGGTAGCGAAAAATATTTTTTAATGTGACTGATTATTTATGAGTGCAGAAATGGAGGCAGAGCAGAATGCCTTTGAGTGAAGGGCTTCTTCATGGTTTGATTCTTCGTTGATTGTCTTCATAATCATGTCCTAGCCTTCTTCAACATAGGATCACCATCATCATGTCCTTGCCTTCTTCAATATAGGGTCACTAGGTTAGCTGTCCTTAAGATTGTGCAGAGATATTTCATCAATCAAATGGAGCATCATTATGTAGTCTTCATCATAAGGACAACAAACTTCACATCATTGGAGATTTGTCATGTCATCAGCAAATTATTTGAGGTAGGACATGTAATCATGTAGTGTTATCACCAAGATCATTGGAGGTAGGACATGTCATCATGTGTATGTCTTCTAGTCCTTCATCATGTGCAGTCATAAGGTAGTCTTCCATTGTAATCATCCTCTAGCATCTTCAAGAATATTTGCCATCCTGGACACGGACATCAACTATTGACATCAATGACAACCTAGATTAACAGATTCAAACATAGATTTAAGATCTTAGATACTCATACATGATACATTGATACATTGATCATACAATTGTTAATCATACATATTACAATTTACAAATTTACTCAGAAAGACAAGATAGTAAGATATTGTAGTTTTCTCATTAAGTCATCAAAATCAAAATGTGTTACATAAGTACTAGCCTCTAGGCTGTAGGTAGTACACTGCCAATGGGAAATAGAAATAGAAAATACAAAACAACTATAGTCTACAAGTCTACAAGACTACAAGCCTCAATGAGTCATCAATCCTCATCATCATAATCAACATCACTATCCTCATCCTGAGCATCATGCTCACCACTGCTCTCCTATGCTGCATCCTCCTCCTCTGTCATCTCTGCATCTGCTGGTGTGGAGGATGACGCCTCTACTGTAGCGCCATCATCAAATGTGACAGGCTCTAGCACTGGCGCATTGAGATCCAAGTTGGCCAATGCCAACGCAACACTGCTGTCTAGACCATGGTTGCTTGGGAGCAGGGAGCAGGAGCGCCATTTTCAAAAGCTCCCGGTCCGGAGCGTTTCGGGGAGCGTTTATATATATATATATATATATATATTTTGATGCATATATGTCAACAAAAGCATGTAGAATGATCAATTAGACATAAAAAACATAAAAACATAGATTGAATCATATAACATCAATCATCTAGAAGTTAGGATCTTCATCAACCACGTCCACAAGTTGGAAGCATACAACATATTGACTCTTGAGTCTCGCGAATCATCAATCTGAAGGTTTCAAGCTTTTAAAATTCAATATATAACATTCATCATCATTGATATATAACATTTATCATCATTGATTCATTGATTTCAAAATTCAATATACATTTATCATCATTGATTCATTGATTTCAAATTTCAATATATAACATTTATCATCATTGATATATATCATTTATCATCATTGATTCATTGATTTTAAAATTCAATATATACAATTTATCATCATTGATATATAACATTTATCATCATTGATTCATTGATCACCATATAACTTTCATGAAGCATCATATTCATAATTCATAATGACTTGTAAACTTATAAATGCCAACTTCAAAGTTTCACCTTTCAAATTTAAACTTCAAACTTAAATTGTCATTAAATATATGAAAGAGTCAAGTTTCAACTGTTCAACTGTCAACAGTTATAAAAGATAAAAACTACTAGAAAATAGAAAAGACTAGTAAACAACAAATCTATTTTATCTATTGGCTGGCCCCTTGCCACGCCCACGAGAAATGTCTAATTTGTGCGAGCCATGAGGAAATGATGGTCTTCTAGTACTCTGAGGAGTACCATGTCCACGACCATGACTAGAAGGTAGAGGCTGAATCTGCAAAGGAACAATAGTTGGATATCGAGAACTGGCACTGGCACTGCTACTGGATGGTGGGATTGACCCTGTGTGTGGAGGTGCTGCTGATGCTTCATCATCATCCCTAAAAAGTTTTGCTTCCAATTGTTCCATATGTACCGTGCCATCCTCCAAATTATCATCCTCTGGGTTGTTGTCCCAGACTCTGTATGATTGATCCTCATATGCTCGATCATAGTAATGGCTCAACAACCTCAAGTTGTAATGCACATAAACCAAGCTTTCAGCTCGGATTTCATTCAGCTTGTTTCTTCTCACATTATTTATGACGCTGTAGGTGCTCCAACACCTCTCTACAGAAGAAGTATTCGCAACCTGTGAGAGAACTTTTTTTGCCAACTTTGGCAAAAGTCCCATGCCGCCATATGCTTCCCACCATGTGAGAGCATCAAATCTGTCTCTGTCTTACATTGCATGGAAAGAACCAAAGTTAGCAGTGCAACTAAAGTATTTTCCTAATTCAAGGCGCAATCTAGCACACTCGTCCCTGTCGGGTACCAACTTGTTTAATGCCTTCATGTACCCTTCTTGTACCTCTAGATCTGTGTGAGGTTTGATCCTAACCCCACCTCTAAGTGCAGGTTGGCCCAACCAAGATGGAGAGTAGTATTTTGGCATAAGGATATATGCCAAGGCATGTAGTGGAACATTGAGTTTATTCCATCGTGCACACACACAGTCATGAATCATAGCATACAAGTTGGGATCATTATCCTTAACAACATATTTTATTTGGCCCAACATGCTGTCCATCTACTCATAAACCTCCCCAATCACTGGTTTATCTGTATCTGCAAACCGAATCATGTGATAAATGGGCTTGGTGAAATTCAAAATTTCCCTCACACGTGCCCAAAACAAAGTGTCAAGGGCAGTCTCCTCCACATGTTCAAAACCTTGCTTGTCAACTATTGTCGCTGCCCTGTCCTTTAATACTTGCCAGTGTGGGCTTGATACCATTGCACCCAATGACTCTCTTACCTTCAAAAGGCGCCTGAAGGTGAGGTAATAGCTAGCAAATCTAGTCTTTGCTATCTTCAACAACTCCAATTTGGAGTGAGTACGGAAAAGCCCATGGGTATTGCTATGATTTGTAATAAATTTTATCATTTTTTTACCTCTCTTATACAAATCACCAAGCCATTTGAATTGAGGTTGTTTGTTTTTAATGATATCATGCATCAAAAGGTTCATTGTGTGAACCAAACACCCAAACCAAAATATGTTGGGGTATTTATCCTCAATAATTCCTCCTGCTGCCTTACAGTTAGCAGCATTATCAGTGATGACTTGTATGACATTGTATGGCCCAGTCTTTTCAATTATTGCAAGTAATGGTTCTGCAATGTTAATGCCGGTCTTGAATTTGTTTGAATAATCATATGCTGACAGGAAGATTGCACCACTAACCGACACAACCAAAACACTTATCAATGGCTTTCCTTTTACATTGGTCCATCCATCAGAGACAATGGACACCCCATGCTCATTCCACGAATTTGTCATTCTAGCCAAAGAATGGTTTATTTTATCTTTTTCATGATCAAGACCCACAGTTCTGGCCTTGTCATACCCAGGGCTCCTGTATCCTTTGGGGGCATCATTAATGGAAGAAACCATTTCATGCCAATAAGGTGAGCGAAGAACATTGAATGGCACCCCACATGCATATAGAAACCGGAAATTTTTTGAATCCACATCATTCCTACACCCTTCGTCAAGGAAATTGGATATGGTTCTACACCTTAATCTAGGTGTGCCACTGCCTCCATAACCACTGCCATGGGTGGAAGTTGATGGACTTCTTTGTCCATGATGTGATGCACCCGATGGTGTATAAGAATCAATGAAACCCCTAGATCTTTTAGATCTCTGTAGGGCAACCTCCTCTTCCTTTCTATATTTCTCTCTCTTTGTTGCTGGCACACTAACACAAATTTTGATTCCTAGATTTTTGTCTCCATCCCCTGGCATTTTCCCACAAAGGTGCCTTCTCGCACGGGTGTATGAACCATGGTATTCTTTATTGCAATGGGGGCAAAGAAATTTAGTGGTTCCACCACCTTTCCCTCCTTCCTGCCTCTGAACATATTTCCACAAAGGTCTCTGAGTTTGGTCTTGTCTAGTTGGGGTATCTGTGGCCTCATGTTCTCCACTCCCCCCTTCCTCCTCAGCATAATCCTCCTCCTCTTCAGGATTTTCATCAAATCCACCATAACCCACTTCTTCATCCTCCTCTTCTCTAATGTGCCTCTTTCTTCTAATCTCCAACACCATTATTACAAAGAAAGGAACCAGCATGATGAAAATCCCTAGCCATATAGCCATGATGTTTCAAGTTTCAAGTTTCTAGCCTGCAAAAAAAATGGAGAAATGCCAAATGGGAATAGGAAATGCAACATAGGAAAAAAACAATTCATTTTTTAAGTTTTCAACACAATAAAATGCAACATTCAGAAAAAAAAATCAAGTTTTCATTTTTGAACAACTTAAGAATTCATCCTAGAAAATACAAAACTAGATTAGAAGACCTACCTCTTTCTTGCAACCCTCCTCTTGCTCTCTTGCTCTTTCCTTGGCACTTCCGCAGCTCCGTTCTCCAACTCTTACTCCAAGCTCTCCTTCTCTCCAACTCTTGCTCCAAGCTCCTCTTGCTCTCACTCACTCAACTAAAACAATAAAACAAAATGAGGGGAGGGTGGGCTTTTATTTACCCAACCCTCCTCCTTCCCTCTCCAAAAAAAAATGAATTTTTTGTAGATTTTTTTTCACGCCGCCGGGGAGCGTTTTTTTTTTTGCCGGGGAGCATTCAGGAGTGAATGCTCCCCAATCGCTTTCGGCATTTAAAAAATGCTCCCGAAGCGTTTTTTTAATGCCGGAAGCGCTCAGGGAGCGTTCGCTCCTGAAAAGGCAGGGAGCATTTTTACAGGCTGGAAAGTGCGCTCCCGAAAACGCTCCCCTTAGGAAACGTTTTTGGGAGCGCGTTTTCGAGCGCTCCCAAAACGCTCCCGAACGGAGCATGTTTCGGGAGCAGGAACCGGGGGGGGGGTGTGAAGCTTCCCCGCAACCTTGGTCTAGACCCATATCATCAGGAAAGACATCCCACATCTTTGTCTTTCCCTTCAACCAATCCTCCCTCTACTTGTAGATGAGACGAAGGTTGGTGTGCACATACACCATTGTCTCCGCCCTAGACTGCTCAAGCCTGCTCTCCTTCACACTGTACAAATTCCCATATGCGCTCTAATTCCTCCCCAACAAGAGGATGAAGTCACCTGAGAGAAGAGCCTCATGGCTAACTGCTGTAGAGGAGGGCTTGTTGCCCCATGAGTTGCCCACCAAGAATAGGGCTTCTTAGCCCCCCTGTCTCGAATCACATCATAGCCTGCAAATCGCCCAGTGCCATTGGAAAACTCTGCAAAGGCATCCTTCACCTCATTAAGGGATGCCCTCTCCTGAAAAATCCTCCTGAATGCATCTTTCCTCCCCTGTGAGATTTCACTATCCATGTGAGGAGGGAATCTGCGAGAAGGTCCACCATTCATCCATTCATGGCTGTAGTATTTTGGGTTCAAGGAGTCATCCAAACAATGTAAAGGTGTGTAATTCTTGTCCCATCTGTTGACAAGAATATCCTGTATGCTGATGAAGAAGGCCTCTGGTGTTGTCTCATACTTTGAGCACTGACTTTGTAAAGCAATGGTCCTCATAGACTCAATCATGGAATCCCATCCCTCATAAACCTCTCCTAGGATGGGTTGGTCTGTATCTGCAAATCGAAGCAAGGAAATGCTAGGCTCCATGATCTAAATAACCAGATCTACCTTCTCCCACCAGATATCATCCAACACTGTGTCCTTCACTTTCTTTGAGGCTGCTTGATCCGTCTTTCTCCAAAAAGACGAAAACTTTGAAATAACCATGGCCCCAAGAGTGGTCTTGACCTCCATCAACCTCTTCAACATGATGAATGAAGAGGCAAACCGTGTATCCATAATCTTCAACAATGATAGATTGGTGTACTCCTTGTAGATAGTGAGGGCATTTGTATGGTTTTGTAGAAAGTTGTAGATATGTCGCGCATCCTCAATAATGGATCCAATCCAAAGCACATCAAAGGCAATAGATTTCAGTGCTAAGTTCAATGAATAGACAATGCAAGGTGTCCATAATATTTGTGGATATTTTGCTTCCACAATCATGCGAGCAACCTTGCAAACAAGTGCATTATCTGTAATGATTCGCACACAAGAATCGACACCTACATCTTCAATAATTTTAATAAATAACTCACCCATATGTTGTGCATCCTTGTACTGTCCAAGTGCATCCACTGATTCTGGACCATTCAAGGATGACACCATGAAGTTGATCAGTGGGTGGTGTCCTGGATCTGCCCATCCATCAGAAACAATGCTAACCTAGATGTTGGCCACGCTGATTTAATAGGCTCAAGAATTTTGTCCACCTCTTTCTTTGCCTCTGTCAACATTGTGGTTCTGAGCTTCTCTGACCCAGGGGGCACATACCCTGATGGAGCCCCATGACTAAGAGCTCGACACATCTCAATAAATAGAGGTGACCGTGCAACATTAAAGGATATGAAGTTCTGATAGAAAAAAAATGCAATGGTGAGATCAAGCTCTTCCCTTTTCTCTTTTTGAAAAATCTTGTCCATTGGACCAAGTGCAGTTGCCTTTCTCTTTGCTGATTGTCCCTTACTAAAACTCTCAAAAGGGAACTTGTTGCTGCTTTTCCTTAAGAATGGAAGGGTGTCATCATTCTTGTTTTGTTTTGATTTTGATGCCACAGTTGCCGCACCAACAAATGCCTCTTTCTCCAATTCCTTCCTCTGTGGCGATTCAACTACTCCACAAGCTGAAATGCCACAACCTGGCAAAGCCAACAAATGAGCTTTCACACAGAAATATGTGCTAGTGAAATGGGAGTTGCAAAAATTGCATTTCCATGAAACATTGCTTCCTCCCTTTGCCTTGTTGCCTGACCCTGCCTCTCTTGTCACATATTTCCACAATGGGTATTTGGGGTCATGAGTTTGTTTTCCCTGAACATTTGAAGTTGTTGTTGCAGTCTCACTTCCAATAGATGGAATACTTGCAGACCCTGATGAAATAGGGACAGGAGGGACGTCTCTAATGGGGACATTGTTCCCCTTTCTTTGCCCTTGCCTTGCTGCCCTTGATTGAGCCATGAATACTGTAAAAAATAAACAAAAATGACCAAATATATAAAACATATGCACATGCAAACACTAACAACAAACTAAATGCAAAAACATAGAAAGACAGTGCACTTACCGGATGCTCGAATCTCTTTGAAAACACTTCCTTTTTCCTTGCTGACCCTTACTCCTTGCTCACTTCACAAACAAACAACTGTGAGAAAGAATGAGAGAAACCCCACTTTTATAAATTAATCAACGCACCTTTTCGCTGTTCGAATCCGGTTGTACGGGATTCGATCATGTCTATACAAGACACGATTGGGATTCGACGTGTCTTGTACGAACACGATCGAATCCGGAGAAAATGGTACGAATCCGTACGTATCGTGTCTGATACGATGGATTTGGGACTTGTGGGCCCCACCCTACGAACCCAGTTTCTTAGGTTCAATCCTATTTGCTGAAGTTGACTGAAATCAGGAATAACTTTCTTGCCATTGGGGAAACAATAGCTGATCGAGAAATGGTTCTCACCGCACTTGGAGGTCTCCCCTCTGAATGGCATATATTCATCACGACCATTCTCAATAATAATGTGATTCCTGATTTTGATGAAGTATTGTCGAGATGCACTCAAGAGGAAACAAGAATGATGGAATATGAAAATGAACGTAATGCTGCCTTCATCGCTCGTGCTAAGAAGAAGAACAATGGTGGTCCGAGGAACCATGGAAGAGTGGGGGCCCAAGAAAAGAAAGGAAGATGTTACACATGTAACAAGCTTGGCCACTATGCTAGAGAATGCCCTAATAGAGGGGATTCTCACGGGGATGATGACAACAACACAAGAGGAATGGATATCAAAGGAACAACAGGTTCAAAGGAAAGAGGAAGGCTCCCTCTGGTCGTAATGGAAATGGGCACCCTTTCAAAAGGTCAAGAAATTCCTGGTATGAGGAATCTAATGTTGTTGATTATAAAAGAAATGAATTCATTCTTGTATCTGCCCTCTCTGTTGCATCTCCACCCGACACCTTGGATGTTTGGTTGATTGCTAGTGGTGCTTCAAGGCACCTCACTGGGTTTAAAGAGCGCTTTTTGATTTGATTGAGAAGGATACTAATCTGAAAATTATCCTTGGAGATAATGCCACCTATCCTGTGAAAGGGACAAGGATTGTGACCCTCCATCTATCTCAAGGTCAAGTCCTTCGCTTGCAAGATGTACTATATGTACCTGATTTGAAGAAGAACCTTGTGTCTATTTCGGCCATGGAAGACAAAGGTTTCAATGTGGCATTCGTCGATGGAAAGGTATGCATCTGGAAGAAGAGTTTCAAGGAAGCTCTCATGATTGGGTTTAGAGTTGATACACTCTACCAGGTTGGAGGAAGTCCTCTGGGGGCTATAACATGTGATACTATTCGTCAAACCAAACTATGGCATCAGAGGTTTGGACACCTTCATAACAAAGCCCTTCTCGAAGCAAGGAAGGTGGTGACAGGGATGCCCGAATTCAAAAAAAATCATGAAGGTGTATGTCAGGGTTGTGTCGGAGGAAAGCATACAAGGGGACCTTTCCCCTCAAGTGTCACAAAGACATATGATATCTTGCAATTGATACATTATGATCTGTCTGGTATGCTGCCCGTGACATCTTTGGGAGGATGTTCTTATTACATGACATTTATATATGACTTCTCTCGCAAGACCTGGATATATTTCTTGAAGAAGAAGGATGAAGCATTCATGTGGTTTCGTACTTTCAAAGCCTTGGTGGAAAATCAAACAGGGAAGAAAATCAAGATTTTGAGGACTGATAATGGCATTGAATATGAGACGAATGAGTTTAATAACTTTTGTAGAGAAGCTGGCATTAAGAGGGAGACCACAATCGTGTATACTCCTGAACAAAATGGCGTTGCTGAAAGAAATAATAGGACCATTGTGGAAGCTGCTCGTGCCATGCTATGTGACAAAGGTCTTCCGAAGTTTCTATGGGGAGAAGCTGCGAACACTGCTGTGTACATACAAAATCGATGCCCACATTCCGCTTTGCACTCCAAAACTCCCAAAGAGGTCTTCTCTGGTAAGAAACCTGACGTTTCTCATTTTAGAGTTTTTGGTTGTCCCGTCTACTTTCATGTACCGAAAGAGAAGAGAAGCAAGATGGATGCTTCTGGGAAGAAGGGAATGTTTGTGGGCTACAGTGAAACTTCGAAGGCTTATAAAGTCTATGTGCCTGGTCAAAGAGAAGTGGAGATTTGCCACGATGTTACCTTTGATGAAGATGCTTCCCTCAGGAATTTGATAAATCTTCCGAGCTCTGAGGAAGGTCATGATGTAAAATCTGGGAATCAGGAAGAACCGAAGGATGAGATGATGCCTGATGTTGAAGGACCGATGGACCCCATTGATCCACCTCCTTCAATGAATAGAAGACCCACATGGCTTCAGGATACTCTTGAAGATGCCGAGAGACATATGGCCCCAAGGGTGACATTCCGTGAAAGCAAGACGCCGAATAGATACCAAGGGTAATAGCAGCCATGAGTACAATCGTACAATATGAGCCTGAATCATTTGAAGAAGTCGTAAAGCATCAAGTCTGGAAGGATGCTATGCACGATGAGTGCGAGTCCATTATGAAGAATGATTTATGAGATGTGGTTCTGAGACCAAAGGACAAAGCTGTTGTCACGTCGAAATGGCTCTATAAGATCAAGCATGGATCTGATGGTTGTGCTGAAAAGTTCAAGGCAAGATTTGTTGCCCGAGGCTTCTCCCAAAAGGAAGGCGTAGACTATGATGATATATTTGCACCAGTGGCCCGATATACCACCATCTGCTCTATTATTGCCCTTGTTGCTACGCAAGGATGGAATCTTCATCAGATGGATGTGAAGACTGCTTTTTAGCATGGTTCGATAAAGGAAGAGGTGTATGTGGAGCAACCTTTGGGGTTCAAAGTCCATGATAGAGACTCTCATGTATGCAGGTTGAAGAAAGCCCTCTATGGGTTGAAGCAAGCCCCCAGGGCTTGGTACAAGAGGATAGATAGCTACTTGATGAAGTTGGGCTTCGCTCGAAGTAATGCTGATCCAAACCTTTACTTCAAGGTTGATAGAGAAAAGCCTTTCATTCTGGTTCTCTATGCGGACGATCTCTTCTTGACAGGTGCTGATCCTCTCATTCATCAGTGTAAGAGGGAGCTCGCTTCGGAGTTCGAGATGAAGGACCTAGGACTGATGCATTATTTCCTAGGCCTAGAGGTCTGGCAAAGACCTGGCGAGATTTTCCTCTCTCAAGGAAAATACATTGTGACGCTGCTGGAAAGATTTGGAATGGTGGACTGTAAGTCCGTGTCGACACCGATGGAGCTCAACTTTAAGAAGTTGAGTGGAAACGCTTGTGGGCCTATGCTAGCAAATCCTACCGAGTATCGTCAACTCGTAGGGGCCCTGATGTTCTTAGTGAACACCCGTCCGGACGTATGTTTTGCAGTGAACACTTTGAGTCAACACATGGTTGATCCTCATCACATTCACTGGGTAGGTGCAAAGAATCTGTTGAGATATCTTCGGGGCACAATAAACCATGGGCTGAGATACACTGCCGGGAGTTTGAGACTCCATGGATATACTGATGCTGATTGGGCTGGTAGTGTGGTGGATCGCAAGAATGCATCTGGATGCTGCTTCACACTTGGGTCTGCTTTGATATCTTGGATGAGCAGGAAGCAGAAGTCGGTAGCTTTGAGCACCGCTGAGGCCGAATACATTGCAAAGAGTATGGCTTGTTGTGAAGCTGTTTGGTTGCGAAAGCTCTTCAATGAGCTGTTCGGGCATGTGCTAGATACCACCATTATCCTTTGTGATAACCAGAGTGGGATTCATTTGTCAGAGAATCCCTTGTTCCACGATCGATCCAAACATATTGATATTAGGTACCACTTTATCTGGGATATTGTATAGCGAGGCGCCGTAAGGCTCAATCATATAGGAATTGATGAGCAAGTCGCGGATATTCTCACAAAGCCCTTAGGGAAGGTCAAGTTCCTAACCTTCCATGAGAATCTTGGAATCGTGGAACGACCCTATGCTAAGGGTCTTGTTGGACGATGAGCTCAGGGAGCTCCAGGGGGCTTTGGGGATAGCTTCTTGGAGGTATAAGCAACCACAAGGCTAGGCTTGCCGAACCTTTTTGGTGCGCTTCTGCCCCACCGTTATGATATTGAGTTGGTTCACCTCTCTTTGATCTGTGCCCCATATGCATCCTACCCATGGGGTCCCGGACTCATGGGAAGTACCTCTCATCTTGGCCAATGAGGTGGGAAAAGATAGAGACCAGTAGCAAGACCAATGGACGCATCGGAGATTGCCGTATTCTCTATGTCTAGGATGGCACGTGTCCAACCACTTGATTTGGGATCAAGTCTAGTGAGGTTTCGGACCTCCAACTGACTTCGGGTCAGTTAAACTAACTTCGGGTTAGTATGAGACTCCTTTGAGTCTTATAAGGGTTTCAGACCTCTGAGCTGATTTTGTCAGCCGGGAGTGATGTCTTTGTGACTCACCTTTTGTTCTGAAATAAAGAAGCCAGCAAAGCAAGTTACGATGGGATGATGTACGATGTTTGGATGGCACAGGTGGATGGAGTTCTCCCTAGTTGAGAGGGAGTGTTAATTTTGGGCAACTACGTCCAAACTCCATGTTGTACTGCTTAGATGACGATGCCAATATTTTTATTGGATTCCTCTTTCAAAGAGGTGCAAGATTGATCTAAAGATCATCTTGATCAGATGAGCAGAACATTTATTTTGAATTAATTCCACTTATGTGCAAGATCGGCCAGAATTATAATATAGGCTTGGAGCCCCAATAGATGTGTCACACACCCTCACAGATGGATATATATTGGTCAATCTTGGAGGTCATTTTCACGATCACTTATCACTCACTTCTCTCTTGTGTCTGATTAGTTTGATCATCATTTGGAGGCTTGTCTTCTCTCACACATGGGAAAACAACAGCTAGGGTTTCATCTCTGTTCTAGGGTTTTTAGTGCAGCTTTGACCAGTGTTGACCAAAGTCAACGCTTGGTCAACTTGACCTCAAACTCTCCCAAAATTTCGATTTCTGCAGTCCGCATTTTCTGGCACAAAAACCGAGGCTAGACGTTGACCTTTGACCTTGCTGCATTGACTTTTTGTTACCGCTGTTCTGTGTTGACTGGACAACGTTGACTTTTGTTGACTTTGGGTTGATTGTTGTAGAGCTATCTTGAGGGTTGTGTGACACTTCTGGTTGGATGACCGTGAGGAGACTTTGCTGGTTGAAGCATCCTGTTGACAGCCGTAACGCACCACAACGCATATATTTCGCTGATCAAGTTTAGTGTATTTTTGGCTTGTCTTCCGTTGATCTATTGGTATGTTCTATCAGCGTTTTGCCTTCATGTTTATGTGATTGCTATTTGATATTGGGTTTAAAGAAAAGTTGCATCAAGCATAGAACATCTACGAAAATTACAGTAAGCTTGTCTAGTGCTACGTAGAGGGGGAAGAAGAGGACCTGATTTGACATTTTAGACGGCCATGGCAGCTCACGAGCTTAGAGATCAGGACGGGTTGGAGGGAGCCTCCAACTACGTGATCTGGAAGGCAAGGATCACTTGTCTTCTAGATGAATACGATCTCAAGCTCTTTGTGACGAACACGATAGATGTCGCTACAGATCCAGATCAGTTGAAGCAGTACAAGGCTGATATGGCGAAGGCAAAAGGGCTGCTCCTGGATGGAGTCAAAGATCACATAATGTCCCATATAGTCGACAAAGATACTGCCATGTAGATGTGGGAAGCCTTGGCCACGCTATATGAAGGATCTTCCAAGCAGCGAAAGATGTACTTGGAGCAGCAACTGAGGATGGTGCAGAAGCAGAAAGGGGAGCGTATTTTTCCATTCCTGTCGAGTTTTCAAGAGATTCATGACCAACTTGCAGCAGTAGGGTCTACTCCTTCTCCTACAATGATGGTGAGACTGGCATTGAATGCAGTCACTGATGATTGACAGGCATTTGTTCAGAGCATCCTGGGCAGAGCAACCTTGCCAGGCTGGGAAGAGATGTGGGCTGCTCTTCAACAAGAAGAGTTAAGGAGAGACTTGGTCAAGTGCAAACTTGATGGTAGTAGTGGCAGTGGATCGGAAGGTGAAGTAGGAGAAGGGATAAAATCCAACCCTTGTATCCAAAGGGCAGCAGGAGCAGCAAAGACATAAGAAAGACGTCTCGAAGATCAAGTGATTCAAGTGTGGTGAACTTGGTCACTATGCTTCCCAATGTCCTTTGAAGCAAAATGACAAGGACGAGAAGCACGATTCGAAGGCTGCGACCGCGAAGATCGATGAGGATGAGTACGCGATGAGTGCCCATGCATCTCCAGGAGCGAGATGGGACGATATTGAGCTGTAAGTTCGCAAGAACTTCATTTGGGCAGGATCCTTGAGGAGTCCACCTCTCAGATCATACCTTGCTACGGGTGCCCAAGATCAACAGTAGCAGGTTGGAGGAGTCTTCAATCAGTGCAGAGGAGTGCATAAATGACAGATGCAGTAGTTTGCATCGCTAACATATGAGAAGCGTAGAGCAGAGTTGTAGCAACGCAAAGGGATGCAGTACAAAGCAACAACAACGCAGTGCTTCAAAGGGACATCGTGGGACTAGCAACAGTCAGTGTTTTAGCATCGAGATGCATCCTAAACAATTGTTTAGATTCATGGATGTTTTTCAGTTGCTTCTCTCAACAGCTGAGTTGCAGTGCAGTGTTAGCAGTGGCAGTGCTAGCAGTAGATGCAACATTTGAGAGGGAGTTGCAGTACGAATGTAGCGTTGATCGTGGCAGGGTCAACAATAGTACAACTGCAGTAGCAAAGTAGTGATTGATGGGCAACATGTCAGAAATCATTAGCGTAGGGGGAGATGCTTCAGAGTCAGAGCAGTGTGCGACAGGGCATATCTGTTAGAGCACATTCCTCGCTAAGAGGGAGTGTTGATTTTTGGTAGCATCGGATGTGCTCTAAGTCTCAAACTTTGTGGAGAGGCTTATACACATGCAATACAGATAACCCATAAATTGTTTTGGGCAATTCCACCCATAAACAATTTTATAAGAAAAATTGATTATTTTTAATAAGGACCCGAAGTCTAACTTAGGAAATTAAAATAATGAATGAGTATTAATGTACACTGTGGGTGAAACTTCTATAAAAAGCAAATCAAGTCTAATATAATCTTAGCCATTGATTGGAGATCTAATCTCGGCTGTTGAAGTCTCAACGAGAAGACTATAAAGGAAGACTTGAGGGTCATTTGTAAGATACACTGAAAGGATCAAGTGATTGAATTTTCTGACGGAGCAGTGCTCGGATGAAAACTTCAATCTAAGTGATTTTTCGACGCAGTTGAGGGGTAGAGACAGTTTTGGCAGAAGGATCTTTTTCGAGCCAAGGATCAGCAACAGAGAGGCAGAGGAAGACAAAGAGGAGGTTGCGCAGAGTTCCGAGTGAATGACATAGCACCCAGAAGGGATGACGCAGGGCCACGTAGGCCCGACGTAGAGGGAGCACAGTTCTTCAGCAAAAAGTCCGATTTCAACTGGGGAAATCCATATCTGAGTCGGGAGGGCTGGATCGATTTCCGGAAGGGCTGAAAGATCACGCAGAAGGGGAGTTCCAGATCTGACCCCACGCAGGCCTATGCAGCTATTGCACAGAGGCAGCTGGAGTTTCGTTAGTTCAACTACCGGATCAGCAGAGACTTGCAGAGTGAGGTATACTCATTGATTTCTTTCTTTGTCAGTATTCTCTGTAACTGATTTTTCCAATGAGACAATCAAAGTTGTATCCAGTTTCAATGCTGTTTAATAAATAAAACCCTCAGATCTGCTGCACCGGTTTTCCCGCATTGGGTTTTTCCGGGGACGTTTGTCCAAAAACAACAGTGTCTTGTGTGTGTTATTTTTCTTGCTCAGATTTCTGTTTTCACAAATATTTTTAAAGGGTGAAGGCTGCTTCAGTAACTGCTTCGATATTTTAAGAAGTAATCTTTAAATAACTTGTTAAATTCGATTTGCAAGTAGGAGAAGTAGTTCAACGTGTTGCAGTAGGGATTCCATATCTAGATCTTGGAACTTTCACAATTTATAGATAAATTCTGCTAATGGCTAGTTAGCTTGATCCTCGTCAAAGTAATCTCTATCATTGATAAAGATTTAATTATCTTTTAATCATCACCATCAAAATTATTTATTTTTGAGGAAAATTCGATTTTTTCATTTAATTCATTTTTAATTAACTCAAAATTAATTATTTTGAGTTAATTTCCTCAAAAAATTGACTTTGACTTAACCACCAAGGTCCAAGGGTCCAAAATTTCTTGAAATTTTCAATATACCCTTGGTGGAGTACCTTCAAAAATTAATTTCTATAGAACCCACAAATTTTTAATTTGGAGAATTTATTTTTCCTAAGACTTAACTTTGACTCTAATTAATTAAATTTCTAGTTAAGATTTTTAATTTATTTTTCCCAAAAAAATTTAATTAATTAACACATGAGGGGATTAATAATTTTTTTCAACCCTCTAATATTTTAGCACCATGGCTAAAATATTATTTACATAAGATAATTAAGTTTAACCCATGTAGGGGGAACACTCGTTCGCTATAGACCATCAATTATTTTCCCAATTCTGCGACTCAAATATGATCCAGTAGACCAAGTGATTTGTAATAAAATAATTTAGCCAACTGGCTAAAATTACTCCCAAATCACTTTAGAAAGACTCGATTAAAAAACATTAGGACTTACCTAAGGTCTTGATAACAAAATCCACCCTAGCTTTGAGGTGAGGTTGGAGGGAAAAACTTTGCCAATCATTTCTGTCTAGAAACACAGATGAATCAGTGAGACGAAAAACCTCCTAGGATAAAAATTGTCATCAAAATAATAGACTTACCTAGGTTGTTAGTTACATTATGGTCTTACTAAGATCGTTTACATAACATGCAGAATGGGTTTACAACTTTAAGAAACTGAAGACTAATGATGAAATCCTGGATGATCTGAATGATGAAATCCATTTTGTGAAAAAAGGGGTGTATTGCTATAGGGTTGTTGACACAGAGTGGTCAACATGTACTATGTAACTTTCATTGATGATTTCTCCCGGAAGACATGGATTTATTTCTTGAAGACCAAGGATGAAGTCTTCAATAGGTTTTGGGAATTCAAGGTAGAGGTGGAAAATTTTACGAGAAGAAAAATCAAAATTTTGAGGTTTGATAATGGTGGAGAATATACATCCAAGTTATTGCCTTTTGCAGGGATACCTGAATTAAGAGGGAGTTGATGGTTCCCTACAACCCTTAACATAATGGAATTGCTGAGAAAAAGAACATGACCATTATGGAAGCTGCAAAAACCATGATTCGTGATGAAGACCTAACTATGTTTCACCTAAGTTTCTATGGGGAGAGGCCTCTAAGACAATTGATTATGTCCAAACCAGAAGTCCTCAACGAGTTGGGAATAAGACTCCTGAAGAAGTATTCACATGTGAGAAGCCAAAAGTTAGACATTTGAGGATCTTTGGTTGTCCTGTATACGTTCATGTGCCCAAGGAGAAGAGGAGCAAGCTGGAACCTTCTAGAAAGAAGGGAACATTTGTGGGATACACTGAGACATCGAAGGCCCACAAAATTTATGTTCCAGGACAACGAAAATTTGAGATTAGTAGGGATGTTACTTTTGATGAGCATTCTGCCTTCTGAAAGTCCAAAGAATCACACTTGGACCCACCAAGGGTCATTGTACCTGAAACCAGGAAGATACCAACATGGCTTGAAAGAAGATTATAGGATGTATAGGGACATGCATTACCCCATGGGACTTTCAGGAAATCCAAAAGTGTTAAGAAATATTTAGGATATGCAACATTCACGAGCAAGATAATTGACTTCGGTCCATCCAACTATGATGAAGTAGTAGGTCAACAAGTTTGGAAAGATGCTATGTTAGAAGAGTACCAATCTATTATGAAGAATGATGTATGGGAAATCATGCCGAGACCTAAAGGGAAGTCAGTGGTGACTTCCAAGTGGATATACAATATCAAGCATGTAGTTGATGCCAACATAGACAAGTACAAAACAAGATTCGTTGCTAGAGGGTTCTCCTAGAAAGAGGGAGAGGATTATGATGACACATTTTCTCCAGTTGCCAGGTACACTTCTATTAGATCTATTATTGTTATTGCTTCCATTGCAGGTTGGAAATTACATCGAATGGATGTCAAAACTGCTTTCCTTAATGAAGTGATTGAGGAGGAAGTATACATAGAACAACCTCAAGGGTTTGAGGTTCTTGACAGAGAGACTCATGTTTGCAAATTGAAGAAAGCTTTATATGGACTCAAGCACGCACCTCAGGCTTGGTACTTTCGGATCGATGCATATTTGATGAGTCTTGGTTTTACTAAAAGCGATTCTGATGCAAACCTATACTTTAGAATTGTTAAAGATGAGCCTGTGATTTTGCTACTATATGTTGATGACTTGTTTTGAACAAGAGCAGAGGACCTCATTGTCCAGTGTAAGAGGGAGCTGATTTCTGAATTCGAAATGAAGGATCTTGGTTTAATGCATTATTACTTGGGATTAGAACTGTGGCAAAAGCCGAGTGAAATTTTCTTGGTCAAGGAAAGCATATTGTTAAGATCCTTAAGAGATTTGGGATGATGGATTGCAAGTCCATGGATACTCCCATGGTGACTAATTTGAAGAAGCTGCAAGACTCTGATTTTGACTTGGTTGATCCATTTATGTATTGTCAACTAATTGGCTCATTAAACTATCTAGTTAACGCCAGACCTGATTTGCTATGCAGTCAACATCCTAAGGCATTGATATAGGATCAAATGAAGAAAGGGAAGATTCGGTAAGTTTGGTCCTCATAAGAAAAGGAGAAACATGGATAAGATACAATGCTATGGATGTAATGAACTTGTGCACTATAAAAAGGATTGTCCCAAATCTAATAAGGACAAGAGGAAAAAGGAAGAAGCCCATGTTGCTAGAGAAATAGAAGAACTAGATTCAAAGAAACCTAAGAAAGAAGAAGTGAATTATCTCTGCTATGATTGAGATCATCTTCTTCTTTAAGATGTATCTGTCGATTGTAAGATAGTATGATAGGAAGCATTGTATATTAGATAGATACATCACTTTAGAATTGGAATAATGATGAAAGCATTGAAGAAGGAGCACTCGTCTGTAGCACATTGATAACCATGCTATGGAAATAGTGGCTCTTGGGAACCTCACTAAAAACAACATTTATAGAAGGCAATCATCAAGATCAAGTGTCATCATTCAATAATCAATATGGAAACATGTGCTGACATTTTCTAATGGAATGCTCTTTGGATTCACTAGTTAGAAATAAAGAAAAAGGTTCTGTAGAGAATTCTAACTTGCAGAATTCTGGGATAAGATATGATGACATATTGATGAAGTAGGTCAAGAGAATGAAACTTTTCGTTCTAAGGAAAAACTGCCGCAGGATGACTCAAAGGAAAAGATATGAGGTACATGTAAATTTATGCTTACATTGGATGCTATGAAGTCTTGTCATATGGTTGCAGGTAGTATACTTCTATCTTCAAAAGTATGAACAAAAGGAAACTATAATTTCTTGTGATGCATAGGTTGCCAAAAGGCATGATCCACATCGGATGAAATCAACATAATATATCCTCATATAGAATATGAGGTGGTTATACACAGTCAAGGAGCTGCATACTTAAGCTCTTGGGAATGAAATAAATTGTGTGGAAAAAGAAAGAAAGAGTTTGTGAGAAGTGAAACCATGATCAAAAGAAGTCAACATCCAAGGAAGCCAAGGAAACTTGACTAGGAGATCTCCTGGAAAGATATGTAGACTTTGATAGAAGTCTGGAAAAGATAAAGACCCTTGACAATACATATCTTTAGGAGATGTGTCAATCTGTAACGAAGGATCCTGATGCCTACAAGAAGATTTCATGATGAAAGATCATCACTAAGGTAACTTTTGATTTAAAAGTTCATATTTATAATTAAATAATATTTGATGAGCTTATGCAGGGCTGCCAAAAGGAAGCATATACCTTCCACAAGTTGATAACCATATGGCAGGATGAAAGATCCTTGGAAGAAGTATGGTTCGAAAAAAAAACAGCTTGGCATGAAGGTCGACTAGATGTGAAGATTGATGGATCACTTTTTGATAGAAGACAAGACTCTTGGATGAAAGCGATGGATGATCTTGTACCCTATGGAGATATCCCAAAGGTGAAGACTCCTCAACAACAAAGAAAATTCATGACATTAAAGGAAGGAGTTCTTCATGAGCAATTGGTTGTTTTCATCATTGCTGCTGCAAGTCCGTGATTAAGAGGGAGCATGGTTATAAGTTTCTTACTTGGAAGAAACTTGGTAATTCCTAAGTCGAGAGGGAGCTTAGGTACATTCCTTGTATAGGAATGAGTATGTCCTTCCTAAACTAAAAGGAAGTGATGGATATGATTCTCTAATTCATGTGTCATGCACTAGACCAGGACTAACCGTCGTAAGTCTTAGTGAAGGCCATGAAGGAGAGAATGGATAGACACATCATTCTGGTCTTCACCTAGGAAGGCAGAATGGAGGATTGGGTAATCATCTGACATTCGATACTCTTTAGGGGATGTATTAGGGCATCCAATATAAGAGTAGTCGTGGAAGGACCAATATTCTTGGAGGATTGGGAATCCAAGATAAGAATAGTGCTGGTGGACATATCCTAAGTGAACCCGAGTGGGATATGATCCAAGAGAGACAATGATGAAGGTGCCTATTCATCATTGGTCTTGCTAAGCATTGGAGCTCAAAGATCTCGTGGAGAGATGGAGCTGTTAGTCGAGGCCTTGCACTATGACAATGCTGGTTGATATGATGCTATACAGATGGGATTCCAATCCAATTCTTCTTATGAGATTCTTCAGATTGGGAGTGACCATGTACGATTATGAATACCTCCCTAGTTAAGAGGGAGTGTTGAAAAATATAACTAGGTTCGGTCTTCATAATGACTTGTAATTATGAATTTATGTAATGAATAAGACAAAGACAATAAAATGTATTTTGTAATACTTGCATAATGGGTTTCATGAGCGAGGAGTTTTTATTATAGGTCAAAGACTTCTTCTTGATGTCTTTACGGGTTTGTCATCTTGTCATAAATATATAATTTAGAGTCATGTATATGAAGTGCTGTTACACTTGTAAAAGGGCAAATAATGATGTAAATATATGCTCCAAACCCTTGTCTCTATGCTCCATGAAGGTCGGCTCAAAGTATGTTGTATATACCCCTTGGTGAAGTCGGCCTACTCATATAAGATCATGTCGGCCTAGAGCAGAGACATTCACTATATAAAGAGTGAACTGCGGTATCATTTGAGGACAAGTAATTCGGATCATGTTTGAAATAATGTGCGGATTAAGGGTCTTTTATTTGTGCATAAACATAAGGTTAAACAATGAAGAGGAGAAGGGCTTATCTAGCCCTGTCTTAAGTCTGTATCTACCTCGCATATTTCAGGTAGGCCGAGGGCTACCTGGTCTCTAATACAGTGCAGAAAAGGTCTCCATACAGTGTGGAAGCAGGTGACTTGGAAATGAAATAAGGAAGGCTGTAAGGAGTAATAAGGAGACTAAGATCAATGCGGAGGAGAGGCAGTGCTAGCCTTTGTCATTCTCACTCTCTCGCATAGACTCAGTGATATGCACAGCATGAAGGAGAAGACATCACAACAAAGAAAAGGAGATCTCGGACTAGGGCAGCAATGGTGCTGGAAGGCAGGCCGAGGAGAAATCTCTAGGAGGCTAAGGTCAGTTCAAGGAAGGGCAGGAAGGAGTTCACTATGTAAAGCTAGGAACCAAGTTTTCCTAGTGTTGGTGCAACATGGTGCCAAAAAGCAAGATCAACATAAGGAGCCTAAAAGAGCAAGTGACAAGGGTCTTGGAGGCATATTGGTGTCAAGGATCTTTGTCATGGTCTTGGTACTCGTCAATTGATGATCTATAAGAAGAATAATTATCGGGTTTTCCTCTCCAAGAGGGAGAAGTTTTGGACATCGCTGGAAAGCCTAAATATTGTGTCTCTTGTGCATTTGATTATTGACTTGATGAAGAACGTAATAATCTAACGAAGATAAGGTTTAAGTGAAAGAAACATAACGAAACCACGAGTAATTATCATGAAAGAGAAATTTTAATAAAAGCCCTAATTTCTCAACAAAGATCTCAATGGGTAAACCTTAAAAATTTTGCATTATTTTTGCAGAACATAAAGGTCAGAAAAAGCTTTCGAACCAGATAAAAACGATCATCTCCCTAGCTCCTGATTTGTGAAGAAAAGGGGTCCAAATACTAGAGAAGAGGATGACCCTTTTGGACTTTGGCTAGGAGAAAGGAAGAGGCTCAAAATTTTCATTTAAATTTTGCCAAATTTGATATGAGCAATTTCCTAAATTTTCGCTAAATTTGCAGGATGTCAAACCAGGAAATAGACTCTCACACCAGGGAATGAATCTCAGCTTCTTAGGGCTCTCGGTCAGAGAAGAAAGGAGTTCCGAATGTCTGCGACTTTCAAATGATGAATTCCTTGTTAAAAATTCCACTGGAAAAATCCCTCTAAAATATTTGATTTTTGTGGCAAAATTTTTAGGATTAAATATTTGACACCAAGAGCAAGAATCCAACCCTAAAGAGGTTGAGGCTTGGTGAATTTGTGCCCAAATTGTTGACAACCTGCCAAAAAAATTTACAAATGAATTTATGAGCCCCCAAATAAAAATAAAAATCTTTCTTTTAAAGGGCAAGAAAGGGCTTTTATGCTTGCAACTTCACCAATAATTACCCGGTCTGCAAAAATATATGAAACCCCAAGTCAGATCTTTAAAGATATATTGAAAAAAATTATTTAAAAATTTTATGAGTTGAAACCCTTATGAAAAATTTGATTTTGGACCAACGAAGGGCCAAAAAACCCTAGCAGCCTAAAAAATGATGGACGACCTTGTAAAATTTTCGATTTGTCTTAGAACCCTAGCCATCCAGATCAAGTGAGGATTTGGCTAAAAAAAATTGATTTCTCTTTTGAATTTGGAATAAATTCACTAGCAAATATATTACAAATAGATTTATACCGAACCCTTTACCCATCTCTTCAGATAAGAAAAACCCAAAAATGTATATACAAGATAAATACAATTATATACAAGGGTCTAAGAAAAATATTTACAAAATATTTACATATTTACAAAAAAAATAAAAAATAAAGCTCTTCAATAGCAGATTTTCAAAATATGCATAATGCTAACTGAAGCGTATGAGGACACCTCCAGCATTTGATTAGATGAAATAGCTCTTACGAGTAGCAGATATTCAGTAAGAGTACTTTAGAACAAATGAGATAAAATTTAAATAGGTGATCTTGGTAGAGCAAAGGCAAGAAACTCCCTTCAAAGTATTGTTATGATGAGGCTTTAGAAGTCCCACTATGGTTTCTTAGTCTTCGTGCTTCAAGTAGTTGGTTCGTTAAGTTAAAACAATACCTGGAATTTGATTCAAAATTTTTCTACAAACGCTCGAAAAATTCGTTAGATCTAGATGGGATTGATTCACATAGTAAAAGGGAAGTATAGAGGCCAAACAAGGATCCAATAGACCTGCCCAATCATCAATGCTTTCTCAACCCAAATAATAGTGCAAGATACCTGTACACTAATAAATCTCGAAGGCATGTGGAAATAACAACATTAAAATTGAGTAGAACTTTAAGCTAAAAACCAAAATAATTTTACCATAACAGGTTGAAGACATACACACATAGCTTTGCCCCCAAAGACTTTGATTTTATTGTTCAGAAAAAATTACAGAGCTTCCAAGTCCAATTACACAATCCAAAGATGTTTTAGTGAGGAGCCTTAGGCTTCCTTATTTAGAAAACAACGAGATCTAGATCCCTCTCCATGTGGAAAATGGCTAGGTCCAAAGAAGTGCACAAAATTGACTCGATCCCGGAGAATAACAGCTAGTTGAAGCTTGATCTATGCCAAAATCAAATCCTGTCCCTTGATCTAGAAGATGAAATTCGAATTTGTTGATAAAGCCCTTTTTCCCTGGTCCAAAAAATATGATTTTGAACTTTATTCCTCAAAAAATCCCTTTTGACTTCACCATCTTGGTCCATAAATTCAATTTTTCTTAAATTTTTTTTTTCCCTTGATGGAGGACCTCAAAAAAATTAATTTCTTTTGGACTCACAAATTTTTGAGGGGTTATTCTCCTTGGGAATGAGTCTTTCACATTTATTTACCTTGGGAATATCCACTTTCTCCAAAATTCATTTTTCCACTTGGAGAGAATTTTTATTTGCTCTCATTTTTATTTTTTGACAATTTTCTAGTAATTTTTTGGCAGAAAATTAAATTAAATGACTCCAGAGGGGATTGAATGCATATTTTCACCCTCAAAGTGGGTCTAAAAAATATTTAGGCGATGATGTCTAATTATGAGTAATCATCCACCCAAAATATTCCTAAACAACATTTTTTACATCAAGTATTATATTGACATCCCATATAGAAGGGGAATTTTAACAATTAAAACATGACCTCTAGACACAACCAAATTCCGCGACACAAGACAGATGATTTAGTATGATAATTAGATAGATTCTATAACACTAGGAGTCACCTAAGACCTTACCATCAAGCCACACTCTAGATTTGGGGTATGTGTGGGAGAAAAACTTTGCCGATTATCTGAGTTCAAAAACGCAAATAATTGGCAGAGGGTAAATAACTCCCTAGAGGGAACTCTTTGCTAAGAGTCATAGTCTACCTGGATGTTTTTACATGGCTTTATAGTCATACTAGAATCATTTTTACAATGATGGCCCTTAGGGCTACATAATTTGGATTACAATGCTGATAGATGATGATGATCTTTGACTATTTGAACATGATGGACTGCTTTGAAAAAAATGTATGCTTCTATAGGGTAGTTGACACGAAGTGGTCAACTAGTTGTTAGGAACTATCCACTCCCTCTTGGTCCCTGCCTCCCTACAGACATCATTGAAGTCCTTGAATGCATACTCCTCCATTATCTGACCTCAAAACCTTGATCTTCTTCCTTGTCAAGTTCTCTACTTGAGCCCTGAATTCTTAGAACCTGTTGAAGGCCTCATCCATTTCTTCTGGATGAAATCATTAATAAATGTCACATAGTACAATAAGCCACCCAGAGGTGATACTGTCATCGGTCCACATACATTTGAATGTACTAGATCCAAGATCCCCTTAGACTTACTATCACTTCTCGGAAAAGCTCCCTTGGCATTTTAACTAAGTGCACAACCCCTGCAAACACCCTCATGCTCTGCTTGGAGCTATGGAAGACCTGTAACCATCCTCCTCAATGCTGACAAAGCTCTGTAATGCAGGTGAGCAAATCTCCGATGCCATAACTCACATAAACTGATACTATCATTTTAACCAAGTGCACAACCCCTGCAAACATCCTCATGCTCTGCTTGGAGCTATGGAAGACCTGTAACCATCCTCCTCAATGCTGACAAAGCTCTGTAATGCAGGTGAGCAAATCTCCGATGCCATAACTCACATAAACTGATACTATCATGTACCAATTCCTGGTCTGGATGTTCTAACAATCTGTACAGTCCTCCCTCTCGAACACCAATCACTTCTACTGAGTCTATGCTTGAGCCATTTGGCCATACAAGAAACCGATCATCTACAAATGCAACTCTGTAACCTCTATCCTCCAACGTTGAAATAGAGAGTAGGTTCTTCTTCAATCTTGGGATGAACACTATGTTAGGTCCCTATATTACTAGTGTAGTCCCTTATTGTTGTTAGTGTAGCCCCCTTATTGTTATTGTTGTACCCCTGTAGTTCCCATATTGTTATTATTGTGCTACATAAAACCCCACTATTATTATTGTTGTACCCCTGTAGTTCCCATATTGTTATTATTGTGCTCCATAAAACCCCACTATTGTTATTGTTGTGCCCTTACATTATTATTGTTAGGTCAGCTAGGATTATATTGTGACCCCATGGACTCCTATATTTAGAAAGGAGGTTTTGTCATTTGAATCATCCAAGAATTGTTCATTTATGTAATGTAAAGGACGCTGCCCCCTCGAAGTGGCTGATTTCTAAGACATTGATCTCTCTTTTCTTCTATTTTTGGAGCTGGTTTCATAACATTTGGAATTAGAGCTTTGGATTCTAGGGTTTCGCTGCTTCAAACAGGTCATCGTGGCATTTTGGCTATAATTTTTTTTCTACGAAGGTTCAAAAGCTAAAAAAAAAACCATTTGCAAAGAAATCATGATGAACGACGTGTAAAAATTTCAGATCTTGGTTTGCAATATTTTCAGAGATATGATCTGTGGAAGATAGGTTTTTGCAGACTCCCGAATTTCATCTCAAAGGGGTGACCTTGGGAAAATCGTCATAACTCCCACTGAGCATCGGATTGGAATTTTGTAAAAAGTTTCCGAAAGTACACGGATTGTAGTTTACTTTGTATCAATTTCAGAGTCGAAGGAGGAAACAGTGACATGTGGCACACCGTACAAGTTCGCTCTACTGAACCACTCCATAATTAGGTCATTGCGGGAGATTAGGCATATCCTTGCCTTGAAGAATCCAAATCAGGTTAGACCTGTGGCATTGAAAAGAAGATTCAAAGGGCTACTAAAGGACTGAAGATAAAATCTCGTGGATCCAAAATTCCAGAGATACATCAGTTTCAATATCGAGCTCCTAAAAGCAAAAAAATGTGTTTATTTTATTTTCTAAATTGCATAAGTCTTGTTTGAAAATCAGTTTGAAGTGATTCCAAGGGCATATTGAAGCATAGATATCAGTATTGGGTTATAAAATGGCCCCTAAAAAGAATTCAACACCCATTAAGCCCTCAGAAGGCTCTACTATGACTCATGAAGAAGAAGTGCAACATGATACATCAAAATTACAAGACCAAGTGCACTAAATTTCACTCTCGCAAAGAGCAACAAAAAATGAAATGGAAGTTTTGAAGAAAGGCGTGGAAGCTAAGATGGATGGTTTGAAGAATGGCATGGAAGCTAAGATTGATGACATGGAAGCTAAGATAGATGAAAAAATGAAAGACAACATGGAAGACATGAAGAATGATCTAAAAACAGACATGGAAGGTTTGAAGGAAGGTTAGACAGAGTTGATGCAAGAAATGATTCCTAGTGGCAAAAAGGTAGTATAGGAAACTCATGATGAGAACAAAATAAATGTTAATCGTGATTTCATAAACTCTAATGTTGGATTGAAGACCCACCATATTCCAAAGATCGATATGAGGAAGTTTGATGGCAAGGATCTCATAACATGGATACTACAGATGGAGCAATATTTTGATCTCCATAATGTGCAAAACACACAAAAGGTATGCATTGGAACTTTACATTTAGAACAAAATACATTTGTATGGTATCGATGGCTTTGCTCTTGTAAAAAAATTGTCACTTGGTCAATTTATACAGAGGAAATGATAGCACATTATGAGGATACAAAAAGCAACAACTTCTTTAGCCAATTGATAAATCTCAAACAAAAGGGTTCAATGGTGGAGCACATTGAGGACTTCCAAAAATTGAATATAAGGGTAACAGATATTCCAGAGGAACACGGTATTGATGTCTTCATAGGGACTTTAAAGGATAACATCCAACATGAGGTTCGCCTTTGGGAACCTGATTCATTGGAGAAGGCATTCAGGTTAGCAAGAAAAATTGAAAGTAAAATTATGGCGACAAGGAAGCCTACCACTCACATCTATAAAGATGGAAGTGTTGCTACTCCTAGACTTCAACAACCTACAAGGTTGACACCACAACAATTGGAAGAAAAAAGAGCAAAAGGGCTTTGTAAATACACTGAAGGTCATAAGTGTGCTAAGAAGAAATTATTTTACATAGATTGTGAAGAGGAGGAAGAAAATGAACAAGAGACTTCAAAAGAGGAGGATATACACCAAGAACCAACCCTAGAGAAAGAAGAAATGAGTCCGATCATATCCTGTAATGCATTGGTAGGAATTACCACTCAAACTCTCAAGATAAAAGGACATATCAAGAAGAAAAATGTAATAGTGTTGATTGATTCAGGTAGTACCCATAATTTTATTCATTATAAGGTAGCCAAGGAATTGAATTTCTTCCTATATCCAACACCAGAGTGTCAAGTGATGGTTGTAAATGGAGGGACTGTAAATTGCTCTAGAAAATGCCATAATATCAAGTTAACTATGGGGGAATATGTATTGTATAGTCCAATGCTTTCCATTTCAATGGGAGGTGCTGATGTTGTACTAGGGGTACAATGGTTACAATCTTTGGGGACGGTAGCTTTTAATTTTCAAGAACTTTTCTTGAATTTTTTTTCGGAAGGAAAAGAAGTTGAATTACGAGGTATCGTAGGGAAGCCGGGAAAGATAATAAGCTCTAATGTCATGACAAAGCTTCTAAAGAAAGAACAACGAGGCGTCATTGCAAAATTATGCTCACTAGAAGTGCCAACATCAAAATCATCTATTTCTCCTGATCTCCAAAAAGTCTTGGACAATCATTCCATGGTGTTTGAAACTCCCAAAGTAATCCCACCTATTCGTGATCATGATCATGCTATTCATTTGATTCCAGGAAGTGTTCCTCCAAACATCAGGTCTTATAGATATCCTTATGTCCAAAAGGGCGAAATTGAACATTTGATTGCAAAAATGTTAGAGGGTGGTATAGTTCAACCTATTTCTCCAGACTCCAACTAAAACAATGTTGTCCCAACTCCTTTTACTACATACTTGGCATTATCTCCAAGTTCCACTTGCAGTGTTGATTCCTTGTCTGTCAAATTTGTGAGAGAATCTCGTGAATCTGTCATGTGTCTAGAAGCACCACAGTCCACCAACCAAATATCACAACTGTTTGTAATAGTGCCTGAAAGAGCGTAGACAAATAAATATTCTTTTCGAAGTCCATCTACAATCTCATCAAGTTTAGATTCATTTGATTTCTTCTATGGTAGATGCTTGTCATCATCATCAACATTGACTGTTGATGCATGTTGCTTTCCCTTCCTTTTCTTCTAAGGACACTTGGAGGCTTAGTGACCAAAAGTATGACACTTGGAGAACCTGATCTTTGAAAGATCCTTCTTCTTCTAATCTTGAACTAGAGTTGATTTCCAATTGTATTTTTCTTATCAAAGTTTCCTCTTCCTTTTCCTTTCCTTGCATGAGCTATAAGGGCTTGGGTTTCTTCATCCCGAGGTCTTTGTAAGCTTTTCTTGGACAACAACCTAGCCTCCTCTTGGAAACAATCTGTCCAAAGCTGATCAAACTTGGGCAACTCAACCCATGCACAAATGCCCTGTACAAATGGATCCCATGAAGAAGGAAATCCATTAAGAGTCATTGTAACAAGCGTTGCATCATCAATGGTATCTTTGATGGCTCCAAGTTGATCTCTCAACTGGGAGACTGTCATGAGATACGTGGCAATTGAATCTGATCTCGACATCATGATACTATGGAGCTGATGCCTCGAGGCTAATTTTTGGCTAGTGTTCTTACTCTCGAGCAAGCCCACCAAGGCATCATACGTCTCTTTGGCAATCTTCAACTCAACAACATCTGGAATCAACTGGTCCTTTATGGAATCTATCAAGATCCTCTTAGCCTTTGCTTTATTCTTCTTCTGCATGTTTTTCTCCTTAGCTCCTAATTTTGGGACATTTTCGTTCACATGATTTTGAAGCTCATTTTCATCCAAGAGGAGTATCCTAGTCTTCCAAGATTTGAAGTTTGTAGCACCATCCTACATGTCTTCTACTTTGAGACTAGGCGCCATCTTAACAAGAGACTTGAAATCTGTATGAGTTGCAAAGTATTGAAATCTGAGTCTAACAATAAATGGCTGATCTTCAACAAAGATCTGATACCATGTTGAAATTCTATGGCAAGTGCAGTAGAATACAATTTTCTGATATGATAATAACTTCCTAATGATTTTCAAATAGTATTTCTCATGCCACTGATATCATTGAATAATTACACAAAAAATCTCAACTGTAAATGCATCGGAAACAATAAATGTCATAGACAATTATGCAGAGTAGACACAAAATTTTTACCCTGGGAAACCCAACCTTGGGAGAAAACCTGACAATATTTTCTTGAGGAGAAATTGTCTTTTTAGCGAGGTTTACAAATCATAAATTTGTCTAGAAATCTATGCCAACTTTACAAATCAAAATACTAGTCAAACTTGGTCAAACAATTGCTGGTCAATGCTAGTTAAACTAGTAAAAAAATCAGAAGTCAATGCTGGTCAACTAGGCCTTGAGCTCAAACTCGACCATGCAGTCAAAGTTTGCGTTCAACCTGCACATTCGGTTTGTGGTCAGCGTGTGGTCAACTTGCATGTGTGGATCTGTACGGGTCATGGTCAAAATTAGTCAAATAGCCTTAGTCAAACTTGGTCAAAGCTCAGTGACATAGCCATGGTCAACATTGGTCAAAAAGCTTAGTCAAACTTCAGTCAATGTAGCCTGCTCAAATTTGCCTTTCTTGACATGTGTGACCTCCTAGAGAGAGATAGAAATGATAAAGATGATCTCTAGTAACAAATTTCTCCTTCGCCAAATTTCTCCTCCACTAGAAAAGATCAATTGAGCTTGCTATGTTGATTATTTGTCTCTTCATATTCTTGTCTACTTATATAGATCTCTAATGTTGAGTGGAGACCCATAAAGGGGCACCTCATCACAAGCAACCCTCTCACTTATTGAGCCTACATTACAATTGAACATTATATTAGAATTGTTTATTCTACTAATGGGTAAAAATCCCATTAGATAAATAAATGAAACCTTCTCTATAAAAAATATATCACTCCATCTTGGAGCAAGCATGTGAATATCGTGGGCTAGTCTCCCCTAGCCAAATCAGTATGGCCCCATGTGAGAAACACTGCCCCTGGGCCATTCATCCCTAGGCAAATCAACATGGGCCCATGTGAGAAACACTTCCCCTGGGCCATTCATCCCTAGCGAAATCAACATGGCCCTATGGGTGAATGTATCATTCTCCCCAAGTCAAATCAACGTGATCCCATGGGAGAATGTTTGCCTGATGCTACAGAAACATCAACGGATCTTACCATTGGTGTTTTTTTTATATCTCAACTTCTTTTCATTTAATGTTGCACATCCTCCTTTGTTTATTGAGATGTGTCGAGCTCTTGTTTAATGAGCTCCAACTGGTTATGTGCATACCAATTTATAGAAGCCTAGTACAACATTGTTGGTTAAGGAAAATAAGGGGGAGGATAGAATCCTAGAGCCTAATAGATCATCATTGCTCTCATTTGGTATCAATATTATTTCTAATGGATGGATGGATGTACCATGCTATCCACTCATCAATTTCAAGGTGTCTTCCTTGAATGGACCACTCTTTTTGAAAGCGATGGATGCTCATGGAAAATGCAAAAATGCACAATAAGGGGTTATGTGCATAACAATTTATAGAAGCCTAGTACAACATTGTCGGTTAAGGAAAATAAGGGGGAGGATAGAATCCTAGAGCCTAATAGATCATCATTGCTCTCATTTGGTGTCAATATTATTTCTAATGGATGGATGGATGTACCATGCCATCCACTCATCAATTTCAAGGTGTCTTCCTTGAATGGACCACTCTTTTTGAAAGCGATGGATGCTCATGGAAAATGCAAAAATGCACAATATATGGGTGAGGGTTTCATTAAAGTTATTGAATATGTAGGTGTTGATACTTTTGTGCGATTTTTTAGAGATAAATGTACCTATTTGCAAGGCTACTGGCATGATTGTGGAAGCAAAATATCTGTAGATATTTTGGACACCTTGCATTGTTCGTTCTTTGAATTTAGCACTTAGATCTATTACTTAAGATGCAACATGAATGGGAAGTTTTATTGATGATGCATGCCATATATTTTGCACAAAATCATACCAATATCCTCATAATCTATAAATAGCACACACATCTATCATTGTTGAAAATCTCAAGTACTTAGTTTGCCTCCTCGTTCATCATGCTTAAGAGGTTGAGGGTGGTCGAGACCACTTTTGGGGCCATGATTAATTCAAAGCTTTGGTATTTTCGGAGAAAGATAGATCAAACTTCTTCCAAAAAGTTCAAGGATATAGTGTTAGATGATGGTTGGTGGGAGAGGGTAGATCTTCCCATTAAGATCGTCGATACTATCATTTCTTTGTTGTGGTTTGTAGATACTGACTAACCCATCATAGGATATGTTTATAAGGGGTGGAATTTCATGATTGAGCTCTTGAAGATCGTTATTTTATAGAATGAGTGTATTGAGTGTGCGACATTGACAAATATCATACTCACCACCATACAAGATATTCTTATCATTGGGTGGGATTAGAATTGCACTCCTTTGAATTGCTTGTCTTGTTGAGAAGTCATTGCAATTAGAGTTAGGTCTTTGATTCCCGTTTCTTGATAATTACCTGTGAATTATGTTGGCTTCTTTTACTTCTTTGTTATATTATCTTTCATTAAGCAATTGCCCGATTATGTGTGTATGAAGATCACAAAACAAGAGACACAAGATGTAGGCACTTTGCCAAGGAAAAACCCCTATCTAGGGGAAAACCTAGTCAAAATCTCTTCCTTCAATATTTTTCTTAAGATAATCCTAGACTCTTCACCCTAGACACAGACTTCCTCCAACCACCAAGTCAACCCTTCCTTCTAGCAACTTTGATCTAGACCTTCGACCTCGCAGCAGCAAAACTTTGATCTATGCAGCAGCAACAACTTTGACCTATGCAACACTTGCACTTATGCAACTCTTTGACCTATGCAACAACAACACTTCGACCCCAACAACTTTGACCCTCCTGGAAATTCGACCTACTGTAGTAGCATAATTTCAACCTTGCAACTCCAACAACTTCGATCTTGCAATTGCCCAACAATTTCGTGTAGAAATTTCTGAATCTTATACTTTATGCATAAATTATTACTGTTAATCTGGTTATGCTCCTCCTACTTAGACAAGTTATTAACTGAATAATTCAAGTTAAAATCGAAGCAAAACACATAACAGATCTCTACCAATCCAGATCTAGAATAAGCACATGCACATATTGACAAAGTGACACAATTATTTTTGGAGAAATAGCCCCTGGAAAAACCCAATGCGGGAAAACCGGTCTCAGGTTGCTGGAGGGTTCTAATATTAAGAATATTTCTCAATACACAAATCTGGGTTCCAGATCTGGAAAACCCGACAGAGAAAACATTAGATCTATAGCTCACTGGTTGATCTAGGGCCAAAATAATGACTGATCCACACCTTCAAACGAGATTTACAGAACTCAGCGAAGATTAGGGCCTAGAAACCCTAGTGCTGCCCCTGAAAGCTTTTGCGTCAGCCTATGAAGTCCTCCAAACCCTCAGTGCTGCTCCAGAAGGGACTGCGTTACCCCGGATTGGGTGACGTAGTCACTACGCTACCCCTAAAGGGTCTCTGCGTAACCCCAGAGGGTTTCTTGCTGAAAATCACGTTGTCCTTGGAGGGACTGCGCTGTCTTTGCTGCTGCCTTCTTCTGTGCTGTCCTTGAGCTGATCTCTGCCTCTTGTGTATTCTAGACCTCGGGATTAGATCATCCCCTTGGCCTAAATTCCCCTCTCTGCAGCTGAAACACTTTTGAGTATTCTTAGCAAACCCTGCCCTAGAATCTCAGCTTAGCTTCAGTGCTCTGCCTCTGTGTGTCTTTACAAATTATGTGTGTATGAAGATCACAAAACAAGAGACACAAGGTGTAGGCACTCTGCCAGGGAAAAATTCCTATCTAGGGGAAAACCCAGTCAAAATCTCTTCCTTCAATGGTTTTCCTGAGATAATCCTAGAAACGGACTTCCTCCAACCACCAAGTCAACCCTTCCTTCCATCAACTTCGATCTAGACCCTCGACCTTGCAGCAACAAAACTTCGATTTATGCAACACCAACAACTTCGACCTATGCAACACTTCGACCTATGCAGCAACAACACTTCGACCCTATCAAAATTCGACCCTCCTGTAGCTTCGACCTACTGCAAGTTTGACCTACTGCTACAACAGAATTTCGACCCTGCAACTCCAGCAACTCCCGAACAATTTCGTAGAGAGAGAGAGATAAACTTGTTGATTTTTGGTAGCAGCGGATGTGCTCCAACCCTCAATATTTGCAGGGAGGCTAAGACACATGTATTCCAGAATACCCAAAAATCATTTGGGAAATTCCACTCGAAGGATGTTTTATTAAAATAATTAATTATTTTGAATGGATGGCTAAGTATAAACTTAGGGAATTAAAATAATTAAAGTGTATTAATAGAACTGGGTATGAATATTCTAGAAAAATACGAAGATCAAGTCAATATGATCTGAGCTATTGATTAGAATCTAATCTGGGCCGTTGGTTTCTCAACGAGAATATAAGGACGTCGATGGGCATTTGGAATGACACATGGAGTGAGATCAAGAGATTAATTTCTTAAGTGAGCCAAAAATCGTTTGGGAAATTCCACTCGAAGGATGTTTTATTAAAATAATCAATTATTTTGAATGGATGGCTAAGTATAAACTTAGGGAATTAAAATAATTAAAGTGTATTAATAGAACTGGGTATGAATATTCTAGAAAAATACGAAGATCAAGTCAATATGATCTGAGCTATTGATTAGAATCTAATCTGGGCCGTTGGTTTCTCAACGAGAATATAAGGACGTCGATGGGCATTTGGAATGACACATGGAGTGAGATCAAGAGATTAATTTCTTAAGTGAGCAGCACAACTGTCGCCAAAGAGATAATCGAGGAGATTTTTTGCAGTGAGGGGCAGAGATAGTTTTCCGGTTGGAGATTTCCTGAGCCGAGGATACAACGCACAGAAGGCAGAGAGAGATCCAAAAGAGGTAGCATAAGGGCCACGGTGGGCAACGTAGAGCCACGTAGAGGCAACGCTGAGCCTATGAGGAGATCCACAAATTTGCTGAGGGTCAGATCAGTTTCAGTACCGAGAGCCGGGGTGTGAGACCAGAGGGCCAGAAGATCAAACATCTAGCCAACAGATTGATTAGCCAGAGGGAGTGTTGCAATCCCTATCAGTTGTGACGCAGCGCTGCATAGTGACTGTGTAGAGGCAGCTTGGGCGCTATTTTGGGGCTGGATCAATGCTGGATCGCCAGTGATAGTGTAAGGTATTTCTCACTAATTTTTCTGCAAGTGAAATTCACTGTATTGGATGGCCAGTAAGGCATCCTAGGTTGTATTCAGAACTACTGCTTAATAATACAAACCCTCGGCTGCTGCACCGGTTTTCCTGCATTGGGTTTTTCCGGGGACATTAGTTCAAAAACAACGATGTCAATTGTGTGTGCCATTTTTCTTCTTGCCTAGTTCTTGTTTCCGCATATAATTTAATTAGTGAAGGATGTAATTGTATTTACTTCGATATTTACTGTTTAACACAGTGAATAACTTGCATGGAATTAACAAGTAGAAGAAATAATGTCAGTTTGTTGCAGTAGGGATTCAGGTATTCGAATTTTCACATGGTATCAGAGTGCAGGTGAAGCAAGAGAGCATAGCCGGAAGAGTCCAGCACTGAGCAAAAGAGGGAGATTGAAGAGTTGCGTAGGCAGCAGATCGAATCCCCAGAGGGATTGTGTAGTCCAGTCCAAGAGGGAAAAAATTTCATGGAAAAATATCTCTCTGAGTGATTCGACAGAGAGAAAGATTTCCAGATCGAAATTTCCTAGTGACAAAGGGAACAACGCAACAGTTTCAACGTAGAGCAGTGTTCAGGTGGGATGCAGTTTTTGTTGCAGCATTTGTTGGTGTAGAAAAGCGTCAAAAGAAGGAAGAAGGAGCATACTGAGGGAATTCTGACATCAGAGAATTTCTTGCCATAGAAATTCTGATTTCCCACGCAGAAGCAACAGTAACTGAGATTAACTTTGCTCACTCCAGCAAGGAGTGTGTAGAGAAAGATGCACAGAGGGTTAGAGGTAGCATTCGACAGTTGTTTGGGTGAGATGGCAACAACTAGGTTGAGAGATTAGAATTGGTTGGAGGGTGCCTCCAACTATGTGATCTGAAAGGCAAGGATCTCCTTCCTTCTAGATGAGCATGATCTCAAAACCTTCATCGATAGTGTGGTAGCTATCCCTCAGATCCAGATCCATTGAAGGCCTACAAGAAAAATCTGGCGAAAGCCAAGAGGCTGATCATCGACGGAGTGAGGGATCACATTGTTTCACACATTTATGGCAAAGGGATTGCGAAGGAGATGTGGGATGCATTAGCTACGCTGTACCAAGGGTCTTTCGAGCAGTGGGATATGTTCTTGGAGGAGAAGATGAGATCTACGACGATTCAGAAGGGAGAACACATAGATCCGTTCCTATTGAAGCTTCAAGATGTTCGAGATCGACTGGCAGCTGTTGGGTCAGCATCTCAGGCCTCGGAGATGGTAAGATTGGCCCTAAATTCAGTCTCAGAAGAATGGAAAGTCTTTGTCCAAAGTATCCTGGGTAGAGAGAAGTTGTCAGATTGGGAAGGGATGTGGGCTACTCTTCAGCAGGAAGAGATGAGGAGACTTAGTCAAGTGCAAACTTGATGGCAGCAGCAGTAGTGGGATGAAGCCCACTGAGGAGGAGGAGAATGCAACCCTTGCATCAAAGGGGCAACAGTAGCAACGAAGGCTGAGAAAGAATGTCTCAAAGATCAAGTGTTTCTGGTGTGGTGAGCTTGGTCGCTACGCTACGTAGTGTCCTCTCAAGAAGAAGGACAAGGATGAGAAACATGATATGTAGACTATAACCGCGAGGATCGAGAAGGGAGAGTTTTCTATGATTGCCCAGATATATCCAGGGGAGAATTGGGGTGATCTAGAATTGTAGTTCGAAAGTGCTGCAAATGGGCAGGATCCTTGAGGAGTCCACCTCTTGGATCAATACCTTGCTACGAGAGCCCATATAAGAATTAGCATGATGGACCAGTTTTAGTTGGTGCAGAGAAGTACCAGAGTGAGAGTTGCAATGACTAGGAGCGCTAGAAATTGAGCAGCGCTGAGCAGAGTTGGCAACAGTGCAGAGTCAACAACAACGTAGAGGCTTTAGAGGGTCAGATTTCCAATATCAAATGTACCACGCTGAACACTTGGTTCAGTATTTTGGATGTTTTTCTGCTGCAACAACAGCAATGTTGCAGTGCAGAAGCAGTTTGCAGCAACATGCAGGGTCAACAACAACACAGATGCAACATTTGCGCAGTAGTTGGTGGGCAGTGATGTCAAACATCAACAATGCAAAGGGAGATGATACAGAGTCTGTGTGATGCTTCAATAGGTTGCACTACTAGAGCACATTCCTTGCTAAGAGGGAGTGTTGATTTTTGGTAGCATCGGATGTGCTCTAAGCCTCAAAATTTGCAGGGAGGCTAGGACACGTGTATTCCAGAGTACCCATAAATTGGTTTGGGAAATTCCACCCGGAGGATGTTTTATTAAAATAATTAATTATTTTTAATGGATGCCTAAGTCTAAACTTAGGGAATTAAAATAATTAAAGTGTTTTAATAGAATTGGGTGTGAATCTTCTAGAAAAAGATGAAGATCGAGTCAATATGATTTGAGCCATTGATTAGAACCTAATTTGGGCCGTTGATTTCTCAACGAGAATATTATAAGAAGGACTTCGATGGGAATTTGGAATGACACATCGAGTAGATCAAGAGATCGATTTCTCAAGTGAGTAGCGAAGCAGTTGACGAAGAGATCATCGAGGAGATTTCTTGCAGTGAAGGGCAAAGATAGTTTTTTGGTTAGAGATTTCCTGAGTCAGTTATACAACGCAGAGAATCCAGAGAGAGATCCAAAAGAGGCAGCGTAAGGGCCATGCTGGGCAGCGCAAGGGCAACGTTGAGCTTATGGGGAGATCGAAAAATTTGCTGAGGGTCAAATCAATTTCAGTGCCGAGAGATGGGGTGTGAGACTGGAGGGCCAGAAGATTAAACAACCAGTCATTAGATTGATCAAGCAGAGGGAGTGTCACAGTCCCTATCAGTTGTGACATAGAGCTGTGCAGCGACTACGCAGAGGCAAATTGGGGCTAGCCATTTCAGGGCTGGATCAGTGCTGGATCGTCAGTGATAGTGTGAGGTATTTGTCACTAATTTTTCTGCCAGTCAGATTCTCTATTTTGGATGGCCGGTAAGGCATCCTAGATTGTATTCAAAACTACTGCTTAATAATACAAACCTTCAGCTGCTGCACTGGTTTTCTCGCATTGGGTTTTTTCGGGGACATTAGTCCAAAAAAACGGTGTCAATTGTGTGTTCGATTTTTCTTCTTGCTCAATTCTTGTTTCCGCATATAATTTAATTAGTGAAGGTTGCAATTGAATTTACTTCGATATTTACTGTTTAACACAGTAAATAACTTGCATGGAATTAACAAGTAGAAGAAGTAATATAAGTTTGCTGCAGTAGGGATTCTAGTAATTGAATTTTCACAAAAATAGCCCAAGAACTTCAACCCTGCACTTCTCCTTCTTCCTGTACTTCACACTTTTTTACTGTGAAAATTTCAAACTTGAAATGCTACTGCAATATCTGATATTATTTCTCCTACTTATTATTCAAAAATAATTTATTTACAGAAATCTCTTCAACAGGTATTGAAATAAATTCAACTGTGGTCTACACCATACAATTACTGAGCAAAATTATAAGGAAATACTAGCACAAGAATGACACAAAGGTTTTTGGACAATTGTCCCCCGAAGAACCCAATGTGGGAAAACCGGTGCAACAGATGAGGGTTTCTATTATTCTTCAGCAAAAATCGTCTTGTACAATTTACAATCAGTAGTTATGAAGAGAATTCTTTGTGCTAACGCTGGAGAAATTTCTCACAAAATTTCCTGATGAGAAATGACCCTAGAGGGACCCTCATGGGCAACCTGCGTCACCACTACGCTGGCTTTGCGTGGGTACTATGCAAAGCTGTGTCACCCCTCTGCGCTGTTCCCTTCCTGCCTCTGCGCTGTCTCTTCCTTTCACTGTGTCACCTTCTCCTACACCCCAGATTGATGTTGAACGCTCTCTGTCTGTCCTCCACCTGCAATTCTCCCTTTAGATCGATTTTCTCTTGCTGAACTTTAGCCACTGAGAAAATTGATTTACTTGGGCTATTGAGTATCTACATTGGTGTTCTTTCCAAATGACCCTCAAGCCTTCCATTATAGTCTTCTCGTTGAGACATCACCAACCGAGATTAGATCTCTAATCAACGGATTAGATTATAACTTGACTTGATCCATGTTCTCTTGAAGATTCATACTCTGTTTTATTAATACCCTTTAATTATTTAATTTTCCTATGTTTAGACTTAGGGTTTCATTAAAATAACTAAATAATTTAATAAAACACATTCCGATCGATTTTTTCACAAACAATTTCTGGATTCTTTGGAATACATGTACCTAAGACTCTCCACAAATTTTGAGACTTAGAGCACTTCCAATGCTACCAAAAATCAACACTCCCTCTTAGCGATGAAAGTGCTCTAACAACATCCCTGTTGCATATTGTTCTGAACTGGAAGCATCCTCTGCGCTGCTAATGTCTAACAAGCTGTCCACCAACTACTGCATTGCTGCTGCAACTGTATTGCTTCCCATGACACTGCCATTGCCACTGTTGCATTCGTACTACAACTCCTTCTCAAGTGCTGCATCATTTGTTTCTGCTATTGAAACGGATTTTCAATCATCCCCATCTTTTCCCTGAAATGAACAAACGTTCTTCTCCATAGGGCCTTGGTGAGAATGTCTACTACCTGATCTCTTGTGGGAACGTACTGCAACTGTATTGCCCCCCGCTGAACTCAGTCTCTGATAAAATGACACCTGATGTCGATGTGCTTCGACCGATCTTGAAAAACAGGGTTCTCAGACAGCTTAATGCAACTCTGATTATCACATAGAATGCTGGTTGCCTCCATCTTCCTTATGAATAAACTCACGAGCAGTTTCCTAAGCCATATGGCCTCACACAAAGCTCTGCTAGCTGCGATATATTCTGCTTTAGCTGAGCTCAGTGCTACAAACTTCTGCTTCCTATTGCATCAAGAGGTCATTCCTTATCCAATATTGAAACAGTACCCTGTGGTACTTTTCCGATCTACCGAATTTCTGGCTCAATCTACATCTGTGAATCCACTCAATCTGATATCATCACCTTGGGTGTATTTTAATCCATATCCAACTATTCCTTGCACATATCGGAGAACATGATTAGCAGTTGCCCAGTGCGCTCTCCTTGGTTCTACCATGAACTGGCTGAGGGAATTAACATCATGGCAAATGTCTGGCTTGGTGTTGACCAGATACATGATAGACCCTATGAGCTGCCTATACAAGGTGGGGTCCACTTCTTTATCTTCAGATGCATCAATTTTCTTCCAATTGGTAATCATTTGAGTAGCCATGGGTCTACAGTCCTGCATTCTGAGTCTCTTTAGAATTTCTGTAGCATATCTCCCTTTCCCAAGGAAGATTTCTCCCTTCTGCTGCCAAACTTCCAATCCTAAAAAATAGTGCATCGACTCCAAATCCTTCATGTCGAATTCTTTTGCTAGATTCTTCTTGCAGTGCTTGATGAGCATAGATGATCCTGTCAAAAAAAAATCATCTACATACAAAACCAAAATCAGAGGCTCATTCTATACTGTGAGATAGTAGAGATTGGGATCAGCGTCACTCTTGACAAATCCCATCTGCTGCAAGTAACTATCAATTCGACCATATCATGCTCTAGGTGCCTGTTTAAGCCCATACAAGGCTTTCTTCAGCATGCATACATGAGATTTCTTCTCATGTGTTTTGAAGCCTTCCAGCTGTTCGATGTAAACCTCTTCTTCTATCATCTCGTTCAAGAATGCAGTGTTGACGTCCATCTGGTGAATCACCCATCCCATCTGCGCTGCAAGGGATAAAATGGATCTGATAGAGGTATATCTGGCTACAGGGGCGAAGATTTATTTGTAGTCTATACCTTCCTTCTAAGCATATCCCTTAGCCACGAACTTGGCCTTGTACTTCTCTACACTTCCATCTGCAGCATATTTGATCTTGTAGACCCACCTAGAACCTAAAACGATGCCAAAATGTTGGGTCAATTTTACTAGGTAAATTAACATGAGCATTTAATTATCAATCCGAGTTTGTAGAACTTAGAAACATCTCCAAAATATATGGATTTCAACCGTAGTCAAGTTTAGAAGATGAATTATTAAAAGGAAATGCATATTACAAATATAAATCTAACTTAAATGATTTCTAAATTCTAAACAATAGATTAAGATACATGAAGTAATAATTGAAGAGGCTTTTCACTAAAAGAGGTCCTAGTTGTCTTTCATCATTTATTTCATTTATCATTAATGCTATTGTGAAAACATGAACTTAACTAAACAATAGATTGAGATACATGAAGTAATAATTGAAGAGGCTCTTCACTAAAAGAGGTCTTGGTTGTCCTTCATCATTTATTTCATTTATCATCATTGCTATTGTGAAAACAGGAACTTAACTAAACAATAGATTAAGATACATGAAGTAATAATCGAAGAGACTCCTCACTAAAAGAGATCCTGGTTGTCCTTCATCATTTATTTCATTTATCATTAATGCTATTGTGAAAACATGAATTCAGAAAAACAAGAAAGATGAATCTTAGTTTTAATTTCTTAATCATATAGAAGAAGTATTTAACTTAAATATTGTTTTGTCTCTTCGTATGCAGAATAGAAACAAAGTTTAAGATCCATCAACAATCAAAGCATGTAAAGGCATGTAAAGATGAATTCTAACTGAAAATCTTGATTAGATAGAAAGAGTGCTAAACTTAAACTCTTGTTTGTCCTTTCATATGCAAGTTAAGAATGATCATTAGATTCATCAATACTTGAAAACATAAGCAAACATAAGCAAACTAATTCAGAAATTGCAGCTATGAAATAAACTAAGAAGTGTACTTAGCTTGGTGTGGGGGTGCCCTCCACCCTTGCCTCGTACACTGAGAGGACTTTCAGCTACTGAAACTTATTCAATGCATGAGAAAATGATAAATTTTCTCTTCATTAACTTCAGAAAATAAGAATCTCAAAGTCTCAAGTTTCTCCTACTATCTTCTCCTTCCTTCTACTCTATTCTATATTCCATTAGATTCCCACTTGGAGAAAGAGCACTCCTATTTATACATGAGTGCTTTGAAAACAAGATAAGCAACTCATAATTACAAATCCACTCTTCTCTCAACCAATATCCCTATAATTACAAAATATGATCCCTTCAAATCCTCACTTATCTCTCACAAATCTTGGATGAGATATGTTATCCAAATCTCTATGATCTTCTCCTTGGAATCTTCCATGATCTTCTCCTTGAAAAATCCATGATCTTCTCCTTAGAATAAGCTTGAACAATTATCCTTTGAATTATTGAAATGGTGGAGGAAATATTCAAGAGGATTTTGAATAATTCTTCCAAATAATCCTACACATTTACAAAGCTCATCCACAATTAATATATTAGTGAAATATGTCAATTTTCCAATAATTAATAATACATTCTCTAATAATATTAAAAATAAATAAATTCGAAAATAATGAGGTGAACCCATGGAGATGGTATGCTAAATGGTGAAATGTGGTGATGGAATGTGAGGAATGGCGAGGATAAACATGATGAAAATGTGACAATTACGAGACCCAATAGTGGTCTAGGTGTGATTTCCTCGACATCATTAGTCATGATAGAACTGTATTTCTCTACCATAGAATCCACCCAAACTTGATGCTGTACGACCTCCTAAAAGTTAGAGGGTTCTTCAACCTGTGCTACCAATGCTTGGTATCTGTCACGCCGTCTACGCTGCTTTTTCTCGGTTCTAGGAGCCCCAACAAACTCCTCTGCGTCCCTATGCGTCTGTCGTACTTCTTTGTTAATTCTGCCACTGGTGGTGGGTGGCTTAATCAATTCTTCTTCCTGAAGTCCCATCTGTTGTGAGCTACCTAGATTTTCTTCTCTTGAAGAAATAATAGTACTGGTCATAGTGCTTGACCCTATGGCTGTCCATCTACTGGATTTTCTCCCTGTTGCCGCTGGACAAGAGGTACATCCTCAAACCACTCTTCGGTAGGCATTTCTCGGGATTTTTTGAAGGCTCGGTCCTCCATAAATTTCACCTCCCTCACTACAATTTTCTTATTACTCGGAATGTAGATTTTGTATGCCTTTGATGTCTCATTATATCCTACGAGATACCCTTTCTCAGTAGTCTGATATGATTTGCTTCATTTCTCAACTGGAATGTGACAATATGCCACTCTCCCAAAAATCTTGAAGTGACTTACCTTCGACTTCATCCTTGTGAAGACTCTCTTAGGCATTTTCTTGCTTAATGCTCTGTGATGGGTCGTATTCTAGATATATACAACTATGTTGCATGCTTCTGCTCACAAAAATCTAGGCAGATCTTGGTCATACAACATTGCCTTTGCTGCCCCAACAATAGTCCTTTCTTCATTTCTGCAACTCCATTATGCTTTGGATTATAAGGAGTTGTCCATTCTCTTTGTTGATTTTTGGGTAGCATCGGATGTGCTCTAACTCCGAAATTTTGTGGAGGGGCTAAAACACATGAGATCTCCAAGGCCCAAAAATCGTTTGGAGAAATTCCACCCGAAGTGAAAGTTATTCAAATAATTAATTCTTTTTATTGGAGCCTAAGTTAAAACTTAGGGAATTAAAATATTTAAGGTGAATTAATTTAAACATCTGGGTGAGAAGCTTATAAGTGACAAGGATCAAGTCTAATTTAATCTTCGCTGTTGATTAAGGATTAAATCACGATCATTAATTTCTCAACAGGAATAGTATAAAGGAAGGCTTGAGGGTCAGTTGGAGGACACACATAGTGAATTTGGAGATCAAATTCTTCTGACGGAGCAGTGCTCGGACGAAGATAAGATCTAAGTGATTCAATTGCAATGAGGGGTAGACGCAGTTGTTGGTCAGAGGACCAATAATACATCGCAGAGCAAGGGAAGCAGAGACGGTAGAGGAAGCAACACAACCACCAAGAGAGGCGACGCAAGCCCATGCAGGGCTCATGCAGGGGCAATGTAGAGCATCCGAGAGACAATCCAGATTTAGCTGAAGATCGGGGTTTCTGAGCCAGGAGGGTTGAAACTTGATTTTCTGAGAGACAAATTAGCGCAGAGAAGGGGTGTCGCAGTCCTCAGCCAAACCCATGCCGGCCTACCCATCTACTACGCAGAGGCAGTTGGGGTTTCACCAGTTTCTGATCGGGATCTTTCGTGACTTGCAGTGTGAGGTAAAACTCACTATTGTATCTGTCTGATGAGGATTTTCTCTGTTGGGTGTGCCGGATATTGGCACCCTAGTTGTACTCAGAATACTGCTTCTTAATAATACAAACCCTCAGATTTGCTGCACCGATTTTCCCGCATTGGGTTTTTCCGGGGATAATTGTCCAAAAATAAGTGTGCCCTTTGTATGGTTGTCTCATTTATTTTTCAGTTCTTGATTTGTATAGTGATGTAGGCTGCAGTGTATTTACGTTACTATTTTTACTGAAGTATTCATAAAAACAACTTGTTAATATAAACACAAGTAGATAATGTAAATCGTTTTTTCTGCAGTAGGATTTCTAGTTTAGATTCATAAATTCTCACATGGTATCACAGCGATTGCAGATCAAGAAGGACTGAAGCCATCAACAAAAGGACAAAGAAGATCAGCTGGCCCAAGACAGCGCTGAACCAAAAAGGTAGAGGAAGGGTGACACAATCACTAGAGGGGCTCACGCAGAGCTTGCGTCAACTTGCTAAGGTGACGTTGTAGCTGCAGGAGGCAGCACAGTGGTTGCTGGGCTAGCGTAGAGGCTATTGAGCCTCAGTCATCCTGTTGCCGTGGCTGGAAGAGCAATACGATTTCTATTTGGAGTTGCTAGTGGGGCTTTGTTTCTGTTGGTGGAGAATAGTGTCTAGTGGGGTAGAAGCAAAGTAGAGGGAAGCAGTTCCTCAGAAGATTTCTTGCCAAGAAGTCTAGATCTAGTGCTGAGCAGTAGCAAAGCAAGATCAGAGAGGAGTGTTTCGACATCTATTGGCAGAAGGATTTTCGTGAAGGAAATCTAATCTCAGAGGGAGCTTGTTCCTTAGAGGGTTTCTAGCGCCAAGAAATCCAGATCTGAGTTTTGCTGGGGCAGCAACAGAAGAGGGAGAAAGGAACTTGTTTGACACTTAGTTGAGCAAAGATGGTTGTGAATGGATTGAGGGATTAGGTTAGGTTGGATGGAGCATCCAACTTTGTCATCTGGAAGGCGAGGATCCTGGCAGTTTTGGATGAACATCGCATCAAGGATCATGCCTTGAACACTATTGCTGTTCCGGTTGATGCTGATCCTCTCAAGAAGTACAAGGAGGCTCTGGCAAAAGAAAAACGTCTGATCATGGAAGGAGTCAAGGATCATATGATCCCACATTTGCTGAGAAGAACATAACAAGAGAAATGTGGGAGGCCTTGACTACTATGTACCAGGGATCTTCTGTTCAATGGAAGATGTTGCTCGAGAAGCAACTGAAATTATTTCAGATGCAGTAGGGAGAAGAGATCGACCCCTTCCTTATTAGATTGCAAGGGATTCGAGATCAGCTAGCTTTCGTAGGGGCTACACCAGATGTTGGACTTATGGTCAGGACTACCCTAAATGCAGTCACTGAAGACTGGGAGACCTTTGTCCAAGGCATTTTGGGCAGGGAAGAGATGTTGGAAACTCTTCGACAAGAAGAGCTCAGACGATGGACCAAGGCGGGAAGCAACAACAAAGGGATCAAAGTCAAGAACGCGGAAGAGGAAGATGCGGCTCTCGCATCTAAGGGACAACAAGTGCAGTGTTAGCCTCACTCTCATGTGAGAAAAACAATTCGAAGTTCAAAAATAATTAAATTAATTAAATCATGAAAATTAGGAATTTATTCCTAATTTTCTACATTGAGTTTGTCCCTCTCAATTATGAGTTAGTTTAGGCCTAGTTGGTTGAGAGATTCTCTCCAACTAGTTAGGCTCCTAGATTGGTGTGTTGTTGAGATTTTTCCTCAACCAAAAGTATCGAAGATAAACACACTGTCTTGAGACACATTCTCCTCTTGTATTTATATTTGTATTATACACATTTTTTAATAATGAGAGAGAGGAATGCAGTGAGGCTCTCAGGCCTTTTTCACCATGTCTGGTGTATGTATATTTCTGCTATTTATTTTATTAGTGTTTTATTAGTTATTTAAATCTCTTCATGTGGTATCAGAGCCATTTTATCAGCGAGAGCACAATCGATGAGCGCTAAGGGACAACCTTTGCTGTTGCCATAGTATTGTGCATTTTAAAGGGCAATTCGTGACCAGTTTTCAAGGCATCTAAACTTCCCATTTCCTATGTCTTCGTAATGAACTTTCCCTAGCAGGTCAAAACCGAAATCATTACCCATCATGTGTTATTGTCACGCATTTTCCTTGTTTATTTAGGTAGTGAAAGCTTCTTAAGAATTTATTAGTGGCACGGTGGTAGCATTGTGAACAGAACGCCCCTCTTGTTCATAGTGTCACTCAATCGAAGGAGAGGCTGCAGCTTGTTACTCAGTGCCCCAGCTGCGATAAATGCCCAACTTGGCATAATGCTTATGAATGCACTAGTGGATATTGCTACTACACTTGCCCACGCTACAAGCGCGTGTCCATCTCAGCTGAAGTTCTGTGGCCCTCACTGTAATTGGTATTAATTAAAGTAGGAGATTGTAGCTTTCTACACCTGCTATATGATTCCGTTTATAGATTGAGTAGACAATCCTTAGATGGCAAGCACATAGTATTGTATGGAGCATCTACCACAATCGATTGGAGAGCATATCAACTGAATCCAGTCCATCACCTCTTTCAGTTGGGCGTTTTTATTCATCTCAAAGTTTTGATATCATATGAGGGTGTATGCCGACAACGTAGTATGGTGAATTGTGGCTTGTGCGTTGGAGGAATCGTGAGCCGTATTAGAGAACTGAATTGAATTATCCATCATTGCAAAGAAGGTTATTGCAATAGCTATTGTTTGAGACTCGTACATTGCATAGTATGCAGACTTGACGTTCCTTTATATTTGAACCCAAAAGCTAGGTTCTGGTTTTTCTACTTACAAAAGAGCATAAGAAAATGCGAGAGGTGTAAATTGAATTCAATGTGCGTCTTTGAGATCAATTTTCCAATGCCTTATTCACTCCGGCAGTGGAATTCATCATAATATTTTCTGATTTGTCTTCTCATGTTGTTGGCTTTTTTATAGGGGTCGTGCTTGATCTGTGAAATGAGAATGAGAAGCTTTCATAGGCTGCACACCTGAGCTTGCATATCGACTCCATAATCGATGTTTAGAGATATGGATGCGTTGAGTGGTCCCAAAAATTTGGGATGGTAGATCTGAGCCTTGTAAGATGGGTATTTTCTGCAATAAAATGACGCAGAACTTCACAAGATTATAGAATTTGAGGCTTAGAAAGCTCGTGGAGCATCCCGAATGGAATTCGAGAAATTTCCCATTTTTGACAATATGCGTGGAAGAAGCAACATTTAAAGAAAACCTTAGGAGATTTTGCATGGGAGAGCTCCTCTTTGTAATATCGTTGAACAACTTGGCGATCATCATTTCTCTATAGTGTGAAACTTTAAACTTGCACGAGGGGACGAAGATTGACATCTGGGTTATTCAGATCCAATAGCATAATAATTGATCGCTAATTAAGGAGAAGTCGACTAGAATTCTCCCAGCAGAGACCCCATTCACTCTGAAGCGTTGTACGGTGATTCGAAATCTGCATCTGAGGAAGTTGATCCTTCTTGGGAAGAAGCAGCAATGACGACCCTGTTCTTCACAGTGATCTCTGAAGTCTTTTTTGCCTTGAGCTAACATTGCACAGGAGCTCGCAAGACCACCGTTGAACCAACTTGGAGGAGCCAACATCTGTCTGCCTTGAATTTTGCCTGCAGTACACCCAAATTTTTCCCAAAATATTTCATAAGTATGGTGCATTCTTTGTATTTTTAATTCCCGTATGGTGCATGCTTTCTAAGTTTGAACACAAAGTGATTTTTCTACTTTTTTATAAAGTGATTTAAGGGAAAAATAAAAACAATAATTATCATATTTTTTAAACTAAAATGAATGGAGAGATAAGGTGTGGACGAATAAAGTGTAGCTTTTATTTGGAAATTTCTAAATTTTGAGTGATTTTTTAGGTTACTAATTTTTTGGAGTGATAAATGTTAAAAATTTTGTATTTATTTTTGAGAGAGATAAGGAGTGGATAAAATCTTTTTTAATTGGGAGTCATAAGGGTGAAGAGTGAGATTAATTTTGTACTAGGGTGTATTAATTTTTTTTTTGGAGAGATAAGGTTTATTTTGGAGTGACAAGTGGGATTTTTATAAAGTGAGGGTTTATTTTCTTGTAATGGAGTGATAAGGTGTATTTTTTAAGGAGGTCATTTTAATATTTTGTTGAAGAAAGTTTTTACTTATAGATGGTTGAGTCAATTTTGAAAACAAATTGCCTCCAAGGAGTTCTCAAGCTCTATGCTTTAGAAGTTTCAACGAAGATGTTGTAAAGATGAATGGTTGATGTCCTCAACACTTAATATAGACATATTTTTTGTGGTGTTGATGTGTCCTAGATCCCCCTGAAATTGAATAAGGGGATCTTAGGTACACCATGAGTGTGTTTATGATGGTGCATGCTTCATGATGTTGCTTATGATTTGTGTCTAGTTTTGACACATAAGTTATCTCGTATCACACACACATAAAGTTCAATGCAAGAAAATGAAAACAAGCACAACACCTGTAACTACGTAGCTGCAAGGAAGGATAATTAAACTCAACACATGCATTTGTGCATCTACAACACAATCAAAGTTGTCAACATCAACATTCTACATCAACAAGCAAATTCACTCAGGAAAATCAAGTTAATGAAGCTGCAAACTCAAGCATTCCAAGACAAGTCTACATTGACATCAACAACAATTTTTTGTGTAACTTGCAAATCAAAATTTGTAAGTGAACTTGTAATCCAATTCAAATAAAAACTGAGTTGAATTGTAAGGGTGCATTCTCGGTTGAAACCGACACCCAAGTTTGAATTGATAAGGAGGATAAGTGAGTCAAGTTTGTCTTCAACTGAGTCAATTAAGCCAATCAATGAGTTTGAGCGAGCGTGAAAGCAAGCCAATGTGAAGTTGATTGAAGCATTCACAAAGTTCAAGCGAGCGTGCCATTCAAGCAAACAACAAACAAACAAGCTCAAATCAAGTGTGCAAGTTCAAAGAAAGCGAGCGTGAAATTCAAAACAACAATCAAGCAAGCAAGCGAGCATGAATTCTAACATTCAATTATCCAAGTGAGCTTAAATTCAAGCAAGAGATCAAGCAAATTCTAAAGTAAGCGAGCGTGATAAACTCAATCATGCGAGCCAATACAAGCAAGCATGTCAAAATGGGCAAAGGTGGAAAACGCCTTCAAAGTGCAGGGTTGGAAATTAAAGAGTTGAAAGAGTGCAATCATGAGTTACAAAATACAATTGAGTTGTTGGAATGGAAGTTGAAGGAAAAACAAAACTTAATTGATCAAATGACCAACATATTAGAAGCAGCGAAATACTTTCAAATTGAGCCCAAAATGAAAGAAAAACTCATTTATGCACTTCAAATAAAACTAAGTGAAAAACAAGATGTACTTGATGCACATTGTACAGGGAAGATAGATGCAAGTTGTGACAAAAAAGACCTCATCCAAACATTAGATGAAAGTTGTGATACAAGTGACCTTATTTAACATAGTGATGAAGGCTGTGACATAGAAGATCTCATCAATCAAGTTGATGTTAGTTGTGCCACAAGTGATTTTATCCAGCCAGTTGTACTACTTAATGATGCAACAAGTAGTACCAAAGATCAAATTGACTAGTTTGATGCAGCATGTCAAACCGATGAACTGTTAATGATTGATGCTCAATGTGATACAAAAGATTTAATAAATCAAGGACAAAATGTTAGCGACAGGAGTAGGTGTGAAGAACAACAACACAATGATCTTTCCAAGAAAGTGATCAGACCTTGGGAATAAATCTCCTTCAACAAGGATCGACATGGCCTAGGTTACACCAAAGACAACAGTTTGTATATTCCAGATTACTCAAAACCAGTGCAGTTTGTAAGCGCAGGCTTTCTAGATAATGCTCATAACAAGTGTAACCATTGTAAGCGAAATGGCCATATGGAGAGTACATGTTTTGACCTCCTCCTTGTCACCATTGTGGCAAGAAAAATCATTCATTAGAAAGATGTAGTAAGCGAAATCAACCATCCAGAATGAAGATCAATTATGCATGGATTGTTCCTTGGAAGTGGTCATCTACAATCAACCATTTGTCTATGTGTTATCGACGGTTTCATTAAAACAACTTTTCTAGTACAATGAAGATGGTGAAACTATCCTACACCTGAACCGAGGGGGGGGGGGGGGATTCCGAAATGACTAAAAGTTTCGACAACATCAGCGAAAGTAGCCAGTGGGCATCAACAAATTTGCCAATGGGCGGTCAACAACAAAAGCAACAGTGAGCAGTTTTCGACACTAGCAGTGAGCTGTTTCCGACAACATCAGCAAAAGCAACAATGAGTTGTTTTTGACATCATCAACTAGTGGGTGATCATCATCAGCCAATGGGTGATCATCAAGTAGCTAGTGGGCAGTTTCGACATCAGCATTTTCGTCGGTGGGCATTCTCAATATTTTGTCAGTGGACAAGCCAATTTGCTAGTGAGCGTCTTCAATATTTTGTCAGTGGACAAGCAAATTCGCCAGTGGGCATCATCAACATTTTGTTAGTGGATAAATGATGCTGATTGCAAGCAAAGGACAGATGGATCCTTTTGCAGTTTGGCATGTGATGGAGTTGTCAAGCATAATTCAGAGATGAATCAGATTTGTAGCTAACTCATGTTCTCTTCAGATTGAAGTTTTTTCAGCATCCAACTTCGGCGGTTTTTCAAACAATTTTTTTGAGGATCAACAGTTTTAGCATGAGAACTTGGAAGATGGTTCCTAGTTCTTATTTTGGACTTATGATTGAGCAGGGGAATGTTAGCCTCACTCTCATGTGAGAAAAACAAGTCAAAGTCTCAAAATAATTAAATTAATTAAATCATGAAAATTAGGAATTTATTCCTAATTTTCTACATTGATTTTGTTCCTCTCAATTAGGAGTCAATTTAGGCCTAGTTGGTTGAGAGATTCTCTCCAACTAGTTAGGCTCCTATATTAGTGTGTTGTTGAGATTTTTCCTCAACCAAAAGTGTCCAAGATAGACGCACTATCTTGAGACACATTCTCATCTTGTATCTATATTTGTATTATACACATTTTTTAATAATGAGAGAGAGGAATGCACTGAGGCTCTCAGGCCTTTTCCGCCATGTCTGGTGTATGTATATTTCTGCTATTTATTTTCTTAGTGTTTATTAGTTATTTAAATCTCTTCAGGCAACAGAGAAGGAAAAAAGAAGGACCTCTCGAAGGTCAGATGCTTAAGATGTGGGGAACTAGGACATTTCGCCACGCAGTGCCCTCTGAAGAAGAAGGTTAAGGAGGAATCTGACTCGAAGGTTGCTCCAACTCAGGTTGATGAGGATGATGATGATGGATGCGCCATGAGTGCTCATGCACCTAAGAAGTGGGGCAATATGGAACTATAGATCAACTACATGAAAAGGGGCAGTATCCATGAGGTGTCCAAACTCTTGGATCACATACGGCTATGGGAGCCCTTAATGACAGTAGCAGAATGACGTGTGTCGGTTGATGCAAGGGATGATGGAGCAACAGTGGCAGAGCTAGAGTGCCGAAGTCTGAAGCAGTGCAAAGCAGAGGCAGTAACAACAGTGTAGTGCACAAAGGTCCATCGCAGTGCATAGCAGCAGCAACGCAGTGGCATCAGAGGGTCAACGCAGATTAGCAGCAGAGGTAGTACCAGCATCGAGGAGTATTCAGATTGACCGATATGTCACTTTTGGGAGGTTTTTCAGTTGCTTAACTGTCAACAACTGAGTTGCAGTGCAACAATTAGCAGTGGCAATGCTATGGGCAACATGATGCAGCATTTTGAGAGGGAGTTGCAGTAAAAATGCAACAATGACAGTGTCAGAGTCATGGGCAGCAGTACATATTGCAGCAGTGCAGTGGATGAGGGTCAGTAGGCCGAGCATCAGCTACGCAAAGGACCGATGCCGTGGATCAGGGTGATGCTTCTGGTGAAGAAGTATTGCTAGAGCGCATTCCTCGCTAAGAGGGAGTGTTGATTTTTGGGTAGCATCGGATGTAGTATAGCTTCGAAATTTTGTGGAGGGGCTAGAGCACATGAGATCTCCAAGACCCAGAAATCATTTGGAGAAATTCCACCCAGAGTGAAAGTTATTCAAATAATTAATTATTTTTAATGGAGCCTAAGTTAAAACTTAGGGAATTAAAATAATTAAAGTGAATTAATTTAAACATGTGGGTGAGAAGCTTCTAAGTGACGAAGATGAAGTCTAATTTAATCTTAGCCGTTGATTAAGGATTAGATCACAACCGTTGATTTCTCAATAGGAAAAGTATAAAGGAAGGCTTGACGGTTAGTTGGAGGATACACACAATGAATCTAGAAATCGAATACTTCTAACGGAGCAGTGCTTGGATGAAGATAAGATCTAAGTGATTTAGTTACAACGAGGGGCAGAAGCAGTTGTTGGTCGAAGGACCAAGAGTACATAACAGAGCAAGGGAAGCAGAGACAACAAAGGAAGCAACGCAACTACCAGGAGAGGTGATGCAGTCCCCAGAGAGGGTGACACAGGGGTAGCATAGAGCATCCGAGAGATAGTCCAGATTTAGTTGAAGATCGGGGTTTCTGAGCTAGGAGGGTTGAAACTTGATTTTCTGAGAGACAGATCAGTGCAGAGAAGGGTTGACGCAGTCCTCAGCTAGACCCACACAAGCCTACACATGTACTGCGTAGAGGCAGCTGGGGTTTCACTAGTTTCTAATCCGAATCAGCTGAGATTCTTAGGGCGAGGTAAAACTCACTATTTTATCTGTCTGTTGAGGATTTTCTCTGTTGGGTGAGCCGAATTTTGGCACCCTAGTTGTACTCAGAGTACTGCTGCTTAATAATACAAACCCTCAGATTCTCTGCACCAATTTTCCCGCATTGGGTTTTTCTGGGGATAATTGTCTAAAAATAAGTGTCCTTCATATGGTTGTCTCATTTATTTTTTAGTTCTTGATTTGTATATTGGTGTAGGCTGTAATTTATTTACATTAATATATTTACTGAAGTATTCAGAAAAGTAACTTGTTTTTTTTATCAACAAGTATAGGCCTCCTTCTATTAACTATTTAAATGTTTATATATAGTGATTTTCCGGCACTCCCGAAACCAGACCATGTGTCCAAAATTACAGCAACTTCTCTGCCCATATCGGGAAACCGGAGGAAAGTCTAGTCTGATGGCCCCTAACAATGGTAGACGAGCCAGAACTTCGGCTTGTAACCAACTAAACCTACTAAGACTGCGAACTATAGACATTACAGGGCTGAAATCACACAAATAACTTAACATAACAAAAAAGGGGCTAGGGCACCTAATCCGTTCCGGTCCTGGTCCTCCCCTCCTGGCCTTTTCGACTCTTGCTTGGTCTCGTCTTCCTCTTCTTCTCCATCCCCAACAACTTCCAGCGGGAGCGCATTGTCGGGCCACAGAATGTCGATATATCCAGCCTGACCCGGGTGTCCTGCAGTTTGTCGAGGCTTTTGTCCAACGCTTCCCTAATGCTGCTAAGGTTTTCCTCGACTGCTTGCCCAATTCTCCTCCTCTCATGAATCAGACGGCCCAAGAGGATCCTTGACACCCAGATCGGGTGCACCTCGACTCCCCTCCCATACTCTCGACATGAAGACTTAACTAGGTCCGCCTCCATTTTTGAGATGGTGCAGTTATCCTCGTCATCGTTCTCAGCGAAGAACAAAACCTCCCAATCTAGTCTGCCACCCCAATTCTCCGGTTGAGAAGAATGCGTAGTTGTTCTACCCCTGGACTCCTCTCCTCTGCCACTCCCTGTTCCACGACCCACGCAGAGACAACCTTGAAATGGGCGGCCCGCCATCCTCTCTTCCAGATGTGAGCGCCGACGAACCTTAGCCACAGCCACCAGCACAGGTCCGGAACCCGTTCCACCTTTCTGTCCGACCACCCCGCTGCACCAGGCTACAACAATGCCGCCCCTGCCCCTGCGCGTCCATATAAACCCATCTCGACCTCCACAATCTTCTGTGCCTCTTTACCTCCACCTTTCAACAATAATACCTACCCACGCGTGTGAACTGGGACAGAGGTGGTGCCTCCCCCCCTCGAAATCCTACATCCCCATCGCCTCTGCCTCCATTTTTCTGTCCTGTCTATTGCTAATCGCTATCACCATCCTTCCCCCAATTACACTGTCACCCCCAGGTGTGCCTGCAGCCACGTCATTGCTTGCATGCATCCTTCGCATGCTCATCCCCATGGTTAGCACGTGGCATCCCTCCTGCCGCCCATGGGACCTGGTCACCCGCATCTAGGGAGAAAAATAACTTGTTAATATAAAGACAAGTAGATAATGTAAATCAATTTTTCTGCAGTAGGATTTCTAGTTTAGATTTAGAAATTCTCACACTCTTCTGATACCCCCCTTTGCACAAAAATCCGTGAATTCCTTATCAACATATTCCCCACCATTATCTGAACGCAATACTTTGATTTTCTTCTCGATCAGGTTTTCTACCAGAGCTTTAAATTCTTTGAACCGATCAAATACCTCATCTTTGGTCTTTAAAAGGTAAATCCAAGTCTTCTTGGAATGGTCATCAATGAAGGTCACAAAGTATTCGCCACCACCAAGAGCTCTAGTGGACATTGGTCTGCAGATATCTGAATGTATTAGTCCCAATGCACTCTTTTCCCTATTGTTGCTTCTGGAATATGCTGCTGTAGCGTACTTCCCTAATACATACCCTTTGCATACGTCATCAGGCTTGGTGCTTAGGACTCGAACTCCCGTAACAATTTCTCTGAGCATTCTCAGAGCTCCATGATGTAGATGCCCCATTCTTCTGTGCCATGGCTCATTCAGATCTGTTTCGCCACTTAGACTGCTGCCTACCAATGCCATTGGAGACTCGAGCTATAGCTTGTATAGTCTGTTGCTTCGAGTTCCAATCTGAGCCTTCTTCTTCTAGCTTGGATGCTTGACATACGCTTTTCTTCCAATGAAGTATACATCATGTCCCTTGTCTTGCAATTGAGACACTAAACGTAAGTTCATTCCCAATCCAGGCACATGCAACACATTTGTGGCTCGGAGACTGTCTCTTACTTCTGTCTGAAATGCTATGATCCCTTTTCCTACAGGGGTACATTGTGCTTGTTTCCCATAGTAATTTGGAAGTCCATTCGTTCTTCTTGATAACTGGAGAAATGATATCTTACTCTAAGTCATATGGGCTGAAGCCACGCTATCAATATACCAATCATTTGATGATGCAGAGCTAGATGAACACACACATTCCCTTTCCAGCCTTGAGGCCAACTTTGAAATAACGTGATCTTCCATTTTCGTGCTTTTCCTTTTCCTGACAGTTTTTGCAGAAGGAATGCGTAAGCCTTCAGGAGTACAATTTGTTGTTGGAGCAGCACCACGAGTTCCCTTCAGCGTAGATCCTCTTGCTTTCTTGTCCAACCTTGCTTTGATACCATGTGAAAATTTCAAACTTAAAATCATACGACAATATCTGATATTATTTCTCCTACGTTATTTACAGAAATATTTTCAACATATATTGAAATAAATTCAACTGCAGTCTACACCATACAATCACTGAGCAAAATTATAAGGAAATACTAGCACAAGAATGACACGGATGTTTTTGGACAATTGTCCCTGGAAAAACCCAATGTGGGAAAACCGGTGTAGCAGATGAGGGTTTTTATTATGCTTCAACAAAAATCCTCTTGTACAATTTACAATAAGCAATAATGAAGAGAATTCTCAATGATGACACTGGAGAAATTTCTCTCAAAATTTTCTGATGAGAAATGGCCCTAGATGGACCATCCTGGGCCACTTGCTTCAACACTATGCTAGCTCTGCGTGGGTACTGTGCAGAACTGCGTCACCCCTCTGCGCTGTTCCATTCCTGCCTCTATTCTTTCTCATCCTTTCATTGCGTCACTTGCTCTTGCACCTCGGATTGATGCTGAACCCTCTCTGTCTCTCCTCCACATGTAACTCTCCCTCTGGATCGATTTTCTCTTGCTGAAGTTCAGCCAGCGAGAAAATCGATTTGCTTGAGCAACTGAGTATCTGCATTGGTGTTCTTTCCAAATGACCCTCAGGCCTTCCTTTATAGTCTTCTCGTTGAGACATCAGCAACCGAGATTAGATCTCTAATCAACAGCGAAGATTATAACTTGACTTGATCCATGTTTTCTAGAAGATTCATACTCTGTTTTATTAATACCCTTTAATTATCTAATTTTCCTAAGTTTAGACTTACGGTCTCATTAAAATAATTAATTATTTTAATAAAACATATTCCGAGTGGAATTTTCACAAACGATTTTTGGGTTTTTTGGAATACATGTGCCTAAGCCTCTCCACAAATTAAGAGACTTAGAGCTCTTCTGATGCAGAGCGAACCCCACTGTTAATAGGTTTCCCTTTCATTTTTCAATATGAGCCTGAAGACTCAAAGGAGTATCACACTTCAGATTCGTAAAACTGATACTTGATCTTTATACCTGTGGGTTATGACCCACTCGGCTTCCGTCGCGCTATTCCGGTGCCCACATACATATCAATCAATCGAGTTCTATATTTCAACAACGCCTGCGGCCCTCTTTTAACATTAGAAGTCTCTCATGTTTCTCATCGGAAACAATTAAACACAATTCATTACGGAGCCTTCAAACAGAGCTTTACACCAAATGTAATGTTTGCAAATGGGTCCAAAAATCAATTGAAGCTCTACCGGTCCCACGTACGTTAGTAGTAAAGAAGAATACCATTACATACATTCGGCAATTAACTCGACTTAACAACCAGGCAACTTCCAACGCGTCCACCCTTTGATCTTCCACAAAAACGATCCGATGGAATTCGCGTTATTTCGCGAACAGAGCTTTAACACCCAGAGGCTACGCGATATAAGTGGTATTGCGATGGTGAGGTGTCATAATTTCACTTGATTGCGTCCCAAAAAGCGAAAACTGCTCTCGACTCAATTGTTGCGCGATACTGGTGGTTTCGCTCCACAAAACCACTCAACCGAAACGCTGCAAAAAGAGCATAAAACCATACGGCATCCACTATTCAATCCTCAACGGAATTCTGTGTTGTGGGTTTCATGTGGAATTCAATGTCGATTATGCCAACCGGATCCTTCATCGATCCCACTTAATGCTATTATATAAACGAAGATTGTCATCGATCCTTTATTATCCCAACCACGCAGAACACATATGTATTCAATTTATACAGAGGACTCAGTAAAATAAATCCACCATCATCTACGTCTATACTATAACGTCATATAAATATTAAATTTCCATCGATCCTGTAAGGATCGATGGTCAATAAACCACTGAAATCACGACATTCCTATTGCAGAGAAATTAATACCTATTTCTAACTGTAAGAGAGCACAATTCGACACCCAGGTTCCACAAACACTATTTCTATTATGTACAAGAGCATTGCTTACAAACGTTTAAGGCAATTTTAGACTTAGTCCAATTCCCCTTTCGACTACATTGAATTCGCTCCTCTCTATCTCCTCACACATTACAGAGTCGCTCTTATAGAAAATACAAAAGATCCCGAATCGTTTGAGATCCACAATCTCTCCTGAATCGCTTAGAAACTCTTCATCTCCTCAACCGCACACATGGCAAATCTAATTATTAATTAGTTACATAAAATTTCAGCATCGGTTTCAACAATTTTGCCCCAATTTCGCATGGCTGTTCGCATACCCAGCTTCAGATTCGACTTAATTCAAATTTGTTCGGATGCCCCTGCATCATCTTCTGATGCTACCAAAAATCAACATTACTGCACTGCTTCTTGTGAATCGAACTCGTTGAGTTGGTGAGCAAATAGATCGAATTGCACTTGTATATGTAGGCTTCTTGTGGGTTGAATTGCTTCCTTTCAGGACGACTTCATCAGGCAAGGGCCGACTTGGTGTGGAGGTGACAAAATTCATTTTTGACTAAAAAATAATTCTTTTTACATGATTCAAAAGCCCAAGAAGGATCTCATAAAATATACAATGACTCTAATGACTCAATATAAATCTTAGGAGTCCACAATGGGGACTTTGATTAATAAAAGATGACCCAAGCATGAAACCCTTGCTTTAATAAGTCATTGTAACAATAATACAAATTTTCTTTTTCATCCTTTTGATAGGTACATTACATAATGACTCAAATACATTTATGAAGACCGAACATAGTTACATTCTTCAATATGTCTCTGTCATTGAATCCCAAATTCTATAATAATGATTGGCTCAATGGTGGGCCTTCATGCAAATTCCTTTCTCACATGGACAAAGATATTTCACAGGGAGAAAGGAAGCATTTAGAAGGATATATTAGGATAGAGTATCCTTTGATGATGTAACTCAAGGATATCATGCCCTATTCTAGAACATTTAGCCATGAGGCTTCTCTCTCAGATTACTTCATCCATATTTTTACGATAAGAATTGGAGCACATATGGGAATTTCTATAGTTTCAAGAAAAGCAAGCTTGAGCAGTACAAGGTTGAGACAATGGTTTGTGCACACTCCAACCTCCATATTTTTCACAAGTACAGGGAGGAGTGGTTGAAGGGAAAAGCAAAGATGTGGAATGCTTTTGCTGATGATATGGGTTTGGACAATAGTGTTGGGTTGGCATTAGCCAACTTGGATATTAACGGATTAGTGCTAGATCCATTACTTTTGATTATGGTGGATCCTCTTGAGGGGTCATCCTCTACACCCATAGATATAGATTTTGGATTGGATATGTTACCCACGACCTGTGGATAGTGTATATAGGAGCAAATGTTCTCCTAGATGGTCCTCAGCTGGTAGCCAACAACCCCTTGAAGCCGCCGGATGGCTCAATATGCAATTGTCTCCGCCACCTGAGGCAACCATGTGGTCCCTCAACCACTTGTCATGAATGTGTGTTTGAAGGTGGGCATCTTGACTCCAAAGGTATGGCTTTTCATTGGTATAGTTGAGTAATTTTCCTTACTTTAATGGGCATGGTTGGGCATGGAATGGTGGGGGGATTTGGCGGAAAGAGTGGGTTAGGCTTGTATTCTTGTCTCCCTTGCCCGATTTGTGGTTGCCCTTGTATCCTAGTACCATGGGATCTCTTTTAATGACCATTTGGCTTTAGGGTTGACACTACATGGGAAATCCCAATTTTGGTTGCGTGGTCTCGCTTCTCGATACCACCTACATCACTCCCACTCCACTCATTTTAGCCCCATTCATCTATTTGCCCATCCGGGTCCACATGTGTCCACTGGGTCCAAAGAGGATTAACCTCTCCCTCCACTTGTCCACACCTTGGGTCGGGCCTAGAACGATGCCCTAGATGTTGTTGCAGCTAAAAAGAAAAGAAAAAGCATAATTTGGCCACTCTCAACAGGAAATGTACCACAAAATGCAACGAGACATACAAATTTTGCACGTGGGCAAAAGCCTAACATGAGCTCTATCCCTTACCCATGGCCATCACCCTGGTTCATATGGGCCCTAGATTAGCCCCCTCCATTAAGGAACCCATGATTGTCCCAACCCCTGGTGGGAAATGAACCACCCCACCTTAAAGGGGTATTCACTGCTACATATTACACATCATGTTCTCATCCCCTGGAGCCCCGAGTAGTTATGAAGAAAAATCAATAATAGGCAAAACACATATGAAGAGGGGTTGAAAAAGAAAGGCCAGGGTAACTCGTGTAACACGATTTGCTCCCTCCTACAATCATATACCTAGGTGTGGGCTTTCCTTATTATAGCTACCCTTGCACCTTGACATGTGGTCTGGATGTTTTCTGTGATCCCCACTCTGTTCTATCATTATATCGTTTTCCATCTACCATTTGAGGGATGTACTACGAACATGTCACCCCTTTTAGAGGTTGAAACCACCTAATAGGGTCCTTGGCTAACCCCCTGTTGAGCTTGGAGACACTTGTGCATACCAAAGCCCACTCTGGAAGGGCATGCCACCATGAGGTGCCCCATTCATTCCATGAATTGTAAGCTCTTTTACTTGATTATTCTAATGATTTGTTGTATTGGAGGGCGAGGGGATGCATTGGATCTTATGCAAGATTGTAGGTGCATTACCATTTGGGGCTTGGTCTCCCTATATGGGGTCCTAGCTCTTCAGAGGGGCACATTGGCACTTGTAGGGTGAGCGTTGAGAGGCATGAGACTCCACCGTAGTCGGAATTATTTCATGGATCCCCAATAATGTTCGTTGATTGCTCATATTCCACCTTTGGGATGAGGGTGATGCACCTGGGCCACCATGCCTTGTCAGCGCCACTGATGTACCATACACTTGGAAGATATTCCAGTATCGAGAGGATTATTCCCCGCAACAAAGGGAGGTCTTATGTCATCATTCCATCCCTTACACTACAGGCACTTTCAATCCATTTGGAGACCCATGAGGATGACCTTGTGCCCCCACACCCACTTGGGAGCACCACAGGTTTTTGCTTGGAAAACAAGGGTCCAACCCCTTGTCCACTATGTTGGGAGTCCATTTCTACATCATGGCACCCTTTAGACTTCATTAGGACTCCTCAAAGGCCCAACGACTCACTTTGTTCATCATTTGGCCCTCTTGAGAGTCTTCTTCATGTATTATTGAGCTATTTGGTGGGCTTGTCACCAAATGTTGTTGTTATTATACACATTATTTTATTCTAGGGGCTAAATTAGGCCTAATTAGCTAAATCGAATTCATTAGGAAGTGTATAAATACAAGTGTGATGAATCATTTGTATCATCATCACTTGGATTGGATCATTATCTCTTGAGAAATTTTCGCTATTATTTTTGGAGGATGAAATTGGATGAATTTTGATGTTTGGATCTCTTCATTTTTGTCTTGAAGCTTCCATATTGGCATATGATGATGATTGGATATACTTATTCTCGCATGTAAGTACTCTTTTAATGCTATTTTGTCTTTTTCTTATGTCACATGCATGTTGCCGGGGATTTATCGCTATACTAGGCTGAAACTTGCTGCTTTTCTTGTGTGAAATGGTGTAAATTTGTCTTTTTATAGCATTGCATCATGTCATGGGCCATGTTTGAATAAGTGAATATTCCTAGAGATATTTTGTTGAAATTTTATCTCGCTAAGTCATCACGTATGGCATATCAAAGTATAAAGACCTTAAAGCAATTATCCAATGCCCTAATTGCCATGCAAAATTGTTTTAGAGGCCTCCTTGACCAAGTGAATCATCCCAAGCATTGGAGTCTTCTTGACTCCATTTCTCCCAAAGGATTACGCATCGGTCCTCCATAGGTGATCACCAAAAACCTATTCTTTACCACCTCTCCCTCTTTCTTCTAGGCCTATCCTCCATAGGTGAGCTAAGGCATCACATTTCTCACAATTTATCCATTAAAACAATTCGATCTCCTAGCCTTTACTATGCCGTCGTGTCTCCTAGGATCCCTCCAAATTTGAAGCCATTCCGATGGTGGGATCTTGAGATATTTCGAACCTTAGCTCTGAGATTGATTCTTGCCCTTTGTTTCCTTTGGCTAGTGACCTCACTGGGATTATTGCATCAAATTCAAAGAAAATTTCTCCTTTAATCCGTTTCTCCCCCTCAATTAGGTCAAGCACACCCTTGGTTGGTCAATTCCATCCTTTTGACCTAATTGTGGGTCCACTTGGTCTCGTTTGGTCCCGCGTCTTATCAAAGCTAATACTTCAAAGACCATCTAGAAACCAAGTTTCTACAAGGATTTTAAGGTCTAGGAATCTCCTTGACAAGTCATATACTCAAACCCTAGCCCTTGAAATTCTCTTAAGCCCTTCCTAGAGAGCGTTTCATCTTGCTTTCCAAGCAAGCGATCCATATGTTTGAGCCTCTCTTGTGAATATGCCTTTGGGGTCACCTATCATCCTATTGTTGATCTATTTGTTATCATGATCCCTATTATACCCTATCGGTGAAAGTCCATAAAGAGCAGGGCGCTGTAGCTGAGGTGATAGTGGGCTATTGTTCCATTGTTGCCCTTGACCTAGTGGTTGCCCTATAGGATCCCCTCCTAGGACCCCTGCTAGTTTGAGTGGTAACAGGATACAAATGAGAAAGATGGAGGAGTGGCAGTGGTGGCAATTTTGATGTTTCTGACATGGAGGACTATTGACAGTCACAAGTGATGAGATCTTTCCATCTCTGATTCTGGTATCTACCCTCTTTTGTATTTTCCATTGGCATTCCTACCTATAGTATTAGCTACTCGGTGTCGATATTTCTGTTGTCAGTGCTTTTTTTCTTCAAAACTATAATGCAACAACTAATTTTCTGACATGAAAGTTTTTTAGGTAACTATAGTTCTGACTTAACTTGTAACTCTAATCCTTATGAATGATTATATGGATAGTAGTAGTTTAAATTCCCCTTAGTTCAATCCAGTATCATGAAAACAAACATGCTTATATTTTTCTCAACTTCCTTTTTGCGGCATAATTTAGCGTCTCTAAAATCTGAATGTCAAATGTGTGGTTAACAGGTTTGCTATATTGTCTGGACCAACTATCCCGATTATTGGAGAGGGAGATGAGGAGGCAAATGACAGGTATTTGCCAGTAATTATTTTCCAGTCTATCTGGTCAATATGTTTTTTGAAGGATGAAAGATAGGTTCAATGTACTGGATGAATTGTAGCTTACTTATGTTTTGGGCTACAAAGTAAACTAGGCTTACCCATGATAGTCTATTTACTTCGTGTGATTTCTCAATTTAAACCTATATAGTAGCGAAATATACGGTGGTTGGTTTCTACTGTCTTTTCACATTTTGCATAGTTGCCTATGTTATATGCTGAATGACAGGAGTTTCAGATTTCCCCTGACATCTAAATTTTGGAAGTTTACATGGTTCTAGTATCATTCAAATAATGTGGATGGTATTAAAACATGTGTGTGTGGATTCTATTTTTACTGTCCTAGCTCCTTTATGGGCAAGAGTTTGGGCTCTTGGGAGTCCTGCCATCTCTCTTTGGCGTGACTTTGCATGCTTCTGTTAGTTGTGTTGTCACTACCCCAGTACTGGTAAAGAGACCCTATTAACAGAGCAACTGTGAAAGGTACATTACTCCAATGGTTATGTATTTCTAAAGACACTTTAGCTTAATTGTGACTTATGACCTCTGCTTAACCATTGCATCCAAAGAACAGAGTTGGCAACACTTTAGTGGTAGTATTTTGACAATTAGGAGAAAGAACAATCTTAACCAAAGGTTGTAGAGTTATTTGTTTCCAGTGAAAACAGAACATCAATCCTAAGAAAATGCCGTTTTTTTGGAAATTTGAATGATAAGGGCCCACATCCCCGTGTGTTGCAGATGCTCAATTAAATTGAATTATTGTAGCATAAGCTATGAAAGAAACAGTCTCTCTACAAATCAGCTTTAGCCTTGGTGCACCACCAGAAAATATGCATGAAGCTTTTCAGTTTTATACTGAGGAGATTTGGAAAGAGTTAAGCCAAACATAGTTGATCTTTATCCTTTCTTCTATTGGATTTGATTGGCTCTTCATGGAGATTTTGAGTCCTAAGTTACCTAGGAAAACCCTGAAATTGGTCTATATCATGTGGGTTTTGTATCTTTTTTCACATCTATCTGATTCTAACCACAACAGGTATATTCACTTTTATCATGGTGCAGAGTTTTTCAAACATAAAAATATGTTGTAAGTGAGTTTCAAATAATTTTGTATGAACCTTACATCCTAACCATGGGTATACAAAGGGAGTGCCTCATTAGCCTTGCTTGAGAGACAATTCTTTGAGATTTATTTCCAGGACATATGATCGAAGATGAATCTCTTATTGCATTCACCAAACCTACTTTAATATGAATCTAAGATTTTGGGTTCCAAGCTTGGTTGTGTTTATCACCCAGAATTGTTCCTTGAGGGACCTCTCAAGGGGTTCCAAATGGGAAGTTTAGGAAAATTGCCCTTCATCAGCACAATTCCTTTCACTTTTGGATCAGTGCTTGTCTAACCAGAGGGGGATAATCCCAAGGTGTCTTGTTGACCAGAAATCAGAAAATATTCGATCAATCATTTCAAATCAGCAAGAAAAGAGTTCACACCTGCAATTAATGTTTGCAGTTCCAAAAGCAGATTCTCTAAACCTGCAAACAAATATATCGAAATCTGTACATAAGTGTGTGTGAGTTGATGTGTATTGTGCATGAGAGACTGGTGCCTTGTTGCATGTGGGGAAAAGAGGCGGGAACGAAATAAATCAACAAGGAAGTTATAAATTGAATCTTTCTGATTAACAATAAATCTGAATTTTCAAGCTCAGAGAGCCATCACATGAAAGAATTCTCAACAGTCAAATACTTTCATAGACCAAACAAGCTGTCTTTCTCTAATCAAAGTTGACGTGGGTACAAAGTTATGAAAATTTCAGATTAAGACAGAACCCAACAGCTTAAGGACATGCTTGACCTATAATAGACATTTGTTAACAGTAACTGATGGATTCAAACATAAGATGAAGCTAAAATAGATGATTTTTTGAAGAAGGATTTATTACACGCATGCTATGCTCCTTGTGCTTGCTCTCATACTTAAGTCTTATACTGATACATAAACGGCTGTGGATATTCCACTGGATAGTTTGTTGCAACAGATCTGATAAAATTATACTTAAAAATATGAATTCTATACTACGAGGGTTGTTTTCCTTAGACTTCTGGATTTATTAAGTTATTGTTTGTATGCATGCAATATATAAAATGCCGAAAATAGAGAACAAACAAAAATACAATCACTAACAACCATAATAACACAAGATATGATCTGGAAAACCCTTATGGGAAAATTCCGAACTGGAAGGTGAGACTGTTCTGCTCTCTGTTTCTTTGAACAGAAATGGATGCAAGTACAAAGGAGTGATACCTGTGGCACGTGGGTTGTTACAGTGCACAAACTCTCTCTGTTTTTTCTCTCTATCCACTCTCCGCTTCTTTTCTCATCAATGGAACAAAATGCATTTGAATAGAATGGAACATCATTTCCTCTTACTGGCTCGGTTATAACATAGTCCAATAGCCAACTAGTGGTTAAGTTTGAATTCCAACTCTTAACTAGAGTTACGATAGTGACTCTTCTAGATTATTCTTCATCATGATCATGTGGTTTGCCCCTTTTCCATGAATAATGGGGGCTGATGTGGCATCCTCTCAAATCACGGTGGTCAAAACAGGAAGGCCAAATTTTGGGTTGCATAAATTTTGCTTACAGACATCATTTGAGATCTTTCTTATGCTGTTGGAAAGTTATATAAGTGTAGAATATCATAGAGGGTGTGACGCTCAAGCGATGATGTTTTACCCTAAAAAACTGCCGTTTATTGCCGTACACTGCTTTTGGAGGATTTCAGATAGAAATGGTCCTGTGGCCTAATTCCTCCAATTTTTCCACAGTGAAATCTTGAAGATGGATGACAAATATGCTTTTCCCCAAGTATAACTCAATCTATTCTAACTTGAAGTAGGTACAAGCAGTTTCTTGTAACAATGCTGAATTTAAAGCGGAATTGAACCTTTTTGGTGTTGAGAAATCTAGGGCATGAATAGTTAGGTGATTTCTCTACTTATGATAATTGCTTGTGATAGTCTTTTTACTTCTTGATTACAATCTTCTCTTCTTCTGTTACTATTGTGTTCTTTTCATCAAGACAATTACCAAATTATGAATAATAAGGAGATAAGAGACACAGTATATAGGCTTGTCAGCCAGGGCCAAAATCTCTCACTCTTTGAGAGGAAAACCCAAACCGAAATTCTTCTTATAGAACCTTCAATTGACGAATACCAAGACCATGACAAAGACCCTTGACACTAGAGCCCTCCCAAGACCAAGTCACTAACCTCCTCTTCAACGCTGCTCTTCCTCTTCTTGTTCTCAGCTTCCTTCAGAATTTCGGCCTCTTCTTGTAGGTCTGTAATCCTTTTGCTCCACAACAAAAACCCTAGATCAGTTTTTGCCTCTTGAATAGACTCATCCTTTAGAGAGACTCTTCTCTCTCCTACTCGGCTTTCTTCAGCGAAATTCTTCACCCAAACAAGGTCTCCTTTATGTGACTGTAATCTTTGATCTTCCTCCACCAACTTTGGACCTGCAATTCTTGCACGTGTGAGGGTAGACTAGCCCAAAACAGTCCTCAATGATCACACTCTCCTTCGCTATCCTTCCTTCTTTCTTCACTGTCATTAAGGCTCCTTTTAAGATGAATTTCGCACTTGTTATGAGAGACTTCCTTCACCAAATTGATTTCCTTCAAATGAGGCCGAGCAATGGTATATATATATAGCCGTTTGTCCAGGACAGTTAGCCCGACATTGTCTCTTGGAGTAGGCCGTCTTCACCTTTCTAGAATATTCCTTCCATTGTAGGCCGACTTGAGTGAGGGCTGGTGACAAGGTCTTGGAGGGTTACTTATAAAGACAAATATGACTCTTTACAATGTGTAACATGCCTTCATTACATGATAATGACTCTTTAGACTTTTATGACTAGATGACAATATCCCTAAGGGCTCTCAATGGGAGCCTTAACTAAAAATAAAAATCTCTTGCTCATGAAACCCATGATGCAAGCGTTACAATAATTTTATTTTTCTTCTTTACACCCTTCACATAAAATCCCGATTACATGTCATTATGAAGACCGAAACTTGTTACACTCTTCAACATTTGGGACTGAGACCTCTCTCCAAAAAGTAGTGCTAGTTTTAGAAGTATATTCATACCAAAATTTTCTTGAAGTAGTGCTAGATTTAGGATGATTTCGATCTCCTTTAGGACCAAAAATTGATGCCAAAAATAACACTACTCTTCATTGAAATATATATTCTTGTTCTCCAAAATTTGGTTGGTGTTTTCTTGTTTAGAATGATTTTTTGATAAATTTATCCTCCACTTTCTTAGAAGAAGCATTTCTATCCTTGATTTGAAAATAGTGCTAGATTTAAGATGATTTCGATCTCCTTTAGGACCAAAAATTGATGCCAAAAATAACACTACTCTTCATTGAAATATATACTCTTGTTTTCTCTCCATAATTTGGTTGGTGTTTTCTTGTTTAGAATGATTTTTTGATACATTTATCCTCCACTTTCTTAGAAGAAGCATTTCTATCCTTGATTTGAAAATACCTTTCTTCTCTGTTTTATCTTAATTGCATCACTAAATTTGGCATGGAATCTGTGTCAAGTTTATCTAATATATAAACCCCAGCGTTCACTTAAACAATAAAACTACTTTGCTAAATTTAGTCTACTGATGTTTATGTTGATATGAAGCATACTGGTGCTTCTAGGAGAAGCACTATAGTTGTGCTTATGGAAAATCTGTATTGGCTCCTACAAGGAATGCCATTCCTGATTGATGAAAAGCTGAATATGGCATCCACAAAACTGCTTTTACAACTGTATTATTCCTTCATGAAGATTTTGATTACTCTAGCCTAGGGAGCAGTATTCTTGAAGAAGCTTTTGTGCTTTGTTGGAGTGGTATAAATAGGCCTTCGTAAGTTGCTTTCCTATAAGCAAAGTCAGTTTGAGCAGCAAGCTATCTTGTATGTCCACATTTTTACAAATAAATCTTGTACTTGGTTTGAAAATATGTGCTTAAATTTTATTCACTAGAAAATATACACTACATGGCTTGATGATTAAGCAACAATGTTAATGGTACTGGACTAGTCATCAAACTGGTTGACCCTAGAAATGCAAACTGGACCGGAAGTGGAAAAAAATCGTACAAAAGAAATCGATCGACCAGAAATACATAAAATACTCAAATTTGAAAAAAGCCATATATATTGTATTCAATTACATCCACACGAATTTTCTCATTTAAATAGCAAGAGTGCATATAACCAAAATAACACTTAGTGTAATAAATTTATGACCCAAAGTACATCAACAAATAGGCTCTAAATGGCCTTTACTATGCAAAACTAAGCATTGTACTAATGGCTATCACTAGAATCATCAGAATCCCCATCCTCCTCATCTTCAGGCTTAGAATGAGTAAACTCTACAATGGGATTCTGCCTCGAATCCCTTGGCCCTAAAGGTAGTGATACCTCTCCCTATGGTGTGGGTCCAAGTCCATCCAAGAAAGGTTTTTATTGTCTAATGCTAGTACCTGACTCTCCAAAACCCACTTTGATGATGGATCAAAGCCACGCAAAACTATGTTTTACTTGATTCAGAGGTCTTGTTCAACAATTGATTACACCTCAACCTAAGGTTGTATTGAACATAAGCCATGTCATTCAACTATTTTTCTCCAAACTGTTTTGCTTCTTGGTATGTATATGCTAAAAAATACTCCAATTTTGTTCCCACCCCAATGCAGTTCATGTTTGGCTCAATAAGAATTGAAGTCAAAGAAGTTTTTGCAGATGACTTTGAAAGTTGAACTCAACTCTTGCAATGAATGATATAATTTGGAACTTTAAAATTTATTACCTAGTGGATCCTTGGTTTTGCTTTTTATAGCCATAGAAATGCCAAAGGTACTAGTGTTCTCATTGAAATTCAAGAGCTTACTATGTATCTTGTCTTGAGTCTTGGCATTGGGGACCATGCATTCAATGCATCTATACAATCCGTCTTTTACCTTCCCATCCACATCAAAATATTTTGTGTAATGGTACCTTCAAAATTTAGAAGACAAAAAAATTCATCAATGGATTTAAATGTTTGGCTAAGCTTTTGCAATGAATAGAAAAACTTAAAAACTTTTCAATTACAAAGCTCGGGTTTAAGTAATAGCCATTTGCATGTAAATTTCTATGGAGTTGTTTGTTTCATCTTTCATTAATGATTCTCCATAGAGGAAGATAATTTTTTCTTTTATCTCCATATGCTGATTTGATTGTCTCTTTGTTTTGATCCATGGCATCATAAACAAAGCCTGTGGTGGGTTTATCACTACCCACCATTTGCAACACTCTCACAAGAGGCTCACTAAATAGCACTATCTCTTCTGCCTTTCTCCAAAAATATTTTTCAAAAACTTTGTCAACCACTTGTTTTCCTTCATCCTCTTTGCTCCAATGGGATGCATTCCATTCATCTCAAGAAAACATATTCCACAAGTTGGCTTTTTGCTAAACAAGGGATTACAATGAAAGAAAGTTTGTTGTAAATTTTATAATGGTTAACCAGAAATGATTTTTACTCCTATTGTTTTTCCTCATAAGGTTCAAAACTTATCAGTGCTTGTAGATATGTCTGGTTATGGCTTTTGCTTCTTCCACACACTTCTTGGCTTGATTGGCACTTATCAAGGCATGAATTTCCTTTTTTTCCATTGATGATATAGGACTTCCCATCCTTGATTAGGTGGTATTGGTTGGCTCTCTGCATGAAGATTGCATCCCTCATATACATGTAGGGGCTTCCAAACACTAACATACGTCAAGGGGTACCACATCCAATTCTTCTTGATCGATAAAATCAACACCTACAACAAATTTAATCTTACATTGTATTGTTACCTTGATATTTGCATCCGTGTTTATCCATCCCAATGGATATGGGCTAGGACGGTCGCAAACTTCCAATCCAAGCTTGTTGACCAGATCTATTACTATGTGATTAGCTTGTGAATCATAGTAGGATAGAGTGTCTATCTTGGTCTTCTTGACCCGGATCTTGATGTGGAAGACTTTGGTCATCTCCTTCTCTTCTTGGTAACGAAGGTTACTCAAATTCATCTCCTTTTTCTTTTATGTGTAGACAATCTTCTCATCCGCAACAAAGCTTCTTTCAATTTGATTGCTTGAATATGTGCCTAGAAGATTCTTTTTCTTTACATCCTTTTTGTGGTTCTTTGGGTTCAACTTTGGATTTAGTTTACAGGAATTGTACTCAACTTGGCCATTGATACTACAATGGTTAAAATGGTTGTTGGGATCCTTGCATTGATGTGTTATGGCTGCTATCTTCTTATCCTTCCCTTGTTTCCACTTCTTTCCCTCCTTGGAAGCCTCCTAGTGCACTTTTCACTTAGAACATCTTGCTTGCCCTTTCTCGTTGCCTATATTTTTGAGATACTATGTTTGCGCAAATCCCTAATCTATCGCCCTTTGCTTGAAAATAATCACTTTCTTTCGTAGATGACTATGTAGACCCCCTAGCACTTGAGGAGTATGTCTTGTTGAGATTTTGAATGTTGGGGTAGCATCGAGTGTGCTCTAGCCCTGGAACTTTATGGAGGGTCTAAGACACACAAGACCTCAAAAACCCAGAAAACGTTTGGAGAAATTTCATCTAGTGTGTGAGATATTAAAATAATTAATTTTTTTAATGAGGACCCTAAGTCTAACTTAGGAATTAGAAAAATTAAAGTGAATTAATTAAACACATGTGATGAAATGTTCTAAGTGACGCGGATCAAACAATCTTTTAATCTCAACCGTCGATAAGAGATTAAATCACGACCGTTGATGTGTCAACGAAAATGTATAAGAGAAAGGCTTGGGGTTAGTTGGAGACACACACACGGAGGCAGAGCACTGAGACTGAGCGGGAATTCTAGGGCGGGTTTGCTAAGAATTTCCAGAAGTGTTTCAGCTGCAGCGAGGGGTAGTATTGGCTAAGGGGATGATCTGATCCCAGCTCCAAGAGTCAGCAAGAGGCAGAGAAGCAGCAACCAGGAGCAGCGCAGAGGAAGAAAAGGCTACGCAACACAGAGGGTTTCAGCCGCTACGCACGCCCAGAAAGGGCAACGCTGAGGTAGTAGGAAGCCATCAGGGTTATGTAGAGGCCATCCAGGGCAGCGTAAGGACTGCGTCATCCAGCCTGGGGTTACACAACCCTCTTTTGAGCAGCACAAGGGTACGCAAAAGCTAGCAGGGTTGACACATACAACTTCAGAGAAGCGCTGGGGTTTCTAGAGGCAAAAAGGGGCCGAGTTCTGTAAATCCCATTTGAGGGTGTGAATTAGTCCAGTTTTCAGTCTCCAGAATAGTCGGTATTGCTGCAGATCTTATTATTTCTCTGTCGGGTTAACCAGTAAGGTGCCCAGATTTGCTATACTTAGATTCTATGTAATAATAATAAACCCTCATATCTGCTGCACCGGTTTCACCGCATTGAGTTTTTCCGGGGACATTTGTCCGAAAAATCTGCGTGTCACTTTGTCGAATGAGCGTAATATTCAGTAAATGATCTGTATGTCTTTAGGTTGCTAGTTGTGTTTACTAAATTATTTTCTGAAAATAACTTGTATAATTAAATCATAAGTAGGAGATGTATATCAAGATACTGCATTAGGATTTCTGTATTATTTATTCAAAAATTTTCACATGGTATCAAAGCATTGCAGATTAAGCTGAATCTCTAGCAAAATCAACTGAAGAAATTTTTGCTGCAGAAAGCAGTTGAAGCAGCAGAGATCTGGAGAGGGTAGCTCAGCAGCAGGAGGACGTAGTCCCAGCAAAGGCTACGCAGGGGTTGACGCAGTCCCATCTGGGTGACGCAGAGATAGCGCAGTGCCTTCCAGGAGGACGCAGGAGCAACCTGCGCTGCGCAGCCGCTGCGCTTGGCCTGTCTGCTCACGTAGAGGCCAACCAGAGGGAGACTGTACAATTTTCTTTCCTGTTGCTGTGAAGTATTGCCAAGATTCGAAAGCAGAGCTTTAGTTCTTCAATAGTTGCTGGTGTGGTGGAGATTCTACCAATGTAGAATTGTGCCTAGCTAAGTTGACAAAGAGCAGGAGGAGGACAATTACTCAACAGATCTGAGGTTCGATCAGGAGAGTGACCATAGAGAACTGTTTAGTTGCTTTTGGCTGAAGATTTCCAGGAGGGAAATCAGTTGTCGGAGGGAGCAGCTACTATAGAGGGTTTTCAATCGCCAAGAAACCTAGATCCAACATTTCTGTTGAAGTATTGCAGCAGAAAGAGGGAGAAGAGTATCTGTTCTGACAGACTTGAGCTAGATGGCTTCTCATGGATTGAGAGATCAGGATAGGTTGGACGACGTGTCCCACTTTGTCATCTGGAGAGCTAGGACACTAACAGTCCCGGATGAGTACGACATCAAGAACCATGCAACGAATGTCCTAGTTGTGCCTATCGATCTAGATCCTCTGAAGAAGTTCAATGAAAATCAAGCAGGGGCTAAGCGTTTGATTATGGATGGAGTTAAAGATCACGTCGTGCCACATATTGCTAGGAAGAACACGACAAATGAGATGCAGACTGCTTTGGAGACGATGTATCAGGAGAGCTCTGTTCAAAGGAAAATGCTTCTAGAGAATCAGATGCGGCTGTTCCATATGTAGAAGGGCAAGGAGATAAATCCCTTCCTTTTTCGACTTCAGACTATTCGGGATCAACTGATTGCCATGGGTGTGACTCCGGATGAAGGGCTCTCTGTAAGGATTGCCTGAATGCAGTCATCGAGGAATGGGAAACGTTTGTCCAAAGCATATTGGGTAGGGCAGCGTTACCATCCTGGCCAAACATGTCGGCAATCCTCCGTTAGGAGGAAATCAGGAGATTTACCAAGAGGCAAAACAGCAGCAACAAAACTGTTAAGGTGAAGAAAGAAGAGGAAGATGATGCAACCCTTGCATCAAAGGAATGAAGGCAGCAAGGAAAGAAGAAGAGGGACCTATCCAAGGTTCGGTGCTTTAATTGTGGCGAACTTGGACACTTTGCCAGCACTTGTCCCGAGAAGAAGGACAAAGGATCTTTTGAATCCAAGGCAGCAGTAGCAAAGGATGATGGGAGTGATGATGACGTAACCATGAGTGCTCATGAGCCACATATGTGGGGCGGTATGGATCTGTAGAGCAGCTACAAATCAAGATGGCAGGATTCTTGAGTAAGCCTAACTCTTGGATCACATATGAGCTACGGGAGCTTTAAGATGGTAGCGGGACAAGTAGAGAGATGGTTGCAGAAAATCACAGGAAGTAGAGGGCAATGCTGAGATGCTGTAGAGGGAGCATCGCACTGCAGAGGCAGTAGCAACGCAGAGGCTGATGGGACTTCAACAACGCAGAGAGGCTGTGCTCACGCAGTGCAGAGCTGTAGCAGTGCAATGGCTTTAGGAGGACAACGTAGAGCAGCACCTAAGGGAGTTTCAGTGATGAAGTGCAGCCTGACTTGTCTGTCAACAATTGGGCAGGGGTCCTTCAGTTGCTTACTTCTTAGCAACTGAGTTGCAGTGCAACAGTTAGCAGTGGTAGTGCTATGGGCAGCATGATGCATCAATTTGAGAGGAAGCTGCAGTACATATGTAGCAGTGTCAGTGGCAGTGACATGGGCAGCAGTACAGAAAGCAACAGTATAGTGGATGGAGGGTAGCAGGCCAAGCATCAACAGTGCAGAGACCGATGTTGAGATCTTGTGATACATGGTGTGGATGTATTACTAGAGCACACTCCGTGCTAAGAGGTAGTGTTGAGATTTTGAGTGGTTGGGTAGCATCGGGTGTGCTCTAGCCTTGAAACTTTGTGGAGGGGCTAAGACACACAAGACCTCCAAAACCCAGAAAGCGTTTGGAGAAATTTCATCTAGTGTGTGAGATATTAAAATAATTGTTTTTTTTAATGAGGACCCTAAGTCTAACTTAGGAATTAGAAAAATTAAAGTGAATTAATTAAACACGTGTGATGAAATGTTCTAAGTGACACGGATCAAACAGTCTTTTAATCTCAACCGTCGATAAGAGATTAAATCACGACCGTTGATGTGCCAATGAAAATGTATAAGAGAAAGGCTTGGGGTCAGTTGGGGACACACACACAGAGGTAGAGCACTGAGACTGAGCTGGAATTCTAGGGCAAGTTTCCTAAGAATTTTCAGAAGTGTTCAATTGCAACGAGGGGTAGTATTGGTTAAGGGGATGATCTAATCTCGAGCCAAGAGTCAGCAAGACGTAGAGAAGCAGCAACGAGGAGCAACGCAGAGGAAGCAGAGGCTACGCAGCAGCTGCGCAACGCAGAGGGTTTCAGCCGCTACGTAGGTGCTACGTAGGCTCAGAAAGGGTAGCGCTGAGGCAGTAGGAGGCCATCAGGGTTACGCAGAGGCCATCCAGGGCAACGTAAGGATTGTGTCACCCAGTCTAGGGTTAAGCAACCCTCTTCTAAGCAGCGCGGGGGCACACAGAGGCTAGCAGGGTTGACGTAGGTAGCTTCAGAGCAACGTTAGGGTTTCTAGAGGCAGAAAGGGGCTGAGTTCTGTAAATCTCGTTTGAGGGTGTGAATCAGTCCAGTTTTCAGTCTCCAGAACAGAAGGTATTGCTGCAGATCTTATTATTTCTCTATCGAGTTAACCAGTATGGTGCCCAGATTTGCTGTACTCAGATTCTTCTTAATAATAATAAACTCTCATATCTGCTGCACCAGTTTTCCTAGATTGGGTTTTTCTGGAGACATTTGTTTGAAAAATCTGTGTGTCACTTTGTTGAATGAGCGTAATATTCAGTAAATGATCTGTATGTGTGTAGGCTGCTAGTTGTGTTTACTTCGATATTTTCTGAAAATAACTTGTATAATTAAATCACAAGTAGGAGAAGTAAATCAAGATACTGCAGTAGGATTTCTGTATTATTTTATTCAGAAATTTTCACATGTCTTAGTTCCTTGGAGAGATACCCAACACGATGACCATCTTTGTGAACCTGATGGTGTACTCTTGTACACTTTGCCCTTGCCTCTGCATGATGTAGTGTCATTGGATCCATCGATCCTTTACATAATTGAAAGGGCAGAATTGAAGTCCTCCCACCTAGTTATTGGTGGATCACACTTTAGCTTGACTGTTTCTGTATGGCTTTCCCACTAGGTTATAACATGGCCCTCTAACTTCAATCTAGAAAATGATATCTTTTGTTCTTCATCTATATGGTGAACGCTTAAATAAACTTTCAGTTGTTGTAACCAATGATTCAATCTTAATGCATCAAACTCACCTTTGTATACCTTTATGTTCACTTTTGGTTCCATCTTCATGTTGAGAAACCAAGCATAGTGTAGATAAGGCTTAATTCCTCTTATCTAATAAGTACTTGTGAATGTTTAATGTCTTCATGAAGCAATTATACAAATGTTCAGTCTTTCAAAGAAAGCAAAGAGGCAGGAGACACAAAACAATGGGGAAAACCCACAATCCTCCTCTTATAGAATCAGATCAAAATGAGATTTCCAAGACCAAGACCAAGACCCAAAACCACTGCCAAAATATCAAGTCGAACCCTCCTCCGAGTCACCTCCAAATCTGATCAATTCTAGTCAAAGTCAATGATGGTCAAACTGCCCCAAATTTGGTCAACTCTTTGAAATTACACACTTGAAATTAGGGGGCCGAAATTCGGCCTGTGACAACCTCAGAAATTCGACCTTTGTCACAAAAATTACGGTCACGTGCGAATTGCTTCAAGGTCAAAATTTCGATCAATATTGAAAATTTGTCTTTGTCTTTAACTTCATCTTTCTCTCTCCTTTGTTCTCTTATCTTCTTCACTTGCTTCAGATGTTCTCTTGTTAGTCGAATGGATGATGTCCAAGAGGGTTGAACTACCCTCTTATATATAGCTAGCCAGGAGGTCGAAAAGGTGACTCTTGGAGGCCCATACCGACTTGTCCCAAGGATAGCTGACTTGACATTTTGTAGACTCTTTGACTCAACATAAAAATCAAAGTTCTTTTCTTACAAAAGTCCAAATGGGACTTGACTCAAATACATTTTCTTTTTGACTCATAATAAATTTTGTTTGACCCTTTTGACTCTATAAGCATGATGTTGAAAATACTGAGAGGGGAGTGAATCAATATTTCACTTAAAATCAATGTTCCACCGAGTTTCCGGGATGGGGAAACGCGGGAGCGGGGATACACAAAAGGGGGACATATATAAGCAACCCAAAAATTAAGGTAAATTTCGGGGAAACGGGGGGACGTCAAAGCCATAAAAATTATAAAATTATTAAAAATTTAATATATAAAAATAAAAAAATAAAATCCCAACAATATGTTAATAACTAAATTAGTAGATAGTAAATCTTATTAATTATGAAATGCACATCTAAATATGATGATCATTTCGTATTAGACTATTGTGAAGTAAAATTATCATTTGACATTTCTGCAATCATCAATGTAAATCTAAAACTAAATTACTAAATTAAATCTATCATTTGACATTATGCAATGTTCCATCTAAATTCATCATTTGGCCATCATTTGACAATATACAACGTTCCATCTAAATTCATCATTTGGCCATCATTTGACAATTGAAACTACGCAATGCACATCAAAAATTAAATTCATCATATGACAATGACATTTGAAGTCTAAAACAGCCATAGAAAACTAAACTAAAAATAAACATAGAAAGTAGTGAAATACAAAAATTGTTTTTTTAATTGTTATTAACGAAAAAATTCGGGGGACGCATTCCTCTTGCATCTCCCCTGCATCCCCTCATCCCCCCCACAAGAGAGACACATTTCGTCACCAGAAAAATGCCCCCCTAGAGTTTCCCCAAGTTTTCCAAAAAAGGGGACATGGGGAAAGTTTCCCCGTCTTGGGAGCATGGGGGAGTGGGGAAGCGCGTCCCCCACCCTGGGGGACGTGTCCCCGTGGAACACTGCTTAAAATTAGTTAATTTTTCTTTATCGGAGCATTAATTATCTTCAACATTAGATTAAAATCATAAGTCAATAGTGCACAAAATCAACGATAGTAGACACCAAATTTTTTAGGTGGAAACCCTTTCGGGAGAAAAACCACCGAATTCTTCTCTAATATTTTTATGAGTACATCAATGCTTCAACTCCAATCGACTAGGAAGCCCCGACTCCCTAGTACTCTAGAAAAGCATTCTGGTTTTATCGGGTAACTCCAAATCTTGAAAGGATGCTCCTATACCTTGTTTTACCAACACCCAATAGAAGGACGCTCCAACGCCTTGCAAGCTCCAACTTTCCCTAGCACCACGTTGCCACCCTGAAGTATTTTCAGGCTATAACTTGAAGGTGACTTCAACTACCTACCTAGCACCACCCAACCACCCTGAAAATGATAGTAAAATAGATAAATAACTGTGGGCTCCCGTATCAGAGATAATGACCCACTTACAATGATCTTCAACAAAACGCTTACTACCAATTTACTTTAGATGTACAATAATACTCAGATAACGAAACCCTTACAAATGAAAAGGCCCTTACTATAGAACTTGAATCGAAGACCATGAGACTCTTTCTACCAGACAACCGTGAAGTAATGATGACAATGAAGTGTTGAACAACAAATGCGTTGAAGAAACTCCTTTGATACAGTGAATTCCATGAAAATGATGAGATAGCTGGAAGGATTGCTACTGTTAATTACATTGTGCTTTTGTTCCTTAATGCTTGATAATGATAGTGGTGAGACTACTAAACAATCTGAAACCGTCAACTGCTGAGCATGAACCCTTACTTCAACTGATGAATCCCTACTGCCCTTTCCTTCAAATACACAGTAAAACAACTGAATTTCTTAAGGTATGTTGCAAGATGACACGACTTATTTACTACTGCCAAGCATGATGCTGTCTCTCCCTGTAGAAGCCAATGCCTTGTAAACTGCTTATGAAAACCTTGACTACAGAGCCAGGCTGCTACCAAACTACCTAATCTAGTTCTCCTTGATGAATGCAAAAGGTAACACAATATAAATACTGTCTCTTGCTAAAGATACTGTAGGTTTCTGTTAAATTTTGAAGATGTTCTATGCTTAGATGCAAATATACTTTAACCTTCTAGGGCACAATGAAAGTAAGATGCAGATAGAACATACCAATAGATCGATGGAAGACAAGCCAAAATAGAGATAAAGAATGATGGCGTTACGATGATCAGCAGGATGCTTCAACCAGCAAAGTCTTCATAAGGTCAGCCACCCACATATGTCACACAACCCCAAGACGTCCCATCAAGAATACTCCACAAAGATGCTGCACCAAGAAGCCCTAAACGCAGAACCAAGAACGCTACTCCATCACCATCCAAGAGAGAGGAAAATGCCTCCACCAATTGTGTGTTTGTAAAATGAACTCCAAGTCTCTCCAATATATAGGCATCTTTGGGGGTGTGTGACACATCTCTTATGCATGTGGGATAAAACAAGCCGACCTTGCACATGTGGAATACATTCGAAATACATGTTCTGCTCATTCGATCAAGATGATCTTTAGATTGATCTTGCACCTCTCCGAAAGAGAAACCCAATAAAAATATTGGCATCGTCATCTGAGCATCACATCATGGAGTTTGGACCTAGTTGTCCAAAATTAACACTCCCTCTCAACTAGGGAGAACTCCATCCACCAGTGCCATCCAAACATCGTGCGTCATCCCGTCGTAACTTGCTTTGTTGGCTTCTTTATTTCAAAACAAAGGCAAGTCACAAAGACATCACTCACGGCTAACCCGAAGTCAGATCAGATGTTTGAAACCTCTATAGGACTCAAAGGAGTCACACACCAACCCAAAGTTGGTTTCACTGACCTGAAGTTAGTTGGAGGTCCGAAACCTCTCTTAAACTCGAGAGAGTCATATACTAACCCGAAGTTAGTTTCACTGACCCGAAGTCAGTTGGAGGTCCGAAACCTCTCTTAGACTCGAGAGAGTCATATACTAACCCAAAGTTAGTTTCACTGACCCGAAGTCAGTTGGAGGTCCGAAACCTCGTTAAACTTGATCTCAGATCAAGTGGTTGGATACGTGCCATCCTAGACATAGAGAGTACGACAATCTCCGATGCGTCCATCGGTCTTGCTATGGTCTCTATTCACATTTCGCACCTCGTTGGCCAAATGAGAGGTACTTCCCATGAGTCCGAAACTCCATGGGTAGGATGCATATGGGGCACAGATCAAATTGAGAGGTAAACCAGCTCAATATCATCACAGTGGGGTGGAAGCACACCAACTATGTTCGGCAAGCCTAGCCCTGTGGTTACTTATATCACCAAGAAGCTATCTCCAAAGCCCCCTTGGAGCTCCCAGAGCTCATCGTCCAACAGGACCCTCCAAATAGGGTCGTTCCATGATTCCAAGATTCTCACGGAAGGTTAGGAACATGACCTTCCCCAAGGGCATTGTGAGAATATCCGTGACCTGCTCATCAGTTCCTATATGATCGAGCCTTATGGCGCCTCGCTGTACCATATCCCGGATAAAGTGGTACCAGCCATCAACATGCTTGGATCAATCGTGGAACTTGGGATTCTAAGACAGTGCCATTAAAAAATAGAAATTGAGAATTAAATGCACATTTATTCTCATCCCTTGATCTAAATGAATTTGAGCCATTAGATCTTAGGGTTGCCCAAAAGTCATTTAGGGAAACAAAAGGGGGAAAAGTAAAGAGAGACTGCATTCATTCATTCTTCATGAGCAGATTGGAGAAAGGAAGCTCAGAGTTGGAGAAAAGTTGTGAAAGAGAAATTTGTTATAGCAAGCTGAAGGAGTGATTTCTGGGCAAAGATGGGCACGAAAATCAAGGCGTAGAAGACATCAGAAGATACAGTATGAACACCATTTATTGCTATGAGCTGCACGCAGTTCGAGAGCATTTTTTAGCAATCTTTTTTGGAAAAAAAATATGTATAGTCCGTACAGTGGTACGGAAATCCGTACAGTCTGTACGGAATCTGTACAGTACAGTCTGCGTTCGTTCAATACAGTTTCAACTTCAAGTGGGCACGAAAATTGAGGCAAAGTGGACATGGTTTTCAAGGAGTTTTGGGCTAAAGAGATAAGTTGTATTTTGCTGTTTTGTTTTGTCTGCAAATGTATTTTCCTGAACTTGAAAGATAAATAAATTTGACAAGATCTCTAACAGGTTTTCCCCAGAGAAGATTGAAGGGTTTTTCCCTGGGTCTAAGTTGACCAAAAATCTGTGTGTATTTTTTTATGTGTTGCTGGTTTGTTTATGTCCATATTTATTTTCAACATGTGTTGACAGTCCCATGTGTTTTAATCTGAAATTTTCATTTCTAGAATTCTATATGTTGAATGTAAGTTTATGGAAAAGGGAATTTAACTGAATGGGAGTGAGAAGGTGAAATTAAAACTGGGTTGGGATTGCAGGGAACTTTTTAGTCATCAAATTTCAACACCTAGTTGTTAAGTTACCCTTACAGATTTGATTCCTCTCTTAGGGCAGCTACTTTTATGCAAAGAGACTTAAATAAAAAATTGCTTCAACACATGATACCATCATGAAATTCTATGTACTAATATTTGTCCTTATTTGCAAGAGATTCACACTCATAGTGTTGAGAAATTTGAGGGCTTTCATTAGGGTAAATTAATTACATGATTTCTCTTAAATAATGACATTTATTTGTGACATACAATTACTTCATTATTGTCATTATTGTGTTCTTTTTCATCATCAAATAGATGCCAAACATAGAAGACCTCAAAACAATGAGTACACTAGAGATCAATGTTATCGGAACTGAAACGGTTCCGGCAAAAATGGTCGGTCTGACCGGTTTGGAGGCGAAACCAGTCTGAACCGGCCCTCCGAACCGGAAAATACCAGTTCAGTAATGAACCGGTCACCAGTTCACAAACCTGAGCATTAAAAAACATTTTTTATTTATTTATTTTTTAAATATTATTTTTCCTAGTTACTAATGCTACCCTAGCACCCCCCCACCCTATTTCACTTACACTATTCATTCGAGTCTCTTGCAATTCTTGAGCTGTGTTCGGCGAGGAGAATTCAGAGAGGTTTTTGAAGGGTTGTTCCGAGGGAGATTTTTTCGTAGATTTGAAGAGCTGATTGGAGTGTTGGAGCGCTGTTGGGTTGGCAGATTTTTGAGCTACTTCAAAGGTTTTTTTTCCCAGAGATCTTTATATTTTCTTCAATGGTTTTTGCAGCTAGTGGAAGATTTGTTTTTTATTTTGTTGGGGCTGCTACATAGTTGATTTCAGAGGATTTTGGCGCTGATTTTCTCCGAAAATTTAGAGGGTAAATCAAGGGCCAAGGGAATCAAGCTATCAAGCCATAATCCCATTGTAGACTTGGATGCTAGTCATTATTCAGATGAGGATGAGGAGGATGATCAGGATGATGATTACGATGATGATTAATGATTTGATCATTGATTTGTTGTAGTTGTATCTTGTAGTATCGTAGGCTGTAGCATAATACTCAGTGTTACACGGGGTCTCGCCCCCCTACCTTGGGGTCTAGATTCCTCGCCCCCTCGTGCTCCGGGGTATTGGGGATTTCTAGGGGGCATTTCCCTCACGCCCCTGCACACCCCCTTCACGCCCCCTTCACGCCCCCTCATGCCCCTTTTAGTTTATGGTTTCATGTTAAAAGTTGGTGTCCCACTTAACATGTTTGAGAATCCAAGTGATTCTGATTTAAATGGTGACATGGTTGATCCTGATATATTTGTGCAGCAGCTAGATGCAGAGATTAGTGGGGCATTACCTTGAGCATTTATGCTCATTTATCATTATGATGATATCATTTGATATTCATTTGTTATGTTTTATGTTTTATGTTTCAGACATAAGTTATTTTCTTTTAAGTTTTATGTTTCAGACTTGAGTTGTAAACTTCAGTTTAAACTTTATTTTGAATCTTGATATATTATGTCATATGATATCTTAAAATTTATTTTCATTGTACATTATTAATAGTTACATTAATGATTATACAGTTACAAACTTACAAACTTACATGTATGATTGTATGATGTATGTTTTAACTTTTAAATTTGTTTTAGTTATATGATTCATCATTCATCGATTTATAATTTTATCATTTATGATTTATCTTTCATGATGTAAGTATATGATGATTGTATATACATTCCTTGCAAAAATACAGTTCCATTATAAATATTAAATTTTATAATTTTTATGACCCCGACGTCCCCCCACGTTTCCTGAAAATTGGTAGGGAGCTTTTGCATAGGCTGCTCCCGCGTTCCCTCGCCCCCTCATTCCCACCTCTAGGGGACTTGGTGGAACATTGATAATACTCTGATCTATGATGTTATTTTGGACTATAAAGGCCTTTTAGAGCCCGCTTCTTGATGTTTGTAACATTTTTGGTTCAAGGATGTTTGCACTAAGTGCTATTTTGGTTATATGCACTATTACTTGCTATATAAATGAGAACTTTTGCATATTTGTGTATAAATGGTTTGGATTCATATGGATGCACATAAATATATCTGCTTTTTTTTTAAATATGAATATTTTGTGTTTTTGGTAAACCAGTTTTTTTTATTTTTTTATTTTTTTATTTTTCCGGTTTTTTTCCATTTCCGGTCTGGTTTCGATCGATTCCTGGTCCACAAGGTTTTCCGGTTTGATGACTGGTTCAGTTTTGATAACATTGCCAGAGATAGGCTCCAAGCCATGGCAAAACCCCTCCTTAGGGGAAAAACCCAGAGAAGTTATTTTTAGAATTATTGTCAAAAGAGACTTCCAAGACCATAGAGCCAAAGAAAAATTCCCCAAGACCAGGCCAGGTACCAACAATAAATTTTTCTTCAAATTATTTTTGTTCTTCTTCAGACTTGTGGAAGCCCTAGTGTCCACATAAAAACTTACACCTGAAAGTAGCATGAAGACAAAACTCAGATGAAGACGCCCTTTTCTTCTTCGCATGTCTTTTCCTCTTATTTCCAAGACCCTCGCACATGTTTCCGACCACAGATCAATTAAAATATCCATATGTCGTCTCTGTCTCGAATAGAGGTCGAAGCCTCCTCTTTATATAGGCTTCACAAGTGTTGGAAGGGTGCCTCTAGGCCGACATGGAGGCTAGCCGACCTGATCTTGGGGACTCTTTAGAGACTTCTAGACATTAAATAATATTTATTTTTCTTGATACAAATGCCCAATGGGTCTTTTACATCATTGAATTTGACTCGGGACTAAATCCCTAGAGCACTCAATGGGTGCTTGACCTAGGACCAATGACCATGGGCAAGAAACCCATTCTAAAAATAAATAATTTTTCTTTTGCAACTATTTTCTTTTTATTTCATTTTGGCAAGAACAATAGTTACATCAAGTCATGAGCCATGTACAATTATGAACACCGAAACTAGTTACAACCTTCAACACCCCTTCTTAACTAGGGAGGTATTCATAATTGACTACCGGTACATGGACAATATTCCTTTTGACAAGTTCTCATAAGAAGAGTCGGATTGGTAACCCATCTGTTTGGCATCACATTATCCAACATTGTCACATAGCAAGGCCTTGACTAACAACTCTATCTTTCCACAAGATCATAACACAATGCTGGCAAGACCAATGATTTATAAACATCTTCATCATTGTCTCTCAAGGAACATACTCCACCCAAGTGTTCACAGAGTATGTCCTCTAGGACTATTCTTATCTTAGATTCCCAGTCCTCAAAGAATATCGTTCCTCTACGACTACTCTTCTCTTGGATGCCTTACCACATCCGTAAAGAGTATTAGATGCTAGATGCTTACCCAATCCCCCATTCTTTCTTCGCAATATGAAGACAAGAATGATGTGTCTATCTCTCGCTCTTAACTAGGAAGATATACCCATTCCTATAAAGGAATGTACGTATTCCTATAAAAGGAATGTACCCAAGTTCCCTCTTATCTCGGGACTTGTCCAAGCTCCCTCTTAATCAGGAACTTGCTTCCAAGCTCCCTCTTAATCAGGGACTTAATTCCACGCTCCCTTTTAACCAGGGACTTGTTTCCAACAACAAATTTCTTCTGTAGTGGATATCATGGGACTTTTAGCTGCTTGATGAGCTCCTCCTTTCGATATCATGAATTTTATCTTTATTATAATGGAGCCTTCATCTTGTAGGGGATCGACCATCCATCACTTTCCTTCACGAGTCATGTCATCCTTTTCTTCATCGGAAAGTGTTCCTTGAGTCCACACCTGACTTTCCTTCATACAACTACCTCTTCCACATCATGTTTCCTTCAAGATCTTCCATCCCATCATAGGATTATGGTTGTAGGTGATAGCCACAGCTTTCTTTTGGTGGCCCTATATCAACTCATCCAGATGTTGTTCAGAAATCAGAAATGAAAATCAAATAAAAATTACCTTTTGTGATGACCCTTCATCATGACATCTGCTTGCTCGCAACATCAACACCCTTCATAGACACATCTCCAATACTTTCAATGTTAAGGGTTTCCTTTCCTTACAGACTCCATTATAGTCTTCATACCTCTTTCCATGGAGATGTACTAGTCAATTCTTTTAGTTATTGGATGTTTTGAGGTTTTTTTTCTACGTGAACATAGTTGCATCTTTCACGATCTCTCCTTTGTCCTTCACATATTGCTTTCCATGAACATTCTATTCATAGTTCCTTCATCAACCACCTCACATTCCATATGAGGACATATTATGTTGATTTCATCTAGTCAATATGTGAACCACACCTTCATGCATCTTTCCAAAGGAGGAGATCCCCTTTCTTTGATCATGCTCATGAGATAGAGTATTTACCCATGCAACCATATGACGACTTGACTTAAACAAATACATACCTGTTTCCTTTTCTTGATCATCTAGAATTTGTTTGTAAGCTTCCCTTCCATGATTGAAAATACATTAACTTTCTTGACCAATTGCACTGCTTTGTCGTCATACCATTATCCTGTTAATAAGTGAATCCCTTACAAGGTGGAATTCTCAGCGAGACACTTGCTTTTTCCCAAGAGAAGTGTGCCTTCTAGTGAAGATTCCAACAAAGGATCTTGATTATCCTCATCCTGCAAATGCTCCTTTCTAATGATGATGATGTATGATGAGCTCTATGCTAGATGATTTTCTACTTCCCATAAGTACTACTTGATTCTTTCAATGAGGTTACCAAGAGTTCCTTCCTTCTTTTGATGACTGCTATAAACTTCTAGTTCAACCATCTTTCAAGCTTCTTTAATGATGTCATGAGCTCTTGCTTCAACGATATGCTTCTAGTATGTTGTCATGATGTATCCTGTCATAATTACCATACTTGATTGAAATCTTTTAACCGTAGTAGAGGTCTTCTACTTTTCCTTGTTGTGTACTAGGCATCCATAGCTCTATGGTTATATCATGAACCTATCATAGTGCCCGAGGATCAAGGGTTCGTATAGTTCCCTCCTTCCATCGTGCTTCTCAAAAACAGAGGATCAACCCATCCATCTCCCTTTGCTGTAGCTACAATATTCACTGACAAGTATCCCCAAGCAAAGTATATAATAAGAAGAGCATGATATTTATTTGACAATCTAAGGTTACCAAGAGACTTAGAGGTTGATTATCAAGTGCCAATCCTAGATCAAGGATTTTCACGTAACTTATCACCCTGCTTGACATGAGCCCTAGATTGCATACAAACCCTAAGGGTTAGGGTTTCCATGAGGGAACAATGTTAGGGTTTCTATATGACTAGGGTATTATTGATAACATACTCTATACAATTAAGCCACCCTACTACATGTCAGATCCTCAAAAATGTAACATACATACCTCATGGTTAAATACTTGTAGAGGCCAACACTTTTAGATGCCACGGTTTCTTCAAGGTGATCATTTATTTGAGATGTTTATCTTTTCTTGCTCTAGTATACTCTAGTTCTCAGACTATTCTTCATTAGAGTTTTCTTACGGAGGTGTGATAATGTATGCTTAAGAGTTGGCAAAATCACTGTTTTCGACTATTATTTCTTCAGAATTTATAGCCTTCTGCTAATCATTATAGCAACATTCAAAGAGTCTTGCAGTGCTTTCCAACGACTTCTCAAAGTCATCCTATACTTAGGATATGTTAAAATTTGGTAGCTTAGGGATGAATTTCTTCTAGAAGAAATCATATCTTTTAGTTCTATTTGAACCACCTATAATAAAATTTCATGTCTAACAATTTTAATATGACTTTCCAAAAATAGTAAGTCACATATCAATTTGGAAGTTACTTTCCAAAAATAGAAAGTCTTGTCTAAATGATCAAGGATAGTCTCGTAATATGGAATCCACTTTAAAATAAAATCAATCATGATTATACAAGTCAAGAATTAATATTTAAATATTACTAGTATTATTATTATTATGATACTACTATTTATAAAATAGTCTAAAGTCTTTCACTTTTAATGGATTAATAAAAATGAATTTTCTCATGGACTGAGTAAACTAAATTGAGAATCTCTTACTTGGAAAATCAAACCTCTCTCTTAGAATAAAATAGTAACTCCACACTTAAGAGAATGTAACTCCCCCTCTCTAATTCAATATATGGCAAAATTATAACTTATCCTCATTAAATGCACTTGTAACTCCCTCATTCAATTGGATTTGTAACTCTCACCAAATATTCTCTTATGTCTAAACGTAACTCTCTCGCTCCCTAATTCATTTTGTAACTCCTCCAGACAAGTGTACCTCTCTCTCTATTCTTGGGATGAGTTACACTTCTCCTCAAGTAACTCCTCCCTCATGGACTTCAATTCTCCTAGTATTGGCTCAAGGAATAAATTCATTTTGTAACTACTCTCCTTTCTCATATATTTAAGCAAGAGCAAGTGAGAGTTGAGAGTAGCATGTTCATTGTGAAGGAAAGCTAGAGTTGAGTGTGTGCAAGAGAAGTGTGAGAGCAAGTGAAGAGTAAGAGTGAGGGAAGCGCTAGAACAAGTGTGAAGGACAAGATCTAATCAAGAGAAATAGGAGATCTCCAAACAAAGAGCAAGAGCACTTCAACTGCAAGCTGATCAAACATTGGCGACTTTATTCATTCTCATTCTCTCTCTCTCTCTATACTCTGCTGAACAATTAAAGAAATCTAATAAAAGAAGAATCATATGGGTTTTCCCTTGTGAGTTTTTCCCTGGTCATTGGACCTAACTCTCAGTGTCTCATACTTGTGCTTGGCTGTCTTCATATGATCCTTAAGTTTATGTTCTATCTATAGTTGCTGATCTGAAAAGTTGTGTTGAAGAAATTTGCATTCCAAGTCTGGTGACTATAGTTCAAACTTTCTTGATCCATGTGCATTGTATGATATCTTTGGTTATGTTTTGGATATGTTATTTGTAAGTCTGTTGACTATAGTTCTAACATTCTTGATTCAATTCTGCCAAAAGAAAATTGAAGAATAAAGAGGGAGATCATGTACATAAATATTCAATGAATTCTTATAGTAAGTGTGTGTTCTCTCTTTGCATTCCTCATTGTTTTATGTAGTTCAGCTACACTCGTGACAATATTGATATGCATAAAGAATTGTTACATTCTAAATGTTAATTGCCTGATTTCCATGTGCGGAAGTCACTTAATCAGTGATACTTGATTCACAAGTTGTGGCACTCTTGCAGTGCTGATTTTTTTCCATCTATCATGCTGTATTTTCCACAATATGGATCCTAAAGTTAATTTGCAAACATATGGATTGCTTACATTTTCTAAATCATTCTAGTGTTATTCAACAGCAAAATTTGGCATGCTCATTTTACATTGTTGTGCTCTTTCACCTTTTTTTTTTTTGATTGTACTGTTATTCTATCAGGTATGTTGAACAGCTGGTGGCTAGTGCCGAGGCTGCAGTTGATGAAGTTGTCAGACGAGGGGTGAGCTCCACAGTGCATGTTTAACTTGACTTGAATCATTTCTGATTACCAATCATCTTTTAACAATGATGCTTTATGTACATGTAGGTTACCCATCCAAATAAAATAGCTATTGGCGGTCACTCATATGGAGCATTCATGACTGCTAATCTTCTGGCACATGCACCTCATCTTTTTTGCTGTGGGATTGCTCGGTCAGGAGCTTATAACAGAACACTTACTCCATTTGGATTTCAGGTCATCTTTATGCACAAAAGCTCCCTTTCACATTTTTGAACTTGTTTTTAGAATTGTGTTTTAGATCCATTGTAATGTGCTTGTAATTTTCAAACAAACCTTTTTTTTGTCAGAATGAAGAGAGGACATTATGGGAAACAACAAAGACGTATATTGAGATGAGCCCGTTTATGTTAGCAAATAAAATAAAGAAACCTATTTTGCTTGTCCACGGAGAAGAGGACAACAATTCTGGAACTCTCACAATGCAGGCAAGGAACCTGATTTTTACTGGCAACGTATTTCATATCTTAGAACTTTTATCTTTGATTGTGAAAATCTTGTGTGCTTATAGTGTTTTGAACTTCCTATTTCATGAGCAGAATTTTTTCTGTTGGACTTTATCATACTAACATTTTAGGTTGATTCATTTTTTCATGTAAAAATCTCTGCTGTTATACCCTCATCTTTTTATGGTAAAGCTGTGTGTTTTATCATAATGTCTTTTGCCTTTAATTGCTTGATAATACTTGGCTGGAACTTTATTTCTGTTTGCTTGATGTACCCTCTTATCCACTCAAGTTTCCTTTACTCGGAAACCTATCATACATGTGTTATTATACCTGGAATATAACATAACATAATATAATATACTATAGATAGTTTTAAAACCGGAATTGGTAACTAACCCGGTCCACCTATCAAACTGGTTTTTGAACCAAAACTAAAAAAATCGGTCTGGTCAGATTTCAATGAGTCAGTGTTTAAAATATACATGAAATAATTAATTTTTAATGATAAAAAAATACTTTTAAGATTTAAAACCATGATTCCAAACCATTAGAAACAAAATACGCAAAATACCATGGAAGGATGAATATATCAAAATGACACTGTTACCCAACACTTTGTGGGTGATATGCATAGGAGAAAACTTTTCTCCTAGATGGTCCTCAGCCGGCAACCAACAGCCCTTTGCAGCCACCAGATAGCCCGATGTGCCATTTTCTCCGCCCCCTGAGCTAGCCATGTGGTCCCTCGCCCATCTGTTATGATCATATGTTTGAAGCTAGGCCTTCCAACCCCGAAGGTATGGGTTTTCATTGTGTAGTTGGGTATTTTTGTTTACTTATCATAGACACTTGTGGGCATGGATTAGTGGGGCGATTTGGCGGAAAGAGTGGACTAGGTCTGTACTCTTGTCTCCTCTGCCCAATTTGATGGTTAACCTTGTATCCTGGTCCCGTGGGATCTCTTTTATTGGCTAGTAGGCTTTATGCATGGCACTACATAGGAAACCAGTGTTGATAATATCGGTATCGACAAAATATCAGCGAGGGTCCAGAAAAGATCTTACCGGGAATATCGGCAAATATCGGCAAGCATAAAAATTGCATAACATATTCATTTTTTTTCTTCAGATTTTTAAACATATAAAGCAATAACAGCATGAAATAAACACATTGGCACATAAATATGAAGAATGCACTGATATATATGATGTAGTGGATGTACAATAAAAATGATACATTAAACGCGATACAAAATCTTGTTGTTCCCGATAATTGTCCAATCAAGGACTCAAATGTGGAGAACCAATACAAAATAACATCACACATATAAAAGTATCTCATCATCATGAGTTATATGTAGCAAAACAAATAAAAATAGCAGCTATCTATCTGAAATCAGTGCCCTCCGCCTCTTTTACGGGAAAACATGAGGGGCTGTTTGTCAGGCCTGCCTCTAGCAGTAGAAGGCCCTGACCCTGCACCTAATGTCAAATACTGACTACTGGGTGTGGAGCTCTACTCTCCTACCTCTATAGCAAATGGTGCAGACGTTGATGCTCCCACAGTGTCCTCGTCGTTCTCCTCCTCTTCCTCCTCCTGCTCTGAGTGCTGCTCCTCCTCCGAGTCCTCCTCCTCTTGCTGCCTCTGTTCTAATGGTTCCTCTAGCTCTAACCATGCAGGTGACTCCTCCAAGATGGGATGCTCAGTCTCCACCCTCCACTGAGACAATACATCAATATTGTCTAAGGAAATCGCATCTGGATCCATTGGTGCTTGTATTTGCTTCACTCGAAGGCGGCAATTGTAATGCACATACACGAAATCATTGAGACGTGCGAACTCCAACCTGTAAGAGTGTCAAAAAACCTAATGAGTCTTCCCTTTTGACACTTGAGGGTCATAAATTAAAATTGCAATAAATGTAATTACTCAACTGAAGGATGAAGGTCAAAGTTATACTGGTTGCGCTTTTTTGAGTGTATTTTCTCAAATACACTCCAATTGCGCTCACACCCTGAAGAACTACATGTTTGACTTAGGATTCTTATGGCCAATTTCTGCAAATTTGGTGCCCTTGCACCATAGGTTCGCCACCAAATATATACAACAAAATAAAGAAATAAAAATTAAAAAACATAAAACATAATTAAACTTTCAAATGCAAGTAATTTAATTTTAAAAATCTAGAATTATAAATAAGTAAATTCTAAATTGAAGATTCTAATGAGTGATGGCTTGTCACTTACGTGGCATGAAGAGGGTCCTTTCCCTAATAGCATCATCAAAGCCAAATAGGCCAACACAATCCTGATAAAACTGTATCTCGCGGTTGATTTTGCTACGAAGCTCAGGATCGGGTACCATCCTCTGAATACAAGAATGGAGCCCTTCCATCACCTCACCATCAAAATCAAAGACGCATTTGTATCAAAATGTAGGGTTGAGGAAGAGTGCTGCTGCATGAATGGGTCGATGGAGCATCCCTGTCCACCGATTATCAATCACATCCCATAACATCATATGTTTATCATGCCCATCAGAACCCTTGTCTGCATAATAAAAACGAATGGCCTCCTTGGCCCTATCCATGGCCTCATACACATAAGCCATTGCAGGCTTCTCCCCATCTACCAATCTCAAAACCTTTACTATAGGTTCACTAATTGAGCACACTTCTTCTACTCCCTGCCAAAATGTCTCAATGTACACCATTTTTGCAATGGCTCTCCTGTCCTGTCTCCTGCTGTATCTACAATCACACCACTCATCAGAAACAAACATTTGCTTCAACTCAAACTGACATCGAAGCAAAGATTGAAGAGTAATAAAGTTGGTGGCAAAACGTGTGATTGCAGGACGCCGCAACTCCTTGTTTCTTGTGAATCTCCTCACGAGGCTAAGAACAAAAGCATGGTTATATATAAACTTGGGAACACTCCTAGCCATATCAATCACCTCCTTCATGAAGGAGAGTTTTCCCATATCCTGAAGCAACAAATTGATACGATGTGCTGCACATGGAGTCCAAAACAATGTGCGGTGCCTCTCCATAAGCATCTTGTCGGCAGCCACATAATTAGCTGCATTATCTGTTATGACTTGCACCACATTCTGCACACCAATCTCTCGGATGAAGCCATCTAATAGCTTACATATCATTGCTGCATCTTTTATGTGTGCTGATGCATCCACTGATTTAATAATAATAAACATGGTACCTTTAGGACAATGTACCAAGAAATTTAGAAGGGCCCTACCCTTCCTATTTGTCCAACCATCAGACATCACTGTGCATCCAGACACTTCCCATGTCTTTCTCAACTCTGTCAATCTAGAGTTGATGTCCTGCTTTTCTGCTTTAAGGATTGGCCCCCCACAACTTCTCATATGTAGCACTTTTGTAACCTGGGCCCACAACAACAATAGCATCACACATTGGCTGCCAATATGGATTGGTTTTGGTGATGCTGAGAGGCAAGTCACTCCAAAAAAGACACTTCCCCATAAGTCTATCTGCTTCTAGCTTCTTCTTTTTTTTAGCAACTGATGTTATGGAAGGTTGTGTTCCATGTCCTGTTCGTGGAACAAAAAATGATGACCTCCCATTGTTGCAGGTGATGCTGTGGAGCCCCTCCCACTACCCTCAACCTCAAAATCAGAAGAAGATATGCCAAAAGATCTACATGCACGCTCAACCTTGTTTCTTTCTGCCTCTTCCTTCTTTTTGTCTTTTTCATCAATAGCTTCAAGAGCTTTTTGTATAAGATCTGGACTAGAAACTGTACAAAGGGAAACATCATGTGCAGAGAGTCTAGCCAAATGGTATTTCAATCTCGTAACCCCTCCTGTCATTTTTGTCCCACACAATTTGCGTGATAAATATGCCCGATTTGTCCCACCATCTGGCTCCCCATACTCCCAAAATGGGTCCAAGGCTTTTGGCATATTTGACTTTTGTAGTGAACTAATTCAAACCTAGGGCACAAAAAAACAAAAAATTGGCATTAAAAACCCATGCAAAAAATTTAAAAATAATAAGTAATAAGCATGTCATTTAAAAAAAAATTACTACAAGAATACAAATACATTATTTGGCATTTGCAACGTGAATAAAAAATTGGCAATAAGAGGGTGTATAATAAGGTTTAAAGAAAAATGAAGCTTGCTGTCCAAATATGGTCAAAACTCTTGCATTGGCTCATGGGCATGAAAATCATAGTAAATAGAAGAAAAACAAAGTAGCACAATGTTGGTAGGCAAAGAGACAAGGATGCATAGCCCTAAATCTATAAAAAAATGCATTAAAATATGGGTTTGGAAGAACATACCTGTTAATGGAAGAGATGGATTTTGTCTCACTGTTCTTCAATCGTTAATGATGAAAAACTTCTTAGGTGCTGGTGATAATGCTTGTTCGATCACCAATTCCTCTTTGACAACCTCCACAACGCTTTAGCCTTCCTTCTCAACCACTCACAAACATAAATGAAAAAAAAAATTCGTTTTTTCCCTTTTCTAGCCGCGGAAAGGAGATGGCGGCGATATTTTAGGTCGTTGCGTGATATTTTCCGAAATATCGACGATATTTCGGAAATATCGCGATATTTTCGGGGAGCGAAAATATCTCGATATTTTAACGGCGATATTTCGTTTCCCCGAAAATATCGTGATATTTCCGAAATATTGCGATATTTCTGCGATATTGTCAAAACTGTAGGAAACCTTGATTTTGGTATGGTGGTCCCGCTTCCTAATACCATATACATTACTCCCCTTCCGCTCATTACAACTCCATTCATCATTTTTCCATCTGTGTCCACATTTGTCCATCGGGTCCACAAGGAGTTAGCCTCCCCCTCCCCTTGTCCACACCTTGGGTCGGGCTTGGAATGATGCCCCATAGTTTGATGCAGCTAAAAAGAAAAGAAAAGCATAATTTGGCAACCCTCAACAACAAATGTACCACAAAATGCAAAAGATGGCTGGGACATACAAATTTAGAGTGTGGGCAAAAACCAAACATGAGCTCTACCCGTTATCTATGGCCATCACCCTACTTCCTGTGGGCCCTAGATGAGCCCCCTCTATCATTACGGAACCCATGTTTGTCTCAACCCCTGGAGGGCAATGAAGGTATCCACTGCTCTATCTTACATATCATGCTCTCATCCCTTGGAGCCCCGAGCAGTCATGAAGAAAAAATCCAGGGTTGTGGGGGAGCGTCCTCGTCCCCCCTCGAACCCACTCCCAATTTGCGCTCCAAGCGGAAGCGTTTTGGGAGCGCATAGGGAGCGCACAAAAAAAATGCTCCCTGCCATTTGGGAGTGTTTCAAGGAGTGCTCGGGAGCAAACGCTCCCTGAGTGTTTCAGGGAGCGCTCGGGAGCGAACGCTCCCCAAGCGCTCCCTCCTTAAAAAAGATGCTCCAGGACTGCTTTTTTCAAGGAGGGAGCGCTCGCTCCCGAGCACTCCCTGACGCAAATATGAGCTCCCGTTCAATAAAAAAAATCGTTCCCGCGTGGAGGAGGAGGGCGATGACGAAATTTTGGAGGGAAGGGAGGGGGGAGGGGAGGTAAAAAAATAAAAGGCCCTCCCTCATTCTTATTATCTCATCTTTGAAGAGAGAGCAAGAGTGGAGAGCTAGAGAGGAGAAAGAGCAAGAGAGGAGAGGAGAGAGAGCAAGAGAGAGCAAGGGAAAGGAGAGGTTGGAGAGAGCAAGGAGCTTGGAGGTAGAGCTTGGGATCGAAGAACAAAGAGGTAGGAGAGTCTAATCTAATTTTTTTTTTTCCTACGTGTATTTTTAATTTGTTCAAACATGAAAATTTGATTTTTTTTAAATCTTATTTTCTATGTTGCATTTTAACTTGTTGATAAATGAAAAAATGATTTTTTTTTCTATGTTGCATTTTAATTTGTTGAAAAATGAAAAAAATGATTTTTTCTTTCTTTCTATGTTGCATTTTAATTTGTTGATAAATGAAAAATTGATTTTTTTTTCTATGTTGCATTTTTTCCTATTCCCATTTGGCATTCCTCCTTTGTTTTGTAGGTTAAAAACTTGAAAGTTTGAATTTTGAAACATCATGTCTATATGGCTTGGCATTTTCTTCATGTTGGTTCCGTTTTTTGTTATTATGGTGTTGGAGAGTAGTAGAAAGAGGCCTATTCCAAAAGAGGAGGATGAAGAAGTGGGTTACAATGGATATGATGAAAATCCTGAAGAGGAGTACCAAGCTAAGGAGGAAGAGGAGAGTGGAGATAATGAAACCACAGTGACACCAACTAAAATTGACCAAACACCATTGTGTGTAATATCTCGGATGGGATATTTTAACTAAAAATGCAGAAAAATATTGAACTTCACATTATGCCGTAAAATCAACATTTACTCAACATAAGATTGCCATGTAAAGTAAAAAAGACATGAAACACTGCAATCCAATACCACATAGAACAGGAAGAATCTCAACTTTTATTATAAATAATAATGAGGGTTACATATAGATTTGACCCAAAAAGAGCTGAGATGGAGAATTGGCCACCAAGATGAGCTGTTGCACTGCGCTCACCGCAAAACTGAACTGCTGCACTCTCCCTCTGGCAAAAGTTATCACTGAACCCACTGAAGATAATGAAGCACAAGTTGAAGATCTGAATGATCCTCACACCAATCCTTGAAGCTCTGCGAAACTTCTGAATGAGGTCTCCTCAAGAGAGTTGGGTTTTCGTCCAACACTCACAAATCACCCGAGGGTTTCCGTCCTGGGGCTACGGCTGAAGTAGAGAGCCACGTCTCAAACCTCTCCCACAAGAAAATGATATGATCCAAAGATATCTCTCAAAGGCCTCCTCCCTTTCTTTTATAGATCTCTTGGAGCCTTCTAGAGCATTATTTTATTATTATTTTATTCATGGAGCACATTTCCCTCTTATTAAAATATTCATTTTTAATGCAGAAAAGGGTAAATCGGCTACCACACCTCCTTCGGTCATTGAAACCTGTGTTCGACCATCCCACCATGTAGGTATCCTCGTCTCGGTTCCAATGAGCTATTACACTAAGGTGTTCCATCATGTATTCCTCCCGGAATGCCACCTTGAGCGTAATCCGCTGAGTTAAGCCCATAAATAACTCAAATTTCCGAAAGTTGTCGAAATGCACCGGAACGAAAGCCAAACTGCTCGGATGATGGAATATATCAAGCGAATGCCACCCAACCGCATAGAAACTCTTCAAAAGTCCTCCAAAAAGCCCCTCAACGCGCTGATGACACTAACTTGTACCTGTGACCGGTCTGCCTCTAATTCTGGAAGTTCATCCTAGCCCTGTCATAGGTGACACCAAAAAAGGGAATATTACATTGTGGAAATATGTTACTAGGCCTAAAGCAGGGAAAGCGGGTGGAACCACTAAATTTATATGGCCCCATTGCAATACACAATACACAGGTTCATACACTTGTGCCAGAAGGCACCTTTGTGGGAAAATGCCATGGGATGGAGATAAAAATATAGGAATCAAAACTTGTGTAAGTGTGTCAGCAATAGATAGAGCCAAATACATAAGGGAGGAGGAGGAAGTCCAATACAAATCTAAAAGATCTAAGGGGTTCATTGAATCTTATGCACCATCACATCATGGACAAAGAATTCCATCAACTTCCACCCATGGCAGTGGATATGGAGGCACACCTCGACCAAACATCTCTTTAAGGCATGGAACCATATCCGATTTCCTTGACGAAGGGTCTAGGAGTGGTGTGGATTCAAAAAATTTTCGGTTTCTCTATGCATGTGGGGTACCGTTCAATGTTCTTCGCTCACCTTATTGGCATGAAATGGTTTCTGCCATTAATGATGCCCCCAAAGGATATAAGAGCCCTGGGTATGACAAGGCTAGAATTGTGGGACTTGATCATGAAAAAGAAAAAAATTACTCATTCTTTGAGTAGAATGACAAGTTCTTGGAATGAGCATGGGGTGTCCATTATATTTGATGGATGGACAAATGTAAAAGACAAGCCATTGATAAATGTTCTTGTTGTGTTTGTTAATGATGCAATATTCTTTTCATCATATGATTATTCAGATAAGTTCAAGACCGACATCAACATTGCAGAACCATTACTTGACACAATTGAATGTATTGGACCATACAATGTCGTCCAAGTCATCACTGATAATGCTGCTAATTGTAAGGCGACGGGAGCAATTATTGAGGATAAATACCCCAACATATTTTGTTATAGGTGTTCGATTCACACAATGAACCTTTTGATGCATGATATAAATAAAAACAAACAACCTCAATATAGATGGCTTAGTGATTTGTACAAGAGAGACAAAAAAATGATAAGATTTATTGCAAATCATAGCAATACCCATGGGCTTTTCCATAGTCACTCAAGAATGGAGTTGTTGAAGATAGAAAAGACTAGATTTTCTAGCTATTACCTCACCTTCAGGCGCCTTTTGAAGGTAAGAGAGTCATTGACAACAATGGTATCAAGTCCACACTGGCAGGTATTAAAGGACAGGGCGACAATATCAGTTGACAGACAAGGTTGTGAACAGGTGGAGGAGACCGCTCTTGATCCTTTGTTTTGGGCACGTGTGAGGGAAATTTTGAATTTCACCAAGCCCATTTATAGCATGATTCTCTTTGCAGATAAAGATAAACCAGTGATTGGGGAGGTGTATGCGCAGATGGATAGCATGTTGAGGCAAATAAAAGATGTTGTTAAGGAAAATGATCCAAACTTGTATTCAATGATTCACAACTGTGTGTGTGCACGATGGAATAAACTTAATGTTCCAATACATGCTTTGGCGTATATCCTTATGCCAAAATACTACTCTCCATCTTGGTCGGGCCAACCTGCACCTGGGGGTGGGGTTAGGATCAAACCTCATATAGATCCAAAGGTGCAAGAGGGATATATGAAAGCATTAGACAAGTTGGTCCCTGACAGGGAGGAGTGTGCTACTCTGCATCTTGAATTAGGCAGATACTTCAGTTGCACTGGTTTGTTTGGTTCTTTGCATGCAATGGAAGATAGAGACATATTTGATGCTCTCATATGGTGGGAAGCATATGGCGGCATGGGACTTTTGCCAAAATTGGCAAAAATAGTTCTCTCACAGGTTGTAAATACTTCTTTTGCAGAGAGGTGTTGGAGCACCTACAGCTTCATCCATAATGTGAGAAGAAACAGACTGAGCGAAAACCGAGTAGGAAGCTTGGTTTATGTGCACTACAACTTGAGGTTGTTGAGTCATTATTGTGATTGGGCTTATGAGGATTTATCATATAAAGTTTGGGACAGCAACCCAGAGAACGATAATTTGGAGGATGGCACTATACATCTGGAAGAATTGGAAGCACAACTTTTGAAAGATGAGGATGAAGCAACAACGTCCATACCATCACCACACCCACCATCCGGTAGTATTGCCAGTGCTAGTGTTCGAGTTCCAACTATTGTTCCTTTGTTGATGCAACCTCCACCTACATCCTCACGTGGAGGGCATGGGCCTTCTAGTTATGGTTATGGTACTTCCTGTGAGGAGCGTGATGGAAGACCACCATTACCACGAGTTGCTAAAAAATTAGACATTTCTCGTGGTAAGAGGCCAAGCAATAGATAAAATACATTTACAGTTTACTAGTCTTTTCTATTTTCTAGTAGATTTTAACTTTTATAACTGTTGAAACTTGACACTTTCATATTTAATGGAAGATATTTTTTGTAAACAATATATGCCAATTTAAGTTTGAAGTTTGCAACTATGAAGTTGGCAGTTATAAGTTTATAAGTCATTATGAATTATGAATATGATGCTTCATGAAAGTTGAAAGTTGTTTCGTTTCGTTTCATTTTATAACATTTCATTTCATGTTAAATATTCTTTGTTTTAATGGTTACACTTAGCTTACAAGTACAAGTTACAACTATGGTGATCAATGAATTAATGATGATAAATGTTATAATTTGAATTTTGAAAGCTTGAAACTTTGAGATTGATGAATCATGAGACTCAATATGTTTTATGTTTCTAACATGTGGACGTGGTTGATGAAGATTATAACTTCAGATGATTGATGTTATATGGTTCAATCTGTGTTTTTATGTTTTTTATGTCTAATTCATCATTCTACATGCTATTGTTGACATATATGCATCAAAATATAAAAACATATAAAAAATATATATATAATAAAAAAAACGCTCCTCGAAATGCTTACGGACCAGGAGCTTTTGAAAATGGCATTCCCGCTCCCTCTCCTCCTCCCAAGTAACCTTGGAAAAATCAACCAAAGGAAAAAATCATATGTAGAAGGGTGGAAAAACAAAGTCCGAGGTAACTCATGTACCACAATTGCTACCTCCTATATTCATATACTCAAGTTTGGGCTTCCCTTATTTTAGCTACCCTTGTACCATGGCATGTGGCTCGAAGCTTTCCCTTCATGCCCCAATCCGTTCCACCATTATATCACTTGCCACTGTTGGAAATACCGAGAGGGGGGTGAATCAATATTTCTTTTCAATCGTTAATTTTACCAGTTAGATCACTTATAATAAATACTTTTATTAATTTCTTCTTTATAATAAGTAAAGTATAATATTGATATAGGGCTCCAACCCTAGATGAAGACTCCAATCTTCTAGGCTCCAACTTGTATTGTGCCAAGCACCGACTTGGTCTTTCCAAGGCTCCAACCTTGTCCATTTGAGACACCAACCTCTAGGGCTCCAACCCTATCTCTGGTACATGCTCTGACCTGGTTTCTTGAGGACTCCAATCCTCTAGGGTTCCAACCCTATTTTCCAAGGCACCAACCTTGTCTCTATGAGGCTCCAACCTTTTGGGCTCCAACCCTCAACTTCACTTCGTCAAAATATGTTTGGTTATTCTTCACGACTCCCAAAGTCTTCTTCAACGAGCCCTGTCAATCTTCAACAATGCCATCACTTGGTCTCCATGTCACTTCATCAATGACAACCTTGTTCTTCACATGAAGGTATCGCCACTACTCTTCATGTTATCCAAGCAAAATCACCACGGTCACCTCATGATGACCAATGCATCATGGTTTTCAATGATGTCTCCAATAGGATTCAATAGGTCTTTACACAATGTCCTTCAGCAGTGTCTTGTAATCTGCTCAAAGGTCTTCTTCAAGGGCTCCTTTGATTACTCTTCAAGGTCAACAAGACTGCAAGTATCCCTCAATAATGTTTTGGTGATGTGTGCAAAGCCCAAACTGTCTTCAATAGTCTACTCAATACATTCTTCAAGAGTATTCAATAAGCTGCTACAGGAATGTATAATAACCAGTCTTCAAGATTTCCTCAATTGTCCTCTGAGATATTCTTCAAAGCCCGCTCAGATGATGCTCCAAGACTGCTAATATACCATTTTTCAAGAACTTCTCTACTTCACCAAGCACCTTCAATGTTCTTGTTCACCATTCATCACATGACTGCAAACAAGCATGTGATCACTGTTTCGAGTCCCTCACAAATCCGAGCTTAAAGAAAACTTGAGCCTTCGAGACTTCACTGATGTATCAATGATATATCACCACAGTTGTATTACAAGTATATTTCACAGCTTTCCAGGGTTATGGTTGTTAATGTATGAGGAGCCTTCCACTATCACAAATATGCTTACCACATCTAACACAGGTTTGAGGTAGGAAGTTCGAGCAATGATGACACTAGTCAAATGATTGTCCACCAGTCCAAGGTGATATCCTCCCAAAAACGCTGACAGATCCAACCACTGAGTAATGTTATTGTATCTCAGGCATATATTACAAAATTAAGGTCTCCAAGAGGTCCTGCAATTCGAGCTCCAAAGAGGCACCCAACAAACCACAAGCTGATGACTGTTCTAGCTCAAAAAAGGTATGCAATCCGAGCTACAATAGCAACAAGTTCGAATGTCTGAATTCCAAAAGAGATCTGAGTTCCTCTCTGCAATTCTCCACGAGACCGTTTTGTTGTTCTGGTTGCTGCCCACTGTTCCAACCAAACCGAGCTGAAGTATTCTTTAAAAAATGCCCAAACAGTTAACCTCTATGTCCTCTCGGCCTCCTTGATGTTCTGTGCCTTCTCTCTGAAATGATCACCGAAAATTGATGCCAAAATGAAGTGTTTTAATGCCATATTTATACATATTTTGCTTATTGATGAAGAGTCACTTCGCTTGGCCAAGAGGCTGACTTGCATGAGTTGTCTCATGTCAGCTTGCATAGAACTTATATTTTTGAAAACTTGTAAATTCATTTTCTCTCAAACCGCTGGGAGTTTCGAGACAAGTAAGGGCTTGTTGGAAAGCTAAAATTATGCTCTAAAGGATGTTGAAGTTCTCACAAAGAAATTTTGCCTCTAAGATGGTGAAAAATATATTTTTAATGTGATTGTCCTTAAATTTTTGTGCATAAAATATTTGGGACAGAATGGCTTCTCCAATGATTGGCTCCTCTATTGTTTGGCTTCTTCCTCATCATAGGATCATGTATGACATCCACGTCATAATAGTATCCAACAATGAATGTATCATCTCATGTCATCATATACTCGTGCATCGATAAGTCATAGTGCAACCTTTATTAATTTGTTATCAGGAAAACTTCAAAGTAGTCTTTCAACCATGTCATCAAGACCATTATCAAGTGTGGTCATTCAAGAGTATGAGATCATCACGTGTATGAATTCATTAAGTATAGTCCTCCACATCAAGGGTAAGGACATCATTTGGGTTCTAGGCTTCTTCATCAAGAGTAAGCACATCATCATGATTTCTAGGGCCTTATGATCAACCTGCATTTAGGACAAGACTTCTTCATAGACTTTGACATCATCATTAATGGTTTCCTAGTCAACCAAGAGTCATGGCATCATCATCTGGAACCAGGCATCTCAAGAATATCGACATCTCAGTCAAAGTCATATTGACATCAATGACAACCTTGATTAACAATCTCCCCCTTTGTCATTGAGCTAGAAGAGTTTATGCAGGCAGGAGAAATTGGTTCACCACATGAAGAAATGCAAACATATCATGGACCACATTGCCAGAAGGAAGAGCACCATGACATGGGGAGTAACATACCTATGAAGGACTACTATTCATGAAGAAAAGAAGCAGCTTGACAGGGGGAGTACTTGGGCACCCCGTTTGCCATTGATGACAAAGGGAGAGAGAATGTTGGAAGGGCAAGAATATTGCCATCAATGACAACCTTGATTAATAGCCACCTACCACTTGATGGTGTACCTTGGACATGTCACCCCCTTTAGAGGCTTAAGCCATCTAATAGAGTCTTTGGTTAACCCTTTTATTGAGCTTCGAGACACCTATACATGCTAAAGTCTACTATGGAAGGACATGCCACTATGAAGTGTCCACTTGTTTTCCATGGTTTGTAAGCTCTTTTACTCAATTACTCTAATGATTTGTTGTACTGGAAGGCGAGGGGATGCATTGGATCTTATATAGGATTGTAGGTGGGTCTCCATTTGGGGTTTGGTATCTCTATACAGGGTCCAAGCCCTCCAGAGGGTCACATTGGCACTTTGAGGGCGAGCGTTGAGAGCCATGGGCCTCCACCATAGCAGAGAGAATACTTATACTTCATGGATCCCTCATTACCATTCGTTGATTGCTCGTGTTCCACCTTTTTGGATGAGGATGATGCACATGGATCACAATGCCCAACGGGCTTCACACTTGCACCATGCACTTGGCAGGTGTTCCAGGGCCCAGATGAGGATATGTCTCACCATGGGAGACAAAGGGAGGGCTTATGTCATCATTCTAGCCCTTACAAATGGTTTACATGCATTATCAATCCACTTGGAGACCTATGAGGATATCATTGTGCACACACACTCACTTGGGGGAATCACAAGTCTTCCTTGGATATCAAGGGGAAAACACCTTGAACACTATGTTTGGAGCCTATTATCTCTGCTTGGCACACTTTGGAGTCCACTAGGCCTTCTCAATGGCCTAACGAGTCATCATGTTTACAATTTTTCCCTCTTGAGAGGTTTATCTTTCTATTTTGGAGCTATCTCGGTGGGCTTGTCACCAAGTCATGTCATTATTGTACATTATTTTATTATTTGGGGTTTATTTAGGCCAATTAGGCTATTTGAATCCCCTTTTGGATTGCATAAATAGATGAGAGGCTTATTCATTCCTCTCATCATCACTTGGATTGGATTAGTATCTCTTGAGAGATTTTTGCACTTGCTTTCTTGGATGAGGTTTTTGGAGATTCTTGATGCACTATGATGTTTGGATTTTCGCTATTGTCTTTGGAGCTTGTTGCTATGCGAAGTTGGTGAATGAATACGTTCTTTCTCTCTCTTGTAAGTGAAATTTAATGCTATTCTTGTTGTCTTACTTGTTTAATGCGTGATATTGTTATCTTTGTTCTTGTATGGGCCAAAATAATGTAAAATTCTTCTTTAAGCCTTGAATAAATGATATATTGAATGCATTCTTTGAGGGAAAGTGTGAATGTTCCTAAAGGCATCTAATAGGTTAACTAGCCTTAAAACTTCATCTCCTTTGGAATTTGAAGTATAAAACCCTAAATGACCTAGTTGTTGCACCTTGAAAGGCTAGCGAAGATCATTTAGGGCTCCTTAGCTCACAAAAATTATCGATCTAGTTGTATCTTGACTCCATCAAGCCCAAGAAGCAAGGCACTAATCCTCACATCCCTTTGGTGGTCAAATTTACCACTCTTTTTATCTCTTCCAATTGTAGGCCTAACCCTAGAAGGTCTCCTAGGGCATCAAGTGAAATCATTTGTAGCATCCAAAATCCTTGAAAATTAGTACACAACTGCGCTGGGGTCTTCTTAAGGGGTCCTCCAAGTTTGAGCTCAATCCGACAGTGAAATCTCGACACTTTGCAAGCCCTATCTCAAGGATCATTCGTCTCCCTAGGTTGCTTTGGGTTAGTGTTCTTATTTGGATCATTGCATATGAATTACAAAAGAAAATTATTCCTTTGGTCCTATTCTCCTCCCTAACTTGGTTAAGCCCCTTTGTTGTTGAGCTACTCCACACCCTTGACCTAGTTTGGGTCCACTTGGGTTCTTTGTGGTCCCACAATTTTGTGATTCACATTCCACAAGGATTACATATAAGCCATTTCTCCTTTAGGATTCTTAGATTTAGGATACCTCTTGCTAAGGGATATTATCCACCCCTAGGTCTAGATATCCTCATAGCCCTTCTTATAGTGCTAATCAAATTGATTTCAAAGAAAGCAAGCAATTACTTGAGCCTCTCTTGTGAATAGGCTTTAGGAATCACCTCATACCCCATTATTGATCCATCTATTCTTGTGATTCCTCTCATACTGAGACTCCTCCCATCGGTGAAAGTCCGTAAAGAGCAGGGTGCTTTAGCTGAGGTGACAGTGGGCTATTGCTCCATTGTTGCCACTTGACCTAGTAGTTGCTCTATAGTATCTATTGAAAAGTGTAACTAGGTTCGGTCTTCATAATGACACGTAATTGTGACTTATGTAAATGATGTAATGAAGAAAATAAAATTATTATTGGGAGCCTTGCTTCATAGGTTTCATGAGCAAGTGATTTTATTTTAGATGGCTCCCATTGAGAGCCTTAGGATTTATCATTTAAAGTCAAAGAGTCAATGCCATGTAGGAAGAGCTCTTCTTGAGCATATGTCAATGTATATGAGTCTATAATAGCCCTCCAAAGACAAGCACAGTCAGCCTCCAAAGGATTTCAATGTCGACTTCTAAATAAGGTGAAGAAATTCACGTCGGCTCACATTAAGGAGACACACCTATTCGACAAAACTCAGGTCGGCTTATATTGATGGACAAACAACCAGATATAGGCACCTCGGCTTATTCCACAAAGACAATTTTCAAACATCCGTCTCTGAGTTTTTCAGATGACTGTGATAGAAGAACATAGCTCAGACATCTCTGTTATTTTTGGATGGGTTACAACAAGAGGATACTTGAGATTCTCGGTGACAAGACAACAAGACAACTTTAGTCTCCCTGTATTTTAGACAGTTTGGTTCAGTGAATTGTAGTGACACATTATGTTCGGATTGCAGTAGCTCGGTGGTGTGTCCCAAGTGATACATGAAAGAAGTGATATTTCAATATGCTATGATTCTTGGTGCTTCAATGAGGATGGGCTAGACATCACAGTTCGGTAGTATATGAAGGACACAGTGCAGTACTTTGAAGTAGCTATTCTACAGTGATGTATCACTGTGTTTTGATGCTGCTACAATGGTCATAATTTGATGACCATACATTGACATGTTCCGGTGTCATATACAGTTCGTTGAAGAGATGATCTCAGTTTCAGGAAGATCAAAGGGGAAGAGAATTGAAGAAGAAGGCTGACTGTGTTTTGGTCTTGGAGTGGCTCTAGGTCAACGGTCATGGTCTTGATATTCTTCAATTGGAATCTCTATAAGAAGAATTGGTGTGGGTTTTCCTCTCAAAGAGTGTGAGGTTTTGGCCCTGGATCATAGCCTACTTGCTATGTCTCTTGTCTATTTATGTTCGTGCATTGCAAAGTAACAAACATCGCGATTTTATCGCGCGAGTTTTTCGAGCTGCCGATTTTATCGGCGATTTTTTACGAAAAAATCGCGATTATTTTGGTAAAAATCGTGGGCCCATCAAATAGAAACCCTATAAGTTCAAAAATCGATTTTTTTTTTTGTCTTTTTTGCAGCCCTCTCATTTTCCTAACACACCCTGTTGGCAGTTCATGGTAATGTTTAAGAATACCATGAAATGACTCAGGATGTTTAAGAGTGGTTTCGACCTCATTGGATTTCATATGGAGAAACTAGAATTTTAGATTTCACTCAAAATTCAACAGACCTAATGGTTTTCAGGGTTTCATGGTTTGGGGATTTGCATTGTTTCCATTTGATTCTATTATGTGTAAGGGTATGAGATTTGCATTTGATCAAGAGTATGAAGTCCTTTAAGAACCTTGATGTTGGTGGCATTGATTGTTGAACTTTGTTGATGTTGGTGGTATTGATTGTTGAACTCCCCTACTGTGGCCTTAACAAGAATGTACCCTTCACTCAAAGGAAAACAACTGGTTAGGCATGTTAATCTTTTTCTACCACATTTTAAGGTTGAGCAATCCAAGTCTGAAGACTTTGAGCTAGATGATGTTTATGTATCTCTTGTTGATGATCCCATTTCTGGTAGCGATGAATCAATGATGAGTTTCATGAGGAGGAGGAGGAGGAGCAACAATAGGAGGAGGAGGTGACACCACCTACCCCTGCTACTGGTAGAGGACGTGGTCTACCTCCTTTAGCTCCTAGTGCTTTAGGATCTGGAGCACAACAGAGTCCATTGCCAGCCCCGCCAACTTCTTCGTCTAGAGGGAAAGTTGTTACATTTTCTCGCAAGAGGGGCAGAGGAAATCAGTAGTATAGGTTATTTGGTGCATTCCTTTGTATATAACATTATGACTCATGATATGAGATACATTATTATATTTTTTGTTGATATTTTGAGGTTGAGTTGAGACTCGGGACTTAGTATTCAGGACAGGATTCAGTTTTATGTGTGATGTAGCACTAGACATGATATTACACATCTTATATATTAGTTTTTTTTTCATATTTATGTGTCAATGCATTTATTTTATGCTGTAGATGCTTTAGATATTAAAAAAATTGAAAAAAAATGATTATTTTTGTGTGTGCCGATTTTTTTCCCGATTTTTACGATTTTTTCCGATTTTTTCCCCTCGGCGATTTTATCCCGATCGCGATTTTTGTTACTTTGCATTGGTTACTGTTTGATGAAGAAAAACACTAATAAGATAATAACAAGAAGATCCTAATCTAAAAAAGTAAAAAGCTTTCACAAAAAGTCACTTACGAAGAGAAATCACCTAATGCTAATGCCCTAGATTTCTCAACATGGTGTCAGAGCTAAGGTGCTAAAGTCAAAGGAAGGGCATCTAAAGGAAGAGACACTCAAGGATCGAGTTTTAAGAAAGACATCTAAGCAAGTCGAAGGTTATGAAAGCAAAAGATCAAGATCTACATTAACCTTAGATCGAAGAAGCAATCTACAACAACAAAAGTTTTGGATCCTCTAGTCATCATCAAAATACCACAAAGACCCTCATCAAGTTATCTACAAAGCAATTTAGCGCGAAGGACTTTAAAGATGAAGATCACATCATCTTGGAGAAAGTTGAAACCCTGGAAGCAATTCTGATCCGCACTCATTCACTAGTCGAAACCCTGGAAGCAATTCTGATCTGCACTCATTCACTACCAAAGTAGTTGAAGTATCTTGAAAGCGAAAAGGCATTATCATCATCTTCAAAGCTACAAGGCAAATTACCTCTCATTGAAGCAAAGATCATCTCCTTGTCCTTGAAGAAGATCATCCAAAGAAGTAGTAAGACATCCTCATTAATCACCATCAAAAGGTGTTGTCATCATAAAAGGAGCAATATCGTTTATTGAGGAAAGGCTATTTCATTTGAAAGAAGATCATCCAAAAGGGAGCACTATACATCTTCTTTAACCACCATCAAAGTGATCGAGATGAAGATTTCATCTTCACTTGTCAAGTAAGTATCTTTTATTCTATAATCAAATTTGGTAAAATGACTAAGTGTTTTCAAGGAGTTTTATAAGCTGGTTGGGTCATCGAAATTCCTTGTATGGAAAAAGGAGGATAAACATAGTTCTCGAAGAAAGTGAAGTCATTGAACACATAATGAAAAAGGTCTCCTCTGAATACATGGAAAGGGATTCTTATGCAAGGTCCTCTCAATATTGGAGATATCAAAGGGATGTATATGATAAGCTCGTAAGGCTATTCTCTGAAAATACAATAAAGAAAGTGATATCACTTAGACCTGATCTACTCAAAATTGAAGGTATCAAAGGATGAAGGAATATCTTCATAAGATCTCAATTGCAAGATTTGGGATGAGATAATCATCATTGTTCTAAATAAAAAGGTAAAAAATGTCCTCGAGGATAAGAAAGTTACCTCATGAAACAACTTGTGGTTTTTATGCTAGATAGAAGAAGACAAGTTTGAGGGAAAAAGTGTTGAAGGTTAAAGGACTCAAACATTTGCAGGAAGGAAAGGGAAGTTTAGAAAATTTGGTCCTCAGAAAAGAAAGAAGAGCATAGCTAAAATTCAATGCTATAGAAAAGTTGTGGACATTAAAAAAATGAATCTCATATCATCGGAAAGATGGAGGAAGTTGAAGAAAAGAAGTCCAAGGAAATAGGGAGTAAGAGATCTTCACTATGATTAAGATAGTTTCCCTCACAAAAGGTCTTGTAATAGCTCCTAAATCTTTTATAAGATATGGCTGTAATAAAATGCATTATGGCATCATGGAAGCATTAGAAACAATAGCTCGTGATATCACCATAGGACATCATGAAAGACAGACAAAACAAAATATATAAAGGATATAGCTCTTGGGAACCTCATTGGAAGGAAGAAGTCATTTAGGACAAGGCTCATCATACATCAAGTCAAGAAGGAAACATCTGTTGGATAGGGATATACAAGATCCTCAAAATTCTCTGATGGAATCTTCATTGGAAGATTCACCGATCTAGAGAGGAAGCAAGTGTTTCATCAGGAACTCTAACTTGTGGAATTCATGGGATGGTGGTATGATGAGATTAGAGATGAAGCAGATCAAGGGGTTGAAGATCTTTTCAATCAATGAAGTTGCTGAAAGAAGCCTATATGACCTAAAGATAAATGAGGTATGTATGCTTGTATTTAATTTTTATAAAGTCATGTCATATGGTTGCAGGTAAAATGGATCACTACTTCTATCTTGAGAAGCATGATCGAAGGAAAGGAATCTCCTCCTATGAAAGGTTGCCGAAAGGCATGGTTCACACTAAATGAAATCAACATAATATGTCCTCATATGAAGTAATTGACTACAATTGAGGAACTCTAGTTGGAAGCTCCTGGGAATGGAATGTGTGGAGAAAGGAAGGAAGAGATCATGAGATATGCAACCATGGTAAAGGTAATCAGCATCCAAAAGACCAAGAAGATTTGACTAGAAAATCTCTTGGAAAGATGTGAAGACTCTTATAGAAGTCTGAAAAATATGGCGACCCTTGACAATGGATATCTTTGGGAGATATGTCAACATGTATGTAGGATGCTGATACCTACAGGAAGATGTCATGATGAAAGATTATCACAAAGGTAATTTTGATTTAAGTGTTCTTAATTTTGAACAAATATCTGGATGGGCTTATGCAGGACTGCCAAAGGGAAGAACTCTGGATGACTTCCAAGAGGACCATATAGAAGGATGTAAGATCATTCCGAAAATATGGCATGAAGAAAGTAGCATGGCATGAAGCAAGGCCAAATGTAGACTAATGGATCACGTTCTGTTGAAAGGAATAAAGACGTGACTGACTCATGGATGAAAGTGATGGATGGTCTGTGCCTTATAAAGAAGTCCCAAAAGATGAAGACTCCATAACGAAGAAGAAATTCATGACATTGAAGGAAGGAGTTCTTCAAAGCAGTTGGTTGTCCCATTATCTCCACTTGAGGAGCTGCTGTAGGTCCTTGATTAAGAGGGAGCCTGGAAACAAGTTTCTTACTTGGATATTCCTAAGCCACGAGGGAGCTTAGGTACATTCCTTGTGTAGGAATGAGTGTTGAGATTTGTGGATTGTTGGGGTAGCTTCAAATGTGCTCTAGCTCCCAAAATTTGTGGAGGGGCTGGAGTACATGAGATCTCCAGGACCTAGAAAGGGATTTGAGAAATTCCATCCAGTTTGGGAGAAAATTAATTAATTAATATTTTTAATTAAGGATCCTAATTCTAACTTAGGAAAATTAAAATATTAAAGGTAATTAATTTAAACATGTGATGGAAATGACCTAAGTCACACATATCAAGCTTTCTTTTAATCTTAGCCATCGAATCAAGATTAGATCACGACCGTTGGTTTCCCAACGAGAAAAGTATAAAGGAAAGGCTTGGGGTCAGTGGGAGAACACACACACGGAGACAGAGCATTGAGACTAAGCGAAAATTCTAGGGCGGGTTTGCTAAGAATTTCCAGTAGTGTTTCAGCTGTAGCGAGGGGTAGTATTGGCTAAGGGGATGATCTAATCCCAGAGCCAAGAGTCAGCAAGAGGTAGAGAAGCAGCAACCAGGAGCAATGCAGAGGGTTTCAGCTGCTATGCAGGCCCAGAAAGGGTACCGCAGAGGCCCCAGGGGGCCATCAGGGGTTAAGCTGGTCCAGCGAGGGCAGCGTAAGGACCGCGTCACCCAGTTTGGGGTTAGGCAACCCTCTCCTGAGCAGTGCAGGGGCATCAGCAGGCCAGCAGGGTTGACACAGAGGGCTTTAGAGCAGCATTGGGGTTTCTAGAGGCAGAAAGGGGCCGAGTTATATAAATCCCATTTGAGGGTGTGAATTAGTCCAGTTTTATGTCTTCAGAACAATAGGTATTGCTGCAGATCTTATATTTCTCTGTCGGGGTAACCAGTAAGGTGCCCAGATTCGCTATACTTAGAATCTACTTGATAATATAAACCCTCTAGCAACCAGAAGAATAGTTTTCTCGCATTGGGTTTTTTCGGGTACAACTGTCTAGAAAATCTTGTGTTTCACTTTGTGTCCATGTATTTGGTTTTAGATTTGTATTAGTGAGTACTGTTAATGTGTTTACTTCGATGTTAATACTGAAATGTTAGATTAATAACTTGATTAAGTAGGAGAAGTATAACCAGATTTAACAGTAGGGTTTCTGCATAAGTAATATTAAGAAATTTTCACATGGTATAAGAGCGATTGCAGATCTCGCTGAATCATCAGCAAGAAGACTGAAGAATCTTTGCTGCAGGAACCAACAGAGAAAGCAGCAGCCGCAGAAGGTCGGACCAGAGAGGACAGCGCAGCAAAAGAGGGAAGCACAACCACGCAGAGGCCAGAGTGACGTAGTCCCCATGCAGTCTCCACGCAGGCCCACGTACTTACTGCGCAGAGGCAGCATAAAGACAATGATGGGACTGTCTGCCCACGCAGAGGCCAGCCAGGGTGACGTAGTCTTGAGGCTGTGGCTGATTCAGAGTGCCGGAAGCAGTGCTGCAAAGCTTTAGTAGTTGTTGGTGGGGTAAATTTTTGAAGGTGCGAAAATTATCCTGAGCACTAGCTGACAAAGAGTGGGAGGAGAACAACTTCTCAAAGGATTTCCAGCCAAAGAAATCTGCAAATTGATCAGAGGATCGAAGGGAGCTGATTCGTTGTGTTTGGCAGATTTCCAAGGAGGAAATTAATTGTCAGAGGGAGCATAGTGTGCCTTTTCGCCAAGGGCCCTAGATCCGAGCTTCAGTTGAGAAACGAGGAGAGGAAGATCTATTCCGACAGAGTAGATCTGAGCAGATGGCACCTCACGGACTACGTGATCAGGATAGGTTGGATGATCTGTCCAACTTTGCAGTTTGGAAGGCCAGAATCCCGCTGGTCATGGAGGCATACGGTCTGAGGGAGCATGTAGAAAAAATCCTGGCCACGCCGATTGATACTCTTCTCCTAGCGAAACATAATGATGCAGCGACGCATGCCAAGCGCTTCATAATGGACGAGGTTAAGAATCATGTTGTACCACATATAGCCGATAAGAAGACGACTAATGAGATGTGGAAAGCCTTAACCGCCCTATATGAGGGAAGATCCGTCCAGAGGAGAATGCTTTTGGAGAATCAAATGCGGTTATTCATGATGGCCAAGGGAGAAGAAATTGAGCCCTTCCTTTTCAGATTACAGGCGATCAGGGATCAGTTGACTGCCATGGGAGTGAAAGCGGAGGATAAAGTGATGGTGAGGATTGCACTCAATGCGGTCACAGAGGATTGGGAAACTTTTGTCTAAAGTATCTTGGGCAGAGTGGACCTTCCCAATTGGGATAGTATGTGGGCAATCCTCTGTCAAGAAGAACTCCGTCGGTTCACCAAGAGACAGCACAACACCGGATCAAGTAAGGTGAAGAAGGAAGAGGAAGAAGATGCAACTTTGGCATCAAAGAGGCAACAAGGGAGGAAGAAGCGTGATCTATCCAAGATCAAGTGTTTCCAGTGCGGCGAATTAGGACATTTCGTTAGCAACTGTCCTCAGAAGAAGAAGGACAAGGAAGCTTCTACCTCTAAGGATGTTGTGGCAGACGATGGTTCCGAAGATGACGTAGCCATGAGCACTCATTAACCAAGAAAGTGGGGCGACATGGATCTGTAGAGCAGCTACAGAGTGGTGGGAGGATCCTTGAGTAGCTCAGCTCTTGGATCACATCCGTGCTACGGGAGCCTTTAGACAGTAGCGAGAAAAGTGGAGCATTTGGTGCAGAGAATCACAGATGGAGCAGAGGCAGAGCTAGATGCTGAGAGGGAGTAGCACAGTGCAGAGGTAGCAACAACGTGGCAGCGTAATGCAGAGGGGGCTAATGTGTCTTCAACAGCGCAGTGCAGGCTAGCTTACGCAGAGTAAAGCTGCAACAACGCAGTGGCTTCAGGAGGACAACACAGAGCAACCTATGGAGCTTCAGTGATGAGGATGCAACCCAACTAACTTGTCTGTCAAAGATTGGGCAGGGGTTTTCAGTTGTTTCTCTCAACAACTGAGTTGCAGTGCAACAGTTGGCAGCACGGTGCAGCAGATTAAGAAGGAGCTGCAATACAAATGTGGCAGTGTCATGGGCAGCAGTATAGAATGGCAACAACAGCGCAGTGATGAAGGGCAGCAGGCTAAGCATCAGCGCACAGACCCACACCAGAGATCAGTACAGAGCTTCGGGGTGATGTAGTGTTGTGCTAGAGCACTTTCCTCACTAAGAGGGAGTGTTGAGATTTGTGGATTGTTGGGGTAGCTTCGGATCTGCTCTAGCTCCCAAAATTTGTGGAGGGACTAGAGTACATGAGATCTCCAAGACCTAGAAAGGGATTTGAGAAATTACATCCAGTTTGGGAGAAAATTAATTAATTAATATTTTTAATTAAGGACCCTAAGTCTAACTTAGGAAAATTAAAATATTAAAGGTAATTAATTTAAACATGTGATGGAAATGACTTAAGTCACACGGATCAAGCTTTCTTTTAATCTTAGTCATCAAATCAAGATTATATCATAACTGTTGGTTTCCCAACGAGAATAGTATAAAGGAAAGGCTTGGGGTCAGTTGAAGAACACACACAAGGAGGCAGAGCACTGAGACTAAGCTGGAATTCTAGGGCGGGTTTGCTAAGAATTTCCAAAAGTGTTTCAGCTATAGCGAGGGGTAGTATTGGCTAAGGGGATGATCTGATCCCAGAGTCAAGAGTCAGCAAGAGGCAGAGAAGCAGCAACCAAGAGCAACGCAGAGAAGTAGAGGCTACGCAGCGTAGAGGGTTTCAGCTGCTACGCAGGCTTAGAAAGGGCAACATAGAGGCAGTAGGGGGCCATTAGGGGTTACGCTGGTCCAGCTAGGGCAGCGTAAGGACCGCATCACCCAGTCTGGGTTACGCAACCCTCTCCTGAGCAACGCAAGGGCATCAGCAGGCCAGCAGGGTTGACGCAGAGGGCTTCAGAGCAGCGCTGGGGTTTCTAGAGGCAGAAAGGGGTTGAGTTTTGTAAATCCCATTTGAGGGTGTGAATCAGTCCAGTTTTCCGTCTCCGTAACAACAGGTATTGCTGCAGATCTTATATTTCTTTGTTGGGTTAACCAGTAAGATGCCCAGAATTGCTGTACTTAGAATCTACTTAATAATATAATCCCTCTAGCTGCCAGAAGACTGGTTTTCCCGCATTGGTTTTTTCTGGGGACAGTTGTCCAGAAAATCTTGTGTGTCACTTTGTCTGTGTGCATGTATTCAGTTTTAGATTTGTATCAGTGAGCACTGTTAATGTGTTTACTTCGATGTTAATACTGAAATTTCAGATTAATAACTCGATTAAGTAGGAGAAGTATAACCGAATTTAACAATAGGGTTTCTTCATAAGTATTATTTAGAAAATTTCACAATGAGTACAGTCCTTTATTGGAATATGTCCTCCCTAATTAAGAGGGAGTGGTAGAGATGGTTCTCTACTTCATGTGTCATCCACTAGATTAGGACTAACAGTCGTATGTCTTAGTGAAGGCCATGAGGAGAGATAGACAAGTCATTCTTGTCTTCACCTGGGAAGACCTAATGGAGGATTGGGTAATCATCTGGCATCCGATACTCTTTGAGGATGAGATAGGTCATCCAAGATAAGAGTAGGCGTAGAGGACCAATATTCTTTGAGGGCTGGGAATCCAAGATAAGAATAGTCCTATTGGAGCACACCCTGAGAACCCGGGTAGGGTATGTTCCAGGAGAGAAAGATTAGGGTGTCTATAAATCATTGGTCTCGCCAGGTTTGAGCTCAAATCTTGTGGAGAGATAGAGCTATTAGTTAAGGCCTTGCTATGTGACAATGCTAGTTGATATGATGCCATACATATGGGTTACCAATCTGATTCTTCTTATGAGAAATTCTTTAGATTGAAAATGACCATGTACCATTATGAATACCTCCCTAGTTAAGAGGGAGTGTTGAAAAGTGTAACTAGGTTTGGTCTTCATAATGACATGTAATTATGACTTATGTAAATGATGTAATGAAGAAAATAAAATTACTATTGTGAGCCTTGCTTCATGGGTTTCATGAGCAATTGATTTTATTTTAGATGGCTCCCATTGAGAGCCTTAGGATTTATCATTTAAAGTCAAAGAGTCAATGTCATTTATGAAGAGCTCTTCTTGAGCATATGTCAATGTATATGAGTCTATAATAGCCCTCCAAAGACAAGCACAGTAAACCTCCAAAGGATCTCAATGTTGGATTCTAAATAAGGTGACGAAATTCATGTCGTCTCACATTAAGGAGACACACCTATTTGGAAAAACTCAGGTTGGCTTATATCGATGGGCAAACAACTATATATAGGCACCTCGACCTATACCACAGATACAGTGTTCGGACATCCTTCTTTGAGTTTTTTGGATGACTGTGATAGAAGAACAGAGCTCAAATTTCTCTTTAATTTTTGGATGGGTTACAACAAGAGGATACCTCTAAGATTCTCGGTGACAAGACAACAAGAGAGTTTCGGTCTCCCTGTATTTCAGACAGTTTGGTTCGGTGAATTGTAGTAATATATTATGTTCGGATTGCAGTAGCTCAGTGGTGTGTCCCAAGTGATACATGAAGGAAGTGATATTTCAATATGCTATGATTCTCGGTGCTTCAATGAGGATGGGCTAGAGATCACAGTTCGGTAGTATATGAAGGACACAGTGCAATGCTCTGAAGGAGCTATTCTACATTGATGTATCACTGTGTTTTGATGCTGCTACAGTGGTCATAATTCGATGACATACATTGACATGTTCCAGTGCCATACACAGCTCGTTGAAGAGATGATCTTAGTTCCAAGAAGATCAAAGAGGAAGAGAATCGAACAAGAAGGTTGATTGTGTCTTGGTCTTGGAGTGGCTCTAGGTTAAGGGTCATGGTCTTGGTATTCTCAATTGGAATATCTAGAAGAAGAATTGGTGCGGGTTTTCCTCTCAAATAGTGAGAGGTTTTGGCCCTAGCTCATAACCTACATGCTGTGTCTCTTTTCTATTTATGTTCATGCATTGGTTACTGTTTGATGAAGAAGAACACTAATAAGATAATAACAAGAAGATCCTAATCTAGGGAAGTAAAAATCATTCACAAACAGTCACTAACAAAGAGAAATCACCTAATGCTATTGCCCTAGATTTCTCAACAGTATCCCCTCCTAGAACCCCTGCTAGATTGAGTGGTAATAGATAACAATGCGATGCATATCAACAACAAAAGACATAATCAATGAGGCTTAAATAACCTTTAGAGTCCAAAAATAATGCTACAAGCTACTAGACCACTGGCGTACTACAAGTCTACATATCAATGATCAACATGATCACTCCTCATCAAAACTCATCTCAACTACTAGACATGGAATCATCAATAGGAGCTATATAAACCAGTGTTGCACTTATTGTGATATTATCAGAATTATCGTGGTGATATCACCAAAACCAAGCTCGTCGATAATATTGGCAACATTTATCATGATAATTAGGGCTTTTGAAATTATTGCCTTGTTTTTGTCAATTTCAACTTATGACCATTTTTTTTCTTTTGACCCTAATTTTTTAAAATTAAGTTAGGGGATTGAGCTGTGAGGATACTCTGACTATTTCCATCAAGCAAACAAGGTGAAGTTTATTTTTTTCATTTCCCATGGTTCATAGTTTATCTTTCATTTTCATCCTTTTACTTAAGTTTTTAACATTACCATTAATTGACTCAGGATGTTTGAGAGTGGTTCTGACCTCATTGGATTTCATATGGAGAAAGTAGAATTTTAGATTCCACTCAAAATGCAACGGACTTAACAGTTTTTAGGATTTTAGGATTGGTGGGATTGCGACATTTCTACAACATTATGTGGTGCATGAAGGTATGGAACTAACATTTAATCAAGATCACCAAGCCCTCTATGTATCTTGATGTTGGTAACATCAACAGTTGAGCTCCTCCCAACCCTAGTAAAAATATATCCTTCACTGAATTATTCATGACCCTAATAAAAATGTATACTTGACTCAAGAAAAATCATTCATTAGGATGTTAAGCCTTTTCTATCTTATTTTAGGGCTTAGAGGGTGATTTTGATGAGGAAACAAGGGAAATCCATTGTTTTAATTGCCACGATTCATCTTATGACATACATTTATTTTTTCTTTGATATGATTATGTATCATTCTATTAGATCTTATGACTCAAGACAAATATCATATTTCAATATCGATGTTTGATGTATCACTTGACATCTTATACATCTTATATATCGATTTTCTTTTCATATTTATGTAGAAATGTGTTTGTTTGATGTTGATGTTGTTTTAGAAATTAAAAAATTGAGAAAAAAATTATTATTTTGTATTTTTTTTTAAATTTCTCGATAATTCCTGATAATTCCCACTATTTTCCTTGATATTGCCACTAATTTAATTTTTGGACCTCCGAAGATAAATTGCCGATAACGATAATTGTAACATTGTTATAAAGTTTAAACATCATTTTGCTCATAGTTTGAGGACTCAGACTCCTCTGCAACCTCAATAGTAGTAACAACAACAACAAAACGAGACATAACAAAAGCATGAGTTGGTTGGGCTGCATGACTAGTGCTTCCCATTGGTTGTTTTCCTTAGCTTGATTCAACTGATGGTTCTAGTTCCACTAGCAATAGTAGATTTGCATTGGGATTGCTGTTGCCTAGGACACCTAGATTAATGTTGGAAAAGTCCCTAATCCCACTCACTGTGGCCTTAAAGGTGAAACACTCAGAGAAGGGGTTGTCACTCAATCCCAACTCTCTTTGTTTAAGCTATCTCCTAGTTAAGCTAAGGGGGGTGGTCCCTATGGAAAATATTTAAAGGGAAAACTTGTTAGAGATAACAAGTTGTAAGAGACGGTTAGTAAGGAAATCACCATTCAATATAACTTGAAATGAAATTAGAGATTCATTTAGCAAGTATAAATGTTTATGAGCATATAAATATCACAATATTGATTCAATTAACTCAACAAGATATCCCGCAAGACAAATTGAAATAGACCAGTGCCTTTAAATATAACTTGCAAGAAATATATGCTCAAAAGTAAATCACAATACTTGCAATGAAATATGATTTTCAAGTTACAAGAATGGGAAGTTGCAAGACAAGCGTTAGTGAATCAAGATAAAAGATTATATACAACTTAGCGATATGAGCAACAAGATGGAATAGAACTTGCAAGAGAATGAACTTGTACTTAAAGAGAGATTGCTCAAATTTGATATAACATCAAAGGATCATTAACACGAGCCCATGAAAATGAAATAAACAAGTACAAGAATATTAAATGAAATGTTTGCAAGTGAATGATAAGCTCTCAATCCCAATTGTACAATAACCAAAAAAGAGCAATGTTATGTGTGAGTGTGTGAAATAAAGTGGCCTTGGTAAGTTTTATTAAATGCCTAATCTAAGGTTTGAATTCCCCTCAATTCTTCAATTTGGTAAAGGTTTGACTTCCCCTCAATTTCTTCAACTTGGTAAGGAGTGAGGTGGTTGCAAGAAGGCTAAGGCCTTGTTACCCACCACCCGTGGGTAGTATCCATAGGAGAAATTTTTTCTCCTAGATGGTCCGTAGTCGACAACTAGCAACTCCTTGTAGCCACCAGATAGCTCGATGTGCCACTATCTCTACCATCCGAGCCATCCATATGCTTCCTCGCCCATTTTTTATGATCGTACGTTTGAAGATGGGCCTTCCAACCCCGAAGGTATGGCTTTTCATTGTGTAGTTTGGTATTTTTGTTTCCTTATCATGGACACTTTTGGGCATGGATTAGTGGGGGGATTCAGCGGAAAAGTGGGCTTGCCTTGTATTCTTGTCTCCTTTGTCCAATTTTATGGTTAATCTTGTATCCTAGTCTCGTGGGATCCCTTTTATTGGCTACTAGCTTTAGGGGTGGCACTACACGGGAAACCTCGATTTTGGCCCCGCTTCTCGATACCATACACATCACTCCCTTCTGCTCATTATAACCCCATTTTCCATATTTCCCATCTGGGCCCACATTTGTCCATTGGGTCAACAAGGAGTTAGCATCCCCCTCCCCTTGTCCTCACTTTTGGTCGGGCTTGGAACGATGCCCCGAAGGTTGATACAACTAAAAAGAAAAGAAAAAGCATAATCTGGCCACTCTCAACATGAAATGTACCATAAAATTCAAAAGATGGTTGGGACACTTAAATTTAGCACATGGGAAAAATTCAAACATGAGCTCAACCCCTATCATTATGGGCATCACCCTGGTACCTAGGGTCCCTCATATTGACTCCTTTCATCATTGAGGAATCCATGATTGTCCCAACCCTTGGTGGGAAATGAGCTGCCCCACCTTAAGGGGGTATTTACTGCTATATCTTACGCGTCATGCTCTCATCCCTTGGAGCCCCGAGCAGTTACAAAAGAAAAATCTATAAAATGCATAAGGCATATGAACAAAGGGTGGAAAAACCATGGCCAGTGTAACTCATGTACCACGATTGCTCCCTCCTATATTCATATGCCCAAGTGTGGGCTTCCCTTATTTTAGCTAACCTTTTACTGTGGCATGTGGTTTGGAGCCTTCCCCTAATTCCCCACTCCATTACATTGTTATATCACATGCCACTTGCCATTTGGTGGATGTATCATGTACATGTCACCCCCTTGGAGGCTGAAACCACCTAATAGGGTCCTTGGCTAACCTTCTTCTTGAACTTGGAGACACTTGTACGTTCCAAAGCCTGTTGGTAAGTGTAACTAGGTTCGGTCTTCATAATGACTATGTAATTATGTATTTATGTAATGAAGAAGACAAAGATAATAAAATATATTTCTTGTTAAGCTTGCTTCATGGGTTTCATGAGCAAGGGATTTTATTATAGGTCAAAGACTTCTTCTTGATGTGTTTTAGGATTTGTCATCTTGTCATAAGTGTACAAATTAGAGTCATGTACATGAAGCAATGTTACACTTATAAAGTGTTAAAGAAACAATGTAAAAATGTTCAACACCCTTGTCACCTTGCTAAAAGAATACTCCTTGAAGTCGGCCTCCCAACAGCTGGTCAAGTCGGCTTGAAAACACTACTAATGAACAATCACACTCCTTCATGGTCAGGTCGGCTTAATTATAGGTTGAGACAACTATATATACCCATCTATGTTGCGTAGAACAAAGATAGAACAAAGCTCAGATCATCTGAAGTTTTCGGGTATATGCATCAGTGCATAATCTGAGATTGTAGTGCAAAATAATCTGAGTTTGTGGTGCAAAGATATCTGTCTTTTGGTGCGGAAGAATACAACCTAATGAATAAGTTCTCTCTAGTACATAAATAAAAGAAGGATCAATTTGCAGAAGATCGAGGGTAATCACAGTAGAGGGCAATTATAGTAGCTCTCACAGACCGAAGGTGATCTCAGGGAGCATCAGATCTACTTTAAGTACAAGGGAAAGGTAAGCTTGCACAACAAAGGGAAGACACATTGCAAGGAGTGCAAGAATAAGTTTATCCATAATATGAAGAAGGTAGATTGCCCAACGAAGGAAGATAGAATGCAAGGAGAAGGCCATCTCAGACAAGAAGCAAAGGATCTCTACTCGGTGTTTTAAGGGTGCAGAAAAAGGCCTCTAGGAGGCCGTGATTAGACCAAGGAAAGAAGGAGTCCACAGTTCAAAAATAGGAACTGAGTTTCCTTGTATTGGTGCAGTGCAGTGCAAGAAAGAAGGATCAACAATAAGGAGCCAAGAAGAGCAGGTGACAAGGGTGTTGGAGGTACATTGAGGTCAAGGGTCTGTGTCATGGTCATGGTACTTGTCAATTGAAAGTCTATAAGAAGAATTACTTGCGGGTTTTCCTCTCTAAGAGGGGGAGGTTTTAGCCCTAGCTGGAAGAGCCTAAATTTGTGTCTCTTGTGTTTTGATAATTGACTTGATGAAAGACTTAATAAGCTAAGAAGAGAAGACATAAGTAAGAAAAGTAAGCTCACAAGTAATTATCAAGTAGAGAATTTGAATTAAACTAAGCCCTACCAAATTTTCAACAAAGCCCATTATGGAAGGGCATGCCACTATGAAGTGCCTACTTAGTTCCATGATTTGTAAGCTCATTTACTCAATTACACTAATGTTTGGTTGTAATGGAATGTAAGGGGACACATTGGATCTTATACAAGATTGTAGGTGGGTCTTCATTTTGGGTTTGGTCTCCCTATACAGGGTCCAAGCCCTCCAGAGGGTCTATTGCAATTTGTAGGGTGAGCGTTGAGAGCTATGGGTCTCCACCATAACAATGAGCAAATTACCACTCCATGGAATCCTCAGCTTCACTCATGACTTGCTCATGTTCCACCTATTGGACGATGATGATGCACCTGGACCAGTGTTGCAGGAAACGTCCCTCGCCCAGCTCCAACCCCGATCCGCGTTCCGTACGGAAATGTGAAGGATCCACCGTCTGAACCGCGTTTCGTACGACGGATCGACGTACGGAAACGCGATGTTTCCGGGTCGGATCCGTACAGAGATGGGCGGTTCCATAGGGTTCTATATATATATATTTGCTTTCTTTGACTAAGGTTGGGTTGGGGCTTCTTGGACACTCCAAAGGTGCTCCCTTGATGCTCCTTAGATGCTTCCTAGATGCTCCCTCATGGTAATGTTAAATTCTTAAAGTAGAAGGATGAAAATGAAAATCCTTTTGCTTAAATTTTTAACATTACCATGAAATGACTTGGGATGTTTGAGAGTAGTTCCAACCTCATCGGACTTCTTATGGAGAAAATAGAATTTTATATCCTATTCAGAATTCAACAGACTTAACAGTTTTCAAGAATTGAGGTTAATTTTATATCTTATTCAAAATTCAACAGACTTAACAATTTTCAATAATTCAGGTTCAATGGGATTGTGTCATTTCATTAGATTATAACATGTATGAGGGTATGTGATTGGCATTTAATCAAGAGCAACAAGCCCTATATGTACCCTAGTGTTGGTGGTGTTAATTGTTGAACTCCTTTGTCATGTCAGTAGCAAAAACATACCTTTCAGTCAAGTCAAAATCATCGATCAAGCATGTTAAGTTTTTTCTACCATATTTTAAGGCTTGAATTAATCATTAGGTAGTTTGATCAAAATTGGGCAATGTTGACTAATATCCGAGACAATCGAGGTAGAGGCAAAGGCTAGACAAGAGGAGAAGAATCTAGATTCTAGATGGTTGATCTCGAATAATTAATCATTAATGTACAATGGATGCCATATCTATCTTGATTTATGTACAAATGCATGTTTCCATATCCTCTACAACTAATTTGGTGTTTTGGATACTTTTTTAAATATAAATGCAAAAAAATATAAAAATATATATAGTAGACGCTTTCGAGACGCCTCACTTCCTATATTTTTGGGAAATGACGTTTCCGCGTCCCCGCTTCCGAAAAACGTCCCCGCTTTGTCCTCGCTTCGTGCAACGTTGACTTGGCCCACCTTGCCCAATTGACTTCACTCTTGCACCACACACTTGGCCGCTGATGCAGGGCCCAAATGAGGATGTGTCTCATTAAGGGAGACAATGGGAAGGCTTGTATCATTCTTCCGGCCCTTGCAGATGGGAGACAAGCTTGTTCAATCCATTTGGAGATCCATGAGGATGTTTTGTGCCCCCACACAACATTGACCTGGCCCACCTTGCCCAATTGACTTCACTCTTGCACCACACACTTGGCCGCTGATGCAGGGCCCAAATGAGGATGTGTCTCATCAAGGGAGACAATGGGAAGGCTTGTATCATTCTTCCGGCCCTTGCAGATGGGATACAAGCTTGTTCAGTCCATTTGGAGATCCATGAGGATGTTTTGTGCCCCCATAGCCACTTGGGGACACCACATGTTGTTTGCTTGGATACCAAGGGGCCACCCCCTTTATCACTATGTTTTGAGCTTACTCCATCTTGGTACACATTGGACTCCACTAGGCCTCCTCAATGGCCCTTCCACCTATTGTATCTATTATTTTTCCCTCTTAGAAGGCTTATTTTTGTATTATGGAGCTAACTTGTTGGGCTTGTCACCAAGGAGTGTTATTTTTGCACATTATTTTATTAGTTGGAGCATTATTAGGCAAATCGAACCCCTTAGGAAGTATATATATTGACGTGATGATCACTTGATTGCATAATCACTTAGATTTGTACTTTCTTCTCTTCTTGGGAATTTCGCTAGCCTTATTGATGGACCAATTCGGACCTTGATGGATTTCGATGTTTGGAAGAGCTTTTATTTAATCTTGGAGCTTCGATTTTTGTCTCTATTAATGATTGGAAGATTTCACTATTCTTGTAAGGGTCTTTTCATGGTTTATTTCTCATGTCTTGCACTTGTATAATGTATGGAAAATTTTCACTCTTGAAGCCTTAAATGAAATGCGAATTTGTTTACCTTGTATTTGTGAGGGCTTTTTCATATGTTCATGCGAAGTATAGTGAATGATTGTCCTAGGGGTATATGATTGTTCATAATTACCTTGATAAGTCATCAATTGCAGCATCAAAGAAGTATAAATTTCCCTAGTGATCTAGTTGCTGCTTCTAGGGCCATACGAAGTTGTTGGGGAACTCCTTGATTGGGCATAAGCATCTCTAAATATTGAATCTCATTAATTCCATTCTCCCAATAGGCTAGGCACTGGTATAGTCCTAAGTGGTCACCAAAACGAATATCTTTTCCATCTCTTTTCTTCTTTCTAAACCCTAACCCTATTAGGCTTTCTAGGGCATCATATAAAATCAATTGTAGCCATCCAAAATTAGTGGAACTTGGTCAAGAGCCGCGTTGGTGTGTACTTGAGAGGTCCTCCAATTTACAAACCATTCCGAGGAATTTCAAGTTATCCCAAGCCCTAGCTCAAGTACCGTTTCTCCCTAGGATTCCTTTGGTTGGGGGCTTCATTAAGGATCATTGCATTGAAAATCCTAGTAAAATCCTATCTCTTTGATCCTTTTCTCCTCCCTTACTTGGTCAGGTCCATTTGTTTGAAATTTCATCCCAAACGCTTCACCTCATTCGGGTCCACTAAGGCTTCCTTGTGGTCCTGCAACCTTGTCACTCCAATTGCACAAGGATTGCTAGGAAACTCTATTCTTCTAGGATTCTGTGGTCCAGGGCACTTCATATCAAGAAAAACCCCCCATCCCTAGGTCTAGGCCTCCTTCTAGCCCTTCTTGGAGAGCCATTCACCTTGCTTCTAAAGCAAGTTGTCCCCATCATTACAATCTCTCCTTTTAATAGGATTTTGAAATCACTATCCACACATCGTTGATATATTTCTCCTAGTGATTTCCCTAATATCAGGACTCCTCCCATCGGTGAAAGTCCGTAAAGAGCAGGGAGCTTTAGCTGAGGTGATAGTGGGATATTGCTCCATTGTTGCCACTTGACCTAGTAGTTGCTCTACAAGAACCCCTCGTAGGACCCTTGCTAGTTTGAGTGGTAACAGGCATTATTAGCAATAACCCCTTAGGACATCAGTACAACCCGTGTGCCTTTGTTCCTACAAGTGACTCGACCACAAGAGAATTGCGAGGTCACACATTTTAACTTTTTGTTCCAAATTCAAATTTGGGAAATTGAATGATAGTTGAGGAATGTTGTCCTAAATATCTATCAACCAAGCTTATGCTTGGAGGTAAATTTTAGAGATGCAAATTAGCTGCAAAGTTAACACAAGTGCTCCGATTGAGATATAGATTTGACAATTAAAACAGAAATGCTTCGAGAGTGAAATGTCTTATGAATATCAGTTAGAAAATACCATTCCACTTATATGATCAAATTAATTGATTAATAAAGTGCGTTTAGAGTGTTCAAAATGACAATGAAGCAAGTGTAAATTACTCAATGAAGCAAATGTAAATTATATCAAGAAACTAAAAATACTTGAATGAAGATTCCAATTATATCAAGTGAATAATGAATGATTAAAATTACTTGCAAAAATGAAAATAGATCTAGCAATGCTAATGCAACTAGAAAAAGTTAGTGATTAGATCTAATGATTAAGCTAGCAAAAGAAATGAAACAAGTTAGTGAGTAGCTATCCAAGAGATCCTCCTACCAAATGAGGAGATAGGGATACCAAGAGGAAGAACCCCAAGCTCCCTCTAGAAAATGATATTTTATTAATATTATAAGAGAAACCCTCTTAGACAGGAATGAGGGTTTAGATCTTTAAGGAGGTTTACAAAAAAAAATAAAAATTAAGCTTTGAAAAGCCAATACCCTTGAGATGTAAGAAATATTTACGATAGCCTTTTAAAATAATTTACAATGAAAGGCCTCCCCAAGAAGCAATATGCCTTCCTCCAAGAATATTTTGCTCAAGAAGCCAAACATCCATGCTTCAGGAGGAGATTTGTGTGGGAGGAGAGAGAACCTCTCTAAATGCTTGTGGCCAAGAGGATTAAGGCTTCACAAGTGTATATCTATGGTTTCAAGCCTCCAAATGACAATTTCTTCAAAATCGAACTTGAAATGTTCCTCCAAACCCTAGTCGTCCAGGTTTTGCGCAAGCATGGAGAGAGGAGAGGGTGATAGCTTGATCAACGAGTAAGTGTAATCTTTAGCTTCGAAAAATAATTCGTCTCTTCAATCTTCAAGCATCCACTTGCAAGATTTTTTTTTTAAGAAATATCTCCAAGCCAAACCCTCTTCCTTCCTTTAGATCTGCGTAGGAGAGAACAAATGATTCAATATATATGGGAATAAAATGTGATTTATATACAAAGTGGTTTAGAATATATACAAAAATTTATAGAGTCGCTAACCCAAAGAGTATGAGGACACCTTTGCTCTTGGGTAGCAAGAAACAAGCTCTAAAATAACTAGATATGACAAATAAAGCGCATAAATAAATGGATCTGAAGTTTTAATGATAATTTTCACAAGCTATGGCAAGGAAACTCGCTTTAAAATAAATTGTTTGATAAGCCTTTGAGAGAAATTGATGAGAGTTTTTCTACTCCTATTTGCTCTAGAATTGGTTCTTCCATCGAAAAACTTACCTAACACTCAAGGCCTGTGTCAGAAAAAAATATATATCTCTACACAATTGAAATAAAATTGTTGGATCCATAAGGAGATAGATTACATAATGAAAAAGAAGACTAGATGTCCAACCAAAAACTTGTTGGAAATTAGGAAGCTTGTAATTTAAATTAGATTTCCCTTTCCGTGATAACTGCTTCTAAAATTTAATAGCTTCTTATTAATTTATTTATGTTATTTTTCATTAAACAATTATCAAATGTAAAAACATGAAGATCATAATACACAAGAAACACAAGATATAGGCTCCAAGCTAGGGAAAAACCCTTCCAAGGGGAAAACCCTAAAAATCTCTTCTTATAGAATCAGAGCAAAGCGAGAAGTCCTAGACCCAAGAACAAAAAACCAATGTCCCACAAGCACCGGGTCAACTTTCCATTTTGTCCACTAGATGTCATAATTTTGTTCATCAAAGAATCTTTCAGAAACTCAGAAATTTTGTCTCCATACAACTTCTTCTCCTCTTCAATAGCCCTAGGGAAATTCACATCCCTTTCCAAAAGACGTTTGCATCATACCACATGAGTGTTGAGAATTTGGAGGGCTGGTAGATTAATTCAAATTCTCTTCTTGATAATTACTTGTGAGCTTACTTGAGTTACTTATGTCTTCTCTTCTTTATCTTATTTAGTCTTTCATCAAGTCAATTATCAAATTACAAGAGACACAAAATTAGGCTCCTAGAGCCAGGGCAAAACCTCTCCCTCTTGGAGAGGAAAGCCCACTAGAAATTCTTCTTATAGATCTTCAAATGACAAGTACCATGACCAAGACTTAAACCCTTGACCTATGAATGTCTCCAAGACCGTGATACTGCTGTTGGTCCTTCTTTTCTTCATTAACTTGCTTTGACCTTTCTTTTATGAACTATGAGAGGGAAGATTTACCTTCCTCTCTTTTCTTATCCAACAATGACCCTTAACTTTCGCATCCATTTTAGGCCTTCACATTATAAACCTAATTCCGTCATAGATTGTGGGTGCATATTAGTGTGTTTTCCCAAATCTCTTCTTCAGAATTGATAGCAACATACATCATAGTGATCCGCATACAGACATCATAGTGATCTGCATTTATATCAGACTTAACCATATCTTTTATCCTTAGATCCATCCGTGTCACTTCATAAAAAGATCCTCATCTTGACACACTTCAACACTGCCTTGACTTCACATTTAAAACCAGACTTTATCATGATAGAGATATCTGCACTTGACCGAAGTTGTATCCTTCCTGAAACCACAAATATATCCACACTGTTTTCCTGTCTCAGATCCGTTGTTTCTCGGTCTCTGAAATCTGCACTTGCTTGCACCGAATAGTCCGCATGCAACCATTGTTATACCCTGAAGAAATGCACATTTCTTCCTGAACTTAATACTGTCTTTCCTCAGAGAGAAACCACACTTCTTATCCGCATTTCACAGAGAAAATCCGCAAGTTTTCCTGGTCAAATGATCCGCAACTTCAGCACTATATATAGTGCTCTGTTTCTACATTTAGGCCGACCTTACCTTTAGCTTGTAGGCCGACTTTAGGAGCATGATTGAGCTTATCTTTCAGCGTAGATTGTGGGCAGTCTTGAGGGGCCATTATGGGCCATTCTTCCGCAAGGTCTTGGAGGACATTCTTCAGACTAGACACTTCATTTTCATGTCTCTTAATTACACTTATAAACATAAGACAAACCCTAATAGACATCAGGAAGAAGTCTATTGACGTATAATAAAATCTTTCTCATGAAACCCATGAAGCAAGTACAACAAAAATTACGTTTTATTATCTTTGTCTTGTAAAAACATAATTACATAGTCAACAAGGAGAAACTCGTATCTAGCTTCAATAAACTCCCATGTCTTGACACAGAACCACAAAAAAAATCTTGTCCAAAATGGAGTAGCACGCTGGCCAATATATAGTAGTTTGAGTGTCCGAAAAGTCACGTCCTTTGGGCAGGCCGACTTGATCATTTGGAGGGCCAAACTAGCCTTGAGGGCACATATTTGACTTTTAAAAAATAAAATGTTTCCTTTTCTTTTCAAATAGTCCAAATGGGACTATGACTCAAAATAAATTTTCTTTTGACTTGCCAAACCTAGGGGCATGAAATGCATGCCTTGTCAAGAATAATAATAATAATTTTTATTTTTCTTTTTACAAAATATACATTGATACAAATAGAATGTCACTTATGAAAATCGAACCTAGTTACATAGTAACCAGGGAGGTATTCATAATTTCACAATTGGTACAAGGATATTCTCAAATTGAAATATTCTCATAGGAATAGTCAGATTGATAAGCCATCTTTAAACATCAACATCGGAACCAACATTGTCAAATCAAAATATAGCAAGGCCTTGACTGACAAGCTCTAACTCTCCACTAGATTAGAGCACAATGCTGGGAGAATCTATGTGAGACATGACACTACCTCTCAAGGCACATACCCCATCCAGATATTCACTAGTAATGTCCTTCTAGTACTATTCTTATCTTGGATTCCCAATTCTCAAAGAATATCGGTCCTCTTCGACCACTCTTATATTGGATACCCTGTCCAATCTTCAAAGAGTGTTGGTCCAGGGGACTACCTATCTTGGATTCCCAATCCTCAAGGAGTACTAGTCCCAAATGTTTATCAAATCCTCCATTCTCCATTCTTTCTCTGTGGCCTTCACTAGACGTACGACTGTTAGTCCTGGCCTAGTGCATGACACATGGAGAAGAGAATACGATGTCCATCATCACTCCATCTCAACTAGAGAGGAAATCCGTATTCCCTTTCAATCGGGGAATAATCCTTGCTCCCTCTCAACTAGGTTGACACAACCACAAGTCTAAGCTTGTCTCATACTTCAAGTAGTACATTAACTACTTCTTCCATGGAGATCTTTAATAGTAGTTGCAAGGCTCCTCCTTTCCTTTGCATCATCATATCATACCAGAGTTTTGATCAAACTATATACTTTTTAACAGGGTTCTTGGCCGCTAACGCCATGCATCATATCAAACTTCGAGTCTGCTAGATTTTGACAATATTCATGCAATATTGTCATCAATTGGTCCATTTATTCTTCAAGGAACCAAATTTCTTACAACCAGTGAAGCACCACTCACATAAGACCCGTGAGTACTTGCGGGTCTTCGCGTGTTCTATAGCTAGGCGGGTCACTCGTATAGAACCCGCACTTAAAACCCTTACTCAGGCAAAGTCGCATAAAACCTGACTACTTGTATAAGACTCGCGGGTTTTGTATAAGACCCACATCAAACCCCTATAAGACCCGTCTAACCTTAGAAGGAAATTTTTTTGGAAATGAAGTGGAGGAAAAGGGAATTTGTATTAATGTTTTTTTGCATTTTGATGAGTCTTATATGAGTTTTATACGGTCGTTCCCAAGTTTTATATGAGTCGACGAGTCGATGTCCAGACGAGTCTTATACGAGTACGAGTCGTGCAACATTGCTCACAGCTGCTAGCACATGCTATTTTACAAAAAATAGCCTCATGTTCATCAATGTGTTACATCAAATCTACAATATCAATTTGGTTTCCAAGCCATCAAAAGTGCTATCCACATAATCCATGTGTTCCATAATCAAACCACACAGTGGTAGGTACATCATCATCAAGCAAACTCTCCTTCCAAACTCTTCACTTCCTTTTGCAATATGTCCTACCAGGAAGCCAAGACATATCCAAGAAGATCATCAATATCTGAGTTGTCAAATTATAATATCCTCTAGTCAGAGTGTTATGTTGAATTCTGCTACTTGCTCCTTTTGAAGTCAATATTCCTTTGCATGGCCTATCTTAATAGGGTTATGCTGCATTCTCTTCAGCTAGAACGAACAAATATTGTAATCATTAGGGTCTTCATAACTCCCCTTTTCCATCATGCTTATCATTTTCAAGGAGTCAAGCATGAGTGCTGCTTTGATTTGTTCTTTCATCCTTCTTATGTTGCTTCCATAATTTGATAGCCTTTCATTTTGTACTTGCAATTCTCACCAGCAAGTACAACGAAGAAAGATATACAAATACAAGAGCATAATGTTATGATTCCACTTAATGAACTAGAAAAACAACCCAGGTTCGACGTATAACAATGCTACCAATATTCAAAAATTTCCTTTATTAACAAACTATATGTAATTGTAATAATGGTGGGACTAGAACTTCTTAACCACGACCATGGTGGAGATGCTCCAATATATTGATGTCACTGTAATTCGAATTGCTGTAAAACGGGTCATTGTGTAATAATAATGTCACTGTGTCATAGCGTGTGATGCCAAGCCATTGTATAGACGAGTCATGATATTGTAATGGGAATCATCTCAGAAGAATACATGTATAATTACACCATTGTAACCACGAAGATAAAGAACCGCCAAAGGTGCTGACTATTGTAACCACAAAGATATATAGAACGAAACCACAATTGTCGTGATATATATAAATGCGATGATGAAATGCGATTGCTAGAGTCAAGCATTGCCAAAAAACGAACTGCGAGCCATAGTGATGAGCGATGCCTCTTTGTAGTGATGCGATTCTCAACAGATATGAGTCATAGTGTATGCCACAAATATGTGATACCAATGGAATGAGACAATGCTATGATGCCAATGCGAGCAACATACACATTGTTCCACCAAGACTCTGGTGCGGGGCGGCACGGGTGTAGGGAGATGCACAAGGGCGACGTGTGGGAGTACCCTCAAATTTTAGGGAAATTTCAAGGGTGCAGGGGGACGTTGGGGTATACAATTTTTAATTATATATATATATATATATATATATATATATATATATATATATAATTCAAGTTCATATTCATTGTTCAATTATGAGAGCATAAATATTAAATAGAATAATAGTAATACAGATACCGATACATTGAAAATTGAAATTTGATCCACACATAAAATTTAAATTCATAATTGAATTAAATAATGACATACATTGATCCATCCTCATCGTTCATTTTGATACGTACATCATTCATATGCCATACTCATTATTCATCCATACCATGAGATTCAATAATGAAATATTCATTCATCATTCTACAATCAACATTGATTTGAAAATAAAATTCATTATTCATCATTGTAGAATCTAAACTGAAAGAAAAACATATTAGTATATTACTATATACTATATACTAGATACTGAAGTTTGAACACTAAATTTATATAAGTCAAAGTTTCAAACTCAAAAATAATTAAGAGTGAAGAGTCAAGAATCACTCTGAGGTCATCAATATCTAGTGTCACAACTCAAAAGTTAAAATTGAAAAGTAAAAATGGATAATGAACACTGAAAATAAAATCAACACCAAGGACTCAATCTCAATGATTTGTCCTCTACATCCATCTGTTGTATGAAGTCATAGAGACCATCAATGGAAATGTCATTATCTGAGTCAAAGTCACTCTTTTGAGTAACCGATGGAACTCCAACCAAACCATGCTGCAACTCATCTGGTCCATCCTCATAATCTATCTGTGCACTATCCACTGGATCCACATCCCATTGAGTTTTCGATCCCCTCTGATACTCTGGTGTCTTCCTATGTGCAAGACATAGAGAACTATGCACTGCAACTAGCTTCTCCACTTTCCTTTGAGGGGTGACGCCCATACGCACCCCTTTTGGGGAGTCTCGTTCCCCACACTAGGGAAACACACACCCTTGCGTCTCCCGAAGACTCTCCAAAAAGGGTTTGTGGGGAAACACACTCGCAGTAGACTCCTCGTCCTGGGTGCGTAGGGTGCGAGGGGTGCGTGCACCCAACCATGGGGGATGCGTCCCTGTGGAACACTGATATATACTTGAATGGATACTGTTGATGTACTTTGTTTGACTTGGATGCAAATTTTGAATTCTCGCGTGCTTTCATGAAGGTACACGTCCCCACGTGGAGCCAGATGTTAACCACTCAAGTTGCACTTGAATATTTGCCAAAGACTCCATCATCAAAGTACAATTGTAGCATTCCATAATCATCCGATCATGTCAGAATGCTGGAATTCCAAGCTTCCAGAATTCTAAAGTTCATCAGTTTTGTATTCTAGATTCTGCATCCTTAGGGGGATATTGTAAAAATGATTCTACTATGCTGAAAAAGATTCTTGTAAAAGGTCTGGGTAGCTTAGGACTATACTAGCAAATGAGTTCACTCTAGGGAGTTTTTTTTCCTGAAGGCATTATTTGTTTTTTTCAACACTTATAATTAGTTGAGTTTTTCTCCCAAATATGCCCCAAAGCTAGAGTGCGGCTTGATGGTAGAGTCTTAGGTGAGTCCTAGCGTACTAGATCATCTCTAAAGTTTTGCAAAATTTGGATGAGTCTAAGTGTCAATTTTTAACAGTGTTCCACAGGGACGCGTCCCTTAGGGTTGGGTGCACGCACCCCTCGCACTCGGGATGGGGAGTCTACTGGGGGTGCGTTTCCCCACACATCCTTTTTGGGGAGTCTTGGGGAGACGCAAAGGGGTGTGTTTCCCCAGTGTGGGGGACGAGACTCCCCAAAAGGGGTGCGTCTGGATGTCCCCCCTCAAAGGAAAGCAGAGAAGCTAGTTGAAGTGCATAGTTCTCTATGTCTTGCACATAGGAAGACACTAGAGTATCGGAGGGGACTGGCAACTGTTGAAATTTGGTTACCGGAGGATAGGTGGTTCCCTAAGGCTTTGATCTTTGGCTTAGGGAAAAGTGTCCAAAAGAATTTAATTTTTCTCCTAAAGTGACTTTATAAAGTTATAAAGTCAAATCTAATTTAAAAGTGACTTTAAGTGATAAAGTTATTAAAGTCTAATTTTAAAGTGACTTTAATAAAGTCAATGTGAAATTAGAAAGGAAAAGTGACTTTGGAAATAAATGACTAAGTGGGTCTTTATTAAAGTGGGGTGAATTAAAATATAGAAAGTGAGATTTAAATGAGCATTTAATCTCAGCCCTAGATCTCAATCTATTTCAGCCATTGGATTTAGGGATTCCCCAAAAGTCACTTAGGGTTAGGTTAAAGGAGGGAAAGGAGGAAAAGGTCATTCATTCTTTCATGAGCAGATTGGGAGAAGGAGAGAAAGAGAGCAAGGAAGATTTTTGGGCAGTGAGGAGAAGGAGGCAGCAGCTTGGCACACATTCCAAGACAGGATTTCAGCAAGTCCGTACAACTGAGTTTGGCACACATCCCAAGGCAGTTTTGGCACGATTTTCTAGAAGACTATACAACAACGTTTTGGCACATTTTCCAAGAGGCCGTACAGCAGTTTGGCTCAGTTTTCGAGGCAGCAGAAGGCAGATTTATTTGGCACGAATTTTGAGGCAGGCCGTACAACAAGTGGCTGTCCTCTTGCACAAAAATCGAGGCAGATTCCGTACAGCAAAGTTCTGCTGTGTTTTTCGGCATGGAAATCGAGATTTCGTACAACAACATTTATTGTTGTTTGCACAGAAATCGAGGAGGCCGTACAAGGCATTTATTGCAGATTTTTTGGGCACGAAAATCGAGGAGGCCGTACAACATTTATTGCTGTTCTGTTTTGGCTGTTTGCACATTTTCAGAGGTGGTGGTTAAGCACGGAAAACGAGATAAGTTGTAAAGTTTACTTGCTGATTTTTTCTGAATATTTCTCTCACTGTAAAAAGCATTTTCCAGAAATAAGGAGGAGCTTTCGAACTGGTTTTCCCCAAGAGTTGTACGGGGTTTTTCAAGGGTCACCTTGACCAAAAATTACTGTTATGATGTGTTGAATGGCTGTTTGTATCTGCTGATTTTTATTTCTGCATTTTTCAGCATTCTGTAAATTTTCCAGAATTTGTGTTTTTAGCAAAAATTTATTTTCCAGTTTGTTGAATGTAAAGATATGGGAAAGGGCATTTAACTATTTTGAGAAATAAGGTGAAACTAAAAACCGGGGTGGGAAACAGGAAATTTCTACATGGTATCAGAGCTTGAGTGCTGAAGTGCAGTTTGGGACAGCTAGGAGAAAAATACAGTCTACTGATTTTTCACTCAAAAAATTCCAGCAAGCTGATTTTTCACAAACAGAATTTTTATCTTTACTACAGCAGTGCTATTTTTTAGTTTTAGGACAGCAGGATGTCATTGGGATTGAGGGTGGAGGATAGGTTGGATGGGCATACCAATTACAACGTTTGGAAGGAGAGAATGCAGAGTATCTTTGAAGAGGCAGGAGTCTGAGATATCATGGTTCATACCCAACAACAGCCTGTTAATGTGCCTACTGATGTTGTTCAGTTGGCAGCATATAATAGAAAGAACAACAAAGGTAAGAGACTGATTCTAGACGGAATCAAAGACCATTGCATTCCTCATGTGAGAGGAAAGAGAAATGCTCATGAGATGTGGACAGCATTGTCCAATCTCTACCAAAGTACCAATGAGAACCGAAAAATGGTCCTGAAGGAGAAGTTGAAGACCATTAAGATGGGTAAGACTGATAGTGCAATTGGATATCTCACAAAGATTACTAATGTGAGAGATGTGTTGGCAGCAATTGGAGAGGTCATTCCACCCACTGAGTTGGTGGGGATAGCAGTGAATGGCCTCCCCAGTTCATGGATGAACTTTGCTGATGGGGTTTGTGCACGTGAGACTCTTCCCACATGGGAGAGGTTTTGGGATGATTGCATTCAGACAGAGATCAGGAAAGGTCAGCTTGGGGCAGCCAAGCCAGTTGAGCAGGATGAGGATGTAGCATTGTTGGCAGGAGGCAAGAAAGGCAAAGGGAAGAAGCAGGCTTCCACAAGTAATGGTGGGGGCAAAGGCAAAGGTAAAGGTAAACAGGGTAACACACGAAGGACTATTCCAAGGTGAAGTGTTGGAATTGTCAGAAGATGGGACACTATGCAGTTGTGTGTCCGGAGAAGAAGAAGAAGAAGGGGAAGAACCAGAGCATGGCATCTTTAGCAGAGGTTGAGGACTTTGCAGATCGTTTTGACCAGGAGTTTGGGTTCATTGCGTGTGAGTCCTCTAGTGTGGGATCATCTGCCATAGAGGTTCAGAGGGAGCATGCATTTCCATCGACTAGCGGAGCATCTTCGAGTATCTGGTATGTAAACAGTGGGGCTTCACGTCATATAGCGGGAGTGTAATATCCCCAAAGGGAAATAACCAGTAATAAACAGAAATATGCCAGACAGATATAGAAAATACAATACTGAACCAGATCACTGAATCATGACACATGTAATACCAGAAACTGAGCCATTTTATTAATCAGAAAGTACATAGAGAGGAGTAAATCAGAATCGGTGCACCTATCCTTGCCCTAGGCAAGTGATGAGCCTCTCATACAAGAAAAATGGCTGCAACAAGGACAGCGTCCTAGCTGCTGGGAAGACTGAAGATGAACTGCGCTGGTACTGGGGCTGATCTCAAGCTGCAAACCCTCACAAATGGAAAACACTGTCTCTGCTAGTGACAGCGCAGAAACAGGTGAAGCACAAGCCCCTCAACCCTCCAGACAGATGAACCAGCTACAGAATACTGGAAAACGCTGTTGAGCTCCTCTCACAATAGTCTGCTCCTCAGATCTGCGTCCCACCTGATGGATCTGAAACCTCCAATCAAATCTGCGTCCTTCCCTTCCTGATCTGCGTCCTCCAATATCAGATCTGCTGCCAAACCCTCAGATCTATGCTAGATCTGGAACTGTCTCCTCAGATCTACAGCCTCTAGGGCTAGATCTGGTGTTATCCCTTCAGATCTGGACTAGATCTATCAATATCTCCTCAGATCTGTCACTCCTCAAGCTGGATCTAGTGCTAAACCCCCAGATCTGCAACATACAAGACTAGATCTGCAAGATCTATCCTTCCCAAAGCGGGATCTAACAATAAGCCTTCAGATCTGCAACCCTTACCTTCAGAAATGGACAGCGTCCTCACTCTAGGGCTAGACAGCGTCCTTCCGCCCCAAAACGTCGCTTATGCCGCACCGGGATCGCGTCCTTCCTTGGGACGTCGTCCTTCCCTCCCCGAAAGGATCAACGCTCCCTCCGTACGAGACAGCCGTCCTTCTCCTTCGAAGAACCGCCGTCCTTCCTTCTCTTGCTCCTCGCGTGCCCACAAGAGGGCTTTAGAGGGCTTTCTCCTTCCTCGTGAATATCGCGTAAAATTAAGCCGTTTCACCGTCGAACCGAAAAGGTACTCGTAATAAACTCACTAGGGCGGCATCAAGTCCCCCGAAGCTAAGGGTGAAACCGTGTGTCCTTACTGTGTATGTGCACTCAAGTCCCCCGAGGCTATGGGGTGAGATCTCCCATCGTGAGACACTCGTGCACTAAATGGGAAGAAGCCGTGCACCGACTAAACAACCTAAGCGTGTCAAGGCATAAGAGTCCACTATCAATAAGAATATCAAATCATGAATGATCAAATGAGGTGAGAGCCCTCTTTCTTTATAACATCAAACTCTTCAAAAACTTAACTCACCCCCGGATTCGCGCAAGCATCTTGGGTTGGGAGAGCATGCCTCCCCTCATCATATCCACGTGGACCCCCAAGGCCCCCTCTCTAAGTTACAACGTCAATCTACTAGGAAAAAGAACACTTTATTATAAAGTGAGGTGACTAAAGTGAGGTGACCCCTCTTATTTCTTACTTTATTTATTATTTCTATCTAAAGCGGCAAAATAAAGCAAAAATGCAATATTCCAATTAGCAAGGCTAATTGGGAATATTACAGTCTCCCCCGGCAAAACGTTGCTTGTCCTCAAGCAACTGAAGTGATGGATGATGTAAAGTCTGCTCACTCTCCCCCGTGGCATCCTCATCCGGCAAAAATGTCTTGTTCTCAAGCAACGCTGGAACAAGCCTACTCTCTAGCTGATGCTCCCTGCCGATACTGCAAAATGTGCCTGGGTCCCACTGAAACCTCTCTGTCTCCTGCATCACCCCGACATGAAGGGATATCTCAATGCCAGGATCCCAAACTGGCCTCTCATGGTACCAGCCAATCAATAGTCCTCCCGGATCCCATCGCCACTGTGGCCAATAATCGTACAAGCCCCATGGCTCGGACTGCTCACTGCCTCTAGCCATGACTGAAGACCATGACCGCTGTTGTTCTGCATCTATGGCTGTGTAAGTTGTCCCATCGACTGTGCACCAGCTCATCATCTCTCTCCCATCAAGGCATGGAGTCGAAAATATAATGAGGAATATCTCCCTCCTGTGGATCCTCCATCTCCAAGCAATCATCCAGACCAAATGAGCCACCTCCCAACAAGGCAACTCCCAAAAATCTCCTTCCACCCCAAGCTCTGGTAATGAAGGTGGGCTGAAAATATGAACTTGGCAAGCACCATAGCTTACCTCATGCTGTCCTTCTCTCCACTCATGACAAGTGTAGAGTCTATGCTGATCCTGGGCTGCAAAATCATTGCCCTCCAATGGCAAAGTGAAAAACAATCCACCATAGAAGGTTCCTCCATCAATGAAGAACAAGCTGGCCCAAAACAAACCATCCATGAAGAATATGACATGGTCATCATGGATCATCCTAATGAGATGTTTGCTGAAGGTGTCACATGAGGATACATAATGCAAACAATCCCTCACAAGGATACAGCGCAGTCTCATCCACTGCAACCTCAGAAAATCACATGGCAAGCAAGGTACAAGATCCATCACATCTACTAATGGATAGTAAATGTCTGAATATGACAACAACATAAGACCAAACACTTGCCCATAGCTGTACAATGGATGAATATCAATCCCATGGCCCATCTCAAAAGAGAACACATATGTAGTAGTGGTGGCCATGCCTCCTCCCATGCTCCTATTAGAACATGTAGTGCAGAAAATACTCAAAGGCACATTCAGCTCATGTGTCTCCCTCATAATCAAGCCTCCTATACAAATCTGGCCAAAGGCTGGAAGTAAGATGGTACATGGATCCATAGATGAGTCCTCCATAGTGTCTAGGCATGCTATGAAGAAGAATGAACCATGTGCTGCAAGAAGATAAGCCTCCTCATGCTTGGAAACCCAAGTCAAGAAGAATATGCCATAGATGTCTCTATCATCATTACCTCCTCTTTGTGCACCAAATATGACGTGATCCTGGGACCTATGGGTTATAGATCCACCATATCTCTGCTGCGCACACTTCATCCATAATGTCCTGCTCCAAGGTGACAACGCTGGGGGCTTATGCAAATAAGCTCCTGTCAATACAAGACTCTGTCCTTTGACATGCTCCCTGTCAAAGACTCCTCTAATGATGCTGCAACAAATATGGAATACTTCCCAAGATGGAAGTGCTTCCCAATCAAAGACCATGGAGATAGTGCCATCTCCTCCTCCTGCAACATCATGCAAAGTGTGGGAGCAAATCTGCCCTTGCTCACCCAAGCAAAGCAACAAGAAATTGTGTTGCCTCCCCATACCTCCATCATGCAACTCATGTGATGACGACACAATGAATGATATGAGTAACACATCAACACCGTGCATCCATACTCTATGCTGCTCAATGATGCAAGTATCCATCCATCTTCTCCCCATCCTCCTACTCTTAAGAAGAGTGTTTGCCAAGTGATGGCCAAACTCTTTCAAGAGTAACCAGCGCAGCCAAGCCTCCTGCTGCCTGGTGTCATAGATCTGCAAGTAGCCTCCTAGCTCCTTGCTCATCATCCCCATCCACTCAATCACTTGTGGATGCCTCCTTCTCCTCATCCCGGTACTACCATCCTCCCAAATCACATTTCTGATTTTGCACTTCATGGAATTTTGGGATATAAACTTCTCAAGGATCAATGAGACCCTATCAAGACTCAAATAGGTGGTAGGCAAAAACCTCCCATCATGGTGTGTATGGCTCAAGGGATGTCCAACACAAGCATGAGAGACGTTATCCATCCGAAGATGTCCCCCATCTTCTATCTGCTCTTGTGAGAAAGGAAGGAAGTCATTGCACCCCATGGTGTGTCGAAGTGCATCTCTAGCGAGATCTCTCCTTGAGACCTCCCCTTCATCCATAGCCCGCTCCACCGAGCACCAACTCAAAACCTCTCGCCATCCAACCTCAACACGTGGCTGCTGTACCCTGTGCAACTCTGATCGTCTCATACCACTATCCAAGTCAACATCTGAGACCTGAGTAGATGGCTCTGCCTCTCTCTCTCCAATGGGAAGAGATGACCCAACAACTCTGCTAGTCCCATCCATGCATACCTGAAGGGGAATGATCTGATGCTGCAATGTGCTCTCGGGTTGTACCATCAGGGAATCCAGCTGCTCCCCAATGTGGACCAACTTGGCCGCCGACTTGGCACAATTCGCTCTCATACCCTCCAGCTCCTGGTCCTGCAACAAAAGGGTCTCCCGTACTGACGCGGTCTTCTCCCTCAAAGCTCGAAGGTCCGTCCGAAGCCGATGATACCGTTGTCTGCGACCATCATCCAATATCTCTGTATCTCCTAGTGCCTCATCGATAGTGGATATATCTCCTGATACCTCACCCATCTGTCGTGTGCTGCTACCACCCGAAGACTCGGGCATGGCTCTAGTCATCTCCTCAGTGGATGGCACTACCGAGGTAGGCTCTACCTCCTCCACTACGATATCAACCGGCACGGTCAAGGAGGTCTCCAATGATGGTGAGTCCTGTGTCACACTAGGTGTAACCTCAGGCTCCCTGCAATCCTGTGTGTCCTCTTCCTCCAAGTGTGAGGTAACCATTTTAATGGTTTCCCTCTCCGATACTCGGTCAAGCTGGAAAGAGGTGTCCAACTTGTCCACTGTGCGCTGTAGGTCCCTATCACGTGAGTGCTTGTTCCCTCTCTGAAAGTTGTGAGGTCTACTATCACGCTGGAGCTGATCATAATCTCTGCTAGCCGTGCGGTGGTGGTCTCCACCATGATGATGCCGGTGTCCCTTGTGTTGATCATGGAGTCTAATGCCATAACAGATCTGGGTATATTCCTCGAAGGGGAGAGCATCCATGAATGCTTGTCCGAGAGCATGATAGTTTGCAAGAATGTTAGCCATCCGAGCCGGATCTACCTCTCGCTGTGCTGTTATTCCTGTGTCCTCTGGCAAGAATGTGGGCATAGTGGGGCGTGTGGGTGTACATGAATCCATATGCCGAGTGGCATTATACCGAACGATCTCAAAACCCCTAGGGAGTTCTCTCCGACTGACCTCTACGGCTGCAAATCTCTTGGTTACATCCTGCATGAATGTATCCATCTTCGCAGTCAACTTCTCAGTCAACTTTGCGAGCATGGCCTCCATTGGATTCCGCTGATCTGTCTCCCTAAATCCGTGTTTCCCCTACCGCTGCAATTCTCTTTACATCCTGCATGAATGCATCCATCTTCTCAGTCCACTTTGCAAACATGGCCTCCATTGGATTCCGCTGATCTGTCTCCCTAAATCTCCTCTTATCCACATCACCTGCCATCAGCTCTTTCTGCTATATGTCTACAGGCTCCTCAGAAACTGCACGGCTGCTGCAAAACCATACTGTGGCTTAACTTCGACCTCCGATTTATCCACTGAAAACTATTCAGAAAATTCCAGGAATTTGGGAAAGTGATCCTCGCCCAAAACCCAGAAAAACACAGAAAACGTTTTTCCTAATTCCAAAATTCAAAATTTGACCCTTTTCATTTTGGCCCTTTTTCCAACTGCGTTTCTGGAATTGCAACTGCTATTGCTCTGTATGATTTCTCTTCGGATGTCATAGACCACAGGCTGAGCCAGAATTATTCTTTGATACCACTGTAATATCCCCAAAGGGGTAATAACCAGTAATGAACAGAAATATGCCAGACAGATATAGAAAATACAATACTGAACCAGATCACTGAATCATGACACATGTAATACCAGAAACTGAGCCATTTTATTAATCAGAAAGTACATAGAGAGGGGTAAATCAGAATCAGTGCACCTATCCTTGCCCTAGGCAAGTGATGATCCTCTCATACAAGAAAAATGGCTGCAACAAGGACAGCGTCCTAGCTGCTGGGAAGACTGAAGATGAACTGCGCTGGTACTGGGGCTGATCTCAAGCTGCAAACCCTCACAAATGGAAAACGCTGTCTCTGCTAGTGACAGCGCAGAAACAGGTGAAGCACAAATCCCTCAACCCTCCAGACAGATGAACCTGCTACAGAATACTGGAAAACGCCGTTGAGCTCCTCTCACAATAGTTTGCTCCTCAGATCTGCGTCCCACCTGATGGATCTGAAGCCTCCAATCAAATCTGCGTCCTTCCCTTCCTGATCTGCGTCCTCCAATACCAGATCTACTGCCAAACCTTCAGATCTATGCTAGATCTGGTACTATCTCCTCAGATCTACAGCCTCTAGGGCTAGATCTGGTGTTATCCCTTCAGATCTGGACTAGATCTATCAATATCTCCTCAGATCTGTCACTCCTCAAGCTGGATCTAGTGCTAAACCTCCAGATCTGCAACATACAAGACTAGATCTACAACATACAAGACTGGATCTGCAAGATCTATCCTTCCCAAAGCTGGATCTAACAATAAGCCTTCAGATCTGCAACCCTTACCTTCAGAAATGGACAGCGTCCTCACTCTAGGGCTAGACAGCGTCCTTCTGCCTCCTTAAACAGCGTTTTCTCTGCCAAACCAGAACTGCGTCCTCCTTGGACAGCGTCCTTCCTCTCCTGAAAGGATCAGCGTCCTCTCTCCAGATGAGACAGCGTCCTTCTCCTTCAAGAATCAGCGTCCTTCCTTCTCTTGCTCTGCGCAGCCACAAGAGGGCTTTCTCCTCCTCAGATATGCTTCAGAAACTGTTGCTGCTGCTACTGGAACTGAAAAGTATACTCAGGACAAACCTTACTAGGGTGGGCACTCGAAGTCCCCCGAAGCTAAGGGTGAAACCAGAAAAACCTTACCAGGGCAGGCACTCGAAGTCCCCCGAGGCTAAGGGTGAGATCTCCGACCGAAGACACTCGTGCACTAAACAGTGCTGCAGACCGACTAAACAACCGGCGTGCTGAAGCAGACAAGAGTCCAGCTATCAATAAGAATATCAAATCATGAATGCTCAAATGAGGTGAGAGCCTCTCCTTTTATAACATCAAACTCCCTCCAAAACTTAACTCACCCTGGATCTGCGCAGTTTACCTTGGGTTAGCCTGTTGCCTCCCCCATCATATCCACGTGGACCCCCAAGGCCCCCTCTTTAAGTTATAACGTTGATCAACTAGGAAAACACTTTATTTTATAAAGTGAGGTGACTAAAGTGAGGTGACCCCTCTTATTTCTCACTTTATTTATTATTTCCAACTAAAGCGGCAAAATTAAACAAAAATGAGATATTCCAATTAGCAAGGCTAATTGGGAATATTACTAGGAGTCTGTGAGTACTTCTCAGAGCTTTCAGAGAGTGGCACCGATATAGAGGTAGTACTCGGTGATGACAGAGTTGTTAGAGTAGTCGGTGTGGGAACATTGACATTTCAGAGGGAGTCTAAACCTCCCTTGAAAGTGTCAGATGTTCTTTATGTGCCAGGGATGAGGAAGAACCTCATATCTATCTCAGCTTTGGAGGACAGAGGATATGAGGTACTGTTCAGGGGAGGACAGGTGTTGATGTATCCCAGGGGCACTCCAGCTGATTCAGCTAGAGTGATAAGTGTACGCCATGCAAAGGTGTACAAGTTTGCATTTCAGTCCCTTTTGGCATTGAGCAGCAGTACCGACAGCAGAGCTAGCAGTTCTGAGTTGTGTGAGATTTGGCACCGCAGGATGGGGCACATGTATCATGGAGCCTTGAGGACTTTGCGGGAGATCACTACAAGTGTGCCAGATTTCAGTACTGATCACTTTGATACTTGTAGAGGATGTGCGATGGGCAAGTTTGCCAAATCCCCTTTTCCCAGCAGTGACAGCAGAGCGACTGGGATACTTGATTTGATTCATTCCGATGTGAGCTGTCGGATGTCTCATGTTTCCTTGAGTGGATATGAGTACTATGTGTTATTCATTGATGATCACTCCAGGAGGACCTGGATTTATTTCTTGAAGACCAAGAGTGAGGTCTTCAAGCGGTTTCAGGAGTTCAGAGCTCTTGTGGAGACACAAACAGGTCGGAAGATCAAGTCCTTGAGGTCGGACAATGGAGGAGAGTACACCCTCGGAGAGTTTGTTGATTATTGTGCGGAGGCAGGCATTAGGAGGGAGTTCACTGTTCCTTACAACCCCCAGCAGAATGGGGTTGCGGAGAGGAAGAACAGATCCATCGGAGGGGCTGCCAAAACCATGTTGCATGATCAGGGGTTGCCATTGTTTTTGTGGGCAGAGGCCTGCAACACTGCTGTTTATTTGCAGAACAGGAGTCCACATCGTGCCTTGGGGCACATGACTCCGGAGGAGGCTTTTTCTGGGAAGAAGCCTGATATTGGTCATCTTCGTATCTTTGGGTGCATCACATACTCCTACATACCCAAGGAGAAGAGGACCAAACTAGAGCCCACCGCAGAGAAGGGTATCTTTGTGGGCTACAGTGAGACCTCAAAGGCATTTCGGATTTATATTCCCGCACAGAGGAGAGTTGTTGTCAGGCGGGATGTGAAGTTCGAGGAGGATAGGGCCTTTAGGAGGTCACGGGAGTTAAGAGTATCTGGATCGGGCCGGTGGACTGCCACGCATCGCCTAGGAACCAAAGGGGCAGGATCGAGGTGCCCAGCAGGACATCTACATGACGATGTTCTGTCCGTCGGCTGAGCAAGTGGGCTCGTCGCAGTCGCAGGGGTGGTGCTTCGAGTAGCATGCAGAGTAGTCCGCAGAGCAGTTCACTAGGGAGTCCACTGATGGACAGTTCACACGGTACTTCAGCATCTACAGGTTCAAGTGTAGGCAGGAGGACAGCAGACAGACAGTCAGGAGTTCAGGCTCCTGATGATGATGAGGAGGAGTTTCATTCTCCAGTGGGAGAAGTGTGCTCAGGGAAGAGGAAGCCCAAGTGGCTTCAGGACACCTTGAGAGAGGCCACATCTGTTGCTGGGCCTAAGAGGCCGGTCAGAGAGAGCAGACCACCTGAGAGGTTTTGTAGCTATATGGCAATGGCCACCAACATCCTTGACTCTGAGCCTTCTAGCTATGAGGAGGCAGCTAGCCAGCAGGTCTGGAGAGAGGCCATGCAGGTTGAGTATTCTTCTATCATGAAGAATGATGTTTGGGAGGTGGTGCCGAAGCCTGAGGGCAAATCCGTGGTTACTTCCAGATGGCTTTACAAGGTAAAGCATGCTGCAGATGGCAGCATTGAGAAATTCAAAGCGAGATTTGTGGCTAGAGGGTTCTCCCAGGTAGAGGGAGTTGATTATGAGGAGACCTTCGCTCCCGTGGCTCGATATACTTCGATCCGCTCCATTATATTGATAGCAACAGAGATGGGTTGGAAGATCCACCAGATGGATGTGAAGACCGCATTTCTCAATGGCTTCATACAGGAGGAGGTGTACATTGAGCAGCCACAGGGCTTTGAGGTGCATGGGAAGGAGTCCCATGTGTGCAGACTGAAGAAGGCCCTTTATGGCCTGAAGCAAGCTCCCAGAGCTTGGTACTCCAGGATAGATACATACTTGCAGAGGATGGGTTTCACAAAGAGTGAGGCAGATCCGAACCTTTACTATATTGTGATAGGTGAGGAGCCTCTCATTCTAGTGTTGTATGTGGATGACTTAGTCATTACAGGTGCAGAGAGACTCAAAGAGCACTGCAAGAGAGATCTTGCGGCGGAGTTTGAGATGAAGGACATCGGCTTGATGCATTACTTTTCGGGTTTGGAGGTGTGGCAGGAGGAGGGACATTTCTTCCTGGGGCAGGGGAAGTATATTGTGGACATCCTTGGCAGATTCCACATGGAGGATTGTAAACCCATGTCGACACCGATGATCACCAACTGGAAGAAGCTTCATGCTTCAGATTCCGAGTTGGTGGATCCCACGTTGTACAGACAGCTGATTGGTTCCTTGATGTATTTGGTCAACACTAGACCAAATATTTGTTTTGCAGTCAACACGATGAGTCAGTTTATGTGTGAGCCTAGGAAGGTTCACTGGGTGGCTGCAAAACACATTTTGTGGTACTTGCAGGGGACAGTGGATTATGGTCTGGACTACAGGCAGGGGGATGGAGTGAGATTGGCAGGTTACACTGATTCTGATTGGGCAGGTTGTGCTTCTGATAGGAAGAGCACTTCAGGGTGTTGTTTTGGGTTGGGTTCGGCAGTGGTGTCATGGTTCAGTCGGAAGCAGCAATCAGTAGCATTGAGTTCAGTGGAAGCAGAGTATATGGCAGCCAGTCTAGCCAGTTGTGAGGCCATCTGGCTTCGCAAGATGTTGTTTGGCTTATTTGGTCAGCCGTTGAGAACTTCAGTGATTTACTGTGATAATCAGAGTTACATTAAACTCACGAAGAATCCAGTATTTCATGACAGGTCAAAGCATATCGAGATCAAATATTATTTCATCAGAGACTATTTTCAGAAAGGTGCTATGAAGCTTGAGTATATTCCCACTAATGAGCAGGTTGCAGATATTCTTACCAAAGCCTTACCATGGGGCAAGCATGTCTACTTCAGAGACAAGATGGGTGTGGTGAGGAACACCTTCCTCAGTAAGAGGGAGTGTTGAAATTTGGTTACCGGAGGACAGGTGGTTCCCTAAGGCTTTGATCTTTGGCCTAGGGAAAAGTGTCCATAAGAATTTAATTTTTCTCCTAAAGTGACTTTATAAAGTTATAAAGTCAAATCTAATTTAAAATGACTTTAAGTGATAAAGTTACTAAAGTCTAATTTTAAAGTGACTTTAATAAAGTCAATGTAAAATTAGAAAGGAAAAGTGACTTTGGAAATAAATAACTAAATGGGTCTTTATTAAAGTGGGGTGAATTAAAAAATAGAAAGTGAGATTTAAATGAGCATTTAATCTCAGCCCTAGATCTCAATCTATTTCAGCCATTGGATTTAGGGATTCCCTAAAAGTCACTTAGGGTTAGGTTAAAGGAGGGAAAGGAGGAAAAGGTCATTCATTCTTTCATGAGCAGATTGGGAGAAGGAGAGAAAGAGAGCAAGGGAGAGTTCGGGGCAGTGAGGAGAAGGAGGCAGCAGCTTGGCACACATTCCAAGGCAGGATTTCAGCAAGTCCATATAGCTGAGTTTGGCACACATCCCAAGGCAGTTTTGGCACAATTTTCTAGAAGACCATACAACAGCCTTTTGGCATGTTTTCCAAGAGGCCGTACAGTAGTTTGGCTCAGTTTTCGAGGCAGCAAAAGGCAGATTTATTTGGCACGAATTTTGAGGCAGGTTGTACAGCAAGTGGCTGTCCTCTTGCACAAAAATCGAGGCAGATTCCGTACAGCAAAGTTCTGTTGTGTTTTTCGGCACGAAAATCGAGATTCCGTACAGCAACATTTATTGCTGTTTGCACAAAAATCGAGGAGGCCGTACAAGGCATTTATTGCAGATTTTCTGGGCACGAAAATCCAGGAGGCCGTACAACATTTATTGCTGTTCTGTTTTGGCTGTTTGCACATTTTCCAAGGCGGTGGTTAAGCACGGAAAACGAGATAAGTTGTAAAGTTTACTTGCTGATTTTTTTCTGAATATTTCTCTCACTGTAAAAAGCATTTTCCAGAGATAAGAAGGAGCTTTCGAACTGGTTTTCCCCAAGAGTTGTAGGGGGTTTTTCTAGGGTCACCTTGACAAAAAATTACTGTGTTATGATGTGTTGAATGGCTGTTTGTATCTGCTGATTTTTATTTCTGCATTTTTCAGCATTCTGTAAATTTTTCAGAATTTGTGTTTTCAGCAAAAAATTATTTTCCAGTTTGTTGAATGTAAGGATATGGGAAATGACAGTTAACTATTTGGAGAAATAAGGTGAAACTGAAAACCGGGGTGGGAAATAGGAAATTTCTACAAAAGGGGTGCGTCTGGATGTCCCCCCTCAAAGGAAAGCAGAGAAGCTAGTTGAAGTGCATAGTTCTCTATGTTTTGCACATAGGAAGACACTAGAGTATCGGAGGGGACTGGCAACTCGATGGGATGTGGATCCAGAGGATAGTGCAGAAATAGATGACGAGGATGGACCAAATGAGCTGCGACATGGTTTGGTCAGAGTTCCATTGGTGACTCAAGAGAGTGACTCTGACTTAGATAACGACATTCCCATTGATGGTCTTGATGACTTCATGCAACAGATTGATGTAAAGGACCAATCATTGAGATTAAGTCCTTGATGTTGATTTTATTTTCAGTGCTCATTACCCATTTTTACTTTTCAGTTTTAACTTTTGAGTAGTGACACTAGATATTGATGGCCTCAAAGTGATTCTTGACTCTTCACTCTTAATGATTTTTGAGTTTGAAACTTTGAGTTATATAAATTTAATGTTCAAAATTCAGTATCTAGTATATAGTATATAGTAATATACTAGTAAGTTTTGCTTTCAATTTAGATTCTACAATGATGAATGATGAATTTAATTTTTAAATCAATGTAGTTGTAGAATGATGAATGATTAATGATATGGATCAATGTATTTGAATATTTCATTATTGAAATTTTCTATTGAATCTCATGGTATGGATGAATAATGAGTATGGAATATGAATGATGTATGTATCAAAATGAATGATGAGGATGGATCAATGTATATCATTATTTAATTCAATTATGAATTTAAATTTTAAGTGTGGATCAAATTTCAATTTTCAATGTATTGGTATCCGTATTACTATTAGTCTATTTAATATTTATGCTTTCATTATTGAACAATGAATATGAACTTGAATTATATATATATATATATATATATATAATTAAAAATTATGTAGTGCGATGTCCCCCCGCAACCCCGAAATTTCCCTAAAATTTGAGGGTACTCCCACACGCCCCCCTGTGCATCTCCCCGCACCGGAGTCTTGGTGGAACATTAGTATATATCCTATAAAATCAAGTACTGGAATAGATGTTGGAAATACTTAGAGGGGCATGAATCAATATTTCTTATCAATTAGTATTTTTAATCTTCCAGAGCATTAATTATCTTTAACATTTCATCATTGTAAACAATAAACAACACCATTCAACAGTGCACAATAATAAAGACAAAAGAGACAGATTTTTAGGTGGAAAACCCCCTCGGGGTCAAAAATTACTGAACACTTCTTAATATTTGTCTTTCAAAAATAATTACATTATGTTTTCAGCTCCAATTGAAGTAGGCTCCAACCCCTAGATTTACAGGGTCCAACCCGTAGGATGCTCCAACACCCTGTTTACCAACTGCAACTGGGAGGATGCTCCAACACCCTAGATATCAGACTCCAACCTGACGGATGCTCCAACACCTTGTGTGCCAACTGCAATTGGATGGACGTTCCAACACCGTGTGCGGATTCCAACCTGCCCTAGCACCACCCTGTCACACTGAAGTTTTCTTAAGCTCCAACTTGAAGGTGACTCTAATCACCAACTATGCACCACCCTGCCACCTTGACAAGCCGACATACCACATTTCACAATTTTCAGATTGGATCCACCTCTGCTCTGAATCAATATAAAGAAATTGTAATGAAGGTTTTGCTGCTATCTTAGCATCCTCACTGCTCAATTCTGCTCAATCTGACCACTGAACAATTGTACCTCAAACACCATCCTGCCTCTGCTCAATTACAATGCCAAATCAAGCCACTACACAAACTGCATATCAAACCCTAGTTGTACCAAAACCTCAACAAATTCATTGCTCTGTAGTAAGCAATCAATCTGAGCTTTGTATCAGTTAGTCCTGGATTGGTCATTGTCATCACTGCTGCCCTCAATACAAACAAAATAATTCTCACGAATGAATATGCGTTAAAAGTATCATGGAGCAATTTTCCCAATGCTGCTTGATGAGGATCAATCAATATGCTTCTGGTACTGGGACTCAATCCTAGATGTCTCCAATCTGTCTTATGCCCAAACTCCAACTGTTGCAACAAAAGCATGCAAACTCTTTGTTGTCTCATACCCTAGGCACTATCACAGTTCTCAATACACATCAACATGAATATCATTTGTTGTTGTAACAAGATCTCAATTACTATAACAAGTCGTAGGCTATTGTCTAACATGGCATCATTTTCATTGTTTATGATATATCACTGATACATACTATCTAAAAAACAACCAAATCAATGTGACAAGAGTACTGCCAATATCTTTCATTACAAATTCAATGCCATGTAACTTCAAACCATTAGATTTCTTCCTGTGTCGTAGACGCATCAATTAGAATACCATGCTGCAAGCAAACTTCTGAATAGGGGTACTTTTGGCAATCACTGAAGAATATATATATATATATAAATAATTTTGGAACTTGTTACTTTTGATGCTCAAAATTTGTACAACAAGAAAGCTTCAAGATCTTTAAGACTTGAACCACTATATAGTCAAAGAGTTACTGTTGTGTATATCAAGTTAAGGTCACTTCCAGATCTGAAGGTCATTGGCTATATAACATGAGGTCACTGGTGTGTGTGTATATATATATATATATATATATAAGATACTGTTGTTGTGAGGTCACAGTTTTTACTAAGTCACAGTCTTGTTCACACACGCTAGTATATCAAGCTCATACTGTTATTACTGTTATACTGTCAAGTCAAGCTGTCATAAAACACAACAAAATTAGAAATCAATCATTGGCTTTGTGCATTTGATCCTTCCAGTACTTTTTGAAGATATGCACTGCCCCCCCACTGTTGGAAAATGTTACTAGTTTTGGTTTTCATAATTGTCATTCATGGCATCATTTTCATTGTTTATGATATATCACTGATACATACTATCTAAAAAACAACCAAGTCAATGTGACAAGAGTACTGCCAATGTCTTTCATTACAAATTCAATGCCATGTAACTTCAAACCAAAAAATTTCTTCCTGTGTCGGAGATGCATCAATTAGAATACCATGCTGCAAGCAAACTTCTGAATAGGGGTACTTTTGGCAATCACTGAAGAATATATATATATATAAATAATTTTGGAACTTGTTACTTTTGATGCTCAAAATTTGTACAACAAGAAAGCTTCAAGATCTTTAAGACTTGAACCACTATATAGTCAAAGAGTTACTGTTGTGTATATCAAGTTAAGGTCACTTCCAGATCTAAAGGTCATTGGCTATATAACATGAGGTCACTGGTGTGTGTGTAAAAAACAGAGAACTGAAGGGCCAGATGACCTAGAGGCCGAGTTATCTAATGATGAGGTCCCCGTGCTCAGGGGTCATGACAAAGACAAGCCGGGATTTCTACTCTCCTTTGATTCTGCCTTGTCTTCAGCCCCCTTAGAGCTTTCACAAGCGGTCACATTGGGTAGATATGATGCAAGGGATGAGATTGAGACCAGGAACAAGCTCGCAATAGAAAGGTTGAGGGCCGAACTTTCTCAGTTCATGGATAAACACCATACTAGGCTTTCCTTAGTGTTGGATATGGATAAAGAACAACTCATATTGGTCATCCAGCAGTCAGCTTTACATCCATCACCTTCGGGATCCCAATACAGAGCTCTGGAAAGAATTCTAAATCTGGGCAGCATTCCCCTGACGGATAAGCTGGATTTGCACCAGTGTATCGGGGACATGCTACGGACTGAGGTAGTGAAGCATACAGTTGCCCTACAGAGGCTCGAAAGGAGGATGAAGCAAATGAAGGAAGACCAACGAAGAGAAAGGGTTAGGGCTAAGCTTATTGCTACTCAGCTGGAGAACTCCAGGAAAATGATAAGAGGAAAGGGGGTTGATACCAATGCAGAATTGCAAGCTCTGCTTACCAAATAAGATTTGGAGGTACAGAAGTTGAGGAGAAAGCTGAATATTCCTCGTTCTGAACATATTCAGACCGAGGAAATTGTCCAAGTAGAAAGGGAAAAAGACGGTTCTCGCTGATTCCCTTGCTCAAAAGGAGGAAGAGAACGCTCAAAAGGATAAAGAGATTGCTGGACTTAAGGAGAGGTTGTCAGAGTTGCAACTTAAGTGGGATGGGCATACATGCGTGGTTGCTATATCAGGAGATCCCCAGACTGCCTTGGAGCAGGTCACCAAGGTCCTGGCCGATCTAAGGATGTCAGAAGATGAGACCCGTTCCGTTCGCTGTCTCTTAGATGAGGCCCAGGCCGCGTACGCAGAAAATCAGAAGATGGTTTCATCCATACAGAAATAGGTTGAGAACCTCCGCATGGAAGCTCAGGGACATGAGAAGTCTATCAGAGACTTAAAAGCACAGATTAAAGGTAACATGTCGTTGGTAGAAGTGAGACGACTTGTGTGGGGGGAAGTCATAGCAGAGGTCAAGCAACATGGAGAGCTTCTCGTGCTGATCAACGATAAGAAGATTGCCATTCACGAGTTTAAGGCCCAATTGGAGGTTGGATGCAGGGAAGGACAAGAGAAGGTATCAATAACAAAGAAATATGTCAGATACCTCAAATGAGCTTTCATCTAAAGAATTGCGCACACGGGGAGTGATCGACCGTTTCAGGACGGTTATGGACGTCAGTAAGATGATTGAGAAAGAGAACGCACACGTGAACACATTGGGGTTTTTAGGGTTGGTATCAAAGGGAGTGGAAAGGTTCGATCAGGAGTGGCACAAGTTGGTAGAAGCTGGCCTCCCGCCATGCTGGGATCCACAGTCAGGTGCACTATTTCCCCTAACGGCCTATGATCAGAAAATGTCAGAAATCGTGTGCAGGGTAGACATAACACTAGAGAAAACCTCCCGGCTAAAAGAAGAGACCATAATAGCTGCATTGCGCAAGGAATTCTTCCTTCTTGTTCAGGTTAAGAAATTCTTTGTTGTCTGCGTGGATTATACGGAGCTTACACATTTGCAGTCTATGTTTGAGACCTACACTACAACACCACTATCCGGGGGAATTTTGTGGCAAAAGTGTTATGAATACGCTAATCCTCTGGTCTCCTCTACTTCACAGCAACTGCCACCTCTGCCGCCTCGTCAGTGTGGCTCCTCCACGTCTTCAATCCGATCACGCCACACAAAAGGCTCGGGCACTCCTCGTCGTACCAACTGATGGATATCATGATCAAGCCCATGCAGCCTTTGTTTTACTTTTGATTTCAATTTCTATGTAATGTAAAATCAGGTGAAATCTTGATTTCACCCCACACACTCTCTTTTTATTTCCATGTTTCTGTTATGTTCTTGTTATAGTCTATGTTGGACCATACTGTTTCAGATGAGATGCCGTTACGCCTCATCATTTTTTATTTAGATGGGAAACTGTAACATTAGCAGGGAATATTTTGTCTGAAGAAATATCTAGTCACGCTGTCCATGTAAACGACTATAAAAGGCCAAATCGCAGACTAAGTAAAGGTTCTGATTCTTTGAAAGTTGGAAGCATATAGTCCGCATAACACATTTTGTAGTTTTGAGATTTGCTCTTAATGTATATCTGAAGAGCCGTTTTGAAGAAATAATATAATGACTGTTTGTTGCAAGAATGGATTCCTACTGGACTTATGAACAGTTTGTATGTCTCTGTTGTGTTTAGTTCAATTTATCGTTCTGTTCCATTATATTTTCCTTTTGGTGATCATGCGTTCGGAATGCGGGTGGCTTATAGGTTATGTATGAATTTATCTTGAATGATACTCATATGTTGATCTATAATACTACCTTAATTAGGCTCGATGCATGATTTCTGTTTCATGTTCTTTCTCTTCACCGCTTTCCTCTTAAGTCCTTTAAGGGTGGATTCTTATATCACGTAAGCCCACCGCTCTCTGACTTACCATCCTCATTCTTCATGGTCTTCATCCTGATTAACTTTAATGACTGTTTGTTGGTTTCACATCTGGCCCTGTTTGCAGCAAATCCTATTTCGTAACAGCCACAGGTCCATTCTAAGCAAGCCTCTCTTCTTACAATCAAAGTTCCCAGTCATTACTTTGCTCTCCTTGTGATCCAGAAGCACATATCAAATATTTCCATCCAGTTAATATTCAGGAGTTTCCCGTGAAGAAGCATGAAGAGAACCTAGATGACCTCTTGTTTTAAGATGTCCTAGTTACTGGTTTTTTGAAACGCAAGGTTGTCACTAGGAGTGACAACATCTTTTTGGCGCCGTTGCTGGGGAACGAAGTTGAAAATCTTTTCCTAGGAATACGACATTGTTTTCACCCTTCAATTAGGTGAGCACTAAGGATTGAGAGTTGCATAGCCCTCACCTTGGAGACTCCACTGTTAGCTAAATTTAAATCAGCCGCAATCCTGGCTTACACCAAGCCACATCTTAGGTCAGATACCTCTCAATTGAGAACCCCGTCTGTATCTGATCCTGAAAAAATTATATTCAAGAGAATTTGGAAAGAAAAGAAACCAGTCCAAACTGAACTACCCTCATTCTCTTTAGAAGATTCTCTGTCCTCATCTCAGAAAGCTAAAGTCTACAACCCTGGCTTTATAGCCCGAGTACTTGAATATCCCCCAGATAACTGTGCTTTAGACCATTCTGAGATAAAAGACGAAGCTGAATCAGTAAATACCTCTGTGCCTGCTTTGCATCCCACCACAAAGGCCGAGGAAGTCAAAGAAGTTACCATACTCCAGAGCTCATCTCAGGTTAACTTACAAATCTCCTCCCAGCATATACCTATTGTCATCCATCAGAATCTTCCTCAGAATCCACCGCCCCCCATGGCTGTGCCTGGCTTCCTCCTTAATAAGTATGCCCCGCTGGCTTTACCACAAGTTCTGCATGACATGCCTCAACATTATTTAAAGGTCTTGCCCCGATTCACCGGGGAAGACAGCGTTTCTGCTTAGAAGCATATCAAGGACTTCTGTGCTTTTGCTTAAAATGTAAATGTGGAGCACTTGGATGTCGTGTTGAGGCTTTTCGTTCAGTCTATAGATGGAGAAGCCCGAAAATGGTTTAGAAATCTTGCTGACAACGTAGTCACCACTTGGGAGGAAATGGAAAATTATTTTACTCAAAAATGGGGAGAAAAGAGGGATCACGACTACATTCTCACAGAGTTCAATGCCTTGAAAAAGAAGCATAATGAAGATGTAACCGAATTTATCAAGAGGTTCAATAAGTTGTACAATAACCTACCTGCTGAGATGAAGCCTCCTCAAGCAACAACCAAGGTGGTTTTCGCAGGAGCATTCGAGTCCGAGTTTGGATTCACATTGAGAGAGAGGAAATCTGCGTCCCTAGACCAGATCCAGATTGATGCACTAGAGGTAGAGGCAAACTTCAACCTCTACAGGAAAATCTAAAGGAAGAATAGATCACGATTCCAGAAGAAGGGGTAAGGAGGAGGCTTCTCCCTCTAACAAAGAAAGACAAGCATCAGAGTATAAGATCGAAGAGATGAACAAGATGATTAAAAACCTCTCCAACAAGTTGGTGAAACTAGAATTGGAAGCTAAGAATTCCTCTCCCCGACTGAATCAGATGGCCCCTAATCAAGGTTTCAATCCCCAGTATCGAAAACCACCTCTGCAAATATTACAGCGGGATAGAAAGGAACAACAAGATCACATCCAACCTCCTTTATATTTGGAAGGGCAAATGGAAGGACAAACTGAGGAAGCTCCTGACTGTCAGGAGGATCAATTTCTTGCTTATTCAGAAGATGAAGAGGAAGAGCTTACCTTGCAAGAGGAGCAAGAGAAGAAAGAAGTTTCCCCAGAAGATCCAGATATTGATGATTACTGCAGACAATTTATAGATTTCATGCAAGTCGAGCTTCATAAGAAGTATGATGGGTCTTGTTCTAGACCCGAAACGTAGACACAAAAATGCTCACTATGGAGATTCCGAACTCAGAAACTCTAAACTCACACCACAGAAATCTGAAATCTATAAAAAGAAGTATGATCTTAGATCTTCTAGAAAGAGAACCCGAGTACAAGAACAAGAGGGAGAATCCACACCGAAAGAGCAAACCCCTCCAAATTCTGTCAGCAAGGGGAAAAAGCCCATAGAGGAGCCTGTGCCCCAAAAAGCCACTGCCTCTTCCTCCACAAGGCCAGTCCTTGATCCCCCGTAAATCATAAGGCTTCTGTCGCAGCCCCAAACATTCCTGTCCACCCTAAAGAACAACATAAGGAGGTCACTACAAAAAAAAAACTTCGCAATCTTCAACCTCCAGAAAGAGCTAGAAAAAGTCAAAATCCCAGTTCCTCTAGTCGAACTTTTAAAGCAGCCATTGTATAAAGCTCAAGTATCTCAATTCATGCTCCCCAATGGCGTAGGTCCTCTCCTTGACAGTCTCAACCTCCAGGAAGAAAGACCCATGGTAGTCTTTGGCCCCCATGTAGAAGAGTTGGATCTGTCAACCCCCCCGTTTTATGTGTCTCTAGTCATTCATGATATATTGCTGCACAACTGCATGTTGGATTCCGGGGCCTCACACAACTTACTGCCACTGTCTGTCATGGAGCAATTGGGGCTGCAAATTACCCGACCATATAAAGATCTGTATTCGTTCGATTCGAAGAGGGTAAAGTGTCTGGGCATGATAATGGATCAGGTGGTAAATTTGGTCCAGATCCCAACCAAGAGCGTAGTGATGGATATCGTGGTAGCCGATATCCCAGCCCGTTTCAGGATGTTATTGTCCAGATCTTGGGGATCAAAGATTGGTGGCTCAGTTGAGCTGGATCTCACCTATGTTACTATTCCAGTGTTTGGGTGGCAAGAAAGAAGACTATACCGTGAATCTAGGTTCGTGAAGATGGTTACTAAAGCTGATGGCTCGACAAACTCTCCAGCATATGGTAAGGAAGGCAAATTTGCTTGTCTTATGTTCAAAGAGGGTGAGGATTTTCTACAAGAAGCTAAAATCCACCCTCTAAAACAGAAGGAACCTATGGGTGAAGAAGAGGAGGAGATATGGACCTTGCATTTTGATGGGGCCAACTTGCAAGAAGGAAATGGAGCCGGGGTGCTTTTAATCTCACCCAAAGGATGTTTGGTCCCTCTCTCCTTCAAACTGGAGTATGAAGCCACAAACAATGTGGCTGAATCCGAAGCCTTACTACTAGGACTGCAGACATCACATAATATGAATATTCAGAGCCTGAAGGTTTTCGGGGACTCAAAAATGGTAGTAAGACAAGTCAGGAATTAGTGCCAAGCTAAACATCCACGACTCAGAGCCTATAGAAATGAAGTATGGGACCTGGTGGAGAACTTCTTCTTGGATTTTAACATACAGTTCATGCCAAGGGACCAAAATCAGATGGCCAACTCGCTCGCTGTTGCAGCCAACAATTTTCGCCCACCCCAATATCCTCTGCTCAGGTATGAGGTTGAGGTGCGATATCACCCCTCTATCCGAGGCAATGTAAAGCACTGGCAGGTTTTCGAGGACGGGGAACAAATCAAGCGTTTCATGGAGATGGTTGGCGAATTCTCCAATTTGATGATTGATGCAGTGAAGGAAGAACCCAGTGATCAGCCACAAACCAAATGGGAAGAGACATTGGCCGAACACCGAGTTTTGCAACTCAAAGGGAACGTCATTCCCAGAGGCCTCGTGCCCCCCCTGGAAAGGCTGTTTAATAAAAATGAGATCCCGATCAATCCCAGTAAGATGACACAGGATGACCAGGTGAATGATATAAATATAGGGATGGAGGAGGACCCAAAGGTAGTAAAGTTATTCAAGGACGTTCCTGAAGAATATCAAGACAAATATTTCAGGTTGTTCCAAGCATATAAGGATGTCTTTGCCTGGTCATACCAGGATCTGAAAATTTTCGACATTGATGTCATACAGCACAAAATTCCTCTCAAAGGAGATGCTAAGCCTCATAACCAAAAACCGAGGCAGATCAACCCCTTTCTGCTCCCTGCAATCGAGAAGGAGATCAAAAAGCTGTTGCGGGCTAAAATTATCGTTCCTCTAAGATATTCTGAGTGGGTGGAAAATTCGGTCCTGGTAAGAAAGAAGAATGGAGAAATAAGACTGTGTAGACTTCAGAAATCTCAACATGTCTTCACTCAAGGAAAATTATCCTCTCCCGAAAATGGACCACATCTTGCAAAAGGTGGTCGGATCCTCCTGAATGTCTACGATGGATGACTTCTCTGGATATAATCAGGTAGCAGTCCTCCCCGAAGATCAGAAGAAAACGACATTCACCACACCATGGGGAACCTTCATGTATGCCCAGATGCCGTTCGGTTTGATCAATACGGGTGCCACCTTTCAACGTGCGAGGGATATTGCTTTCGTAGGAGCGAAAGATAAATTCGTAGTGATTTATCTGGACAATATCACTGTGTTCTCAAAAAGTGATGCTGAGCCTATTGAACATCTTCGCCGGACCTTTGAGAAGTGCCGCAGGTACGGTCTGTGATTGAACCCTCAAAAGTCTATGTTTGCTTTGGAGGAAGGGAAGCTGCTGTGACACATATTGACTAAGGAGGGAGTAAAAATAGACTCGAAAAGGGTAGAAGTGATCAATGGCATTTCCCTCCCATGGAATAAAAAGGAAATCGAGGTATTTTTGGGGAGAATAAATTTCCTAAGAAGGCTCATTCTAAACTATGTTGAGATCGTCCGACATATTATAGAGATGCTCAAGAAATATAACGAAGCAAAATGGACCCCCTAGTCAAGGACTTCTTTCAACAAAATTAAACAGGGTTTTGCTGAAGCCCCAGTATTGGCAGGCCTTGATTACAGCAAGCCTTTCATGATCTTTTCTTTTGCCTCCCCTCACACAGTAGCTGCAGTACTGTTACAAAAAAACGAAGAAGGGCACGAACAACCAATCACATTCTTCAGTCAGGTCCCGCGGGACGGAATTAAAGTATAATATCCTGGAAAAGCAGGCCTATGTCCTCGTCAAATCGTTAAAGGCTTTTCGTATATATGTATTGCAGTTGGCCATAATTGCATATGTCCCTACAACGGCAATAAAAGACATTTTAATACAAGGGGACAGTGAAGGAAAGAGGGGCAAGTGGATTGCCAAAATTTAGAAATATGAGTTAGATATTAGACCCACTAAGCTCATTAAAGGACAGGGGTTGGCTAAAATATTATCAGAGTCCAATTGCTAGGCCTTGGGTATTAATCTATCCATGGAAGGAGGAGAAGTACTAGAGGGTACAGAAGTACATCCTAGAATAGAAACCTCAGAACAAAAGACGCACGTAAAATACCTTCTTTCTGCGTGGTACAAAGATGTGGTAGAATACCTCCTTACTCTAAGATGTCCCCCCAGCTTTGATAAGGCTAAGTACCGTACCCTGAGATTAAGGTCGCAGAAATACACCGTGGAAAATGGACGATTGTATTGGAGGGACTCGTCAGGAATTCTGCTACTATGTCTAACAGAGCAGGAGGTGGATGAGGTGATGGTCGAATTCCACGACAGTGTATGCGGCGGGCATTATAGCTGGCGGTCTACGGCTCACAAAATCCTGAAAGCTGGTTTCTTCTGGCCTCGATTATTGGAGATGTTCATGCTCGTGTCCGAGCATGTGAAAAATGCCAGAATTTTGCAAAAAAACAAAAATTTGCTCCACTACCACTAATCCTTGTACATGTCGAAGAGTCGTTCAGGCAATGGGGCATTGATTTTATTGGTGACATCCATCCGGCCTCCAATAATCAACACCGTTGGATTCTCACTACCATTAAGTACTTCACCAAGTGGGTCGAAGCAGTGCTTGCAAGAAACGCCATGGATGGGGTGGTGATTAAATTTACGGAGGAGAATATAACAGCTAGGTTCAGGTGCCCGATTAAAATTATCACTGATAACGCCCAAGTCTTCAAGTCTACCAAGTTCATAAACTTTTGCCAGCAGTATAATATCACTCTGGGACATTCTATGGCCTACTATCCCTAGGGGAACGAGTTGGCCGAGTTGTCCAATAAGACGTTGGTAAGGATTCTGAAAAAGACCATAAGCAAGAATCAGAAGAACTGCGACTCCTTGCTGAAGTTTGCACTTTGGGCAAATCGCATTACCAGTAAAAGATCCACGGGCAAGTCTCCCTACAAACTGGTATATGGCCGAGAAATGGTGTTCCCCATCCAACTCTCTTTACCTGTGGCCAGGTTTCTACAAGACAGTGAAGAGGAACCAAATGATCTCATTAGGAGAATGAATCAGCTCGTTGAACTGGAGGAAACACGAGCTCAGGTGAACATCAGGTTGGCCAACTATCAGGAGAAAATGAAATGCTTATTTGATCAACGAGCAAAAGATAAGGAAATACAAGCAGGAGACCTAGTGCTGAGGTGGGACATTAGACGGGTAGACAAAGGTAAACATGGAAAGTTCGATCCACTCTGGTTCAGACCCATTCAAGGTGGCTGAAGTCAAGGACAACAACACCTTCATATTGGAAAATTTGGAGGGGGACCTGATTGAAATGCCCGTGAACGGGCAATTCCTCAAGCCCTACTTTCAGTACTAACAGTGGCCGCAGGGGCCCATTGTATATATCCTCCACTCTGTATATATTTCATGTTTCAGTTTCGCATGCATTTTTGTTTTAACTCTTTCCCGGAGTACTTGAAGTTTTTAAGATGCCCCAGGGATATTAACAAATGCCTAAGCAGGTGGCCTGCGAAGTTCTAGACACCCTCGGGAGCGAGCGTGCCATCCCCAAGTGGAGCCAATGTTGGCTTGTGACTTCACCGATAAAAGAAAAGGAGTTGTCACATAAATAAAAGAAAAAACGCAGCCCAAGAGGATGGGGAACAACAAAGATCATGGAGGCGACTTTCAAAGAACGAGCGCGGTGATACCATATTGATTATTCACTAAGGCAGCATGCACAGTTCCGTGGTGGAACCACGCGCCAAGTACCGGTGGCCAATAACTGTTTCGTCGGCATCCGAAAGGCGCTAAGGTGGTCAAAGCCGACCCCTTGGGGGAGGTGACGTCATTCCTCGTCCAGGCCAATCAGAGTGGTTTCGTGGGGCATAGAAAAGGGGATGGAGGCCTCTGTCCACCCCGACGAAAATCGAGAGGGCTCGCCACGATCAACAGTTGGCTTAGGTAATTTCATGGTAAGGTAAGTCTAGTAGGCAGTACAAAGGTCGGTACCTGCCTTGTTCGGCACGTGGCCCCCACCTTCTCGGCTACTGCCAGCCAACCACCTGGCGCCACGTGTCTCACTGTCGACATCCTTATGACGTCAGCCCTACAAGTGTCACCCCACCTCGATACTCAGTAAAACCCTGTTTTCCGTAGTGTATTTTACTCTCGACTGTGCAATTTTATTGGTTATTTACCGGTATTTCGCTCTATCAGGCAGGTTAAAACTCAAGTACTGGTTGCTTTCACTCTCACGTCGTTTTCCCTTGCTACCTCACTGTTATTTCAGGTATTTCATCGTTTTCTCTTTCGCTATTTCCCTTTTACTTTTATTTCAAATTATCATGGAAAAACTGAAATGCTCCGCGCCCGAAAATCCCCCAAGCTCGCGAGGTCAGGACTGCTCCTGGACTCGAACCCCTCATTGATGCTCACGCCCAACTCTGTGACCCGGTCTATCCCTTCAATGTAGCCCGCACCAGAGTCGAGCTCTTCGACTTTCGACGAAGGGGCGAGGATATATTTAGGGTCGTCGAGTTATGTCTGTATTATCAAATTGCCCCAACGACACATCCGTTCCCAGAGTTTATTGTCTGGCTTGGGGAGGCCTACATCGAGCGTAAGGACATCTTCCTTTCCACTCGTAGCACCAAGATCCTTGAGATTACCCCCCAACTCATAAGAAAAGCCCTATGTTACCCTCCCGCTCAGGTCTGCGTCAAGTTCTCTGAAGTCACTCTCTCCTGCCATTTCTCAAATCAATCCTTGGAAAAACAAAGTGGTTTCCTCGACCTTATCTCCGACTCACGCCTATTATCGTTCCCTCACACAGAGTCGATTCCACTTTCATCATTCCATAGCACCATACAACCTATTCTAGCGGTCATCTCGGGAATGTTAGGGTTTGAGGATGCTGAGCTGGTGACTAAAGCGGGTGTAGCTTTTCTATGGCTCATGATGCAGGCAAAGATCCTTTTGGATATCCCCTCCTTTCTAGCCTCGGCTATCAAGGCTCAGTTTCAAAGATGTCTTCCTTCTATTCTTTCAAATATTTCTCCCTCGTTTTCTACCTATTCTTATTTGAGCACGCGGATAAGTTTGAAGGTCTAGGCCTGAACAGGTTCTCTAGGAGAAATGCCTAACCTAGATTTGTGTTTGAGTGGACTCCGGTAGTTTGCCAACAGCCAGAGGGGAAGGGGTATGCAAAATTCGTTAACGATTTCATGTCTATAGCCTATTCCATCATTCACGATAGCCCCCCGCCCATAATTTTTCCCGAGCAAAAAGATTGGCTCCAGTTCAGTGACATGGATTGCACAGGCGATTGGTACCTGTTCGAAGACCACACCGAAATCAGTGTCTACGGTGTTGAAGTACCCCCTTATCACCTACCAATGTTCCCATCCATGAGGATTTTTGCCCTCGAGTTTATCCGCCAAGTCTTAAGTGCCGATCAAATACACTTCGTGCCCGCTAAAAAGGGGCATGTCTTCAAACTCCCAAACTCTATAGGCCCTTTCACCATTAATTCAAGGCATGCCCTCTGCACTGTGGAAAGGATGTTGCAAGAGATGAATTTCCCTCAGGGAGATGTTTGGCACTATGATCGTAAGGGGTTCCTCACAAACAGGAAGAAGAAGATTAAATCTACAGCGTATGCGCATGAACCTAGGCCTCTGATCGAATGGAAAGCTAACTTTGATACGTGGCCTTTGGATACACAGATGGAGGCCGAATCCTCAGTTGCTAAAGGAAAAGGAGATAATGTGCTTGTTGAGGCAGAAGGGCAGTAACAGGGGGACCCCTTGGGAAGTCAAGAGTTCATGGAAGTTGATGAGGAAACCCACCCTAGTAAAAAATAGAGAACTGAAGGGCTAGACGACCTAGAGGCTGAGTTATCTGATGATGAGGTCCCTGTGCTTAGGGGTCCTAACAAAGACAAGTCAGGCTTTCTACTCTCCTTCGATTCTGCCTCGTCTTCAGCCCCCTAAGAGCTTTCACAGGCAGTCACATTAGGCAGATATGATGTAAGGGATGAGATTAAGACCAGGAACAAGCTCGCAAGGGAAAGGTTGAGGGCCGAACTTTCTCAGTTCGTGGATAAACACCATACTAGGTTTCCTCAGTGATGGATATGGATAAAGAACAACTCATATTGGCCATCCAGCAGTCAGCGTTACATCCATCACCTTTGGGATCCCAATACAGAGCTCTGGAAATAATTCTAAATCTAGGCAACATTCCTCTGATGGATAAGCTGGATTTGCACCAGTGTATTGGGGACATGCTTCGGACTAAGGTAGTAAAGCATGCAGTTGCCCTACAGAGGCTCGAAAGGAAGATGAAGCAAATGAAGGAAAACCAACGAAGAGAAAGGGTTAGCGCTAAGGCTGTCGCTACTCAGCTGGAGAACACCAGGAAAATGATAAGAGGAAAGGGGGTTGATACCAATGCAGCATTTCAAGCTCTGCTTACCAAATCAGATTTGGAGGTATAGGAGTTGAGGAGAAAGCTGAATATTCCTCGTTCAGAACATATTCAGACCGAGGAAATTGTCCAGGTAGAAAGGGAAAAGACGGTTCTTGTTGATTCCCTTGCTCAAAAGGAGGAAGAGAATGCTCAAAGGATAAAGAGATTGTTGGACTTAAGGAGAGGTTGTCAGAGTTGCAACTTAAGTGGGACGAGCGTACATGCGTTGTTCCTATATCAGGAGATCCCCAGATTGCCCCGGAGCAGCTCACGAAGGCCCTGGCCGATCTAAGGATGTCAGAAGATGAGACCCGCTCCATTCGCCGGCTCTTAGATGAGGCCTAGGCCGCGTACGCAGAAAATTAGAAGATGGTTTCATCCCTACAGAAAGAGGTTGAGAACCTCTGCATGGAAGCTCAGGGACATGAGAAGTCTATCAGAGACTTAAAAGCGCAGATTAAAGGTAACATGTCGTTGGTAGAAGCGAGACGACTTGTGTGGGGGGAAATCATAGCAGAGGTCAAGCAACATTGGGAGCTTCTCGTGCTGACCATCGACAAGAAGATTGCCATTCACGAGTTTAAGGTCCAATTGGAGGTTGGACGCAATGAAGGAGAAGAGAAGGCATCAATAGCAACGAAATATGTCAGATACCTCAATGAGCTTTCATCTGAAGAATTGCGCACACAGGGAGTGATCGACCATTTCAGGACAGTTATGGACGTCAGTAAGATGATTGAGAAAGAGAACACACAAAAGAACACATTGGGGTTTTTAGCATTGGTATCAAAGGGAGTGGAAAGGTTTGATCAGGAGTGGCACAAGTTGGTAGAAGCTGGCCTCCCGCCATGCTGGGATCCACAGTTAGGTGCACTATTTCCCTTAACGACCTATGATCAGAAAATATCAGAAATCATGTGCAAGGTAGACATAACACTAGGGAAAATCTCCCGGCTAAAAGAAGAGACCATAATAGCTGCATTGCACAAGGAATTCTTCCTTCCCTATCAGGTCAAGAAATTCTTTGCTGTCTGCGTGGATTATACAGAGCTTACACAATTGCAATCTATGTTTGAGACCTACACTACAACACCACTACCCGGGGGAATTTTGTGGAAAAAGTGTTATGAATACGCTAATCCTCCGGTCTCCTCTACTTCACAGCAACTGCCACCCCCGCTGCCTCGTCAACATGGCTCCTCCATGTCTTCGGTCCGATCACGCCAAACAGAAGGCTCGGGCACTCCTTGTCGTACCAATTGATGGATATCATGATCACGCCCATGCGGCCTTTGTTTTACTTTTGATTTCAATTTCTATGTAATGTAAATTCGGGTGAAATTTTGATTTCACCCCACGCACTGTGTTTTTATTTCCATGTTTCTATTATGTTCTTGTTATAGTCTATGTCGGACCATACTGTTTTGGATGAGATGCCGTTACGCCTCATCATTTTTGATTTAGATGGGAAACTGTAATATCAGTAGGGAATATTTGTCTGAAGAAATATCTGGTCACGCTGTCCATGTAAACGACTATAAAAGGCCAAATCGCAGACTAAGTAAAGGTTCTGAATTCTCTGAAAGTTGGAAGTGTATAGTCTGCATAACACATTTTGTAGTTTTGAGATTTGCTCTTAATGTATATCTGAAGAGCCGTTTTGAAGAAATAATATAACCACTGTTTGTATTGGACTTATGAACAGTATGTATGTCTCTGTTGTGTTTAGTTCAATTTAACGTTCTGTTCCATTATATTTTCCTTTCTGTGATCATGCGTTCGGAATGCGGGTGGCTTATAGGTTATGTATGAATTTATCTTGAATGATACTCATATGTTGATCTATAATACTACCTTAATTAGGCTCGATGCATGATTTTTGTTTCAAGTTCTTTCTCTTCACCGCTTTCCTTTGAAGTCCTTGAAGGGTGGATTCTTATATCACGTAAGCCCACCGCACTCTGACTTACCATCCTCATTCTTCATGGTCTTCATCCTGATTAACTTTAATAACTGTTCGTTGGTTTCACATCCGGCCCTGTTTGCAGCAAATCCTATTTTGTAACAGCCACAGGCCCATTTTGAGCAAGCCTCTCTCCTTACACTCAAAGTTCCCAGTTATTACTCTGCTCTCCTTGTGACCCAGAACCACATATCAAATATTTCCATCCAGTTAATATCCGGGAGGTTCCTGTTAAGAAGCATGAAGAGAACCTAGATAACCTCCTGTTTTAAGATGTCATAGGCATTGGTCTTTTGCAACTCAAGGCTGTCTCTAGGAGTGACAACCGCAGGTACAATGTGAGGTACATCTGTGGCTCAAGCTTCAAACATTGCAACTTGAAGCCTCACCTTGGCACAATATCCTTGAGGCTAGGCTGCAAGCTTCAAAGGGCTGAAATCCTTTCCATTTGTGGCCTATTTACTCACTGTCACATACTTCAGATCTGAGATTTTGGAGTAGTTGTGGTGGACCCTATTGATAAGAAAAATAATAATAAAAGGGCCAAAAAAAGGTCTGGACTGATCCTAATTTGCACTGTGCAAAGGTCTGGATAGTGGAGATTGGTATATCAATGGCATTACACTGTACAGTAATGGTAAAATTTAAATACAGTAACCATCACTGTAATTAAAAAAAAATTGAAAGAAAACAAAAAAAATTAAAATGTAAAAAATATCAGTTGGATCATTCCAGGCTATATCACTGTGTCAAATTTTCTATGTAAATGGATTCTATTTCTGCCACATTTCAATTTTAGTGAACTCAGTATATTGTTGTTCATAAAATCAGATCAGGGAATATTTTAATTTCACAGTTCAAAATCTAGGAATATATTTTTATTGGTATAGCATGTCTGTCTTCACCGTTCAGATATGGGTTTGAAAAAATTTAAAAAACTAACATAGTAACAGTGTAACACATGTCGACAAGCATTTCATCAATTTGCAATGATAATCATTCACATGAAATGATTCTGAGCATTCAAATTTTCACTTGGGAGACAAAAATTAAATTATCAGTTTATGAGTCATGACTCGGATGTCGACACCTTGACATTGCACACAGGTGACAACACACTCCACACTGCACGCAGGCTGCAACGCACTCCACACTCCACGGCTACAACACACAACACACTCCACACTGCATGCAAGCTATAGCACTGGTGGCCGTCGGCTCCCACTGTCCACAACACTGAGCAATGACGGCTCCCAGCGCTCGGCTCCCATAGCGACGATGGCTCTTGGCTTCGGGCTCCGACTCCCACAGCGGCTTTAGCGATGTCCGCACTGCACAGCAACGATAATCGGAGTGATGACACAGGCTCTGGGCTCCCACAACGGCGACGACCGCTCCCACAGGAATGGCTCTCACAACAATGGCGATGGCTCCCACAGCGGACAAAGACTCCCACGGTGATGACTGCGCGATGACTGCTCCAACGAAAAAAAAGTGTTAAAACCTAATAAACCATAACATAAAAGTTAAAAGTCATCCAAATTCCAAAACCATTCACGGCGGAAATCGAAATACGTCTTAAATTTTCCTGTATCCATTTCTAAAATTCAAAAAACGTATTTTATTTGCTCGGAAACGAATGTTTTTTCCCAAAACGGTCGAAATACGTTTTCTGACTTTTGGCCGTCGTTTTCGATTTTTTAAAACGGCAGGGATACGGATCATGGCCGTTTTTCCGGCGTATCGTACAGGGACACGTTTCTGAAATGGCTAAACGCGTTTTTGGGGGCTAGGACCAACGTTTTCAGTTACTTAGGTTTAACATCTTGATGTAAACTTTTAACAATATCATTAAATTTCTTATTAAATTACTCCAGTCTCATTCTCATTCTTCTTCATATGCTTAATAACGTTAAGCAAGTGCTTTTTTTTTTTTTCTCTTTTGTCTCCATATTTCTCATTAAAGGCACCGATGATGGACCTTAAAAAATCAAAACTGTTATCTGGAAACTCTGTGGACAAATCCAGAGCATCCTCATCAAGAGAGATTCTCATTCTTCTTCATATGGTTAATAGCGTTAAGCAAGTGCTTTTTTTTTTCTCTTCTGTCTCCATATTTCTCATTAAAGGCACCAATGATGGACCTTAAAAAATCAAAACTGTTAGCAGGAAACTCTGTGGACCAATCCAGAGCATCCTCATCAAGAGAGAGGATGAAAAGTCTCATCTTTACATCCTCATGGTTAGCATTGTTACACCATTTGCTCACACAAAGGTTGAAATTCTTAAGGTGAGTTTGGCACTAATAACATTATTTCCCTGAAAATATAACTTTTCGATGGCTTTATCAGGAATAACATTTGGATAGCCATTAATGTTAGTGAAATTACACGGAGCAAACAAGTCATCCATGATGTCTTGTTCAACTGGACCTCAAAAAAGAAGATGGATATCAGAAATAGCTTCCTGCCCAAGATTAGCAAGAAGTCTACGAGAAGAGAGCCTGCATAGTTTCACTCTAAAAACCTTTTCAGGATCAAGAGTGGGGTTAACCAAGCTACTTGGATTACTTCTAGTAGAAACTCTTGTAGAAAATGAATCAATTGGAGTCACCACTTAGATAGGAATCTAATGCTGGAGATCCAAAATGCAAGAACCGAAAGTTAGCTGTATTCTAGGTCAAAGAGAACTTTCCCCGACAATGGTGCCAAAAAATGCTGTTGCTTACCTAGTGGGATTAGGGACTTTTTCCACATTAATTTAGGTATGCATCCTAGGCGACAACATGGATCAACCGTCTTAACTCTAATTGAGATATGTGAGGCAAATGAGAAGGAAAGTATTATTTTATAGGATTGAAGAGGCTATTCTTGGAGGGAAATAGCCTCAGTTTCCCAAAAAAACTACTCACAGCCACCCTAAACTGCTCTATGTGGGTCTGCGACTGTGCATGTGCAAGTTGCAAATGACCTGGCCGAGTTATGATGCAACCAACCAATTCATATTGGTTTGGTACTGTTGTAGTTCCTAGAGACAACTTTGAGTTGTATAAAGACTAGTGCCTAGGACATCTTAAATGCAGGGAGCATATGACTCAAGTGATTGTAGTTGACAATGTTAAGCTCTCATGCTATTATCACTCAGATGAATGGTTTTAATAAGGGTGGAACCAAAACCCCAAAGTTAAACACAACTAGTAGGAAAACTGTAGAAACTGAGTATAAAATGCAATAAGTAAATGCATCAGACAACTTTAAAACAAAATGCTATAAAAGGGGGCCAACTTCTAAAATGAACACACAGATATCAAGTAATATGTGGGCGATGACTGTGGCAGAAGATGTAGTAAGATATTAACTATAATCGGGCTCATCCAAGGGTAAGAATCCATATATACTGGGCTTGTTCAAAGACAAGAATCCATTATAGTTAATATTGGAAGAAAGGCAAAAGAGATGAAAATGAAACAAAGTATCATGCCTGAGCCATATTTAAAGCGCTATGTATGAGTAAATATGAGTATATGTGGTGATAAATTCACATTTAAACATGGGAGCACTTGCATTCCAAAAAATTAGATACAAGAAATGTATAGAGATATGAAATGAACATTTGTATTAAAAAACATGGAGAAGAGTTACAAACTGTGAATCATCCAGTGTGGAATCCCCAATTCCAGCAAAACTTGTTATTACTGAGTCCCTACGGGATCTTCAAACATTCACTATCAAAGTTCATACAACAACACATACAAAATACTCGAGCTAGTGAGTCCTTTTGGAAAATCTGGAACCTTTTGTCAGTGTTTTCTTCTTGTTTTTATAACCTCTGATTCCTGTGCGTGAGAAGATATTTTGGGAAAATATCTTCCCCGCGTGCTTGTATGCTGTTGCAGGTCTAAATAAAAAACAACAATGATGATGAGGTAGAACTGCCTCTCATCATCTTACAATGCAGGGTTAAAGCCGTTTCTAGCTGAAATGTAACAATTGACTAAACTGAAATTAAAAACTGCAGGAGTGAAATAAGGATTTCACCCGAAATGACAAAGTGAAAATATTATAAGGTAGAAAAGGCCACACAGGCCCCGTCATGGATTATCATTCTTGTTTGATGAGGCGGAGCCATTGCTACTGCTGCTGTTGGCGAAAGAGATACCGTTAGTCGTGGGAAGGACTAGTCTTCTGTGCTGGAGAATGCGGTACTGCCAGTAATGGATGAGTTGGCCTTATGTGCTGGAGAATGCGGTACTGCCAGTAATGGATGAGTTGGCCTTCTGTGCTGGAGATCCCTATAGTGTGGCCAATGGTCATGATCCATTGACTGAGACGTGGAATTGACCCTCTGCATCTTTCTTCTCTGCTTCCTGGGCATGGAGGATTGTCGACCTCAGCTTCGAGCCACTGTGATTAGCTATGAGAGGGCCCACATACTTAAAATGCCATGAAAAACCTGCACAAATAGCAAACCACTTAAATAAATCCTACGATGAGGGGTATATTGCTTCAGAAGGCTCGGGTGAAGGCGGAGGAGTAGTGCGGAGGCAAGGAATGCAGTGGAGGCGTTTCCATGGTGAAAGTAGAGCTTAACACTGATTTGGCAAAAAGTTATGCGAAGGGCGGTTTTGCGAAAACCAGAGTGGTTTTCGCGCTGGTGGGAGGCGGTAAGCGGTAATAAGAGAAATGAACGCGATATGGTTAGGTGGGCGATGCATGTCCTCACAAAACTGCCCATTTTGTGTGGAAATTGCGCGATCAGATTATTTGATGAAATGAACATGAAGAGGAACGCGGACCGTATGATCATAGAAATCTAGATCATCGGCAGAGGAAGAATGCGATGGACGAACTGTGCAGTCGGGTGGGACCGGCAATGACGTCAGTAATTTTGTCATGTAGTGGGATGATCAGTTGTGGGGTTATAGAAGCGAGAGCGATGTGGGCCGTTGGATGAGAAAAATCAACGGTCCAGATTAGAGCGGGGAGTGAAATGTTGGGTGAGTGATCGTGAAAGTAGCGATCGAGCAATGGAGTGAGGACCGTGGGATCATGATGGAGATCAACGATGGAGATCAACTGCGGGGGCGCTTGGGGGTATGGACGGGTCTGTGGGTCGGGTGCCTCTATAGTGAGTATGGACTGTTAGATGAAGATCTTCCGCAGTCAAAGGAGTCAACTGCGAGGGCACTGAGGAGTGCGGGCCACTTTGGTCGGGTGCCCCCACAGTGAACCTGCGCCGTAGATCTGGGTTGATCGGACGATGGAGATTCTATTGGCGGAGGATGGGCATCGGCGGAGAAAAGGGTTTGGGAAGAGGAAATGAGAATCGCCGAAGTGCGATGCCGATGGGGAAGGCGAAGTGCGACGGAGCGGGGACCATTGGATCTGGGAGAGATCAACGGCTAGGATTTCATTGGCAAGAGATGATCATCGGCGATGAAAAATAGAGTGACAATGGAGTGTAGCGATGTGCGATGTGCGATGGATGGGCGCAGCGTGATGGAGCGATAACTGTTGGATTGGGGGGAGATCAACTGTCGGGATTGTATTGGCGTTTCGCACATCAGTGGAAAAATGTAAAAGGAACACGGAGTACTGTGAAGTGCGATGTGCGATGGATGGGTGCAGCGCGATGGAGCGATGACTGTTGGATCTGCAGGAGGAGATCAATGGTCAAGATCGCGTCGAGATTTCACACATCAGCGGAAAAAGAGTTCAGGAACGAGAACTTTGAATGAAGCAAAGTGCGATGTGCGATGAATAGGTGACACGCGATGGCCGTTGGATCTGCGGAGATCAACGGTCTGGATTTCTTTGGCAATGACGAACTTCGGCGGTAAAATAAAGGAGAAAATGAGTGAAGTTGGGGACCAGCGAAGTTTGATGGCTGAAGAGAGCTTAGGAACTTTTAGTGGTTGGACACAGAGCGGGGTCATATGAGAAATGGGGGCTAAGGGCTTAAGCCGAAAAGCGCTTAGAGGCCCGATATGTTAAAAATGAGCGCTTTTAGAGCCAAAAGGTGGATTTGAGCCTTTTCAAGGGTTCCGATAGGTGAAAAAGGGGCTGTGACGGTCTATACAGTCCTTGTTGTATTTGCTTTGCAAAATGAAGCTCCTTATCATTAGACTTCCTAGCTCGGTGAGAGATGTCATAACAACAGGTACCAAATCAAGATCTACCTCGACCCAAACCGATGCCATTGAATAAATTGACCTCCCAATGTAATGAACTGATCAATTTAATCAGATAACGAATCAATGCAACCAGATTTTAAAACCATAACATTATATTATATTATATATATGTTAATATTATTAGCATACCACATAATCTATTATATTATGTGATAGATGATGTATAATGTAAGACCTATGTTCCACTCATAAATATGAAATAGATTATGTGAAATATTACTGTTATATTATATATCTTGTATATTTTTTTAATGTAATAAATATGAACCCAACTAAAGTACTACACAACTCACTTCAATGTATTTCTTTATAATTTAAAATAAAATTAAAGTACTACACAACTCACTTCAATGTATTTCTTTATAATTTAAAATAAAATTCAATTCACCGTATTAAATATTATTGTTATATTATATATATATTTTTAATGTAATTAAGCGTCTCACTCTTTAATTTTTGAATTCTATTATTGTTATATTATATATTATGTATATATATTTTTGAAGTAATTAAGCGTCTCACTCTTTAATTCGCAAGTAAAGATACGATATTTCTCAGAATTCAACGCTATATAATAAAACTCAAAATTATGTGAATTGAACTTGAATAGAGAAGATAACCATCCTTCCCAACTTAAAATAAATTTTAGGTAATATAATATATCCTTTTATTTATTTATCATATCACTTCTTATATAATAAAATATCACTTCTTATATAATAAACGAAATCAACTCAACTTCATATATAAATAATATAAAATATAAAATAATATGTTATGTATTTGATTTTTTTTATAATATTGTATTTATGGGTTTAGATTGTAAGTAACCATATATAAGATAATTATATTATAAACCAAATCAACCTTAATTCTATGTATAATATAAACGTAATATTTATCATAAATTTTTCATGTGATTTTCTGGAAGATTTATTTTAATATAATATGTTATTTTTTGGAAAATTTATTTTAATATAATATGTTATGTATTTGATATTTTAAAAGATAATGTTTTTTTTTTTTTTTCTTAACTCTATTAATAATTATATCAATATAGATTTTTTAAACCAATTTTATCTTAAATTTTTTTTATTTAACTTAATTATATATAGAATGTATTAAATTTTTAATTTAATTTAATTAATTTTCAATTTAACTTAATAATATATAGATTTTAAAGATTGTAATAACTTTTTAATTTAACTTAATTATATATAAATTGGACTGTAAAACTAAAATTGTTTTTATTTATTTATTTTTTTACGGTAGAAAAAGACGCTCAATTTTAGTTATCATAGTAAGAGAAAATTACATTTGCATATTGGCCAAGTGCATACTAGAAAATTACAATCTGAAACCAGGGACGATCCTTTACATTTAGAAAAGAAACCCTAGGGATAACATACTCTAGGCTGAGAGATTGAGAGAAAAGAACAATAACCAGGGATGCAGGCGTGCTGAAAACTCCGAAGGGAGCATCTAACAAAGCCCAAAAATGGTCATACAACCATTTCAATGTTGGTCAGCAAAAACCCAACAGGGAAAAACATTAGGAGAAAGGGCACAAGGCCCATGAAACAAAGCCCCAAGGGGCAGAGACAATCCAAAAGCAGAGGAAAATCCCTAAGAATGGGCAACAATAAGCAGGCTAGAAGTGCTACTGCATCTGATGACAACTCCAAAGCTAGCGACTACAAACACAACTAGAAGCCAAAGACTGCTACAACCAAGGAACGCTGCGCTGGGAAACCTTGAGCAGACAAAACCCCACGCAAATGAGAACACACACAACAACATCAAAACAACAAAACACCAAGTTACCAAGACACCAAAATCCTTGCTTCGCAGCGATGCCTCCTACGAACCATCGACAATAGCCGTACCCATAAAGAGAAAACCTCGGCAGAAAAAGAAATAAGGGAGACAGCTAGGCTTCAGCCAACCCCCCTCCCCTTTGTCAACACCCCCCGCTCCCTTCTCCCCAAACTCCCACTAAAAATATAACAATTAAGTTATATATATATATATATATATATATATATATATATATATTCATATATTTTTGGGAAATCAATTAATTTTTTTTTCTTTCTACGTATTAAAATTATTAAATTTCTCAATTAATTTTATTTTTAAATCACTTTTTAATTTAAGTTAACCATATATATATAAACAAACTAAGTTGTGTATATATTTATTCTACGAAATAAGAATTTATTTTAATTCTCAAAATTCCCTTGATGAATATTAAACATTGAATTTCATAATAAAAGAACGAATGAGCACAAGTGATTTGTGAAAGTGAATGCCGTTATGAGAAATGACATATCCTAAAAAATGGTGTTTAGATTCTGATTTAGATCATGGATATTAACATGTGTGCTTTCTGCCCCTTACTTCCATGCTATTTTCATAGTTGAATTTTATTTCTTAAGATCTGCTGCATAGATTCTTTAAAGTGGCATCCAAACCCATTTGGATCCTCCTCAGGTCAACAGGATTCTCTCGAGTTAAGATTACCCATCTGGCCTGTCTTTTGATGGCACCAAAAAAAGAAGGGTTTGTTTGCTGACCACTCCAACGATCATTGCTACATAGTCTTCCTGATGATAGAAATGAAGCCTTCCTTTGGGAACTTTACACGGTGTTTGTTCCATTTTGGATGGCGAAGCCTATTTGCTATTTATTTTATATTTTGTCATACGACATACTGTAGTTTTTATGATTCAAGCCTTGTGCACTTATTTTTCCCTCTGGACTGCGGAGCTTTCTTTATCTATGATCCTCTCATTCTCTTATTCTTCACTCTTTATAGATATTCCTTACATGTGTTTATGGACACAATTGAAGGAATGTACATTTTCCTGCATCCAATGAGGGAAGGTGCTAAGAGTTTGGTGATAACTGCTGGCCAATTCTTCTTTATAGAACCTCCAAATGTACCGCACTTATTTCGTTTTTTATGACAATTTTTGTTCTAACTGTTCCATATTATATTTGTATGCGGTATGTGCTTAGCCATTGGATCTTCTGTTTCTTCGTGTGTTTTTTGTCTTATGGTGAAGGGTTAAAATTACTGATTTTTATTGCTTTGGCATGGTGTGTTCATGCGTGAACTTTGCAGTCAGAGCGGTTCTTCAATGCGCTGAAAGGACATGGTTCACTCTGTCGCCTCGTGCTTCTTCCCTATGAAAGCCATGGCTACAATGCCCGTGAAAGCATAATGCATTTGCTCTTTGAGACCGACAGATGGCTAGATAAGTTCTGTGTGAATTCCCCGGACAGTACTACTGATCGCAAATCCGGTGGCGAAATGGAGAAAGCTGCTGGAGAGGATAAATTTGTTTTGGTTGGAAAGGGTGGAAGTTCCAACCCAGAAGAAGATTCTGAACACGATTCTTTCTATTCAATGCCAAGGTCATCTTTATGACAAAAATTCTGTCCACCATTTGGTGCAATGGACATTTGGTGTCTGTTCAAGGTTTAATCAGAGAGGAATTTCTCAATCATTTACTTATTATATATTTTTAAAGGATGTTCTTGTCAGATCACATCAACAGAAGCATCTGTAGGCTGATGCCACCTATAATTTCAAATAAGTCTTGCACTGACACAGGAATGTCATGAAATCACTTCTTGGCAATTGTTGAAGAACAAATGTCACCAGTGATTTTGTATTAGTAGATATTTACCCTTGTTTTTCTTTCTCAGCTGCATCATTTTAGTAAAGATGAGTCACTTGGGAAGCTTCTATTAAGATATAGTCTTTTGCATTGAATAGAGTAAGCAGCTAGTTAAACCTCCGAAGCTACAATGAGACTAGGTGTTTAATCAGCATTATTTTTATTTTTAGTTGGTGAATTCTTCTGCTAGCAAGTCACTTCTTATTGGGTATTTATATTCTTGTGGTGGTTATGTATTTTTAATTATTATAATGTTTATGTATTTTTAATTATTATATAATTATATTTAAAAATATAAGGAAGAATATTGGTATGTAATATAAATAAATAATGTTTTCGGTTCCTCTAGTATTGTGGCAAGGTCATGGCTTATTTTCATGTTGCAACTTCTAAAGTGACATCTGATACATTGAAATACTCGAATCCTTGCACTTTATTAAGTCAATAGTTTACTCAATGATACATTGAAATATTCTAATCCTTGCATTTTACTAAGTTAATAGTTTAGTTATCAATTATTATTGTGAGTGTAAATATTTTGGGACTTAGCTTGGATTTTTGTTTTGGTTAATAATCAAATATATGAAAATATTTTGTATTTTTTCTTTTTTCAGAAATAGTTTACTCAATGATACATTGAAATATTCTAATCCTTGCATTTTACTAAGTTAATAGTTTAGTTATCAATTATTATTGTGAGTTTAAATATTTTGGGACTTAGCTTGGATTTTTGTTTTGGTTAATAATCAAATATATGAAAATATTTTGTATTTTTTCTTTTTTTTCAGAAATACATTTTAGATTATGGATTTTGTATTTAAAAGAAAAATTGGGAGTCATATAATTAAAAATTTCAAAAATCCTTTATAATAAGAAAACTATCATAAAAATAAACAATATTTACTAAGAAAAATATGTAGGAATTTACAGGGTAAGTTCCGTAGATCAAGAACCAAAGGTCACCGCTCACAAACATATCACAAATCAGTACACCAGTATAATCATGTGGTTAAAACCCTCAAAGAGGGAAACAGTCCACGCCCTGAGCCAACGCAGCCACTTCGGAATTTATTAATATAAAAGAAAAGTTACATATGTTTCTCTCATAAATGGTTACCGGACAAATGACCCTCCATGCTCTTTAAATAGAGATCATGGACCAATCGTGTGTTAAGCCATAGATCAAGTGCCGTTAATATTGAGGTGAGAGATAACCATCAGATCACTGCAAATCGTGACCGTCAGATTATAAGTTACAAATGTACATGGTAAAGAAACACACTTTACCTAACTCTACACTAGACTAAGTTATTCTTAACTATTTCCTATGTGTCGGAATATCCTAACATCCCTCCTTAAGAACAACTTCGGATAGGATTGAAGGATTTACAAAGGTGACACAAAAGGAGCCTATTTCCTGTGTGTCGAAATATCCTAACATCCCCCCTTAAGAACAAATTGAGATAGGATTGAAGGATTTACAAAAGTGACACAATAGGAGAAGGAAGAAGGCATTAGAGTCTATCCCCCCTTAATGACAACTTTCTTGAACTCCAAGCATGGATCGAAGTTTGGTAAACTTCGCTTCTGTGAGAGCCTTGGTAAAGATATCGGCTACTTGATCATTGGTCAGACAATACTGCACTTCAAGAACATGATCATGAATGAGCTTTCTGATGAAGTGTATGTGGAGTTCAATGTGTTTCATACGCTGACGTTGAACTGGATCTTTACATAACTGAATGACACTCTGATTATCACACCAAAGTGTAGTTGGATGCTGCTGATGAAGACCAAATTCAGACAGGATCTGATGAAGCCACATGGCTTCCTTGCTAGCTTCAACTGCATCACGATACTCTGCTTTCGCTGAAGAAAGGGAGATGGCACTTTGTTTCTTACAAGACCAAGTAATAGGTCCTGAACCAAGAGTGAATACATATCCTGCAGTGGACTTCCAATCATCAGGGTCACCAGCCCAATCAGAATCAGTGAAACCAATCAACAAGGGAGATACCCCTGCACTGTAATGAATCCCAAACTGAACTGTACCTTGAATATATCGAAGTATTCTTTTAGCTGCTTTCCAATGACTTTCATGAGGTTGGTGCATAAACCGAGCGACAAGACCAACGACAAAGGAAAGGTCAGGACGGGTATGGGTTAGATACAAAAGTTTACCAACAAGTTGACGGTATAAGATAACATCCACTTCAGGGGTAGTACAAGTGATTGAAAGCTTGACTCCAAACTGAAAGGGAGAAGGGGCTGGCTTACAATATTCCATGTGAAAGTGGTGTAGAAGATCACAGGCATACTTGGACTGAGAGAGGGTAATGCCTTCCTTGGATTGCAAGACTTGAAGACCAAGGAAATAATGCAAGTGTTCTAAGTCTATCATTTCAAACTTCTTTTTGAGGCTAGACTTCACAGGGTTTATATGGTTTGGATCACTACTAGTAAGGATAAGATCATCAACATAAAGAACAAGGATGGTGAAGGAATTACCCACTTTCTTGGTGTAGACAGTGTTGTCAGAATGACACTTAGAAAAGCTATTATCTAAGAGAAATCTATCCATTTTGGCATACCAAGCCCAAGGAGCTTGTTTGAGACCATAGAGAGACTTCCTCAGGCGACAAACAAGGCTGGAGTCTTTTTGGATAAAGCCAAGGGGTTGTTCCATGTAGATTTCTTCATGCAAAGATCCATGTAAGAAGGTGGATTTAACATCCATCTAATGGACTTCCCATTTAAAGGAGGCAGCAAGGGAAAGAACAAGGTGGATAGAATTCATTTTGGCAATAGGGGAGAAGGTTTCAGTATAGTCAATGCCTTCAACTTGTGAAAAACCTTTAGCGACAAGACGAGCTTTATGTCTATCCACTTTTCCATCTGGTCCAAACTTTGTTTTGTAAACCCATCTGCATCTGACAAGTTTTCTTCCTTTTGGAAGAGGAACAAGATCCCAAGTATTGTTTGCCAATAAGGAATGATACTCTTCATTCATAGCTTCATCCCAATCTGGATGACCGGAGGCTTCTTCAAAGGTTTCTGGATCAAGTTTTTCTAGAACTTGAGCTAATAAGGAAGAAGCTCTTTCGAATTGAGAACATGTATGTCATCGATCGGCAGGGTCACCTGCAAGAGAACCTGTTGCATCCCGAGTAGAGCAGACCCATCTTGGAAGCGGTGGAGTATAAGGAACAATTTCAAGAGGTGGAGGAGGATTGTCATCCTCGCTGTCATCATCTGAACTAGAAAGAATGCTATTAAAAATAGAAGAGAGAGAGAGAGAGAGGTGGCACATATGCCGAATCAGGGTCGCAAGCCAAAGGTGGCACACTCGTCGAACTAGGCTCGCAGGCCGATATATTTTCATCAAATTTTACATCTCTTCTAATGATTATATTTTTGGATTTTGGTTGAAGAAGTCTATATCCTTTGACATCTTCAGAATATCCAACAAAAATGCATTTTCACTCTTAGGTTCTAAGGCTTTATGTTTCACATCTGGAATATGGGCCCAAGCATCACTTCCAAAAACACGAAAGTGACTTACATCTGGTTTGATTGAGCTCCAAGCTTCTTCTGGAGTTATATTCTTTAAAACCTTAGTAGGAGTGCGATTTACTATGTAGTTTGCATAGTTAATTGCTTCTGCCCAAAAATTGAGACCAAGTCCTTTAGATTGAAGCATACAATTAGCCATTTCTTTTAGGGTGCGATTCTTCCTTTCAGCTACACCATTTTGTTGTGGAGTATATGGAACAGTATGTTGCAATTGAATGCCATGCTCAGTGCAGAAGTTGATAAATTTGTTGTTAACATATTCTCCGCCATTGTCTGATCTTAACTTAAGAATTTGATGTCTAGATTGTTTCTCAACAAAGGCCTTAAAGGCAAAGAACATGTTAAAAACTTCACTCTTGAGTTTTAAGAAATATACCCAAGTGCGTCTGGAAAAATCATCAATGAAAGTTAAGAAGTACTTGCAACCAGAGAAAGAAACAATAGGAAGTGGACCACATAAATCACTGTGCACAAGCTGCAAAGGGGCTGAAGCGTGCCAAGAGGCACATTTGTCAAAACTATCCCGATGATGTTTTCCGAGTACACATCCGAAGCAAACACCATCTCGGCAAGATACCATAGGAAGGCCCATCACCCTATTTTCCTTAGAGTTTGAAGAGAGCGATAGTTTAAGTGACCAAATTGCTCATGCCAAAGTTTGCTCACATCATCATTATGAGCAACAAAAACAGAGGGAAGAGATGATGACCCAAAGTTGTCAAACTTATACAACCTTGTGGAATCATCAGCAATACCAGTAGGTAGAATGTGTTTAGGATCTTTGAGGTCCTTGATTACAATATCATGAGGTGAGAGTTCTACTATTTTCCCTTCACTTGAATGAGTTATCTGATAAATAGATAGAAGGTTGCATGACAAGGTAGGAACACATAGTACATCATTAAACTGACCATTATCTAGATGAATGGTTCTAGATCCTACAACACTAAGAGATCTATCATCACCAACATAAATTTGTTTGGTGTTACAATCATTTAAAGAAGAAAACATGGATTTATTTTTAGCCATGTGGTAAGAAGCTCCAGAATCAATGAGCCACTCATGAGAAGGAGAAGAAGAAGATACATTTAATGCATAACCAGATCTTGATGCTTGACAACCACAAGCAGAAAGTGCCATGCCTGAAGATAAAGGTGAGGAGTGCTCCAAATTGATGTTGTGCTTCTTCATTGCTGCTTCTAAGGCTTCCATCTTCTTAAAACATTTGCACTCTATATGGTCATCCTGGTTGCAAAAGTTGCAATGTTTCTCTGTCTTCTTCCCTTTGTTTTGATTTGCCTTATTATTTTGGTGATTTGATTTTTCAGTTTGCGGCTGAAATTACTTAGGGCCCTTGTTTGGTTTAGGACCATATTTTTTAGGATACTGCTTCTTGGGATTCTTTTGATATGGTTGTTGTTGGGCTACTAAGGCTTTCTTAGAAGCATTTCCAGTAGTGATAAGACCAAGGTGTAAAAGTTTTTCTTGTTCTCTTATCAAAGAATCACAAAAGACATCAAAAGAGGGATTCTTGTAGGTGGTTCCTGAAGAAATGATGGCTTCTCTGGTGGAATGGAAGGTGGAAACAAATAAAGAGTATGTAGGGCCAAGCTTAGCAAGAATGTAATAAATGAGGCTACTATCTTCTTTTTTGATCTTACACCCTTCTAAAAGAAGTCTAAGGGTCTTAAATTTGGACAAAAAATTTTAAATAGAGGAGAAATTATTAGGGTCCAAAGTAAGCAACTCATTTTCAAGATGATGGGCCTTGATTTGATTTTGAATGCCAAAAACATTATTTAGCTTTTCTAGGGCTTTATCAGGAGTGTCAATGTCAAGGATGTGAAATCGAAGATCTTGAGCAATGGACATTCCTATCAACCCTCGTGCTTGATCTTGTCTATTTTCCCATTTATGAACTTTATCATCATCAGAAGGTTTAGTTTCTTGTCCTGTGGCTATTCTATAAAGCCCTTTACTTCTAATAATATCTACCATGTGAGGTAGCCATTGAAAATAATTGGTGCTGTTAAGAATAATTGGGCATGCACTTTCCATTAAAAAAAAAAAAAACCTGAAGTTGAGAAAAACTGAAACTAACTACTCCAATGGAAAGATCTCGAAAAATTAGGCCATTAAAAAAAAAAAAGGCTCGAAAAACGGCTTCTGGATGAAGAAGTTATGCCTTTTGAAAAAACTGAGTTATAGATGCCGAATAGTTACGGGAACGGGATGAAGTGCGGCTTTTTAAAAAAAATTCCGCCCCTTTGAACAAATTTTTTTTACAAAAAAAGCTTGAGAAGGAGACTTGAACCCAAGACCTCTATTCTCATAAACTAACCCCTCACCAAGTGAGATAGTAAAATGATCATGTTATTTTAGAAAGGAGGAAGGGGGAATTATTATTATTATTATTATTATTATTATTCGGTGTGCATGACTTTTCCTGCACAAAAAAATGAGCCAAAAAAAGAAAAGAAATGCAAAGCCTTACGACAGAATGTTAGATTCTCGGTTAGCCTTACCAACAACTGTCACTTTTTTCACTATTTCTGATTTCCCGAGATCGCACAAAGGCGTGGGGAAAGAGCATATGTAGCAACAAAATCCCTTTTTCCTGTTTCTGATTTGCCGAGATCGCACGGAGCGCACGACAAAGAGCATACACAGAGAAGAGGGTATAGATCCGGTAAATAAATAAAACCTTCATACAGAAAAAAACCGAAATAAGCAGAACTATTAAGAAATATAACTGCAAAATAGATGCTTTATACCTCAAGATCTAAACTGACATAACTTGGGCAGCCGGAAACCTTTTCGCATGAAACGAAAGGCGTTCCTCACTGTAACAGATGCTCCGGACACAACCAAGTAGTTCTCCAAGCCCAAAAATGTTCAGAAATAGTAGAACTACAAAACGACATTCGCATGTAGTCAAACTGGCTTCAGATTTTGATCAACAACGGACACGACCCTCAAACTAGCTCTGATACCATGTAGGAATTTACAAGGTAAGTTCTGTAGATCAAGAACCAAAGGTCACCACTCACAAACAAATCACAAATCAATACACCAGTATAATCACGTGGTTAAAACCCTCAAAGAGGGAAACAATCCACGCTCTGAGCCAACGCGGCCACTTCAGGGAATTTATTAATATAAAAGAAAAGTAACATATGTTTCTCTCAAACGGTTACCGGACAAATGACCCTCCATGCTCTTTAAATAGAGATCATGGACCAATCAGGTGTTAAGCCACGGATCAAGTGTCGTTAATACCGAGGTGAGAGATAACCGTCGGATCACTACAAATCGTGACAGTCAGATTATAAGTTACAAATGTACATGGTAAAGAAACACATTTTACCTAACTCTACACTAGACTAGGTTATTCTTAACTATTTCCTATGTGTCAGAATATCCTAACAAAATAATTATACATTTGTTAGATTATTGTTGAATAACATTCCATTTTTAAGTAAAATATGTTATTTTGTATTAATCTAAAAATATTAAGTAAATTGTGGTTTGGAAACAATAATAAAATATCTAGTATAAGTATGCATTTGAAATTAATTTTAATTGAAAGAACTAAAACTTGAACATGAATTGTGTGCACAAAATAGAGATTTAAAAAAAGATTTTTAGAAATTGCTCATGTTTGTGTACATAATGGTCTCACTGGTAATAATTGTGTATTAATCACTAAAATGCATAATTGTTGTAGCTAGACTTGCATGTAACCATACTTAGCTAAGTTAGATTTATGGAAGATATAGGTACTGGTAACTCATTTTTTTTGGTTGACCTGAATAATTGGGTTGTGTTTCTCTCTTCCCATAGCTAAGTGGTTTGTATGGGTTGTGTGAAATGACATGTTGTTTATTACTACATCCTTTGAAATATGCGATGCATATACCCTAAAGGCAAATCTTGATTGGGGGTAGGCAATTAGATAATTTTGCAACCCCACTTGGTAAGGAAGGGGAAGGGTACTTTATTTGATTCAATGATGACTTATGCATGTATAATAGTTATGATGTTATTGTAGGGAAATGACAAATTGTAGACCATTTTGAAGTTCTTAGTGGAGGAAAGAGTTATTTGAAGAGTGATGTCACTATGGGAAATGAGAAGTAGATCATTTTGAAGTAATTTGGGATGACATTAAACATTTTAGAACTTTAGACACATCTTGAAAAGTTTGTATAGCTAATATTTTCTTGGTTGCAAAACTTCAATCATATGTATGCTGACCATTTTTGAAGTCAACATCCAGCCACCAAACATGCATGTTACTTCCAACACCCATGTTGATCTAGGTGGCTCCAGAGACACATACAAGACAAAGAGGGCTCAAAAACTAGGTGCAGGTTGAAGATCTCGTCGTCCTGATCGCAACAGTGTGAACAGTTCGTCAAACGGAGCCCGTATGCGAAAGTTAGAGTTGGTCAAAGTTTCATGTTGAGTTGGATGACTTGGTAGGTTAAGGGAGACACAATTCGGACGAAACCCAGCTACCAGATTTTGGCCAGCTCCAGTTGGATTTCGGGCGAAATTGTGGGAAACTTAAAATGCCCACTAACGCCCATTTTCGGAATTTTTGAAAATGTATATTTTGTTTTAAAACCAAAAAAAAAAAAATATTAAAAAAAAAGGGGTGGCGGGCCACCATCCCCGCCACCCCACCCATGGCATTAATATATTAAATATAAATCTGGTCAGTGGGCCATGACCCCTGCCGGACCCCACGTTGCACCTCTGAATGTGTTACCATATATATATATATAATATGGTGGGGTGGTCAGCTGTCAACCCCGCCACCCCAACCACCGTTCCACCTATTATGATAACACTTGGGTCGAGTCGGTTCGGGGCTGTAAGTTGCGGACCCCGCTCGCCCAATGGTTAAATGAGTTTAAACACAAAAACAATGCCATATCAACCATGCAGTGCCGACAAAAAAGGCGGGGTGGGCTGCCCAATGTGGGCTCGACCCCCCACTTTTATAATTAAAAATTATCTAGTGTCTTTTTGAAAGGGTAAAGGCATAGTCTTAAAACAATTTCGACTTGAAAAAGGAGGGGGCAGGGTTTGACCACCTGACCCCCTCCCTCCAACGACAGATCTTAACCAATTCGACTAACAACCTTTTGGTTGGAATTCCACCCAACAAAATGCATATAAACCTGTCTTTCACAAGTGAGCCCAAGCCATGGAGGAGCAGAGCATGATTTTCGAGTTTTAATATTATTTTATTGAAGCCAGGTGCAGACACGGAAGCCAAGGAAACACGTAGTTTGAGGCGGGCACATTTTTCGATGCAAGTGGAACCATGAGCAAGCTCATAGACAAGGAGCGAAACTATGATCCTTGAAATTTTCCTAGGGAGGTAATTTTTCTCCATGTGGGAATATAGTCAAGTTTACAGTCATTTTTCACGGTTTTTCATAGGGAACGCAATGACGAGGTCAGATTCGCAATTTGAGTTGAAAATTTCCTGTCCACCCATGGAGCAACATCATGGAGGAATCTAGGGGGAATCTAAAAGATTCCTTTTTGCCCAAGATTTTTACTTCATCAGAATTCAGTAAATGGACAGTCGATTTTGCACTATTCGATGTCATGAATCTGATGGTGTATTCAGATTTTCCATCTGAGCTTTATATTTCTCGGCCACTTCTTGAAGTGAAGTTGCATGTGTTAGCTTTCAGTGAGTGAGATGTCGATTTCACACCTTTCGACGCCACGATTGTGATGGTGATTTCAGATTTAGTAGCGCAACAACCCATTCTTCAATCATCTTCAACATGAGGTATATGATGTGTTGATTTCATGTACTTCTTTGTCCTTGAGATGCATAATGCTGTACAGATCCCTGTTGATGTATGAGTCGTGGAATCTTGTTTTGTTTTGGTATTTGTTAAACACACGCATGGTGAATGGAGAAAACACACATAGAAAAGTAGAATAAGTGTGAGTTATTTTATTATTCACCATAGATGTACTCTTATAATACAATGGTGTGACTCTTGGATTCCACATTCCAAGGTCACTTGGACTCCTTTTGTCCATTCGTCTTCCACACCTACCCATAGAGGATTAGGTATCCAACTGGCAGCACTTAGGGTGAATCAACTCTTTGAAATGTTGGCATAAAGAGGTGGTTTAAGGATGACCACCAACACTGAAACGCTTAGTGCATTTCCCGAAACTCTTCCAAATCTGGCAAGAAGCTGAGGTCTTCTGCTAGAGGAAGTGTCCCTCATATTTAAAGAGGGAGACCTTCAACCTAGAAGAAGGGAGGTCTACAAACTGTGATGGTTTAAGGATGACCACCAACACTGGAATGCTTAATGCATTTCCAGGAACTCTACCAAAGCTGGTAAGAAGGTGAAGTGTTATGCTATAGGAAGTGCTCCAAATTCTTTGAAGAGGAAGAATATTAACCTCACATAGATGGTTTAAGGCTGTCCACCAACCAAAGGAATGCTCATGGGCATCCGTGTCTCGAGCTACAACTCTGAATCTGGAATGACAAGTTGTGGCTCAGGCTTGCTTGAACTGCTGTGTCTCTGGCTACATCTTTGAATCTAGAATGAGAGATTGTGGCTCAGGCTCGCTTGATGTGGCTTTGAAGCTTGTAGATGACCACCATTTCACCCCTATTAGGTACAAGGTGAGATGATGGCGAAAACTCACCTGCAAGTTTGTTCAATATTCTAGAATAAGTTCTGACGTTTGACTTAAACATCTTCTTGGTTGTTGATGCCCATTGCCAAGAAGCGATCCATCCAAGATAAATCTTTGTTCTTGCAGGAGGCTTGTTTTTGAAGCATCTGTGTGAAGAATGGGTGTGTCGACCACAGTGCTTGCATGGGTGAAGATCGAAACAGTGATCTTTCATATGGGCAACGCGATTACAATGTTGGCATTTTTCAATCTGTTGTTGCTGCATTTGGAAGAGGAGCAGGATTTGGAACAACTGAATGTGAACTGTCATAAAGAAATCCGACACTCTGAAATTTGATGGGCTTAGAGTAGTCTGCAATATGAAAGGACAACTCCTTGTCATATCCAAGACCAGTTCTTTGCTTGTTATGGACAAGCTTTTCCCAAGGTTTGATGATGGGCTTGGGAAGTGAAGTGTGAACATCTGCATCTGCATACAAATATGCTTTTGAACTAGGCACTGAACGTGAATCGACTGCAACATTATTGACTTGCTGCTTATAGGAGTCTATTTCAATTTTCTAAACAGAAACAAGTTCAGAATGATGACTCTTCTGTTGAAGCTCATCTTGCTGAAGCTGTGATTCAAGCTCCAAAAAATATATTTTTCCTTGTGTATTCTGCAGACAGGTTTCAATATCATAGAGAGTGTTCTTGTTGATTTTTATTGTATCATGATCAGTGGAATGTATCATAGTTTTCAAGAACTCTAATACTTCAGTAATCCGATCTATTTTCTCCTTAATCAAAATTACACTTTTTAAAAAGCGATCACAACTATGACCTAATGAAGAACACCCACTCACAGTATAAAGACACAACAATATTCTTTGTGCACCAAATAACTAGTCTGCAACTAGGAAGCAAGAATGACTGTGATATATTCACAATCAATTAGATATGCATAATCGTTCACTCAATACCAGTATCTAGAATGCAATATGTTCTGACATTCCTGATTTTAATTGCGAAAATAATCACTGCCTTCATACAAGCCCACAAAACTCTTATGCAATAGTTGAAATAGAAAGGAATCAATGCATACAACTAATGCACCATTACCAATCAATCAAACATCATCTATATGTAGACTGTGTCATTAAAAAAAAAATGTTTGTACCGGTCAATGTGCTAGAAGACTTGCAGGTTCAATATGTTGCAGCTTCTAATGGAGCATCGGGCCAGCTTCAAGTTTTTTTTTTTAGTCCATTTCCTGTTGCTTATAATTACCCTGCTCCCAGCCTTTACCAAAATCCCAACAAGAGGATGAGAGACACAGAGGCATGGGCATGGTTATCACATCGTCGGGGTTATCTCATTCAAAAACTTGATTAATATCACAACATCTCGATTCTTTGTATCATGCTTCACTTAGGCATTCACATTAGTTTGGTGCCACACTCAACTTTGTTCAAACATTTGTCTTCATAGATTGCAAGCAAAATTTCCTTTTTTTTTTTAATGAATTCAAATGCTACGCATTAAACAAAGAATTCCACTTACAAAGGATTTTCTTTTGGAATTCACCAAAGCTTTTCTCGTGGTTTACTTGGCATTCGAAAGTGCAAATGTTATAGTGCAACTTCTCCCTTTAATAATGAAAAAGTTGGGCCAGAATATGGAATTGCGAATAGTGTCTTCAAATGATAGAGAGAAATAGTGGAGAGAAATCTGTGAAATCACCACTCCAAGTCGAGAAACAAAATACTCTGCATGGTCTCTGCATCACCCGTCTCCAGCACCTCGTAAAGTCGTCGCACCACTGCCTCTGGTGTCACTGGGATGGGATTTTAACTAGCCAGCTCTTAAAGAAACTTGAGGGGAATCGAACCCGAGACGCAGACTCAAACCTCTGATGAAACAAAATGGAAGAAAGGTGGAGGGATTCGAACCGCTGATGAAACAGAATGGAAAAATATTTGATGGATGGGAACAACGACAAAGAAATATAAATAGAGGGAAAACGAAGAAAAGAAATAAACCAAAGAGGCGTATAGCTGGGAGAGGATTTCAGTCTTTCCGTAGCGTGAGTTCGGCCTAAAAGGGCAGGTCAAAGACCATGAAGGCAGAGAAGAGCCCCTGATTATTTACCAACAGAATGTCCAGAGAATCCCAATTGGTTGCAGTAGTAATGAATCACAACGTGTTGATTAGATCTAATGTCGAATGCACCCTAAACCATAAACCACACTGAGAGAATTCCAAGTCTCAAGCAAGAAAGCGAGAAATAAGAGTAGCAAGGGATCTTCTTTTGGGAACATATTCCACTGTAGAGGTCACTAACAGAGCCTACGATGAAATTTCCCTTTGTCTCAAGGGAAACTGTTCCATTTTGAATTCCCCAGAATTTTCGAACCCTCGCCGATCTCTTCCAAGCCAATTCCGACTTAATGTGGGGTACACCCTTCCACAACTCTTCTACAAGATTGTGACTTGGCCAAGTTCCCAGGCTTCCTTCCTCTGTTGCAGCCTCTGCCACTTTCTGTATAGACAACAACAACTACCACTTGCCAAGATGAGTTACAACGCCAACAATGATGATGGATATGTATTCCTCATCAGCTTAGAAATGGTGGGAAATCTCTATCACGCCGCTCAACATCTTGGAGGTTGCATATGCCAACACCGAGGAGGATCCGCGGTGGGAGAAGAGACACAGTGAGAGAGGAATCGATACCATGAGAGGAATTGAGTCTCGACAGGTGTGGAGTGCTCTTTATATATGCTGAGAAGGGGTAATGTTGGTGTGGAGTCGGATATGCCAAGAGGAGTTGGGTAGTGGGGCTGCGTACATGAGGATCAGTCCTCAACACTATAGCCCTCAATGCTGCGCTCTCAAACAAATGCACATAGAATAAATGTATGCTCTCTCTCTCAACGGTGGTTGTTCCTTTGCAGGGAAATAGCTTAATGGTCGAGTATGGGAAGAGCATTAAGGAGGAGCATAGTGCAGTCCAGCTCTAGAGAAACGCTCAGGTGCAGTTCTGACAGTCAGAGGATATTCCTACATGGCTGGTCTTCTCACAACAAAGGAATGGAATACTGTAACAACCTATATTCTAATAAATGCTCAGAAGGCCACACATGATGGCTCTGATACCATGTTAAACACACACATAGTGAAGGGAGAAAAAACACATAGAAAAGTAGAATAAGTGTGAGTTATTTTATTATTCACCATAGATGTACTCTTATAATACAATGGTGTGACACTTGGATTCCACATTCCAAGGTCACTTGGACTCCTTTTGTCCATTCGGATTCAACACCTACCCATAGAGGATTAGGTGTCCAATAGTATTGATGTACTTTCTGTCATGGATTTGTATTATGTTTGAGATCCCTTTGATGCCATGTTGGCGGGATAATCATTGTCACACATATGTCATTTGAGATCCCTTGTTTTCCATGATTGGCGGGATACTCATAGTCTTTATGTGTGAGCTATTGTCATACTGATAGGAGTCCTTTTTTTATGCATGAGAGTTCTGCAGTGGAACATCTCATAGAGAGGCCTAGCCACTCATGTGTGAGGGCATTTTCCTAGTATGTTAGAGAAAACACATCCATGTACATCTTCTCTCCTTACAACACTTAATACAGTGACCTACACCATCTTTGACATTGAGGCCCAGAGATGTAGTCCCTCTTGGACGAACTCCATTATCAAACGACGTGTTCTTCTAATTGCTGATCTTGACATGTTATGCTTGTCTTCTTTACATCATGAAGTTGTTCATTTATGTTCATTGACGCTTTAATTAATGCAATTATAACACATCAGCCGAAGTAAAAGGTCTTGGTTAAGGGTATCAAGAATTTACCCTGGATCAAGTGGTATTAGAGCAGGTCTTCTTGCTAAATTGGATTGCAGGCATGAATTATTGAACGTTCGCTGAGCTGAGCCATGGAGAATGTCAAGGACATGTACGAAACCATGCTCAGGGTGTTCTAGAAAGCAGACATGTTGTACGAGGCTTATGAAAAACAAGCAGCAGAGAACGATGAATTGAAGGCACTCCTACAGGAAGAAAAGGAGGACAAACATCGGTTGCAAATTCAGTTGCAAGCCACGACAGAGGTGTGGGAAGAATTGAAGCGCAAAAATGAAATTCTTCAAGTAGATCATGATGCATTGAAGGCATTCCTACAGGAAGAGGAGGAGAAGCAGCAATTGCAACTTCAGTTGCAAGCCACAACAGAGGCGTGGGAAGAATTGAAGCGCAACAACGGATTTCTTCAAGCAAATCATGATGTATTGAAGGCATTCCTATAGAAAGAGAAGGAGGAGAAGCAACAGTTGCAGATTCAGCTACAAGCTGCGACAGAGGCCTTGGGGGAAGTGAAGCGCAACAAAGGTTTACAAAAGCCTTCTTCACCTATTTCACAATCAATAGCTAAGGTAAAAAATGTTGATTTCTCTTCAGTTTCTTCACATGATATCATTTCGGTTGGAAGTGTGGAGATACCCATTGCAGGAACCGGCATGGGACTCCTCACCAAGATGGGGTACAGTTGAGGAGGACTTGGCGTTCGTGGCCAAGGCATAACCAAACCATTGGAGGCTAAGCAGAGACCTCGCTATGCAGGTTTGGGGTACACTGAAGAAGGATGTTCGAAGGACATCAAGGGAAAAAAAATATTGATGAACTCTCCAGGGAAGAGGAATGATGGGGACACTTCACCATCATTCCATGGTAATGCATGTTGCAGTGAAAGAACTGAGGCGAGCTCCCATCACCATGATCGCACCAGAGATCACCCGACAAGGTATACGAAGTCTCATTATTCAAGAGTGCATTTTGATTATAAGAATGTTGATAACCACGGTCGTAAATCATGGTATCGCAAAACGTGTCATTTTTGTGGTTTACATAACCATGTGTTTTTCGAGTATTGGAAAAGGATGGCACCACAAAGGAGGATGAAGGCATGGAAAGCCTTCTCCTCAACATGTAAAGAAATTGGTTAAGAAGGTTTGGAGGAAGAAGACCTTTTGCACCCATTGCGACAAGTGGCCATCAAAGAGCCACGTGTTGGAGACTCCATCCAGAGCAGTGCCTTAAAACAAAGTGCCCGTGCATACACCAGTCGAAAGAGCTGATCGACAAGCAAGTTCGCCATAGGGAAATGATCCACTCACTTTGATAAGTGAGAGATGGTTCTTCTAGATTGTTTTTTCTAGATATGTTAGCTTGTCATGGACGTGTTTGTAAATCATCTGCCACATTTTTAATTGTAAAAGTGATGATGTGTTTTCCCACTTGTTTAAGCGGCAATGATATTTTTTGGCCTTCTTTTATAAGTCGTGTGTTGCATTTATTTCATGTAAAAGTGATGATGTATTTGCCATCACTTCGAAATGCGACGACGATGTTGTTGGCCTTTTTTTATGAGTCGTGTGATGCATTTCTTTTATGTAAAAGTGATGAGGTGTTTGCCATCACTTTGAAATGCGAAAATGATGTCTTGTATTGTAATGATAGCTGGGGGTGATTTCCATCTCGATGTAACCTTGACCACCGAGTACATGTTATAAACTTGTGGCAAGTACGGAAATGTTTGGGTCATATCTGAGCGCATTTGCGTTGCAGTTGCAGGTGTCGACTTTGCATCTTGATTCCGAAATACGTCAGATAAAGGAGTCGTCAAGAGATGTGTCTTTCCACACATTTGCGTTGAAAAAGTTGTAGGTGTTGGCTTTGCATCTTGATTCTGAAGTACGTGAGGTGAAGGAGTCTTCAAGGGATGTGCCTTTTCAGACATTTGCACTGCAACAATTGCATATGTTGTATTGACACCTGATTCCAAAGTACGCCAGGTGAAGGAGTCATGAGGGGATGTACCTTTTAACAACATTTGTAGACAGTTGATGATAGATAAAACTTGATGCTTGTGGAGGACCAAAGCTCCTTAGTGGGGAGGATTGATCCAAGTGGCTCCAGGGACACATATAGGACAAAGAGGGCTCAAAAATAAAATTATTTGGATCTATCTCGAACTAGGTGCAAGTTGAAGATCTCGTCGTCCTTATAGTAATGGCGTGAACGGTTCGTCAAACCGAGCTCGTATACGAAAGTTAGAGTTGGTCAAAGTTTCAGGTTGATTTGGATGACTTGGCAAGTTAAGGGAGACGCAATTTGGACGAAACCCGGCCACCGGATTCCGGCTAGCTCCGGTCGGATTTTGGGCGGAATTGTGGGACACTTAAAATTCCCATTAACGCCCATTTTCAAAATTTTTGAAAATGTATATTTTGTTTTAAAACAAAAAACAAAAAAAAATTAAAAAAAGGGGTGGCGGGCCACCACCCCCGCCACCCCACCCATGGCATTAATATATCAAATATAAATTGGGCCGACGAGCCATGATCCCCGTCGGACCCCACGCCGCACCTCCGAATGCGTTACCATATATATATATATATATATATATATATATATATATATATATATATGGTGGGGTGGTCGGCAGTCAACCCCGCCACCCCAACCACCATTCCACCTATTATGATAACACTTGGGTCGGGTCGGGGCCATGGGTTGCGGACCCCGCCTGCCCAACGGTTAAATGAGTTTAAACACAAAAACAATGCCGTATCAACCATGCAGTGCCGATGGAAAACGTGGGGTGGGCCGCCCAATGCGGGCTCGACCCCCCACTTTTATAATTAAAAAATTATCCGGTGGCTTTTTGAAAGGGTAAAGGCATAGTCTTAAAATAATTTCAACTTAAAAAAGGAGGGGGCGGGGTTTGACCACCCAACCCCATCCCTCCAATGATGGATCTTAACCAATTCGGCTAACAACCTTTTGGTTGGTAATTCTGCCCAGCAAAATGCATATAAACCAGTCTTTCACAAGTGCGCCCAGACCATGGAGGAGCGGAGCACGATTTTCGAGTTTTAATATTATTTTATTGAAGCCAAGTGCGGACACATAAGCCAAGGCGACGCACAGTTTGAGGCCAACATGTTTTTTTATGCAGGTGGAACCATGAGCAAGCTCAGAAACAGGGAGCGGAACCATAAGCCTTGAAATTTTCCTGGGGAGGTAATTTTTCTCCATGTTAGAATATAGTCAAGTTTATAGTCATTTTTCACAGTTTTTCGCAGGGAACCCAATGACGAGGTCTAATTTTCCTTTTGAGTTGCAGATTTCCAGTCCACCCATGGAGCAACATCGTGGAGGAATTTAGGGGGAATCTAAAACATTCATTTTTGCCCCAGATTTTCAATTCATCAGAATTCAGTAATTGGACAGTCGATTTTGCACTATTCGATGCCACGAATCTGATGGTGTATTCAGATTTTCCATCTGAGCTTTATATTTCTCGGCCACTTCTTGAAGTGAAGTTGCAGGTGCTAGCTTTCAACAAGTGAGCAGTCGATTTCACACCTTTCGACGCCACAATTATGATGGTGATTTCAGATCGAGCAACAAAACAACCCATTCTTCAGTCATCTTCAACATGAGGTATATGATGTGTTGATTTCAGGTACTTCTTTGTCCCTGAGATGCATCGTGTTGTACAAATCCCTGTTGATGTATGAGTCATGGGATCTTGTTTTGTTTTGGTATTGATATACTTTCTATCATGGATTTGTATTATGTTTGAGATCCCTTTGATGCCATGTTGGCATGATACTCATTATCACACGTATGTCATTTGAGATCCCTTGTTTGCCATGATTGACAGGATACTCATAGTCTTTTTGTTTGAGCTATTGTCATACTGATAGGAGTCCTTTTTTATGCATGATAGTTTCGCAGTGGAACATCTCGTAGAGAGGCCTAGCCACTCCTGTGTGAGGGAATTTTCTTTGTATGTCAGAGAAAACACATCCATGTACATCTTCACTCCTTACAACACTTAATGCAGTGGCCTACACCATCTTGACACTAAGGCCCGGAGATGTAGTTCCTCTTGGACGAGCTCTGTTATCAAACGACGTGTTCTTCTGATTGTTGATATTGACATGTTATGTTCCTCTTCTTTACAACATGCAGTTGTTCATTTATGTTCATTGATGCTTTAATTAATGCAATTCTAACATATCAGCCGAAGTAAAAGGTCTTGGTTAAGGGTATCAAGAATTTACCCCGGATCACATGTGAACCATAAGATCTTTGGTTCCATCATTATGAAAGTTGGGTTAGGCTAGGAAAAATATATCATAGCTCCTTCCACCATGAAGCATAAGAACATATAGTGTGCATATATATTCATGTTTGAAAAAATAAAGAATGAATAAAATGATGGCTATGATTTTGTGGGGAGTGAAGAAAGGAAAATAAAATAATGTATGGGAAACCTAATGGTACTTCCTTCAACAATATGAACTTACCAAGGGGAGCATTAAGAACTTGATGGAAATTTTTCTATTTACATAGAAAATTCTAGCTAGGAAACAATTAAGTTAGCTATGATTGTATATCCCTTTCAGAGAATCTAGTTATTGAATCCTTCAAATAGATTCCTCACTGTTTGAGGCTTTTCTAGTTGTGCCTTTCATTGGGTTCTAATCTAGTTGTATGGCTTGGGTTATCTTTTGATTGTATTGATAAAATTTTATTAATATTAAAAATCATTGTCTTGGACATATTTGTAGTTTCTTTTGTCTTCGTACATTATCATATTTTCAGCTTTCCTACTTTGATTTAAAAGCATGTTTATGTTTTGTTTGTTGACACCAATTTGTGTATATCATTGTACATGTCTTATTTTTAGTTGTATATTTAACTTTTGCAGATTTATTTATCTTTTTTTTCAGCTTGCATTTACTCGCTTGATAACTGCAACTTACTTTTCACGTTATCACAACTATTATTTAGCTTTTGATATATGACATCAATATTTATTTGTATTATAAATAGAAAAAACTAACATTTATTCAAGTGTTTAAATTAATTACTAATGTAAGTCTCATCTCTAAAATTAATTTGCTTGCAATCTGAGGAGTCCTAGTACATGTAAGTTGTAAAGGCTCTGCTAACTTAGTCAATTGATCAATTTAGTCTCATAGAGAGTGAGTATAAGGCTTAAAACATAATCTAGGTTTCAGTCCTAATTGTTCCCTTTAGTTTTGTATAAGGGCATATTGATTGTTGTGCTCGAATTGTTGAAGTTGAGCATGAAAATAAATGGTGAGTCTGGTAGGGATCAAACTGCTTAGTTTCTTTTAATTTTTCCTACCAATCTTGATGAACCAAAGCTCATTTGGAGGGTCAAAATAGTTATGTTGTAATCATGTGCTTTACTTCATGTGTTCATTATGTTTTTGTTGGTGATTACAGAGATTTGGTGGTTGGCTATAATTTCTTATGACACTACAAGGTCACTATTTTATAGCTTAGGATTTTTGTGTTTGGTTGATGACCTTCCTCAATATAGGGAATTTCCTAATGAATATCCAAATGAACACATCAAGACTTTTGTGGATTTGTTATGCAAAAAAATAAAATAGAACTTTGATCCTATGCTTATGGTTTGAATATTTCCTTGCACACTTTGAAAGGAAGTCACCAAATAGTTCAATTATCTTCCCGATCAAATTCATTTTGGATTGGGATTAATTTTTCACCCTTTTTAAAGTAAGTTTTAGTAACGTAATGTTGAATCTTGTCCCTTCATTGACCTCTACTAGCATGTTCTTTGTGATAAGTATCATGATTCTAAAACTTGTGATGCATTTGTAGAGGCTAAGAGGCTAACCTTGCTTAATAGATGAAAATACAATGGGATGAGACTACAGAAAACTTTTCTCAATTGGATTATTTCAAAACCACAAGCTTCCTCCTACAAGCAATCCTAGATTCAATTGTTTCTCCTCAATCTAGTTCACCTTTAAAGAAAGGGTTTTTCGATGAATTCTATTTTGATGAATGTAGTTTTTCCTTTTGATGATGCCTTTTTCTAAGTTTATAGCATGCAAAACCACCACATTCATATCCTTCATGAGAATATTGTCACTTATTGTTATAAGGAACTTCCTCTTCATAATTCATAGGATGATGTTCTACTTGAGTATAAGATAACTCGTGAGAGAGAAAACTCAACATTTGAGATGGAAATGACTTAGAAAATACCTTCCCCAACGGTCATCTGAAAAAGAAAGAAAATCTAGGATGTGATGTGATAATTGTTAGTTTTCAATTGAAAGATGTGATCGATGACCTATATATCCATTTTCAATTCGGGGGCTTAGTTGAGCATAAGGATTATGTGGTTGATAATGAGCATGATGTCCTTGTTGATGAATGTGACTATGATATGCCTAATGTTGATGTGATTGTTGAGGAGCGATGCCTTTTGTGTGAGAAGTACCTTGTGGAGATTATTGTTGGTAATTAAGAAAATATTGGGTACTGATGCCATTGAGTGTCATGATTTTCCATTTTATTTCCCCATAAATATCTACCTTTTGGATGATTCTCTTCTTTGAAGAGGTTGTGTATGAACTCAAGTTTCCAACGAAAATTGAAAATATTTTTGGTTCTCCTTGAATGGTAATTTTTCATTATGATATCTATCATCCGTATTCCACTTTTAATTTATTTGGTGGCCTTCAATACTACCTGTGATTCTAAGAGGAGGGTGTTAAGCATGTTTTTTATGAATCCAAGACACTTTTAAATGTTTTTTCAAGGATATAAGACATTGTCTTTAATGATGCCACTATAACCTAAGAGCTTACCCCATTTGAGCCAAGAGCATCTAATATTTATGAAGAATATATTGGATATTTTATTGGAGAAACTTGCTTCCCTTATGATAAAGTCGACTTAGGGGTCCTAGTTCTTCATGATTTTACCCTTGCTCAAGGGCCTCCCTTTTTGAAGTAAAATTGTTGGTGACTTTTCAAGTGCAATAGATACAAGTAAAAATTTATGAAATACAGATAATTACTTCTAATGATGTAGATATTATTTTAGCACTTCTAGTTCATCATTAAGCTATTACACTTCAGAAATTCGACCATAAATGATAAGGACAATAGATATCACCATGCACAAAGACAACACCGGATTTACCCTGAGAAAATCCACTTGGGGGAAAAACCCATCAACCTTTTCCTTAAAGATGTTCTTTGGTTCAATAAGGGATACACCTAATATCGCTAGTCAACTATGATGGTCAAAATGACCAATAATGCTATGATCAAACTTGGTCAAATAACCCTCTTGTCAAGTCAATCTTCTACCCAACAAACTCGACCTTCTATGATTTTCTTAGGATGAAATTTTGCTTCCCAAAAACTATCTGGAAACTCAACTCTACTGCCCAAATTTTTTATTTTTCTAGAAATTCGACCTTACTGCTAAGAAACAACCACCCAAAAGTTTGACATGGTGCCTAGAATATGCCCAGATAGTCACACATGCAAATTCAAGAGAGAGATATGCTTGATATAATTAGTTCTTCATCCTCCTTCACTTGAATGCCAAAAATATCTCTTATCTTGTGTGATATCGAATGGTGTGTTCTGGAGTAGGTCGAGTGCTTTATAAATAGTGTTTTTACTCTCTAAATTGGTGTCTCTTCACAGGGGCCTACTTGACTTGAAGTAGGGTCGCTTGAAAAGTTTGGAGCTAAAAGTTCATTTTTCAAATTTCAAAATTTTCTCTTTTGAAACCGACATGAAGAGCACGTCTTACATTAATATTTTCAAGGGCTAATCAATAAAATGAAATGTCGAACATGTCTTACATTTTCATTATATATTTCAAGGGATAAAATATAAATTATGAAGACCAACCATAGTTATAAAATTCAACACTCCCTCTTAGCTACGAAGGTATTCATAATGACTATTTAGATGATTCCATGTTGACAAAATTTCTGTAAGAAAAGGTTATAACAAATCCAGTTAACATAATCTGGTCAATAATTGTGACACATTGTAAATCAATAACATCAACAAGTTACCATAATCCAGTCAACAAATTTGAAACATGATAAATCAACATCATTAACAACTTACCATAATCTGGTCAACAATTGTGACATATGGTAACTATTTAGCATCAACTAGTCACCATGATTCTGGTTGGTGCTTATGACCCATGGTATACTGACTAGTCCTGGTTCACCATCATCTTTGTCAATCTCTTTGACTCGTGGTGAAACCCTAGGGAAACACTCAATTAATTTGAGTAATTTAGTCCCAAATCCAAAGGCCTCATTCTAGGCCATGATGTTGATGTAACTAGGTTCGGTCTTCATAAATATGAAATGTACTCTTGATTCTTGTATATTGTAAAAAGAAAGAAAAAATATTATTTTTATTTTTTGTAGCATGGGTTTCATGCTCAAGGTCCATTTATTTGTAGTTCAAGCACTCATTGAGTGCCTCTAGGGTTTTTCATAGAGTTAAGAAGTTGAGTCATTGTCATATATGAAAGACCCCATTGGGCATATTGTATCATGTCAAGAAAATTATTGTAAGTCAAAAAGTGTCATAAGACTCCCTCCAAGACAAGTCGGCCTAAGCAAAGATAAATCAACCTCATAAGAGTTGTTTGAGCTATAATGTATATAAGAGTGTCATTGAACTCATTTGGAAGCAAGGAATTCACTCAAGTTCAATCTCACGGACAAGAAGAAAAGAAAGATAAGAAGACATATCGAAGAGAAAAATGTTTAAAAGAAGAAGAAACCGAAGTTTTGAGGGTTGTTTTTGGGCTAAATATTCCCACACATGCGAAGAGTTAGGGAATCAATTTGTTGTAGGAAGACCAAATTTTAGACTTGTTAAGAAGTCAAATTTTGGTATGAAGAAGACCTACTTTGGAAGTCAAGTATCGAAGAAGGAAATATTAAACTAAGTGAAGGAGAACAAGTACTTTATTCTTCCCTACATAGTTCACATGTGCGGAACTCACAAAGATGATAGGAGCCTGAAAATTGGAGGCCTATATTTCACATGTGCGGAACTCACAAAGATTATAGGAGCCTAAAAATTGGAGGCCTAGGAGGCTGAGGAGTTGAAATTAGTTGCAGGGATCAAAGTTGTGCCAAAGAAGAAGCGTTGACTTGGGTTGACTTTGTGAAATAAGATCATCAAGGGAAGCCGACTTGGTCTTGGAGAGGGTCTTAGGTCTTGGAATTCATCATTTGAAGATTCTATAAGAAGAGAAGAATTCTTGTAAGTTTTCCAATCAAGAGGAGAGGTTTTGGCCTTGGCTAACAACCTATATTTTTTGTCCTCTTGTTCTTTTGATCTTCATAGTTTGGTAGATGTTTGATGAAAAAACACTATAATAATCAAGTAAAGATGAAGCTAACTACATAGTACATCAATCTAAGTAAAATAACATCACATGAAGTTATCAAAGTAAGAGAAATGATCCTAATCTAGTTGCCCTTGATTTCTCAACATGGTATCAGAGCTACAGTTACGACAAGAAGGAGAGGAAGCTTGAAGATCATACAATTGAAGAAGGATACATAAGGTCTGAGCACAAGGAGAGCATCAAGGAGGACTATCCACATCATCATAAGGATCATCTAGAAGGAACAACAATTTGAAGAAGAATAAGCCCTCAAGGACCCCACTTGTTGAGAAATCCATAAGGGCAATAACTTTAAATTTTCATTCAATTATTTTATTATGAAATTATCTTGTGACCTTTAATTATTATTTCTTATTTCTAATTAACTTGTTATTATCATTCAGACTAATTTCAAAACAAATCAGGACATAAGATGTAGGTGCAAAACCAGGGAAAAACCCCTAGGTAGGGGAAAACCCAGTCAAGAACTCTTCCTTCACTAGATTCAAAATAAGTTGAGATGAGAAAGAGCCTTATAACCTAGACCAAATACTCCTTCCATCCATCAAGTCAGGCTTGTTCCTAAGTGACACGTCATGCTTTAGTTTTGAGTCCTGTATTTTATTCTTCAGTTGTGTACTTAACACTTTTTTCCTGCAAAAATATGATACCACAGTCCTGTAATACTTGACAAGATTTAGTGCTATACTTCAGTCCTATAATTATGCTTCTATCATGTAATAGTATTATACTTCGATTCTGTAATAGTATCATTTTTTCTGTCTGGTAACAATGTCATACTTTAGTCCTGTAATAGTGTCATTACTTCAACCTTGTAACAATTTCATACTTCGGTTCTATAATAGTGTCATTACTTCAGTCCTGTAATAGTGTCATACTTCGGTCTTCTAATAGTGTTATTGCTTTAGTCCTGTAACAGTGTCATACTTCAGTCCTATAATATTGTCATGTATTGGTCTTCTAGTAGCATAATGTCTCGTCTCTACAATCATCTAATACTTTGACCTTCTAAATAATTTGAATCATCCTTCTTTGCTATCTCTGTGATCTGCCCGAACTTGATACTTTATTTCTATGTTTAGTTGAGTACACATGGGTATTTATAGTTGTTTCTGAATGTAAAAGGAGCCGACATGAGTAATTTATGAAGCCGACTTGTAGAATTTTAGTTTGGATGCCGACTTGCAAGGTGAATTTGTCAAACCAGGAGGTAACTCTGCAAATTAGAATGTGTATTAGATGAAAGATGTGAATGTATTTATACATGGAGGTGAGGCTATTGGGATTCACTTCCAAATGACTCTTGGCCTTCCTTATTTCCTAATATAATTTAATATACAATATTAAATATCCTCACCCAACCCTTAGGATTAGGTGTCAACATTCCCCCCTTTAATCCGAAGGGATGTTGGTGAGTCCAAGCATCGATCTGAACTTTTCAAACTTTTCTCTTCCAAGTGCTTTGGTGAAGATATCAGCGGTTTGATCATTGGTGGAACAATGATGTAGATGGATGGTTTTGGCCTGAACATGATGTTGAATTAGATGGTATTTTGTATTGATGTGCTTTGTTCGATCATGGAACTTTGGGTTCTTGGCCAACTTTATTGCAGAAGTGTTGTCAATCATGAGTGGTGTTGAATACATTTGTTTCATCTACAAATCTTCTAGGATTTTTCTGAGCCACACAATTTCCTTTGTTGCTTCAGCTGCTGCCACATATTCTGCCTCGGTTGTGGAATCTGTTGGAACTGATTGTTTGCGCGATCTCCATGAGACAGCTTCTGATCCAAGACTCATGGTGTAACCTGTAGTAGACATCCCTGTTTCTTTGTCTCTATCGAAGTCTGAATCAGAGTATCTGATTAAGCTGAAGTCTCTTACCTGTGTATATTTGAGTCCAAAGTCTTGACTCCCCTTCAATTACTTTAACACTCTTTTTGTAGCAGACCAATGTACTTCACAAGGTTTTTGCATAAACCTTGAGAGGATTCCAACAACGAATGAAATGTCAGGTCTGGTGGTGGCCAGGTAGATAAGACTTCCTATAAGCTGTCTATACTTAGTTGCATCCTTGAATTCCTTCCCTTCAATGGATGTGAGCTTCAAGTTTTGTTCCATTGGAGTGGTTAAGGGATTGCATTCATCCATGCCAAACCCGTTCAAAAGATCTCTAATGTACTTCTTTTGAGAAAGAAATATAAATTTAGGATGTTGAATTACTTCAATACCCAGATAGTAATGAACATAACCGAAATCAGTCATTTCAAAACCTTTATTTAATTCTTTCTTCATGGATGCAATATAACTCTCATTGTTCCTTGTCATCAAAAGATCATCTACATACACCATAAGATATACAATTGTTTTTCCAACTTTCTTAACAAACAAATTTGCATCATCAAGATCAAAATGTTTGAAGTCAAGTTTCAGAAGATGCTCGGTTAATTTCTCATACTAGGCTCGTGGTGCTTGCTTGAGGCCATACAAAGATTTTATAAGCTTGAAAACTTTGTGTTCTTGGCCCTTTACAAAAAATCCTTCTGGCTGGGACATAAAAACTTTCTCCTTTAGATCTCCATTCAAAAAGGTGATTTTTACATCCATCTGATGGAATTTCCATCCATTCTGAGCTGCTAGGGAAAAGAGAGTCTGGATGGTGGTCCATTTTGCTGTGGGAGCAAAAGTTTCTTCATAATCGATTCGTTCTTTTTGTGGAAAACCTTTTGCCACAAGCCTGGCCTTGTGTTTGTCAAGTGAGCCATCTGCTTTATACCTGTTCTTGTAGACCCACTTACAGCCAATTGGTTTTGTTCCCAAAGGTGGATCAACCAGCTTCCAAGTGCCATTCTTTATCAAGGCATCATACTCCTTTTGCATTGCTTCATTCCATTCATCATGAGAAGTGACTTCTTTGAAGGAATTTGGTTCATGATCTGTAGACAAACTCAATTCACAGTTATAAGCAATATCCATATCAACAGGAGAATCAGAATTATCTTCATCACCTTTTTTTTGTTTAGTGGAACTTCTTGTTTTTGTTTTTCCAACCTCATCGGGATGAACATTCTCTAGTGTCTTTGTCAGCCATTTAGGAGGACCTTTCTGAGATGGTCCAGGCTGCTCATTTTACTGAGTTGGGATTGAGTCAAGATTCAATCTCTCAATTCTGTCAATCACATCATTCAATGTGTCATCCGTGGTTGTTTCTTCATGTGGGGGAGAGAGTGCTTCAGGAAATGATTCCACAGTTTGATTCAATATAGGAATCCCCCCTTCAAGATGTGGAATCTAATTATCAAATTATTGAAAAGACTTTTCATGTGTGAATCTATCCAAGCGATCAAGTTGCCGCTCAACAACATTGTCAATCTTGGAGGATTCAAGGAATATGACATCTCTTGCTATTACAAACTTATTATTGGCTTCATCATAGAGACGATATCCTTTGGAGGTATTGGAATACCCCAAGAAGATACATTTTCGTCTTCTAGCACCAAGTTTATTCCTTTGTCCCTTGGGTATCAAGGCATAACAGGTGGAACCAAAGACCCTGAAATGCTTTACTGAAGGAATGTGGCCATGCCACATTTCAAAAGGGGTTTTGTTTCTAATTGAACTTGAAGGACACCTATTCTTTATGTATACAACACATAGAACTGCATCAGCCCAAAACATCAATTTTACATTCTTGAAAAATAACATGGAGCGAACCATACTTAAAATAATTCTGTTCATTCTTTCAGCTACACCATTCTGTTGGGGATTATACGACACAGTTGTTTGATGTTTGATCCCATGTTGACGAAGATAATTTTCAAATTCGTTTGAAGTGTATTCTTTTCCATTATCAGTACGTAGAGAGCCAATATGAGTTTGTGCATCAATTTAAATCCATGAATGAAAATTCTTGAATGTTTGAAAAGCATCAGACTTGTTCTTCAATAAGTAAATCCAACACATTCTGGTGTAGTCATCAATAAATGTCATCATATATTTATTTCCATTTGTAGAAGCAATAGGCATAGGGCCACATAAATCTGAATGAATAAGCTCAAGTTTTCTATGTGCTCTGGAGTGTGAATCATGAAATGACTGTTTGCTATGCTTTCCTAGAATACAAGCATCACATTCCTTAGGTTTCCTAGGAATTGTAGGTAGTCCATTAACACCATTTTTCTTCAACAAAAAAAGGATTTCATAGTTTAAGTGTCCAAATCTAGCATGCCATAAAAGACTTGATGGGAATGTACCTTCATCATGATGTGAACTGAATGCAAAGTTTTGAGCATGAGCAGATGAACCTTTCAACTTCAAGAGTCTTCCTTCTTCTATTCCCTCCATGAAAAGTGATTGATCTGATGCTTTTCTGACCTCTGCCTTGCCATCAAACAAGTGAATGGAGTGTCCTTGCTAGCGGATTTGGGCCAAGGACAACATGTTTCTCCTCAACTCAGGGAGGTATAGAACCTCATGTAGAATATGATCTGGAAGACCAGGAAACTTCAGCCTAACTGTGCCAAGCCCTAATGGCTTGAGTTTGGATTTATCTACGAAGTATACTGCTCCGTCAACTTTGTCAGTGAATTCTTCAAAAAAATATTTTCTAAATGTCATGTGACATGTTGCTCCTGAATCTAGCAACCAATCATCTCTCCATGAAGTAAATGAAACATTAAACAAGTCTTCAGTTACTCCATTGTTACAATGTGCTAGAACATAATGAGCGGATTCAGGTGCTTTACCTTTGTCTTTGTCATTAGTTTTACCTTTGTCTTGATTTCTTTGCTGCTCAATTTTATCCCAAGGTGTCCTCCATGTGGATGCATCATGCCCGTCTTTATTGCAATGTATGCAATGAAGATCGGATTTGTCAGATTGTCTGCCCCCCCTTCCTCTGAAGTTTCTTCTTCCTCTTCCTCTTCGGCCACCTCTTCCTCTGGAAGGATCTGGAGCATGAATCTTTTCTCTATGTGCAAAGTATGCAGCCTCTTCAGAAGATGAAGGGACTGTCATCTTCCCGAAAGCTTTCTCTCTTTCTGCAAACTTTTTCTCAAGGGAATAAAAGGTGATATGCTCAAGGTTTCCACTTGCTTGCAATGACTCAAGATAATGTGAGTAAGTCGGATATAATGCCTTAACATATGCTATGAGAGATATGTAAATTATTATTCCAGTGTTGTCAATGTCATGCATGATAGATCTTACTTCTGAAGCTAAAGCAAGGGGATCATCATTTTTCATTTCAAGACTGAACAACTTAATCATCAATTGAACGATTTATAGTTCTGAATGTGAGTCATAGAGTTCTTTTAACTTGCTCAAGGCTTCATAGGCATTTGAAAATGGTGAAATATGGCGACTCACCTCTTCATTTACAGAGGCTGCAATCAAGGCATAGGCCTTGCAGTTCTTGTTTTCCCAAATGGCGAGCTCCTTGTCTGAAGTGGGCTTTGCTGGTGGATTTCCTTCTTGTCCTTCACAAATTCCTTTCCACAACTCATTAAAAATGTGTGTGTGCTTGATTTTCCGAGACCATTCAAGATATTTCTCCTTGCCGGAGAGAACCACCCCTACAATAGATATGAGAGAATGCATTCTTTTGAAGGGAAAAAAGAATTACTTTGCTGGAAAATTTCTTTTGATGGAGGGAAATCTTTTTTGCTGAAAATATACTCAATTCTGCAATATATATATATATATATATATATATTTTGTTTTAGGAAAAATTTGTGTGGGCGGTATTATAAATGGGGGTGGTATTATGAATAGGAGGGCGTGGTTTTAAATGGAGGTGGTATTATAACTAGGAGGCGGTGGTATTATGAATGGGAGGCGGTGGTATTAATTGGAGTGGTATTAAAAAACAGTGCGGAGGGGGGGGGGTTTATTATAACAAACTGAGCATATAAGCAAGAGCTGGCAACGGCAGCGTATGAGCAAGAGGTAGTCGGGTGAGGTAACAGTAGGGGAGGGGCGGGTAACGGGGTAGGGAGGGGCAAGGTTCTGTGCAGTCGCGGAGAGGTTGGGGTAGGGGATAGGGATTCGGGGAGAGGGCGGGTAACGGGGTAGGGAGGCCAGGGTTCTGTGCAGTCGGGGAGAGGCCAGGGTATGGGATAGAACAACGTTTACACAGAGGGCTGTGTGATAGATGGGGTGAGCGATGAGCGGGTGAGGCAGAGTGCTGTGAGGTAGAGCGAATGGAGAATGGGGAGGCCAAGAGGCCGTCAGAAATTTAGGAATTGTAGAATTTCAACAACTGCAGAATTTGCAGATATTTGTAGGAGCTGCAAATTGCAGAATTTTAGGAATGAAAAATTGCAGAATTGCAGAATCTTCAGAAGCTGCAAAAAAAATTCAAAACTGGGCAAAAATTGCGGAGATAATTTAATTTTTTTTTTTGCAGAATTGCAGTATATAAACTCAGAATGGCATCAATATAATGGAGCAGCAAAAACTAGATGCAATGAACATAAAACTGAATGTACAAAGACTGTTGGAAAAAATGATGGAGTTACACCAAAGGCAAGAATGCCAATAGTGGGACTGGCTCTGATACCATGTCAAACCAGGAGGTAACTCCGCAAATCAGAATGTGTATTAGATGAAGAATGTGAATGTATTTATACATGGAGATGAGGCTATTTGGATTCACTTCCCAATGACTCTTGGCCTTCCTTATTTCCTAATATAATTTAATATACAATATTAAATATCCTCACCCAACCCTTAGGATTAGGTGTCAACATTTCCCCCTTTAATCCGAAGGGATGTTGGTGAGTCCAAGCATCGATCTGAAATTTTCAAACTTTTCTCTTCCAAGTGCTTTGGTGAAGATATCAGCGGTTTGATCATTTGTGGAACAATGATGTAGATGGATGGTTTTGGCCTGAACATGATGTCGAATTAGATGGTATTTTGTATTGATGTGCTTTGTTCGTTCATGGAACTTTGGGTTCTTGGCCAACTTTATTGCAGAAGTGTTGTCGATCATGAGTGGTGTTGAATACATTTGTTTCATTTGCAAATCTTCTAGGATTTTTATTTTTGTTCCTTTGTTGCCATTCTTGCTCTGCCTACCCGTACCGATCTATTTGGAAGCGGCCCAATTTCGTGATCTCCATGAGACGGCTCCTGATCCAAGACTCATGGTGTAACCTGTAGTAGACACCCCTGTTTCTTTGTCGCCATCAAAGTCTGAATCAGAGTATCCGATCAAGCTGAAGTCGCTTACCTGTGTATATTTGAGTCCAAAGTCTTGAGTCCCCTTCAAGTACCTTAACACTCTTTTTGCAGCAGACCAATGTCCTTCACAAGGTTTTTGCATAAACCTTGAGAGGATTCCAACAGCAAATGAAATGTCAGGTCTGGTGGTGGTCAGGTAGATAAGACTTTCTATAAGCTGTCTATACTTAGTTGCATCCTCGAATTCCTTCCCTTCAAGGGATGTGAGCTTCAAGTTTTGTTCCATTGGAGTGGTTAAGGGATTGCATTCATCCATGCCAAACTTGTTCAAAAGATCTCTAATGTACTTCTTTTGAGAAAGAAATATAAATTTAGGATGTTGAATTACTTCAATACCCAGATAGTAATGAACATAACCCAAATTAGTCATTTCAAAACCTTTCTTCAATTCTTTCTTCATGGATGCAATATAGCTCTCATTGTTCCCTGTCATCAAAAGATCATCTACATACACCACAATATATACAATTGTTTTTCCAACTTTCTTAACAAAAAAAATTGCATCATCAAGATCAAAATGTTTGAAGTCAAGTTTCAGAAGATGCTCGGTTAATTTCTCATACCAGGCTCATGGTGCTTGCTTGAGGCCATACAAAGATTTTATAAGCTTGCAAAATTTGTGTTCTTGGCCCTTTACAACAAATCCTTCTGGCTGGGACATAAAACCTTTCTCCTTTAGATCTCCATTCAAAAATGCGATTTTTACATCCATTTGATGGAATTTCCATCCATTCTGAGCTGCTAGGGCAAAGAGAGTCCGGATGGTGGTCCATTTTGCTGTGGGGGAAAAAGTTTCTTCATAATCGATTCCTTCTTTTTGTGCAAAACCTTTTGCCACAAGCCTGGCCTTGTGCTTGTCAAGTGAGCCATCTGCTTTATACTTGTTCTTGTAGACCCACTTACAGCCAATTGGTTTTGTTCCCAAAGGCGGATCAACCAGCTTCCAAGTGTCATTCTTTATCAAGGCATCATACTCCTTTTGCATCACTTCATTCCATTCACCATGAGAATCGGCTTCTTTGAAGGAAGTTGGTTCATGATCTGTAGACAAACTCAATTCACAGTTATAAGCAATATCCATATCAACAGGAGAATCAGAATTATCTACGTCACCTTCGTTTTGTTTAGTGGAACTTCTTGTTCCTGTTTTTCGAACCTCATCAGGATGAACATTCTCTAGTGTATTTGTCAGCCATTTGGGAGGACCTTTCTGAGATGGCCTAGGCCGCTCATTTGACTGAGTTGGGATTGAGTCAAGATTCAATCTCTCAATTCTGTCAATCACATCATTCAATGTGTCATCCGTGGTTGTTTCTTCATGTGGGGGAGAGAGTGCTTCAGGAAATGATTCCACAGTTTGATTCAATATAGGAATCCCCCCTTCAAGATGTGGAATATAATTATCAAATTCTTGAAAAGACTTTGCATGTGTGAATCTATCCAAGCGATCAAGTTGCCGCTCAACAACATTGTCAGTCTTGGGAGTCGAGGAGAGGGCGGGTAACGGGGTAGGGAGGCCGGGGTTCTGTGCAGTCAGGGAGAGGCTGGGGTAGGGTATAGAACAATGTTTACATAGAGGGCTGTGTGATAGATGGGGTGAGTGATGAGCGGGTGAGGTGGAGTGCTGAGGTAGAGCGAATGGAGAATAGGGAGGCCGAGAGATCGTCAGAAATTTAGGAAATGTAGAATTTCAACAACTGCAGAATTTGCAGATATTTGTAGGAGCTGCAAATTGTATAATTTCAGGAATTGAAAATTGTAGAATTGAAAAATCTTTAGAAGCTGCAAACAAAATTCAGAATTGGGAAAAAATTGCAGAGATAATTTTTAAATTTTTTTGCAGAATTGCAGTATATAAACTCAGAATGGCATCAATATAATGGAGCAGCAAAAACTAGATGCAGTGAACATAAAAATGAATGTAAAAAGACTGTTGGAAAAAATGAGGGAGTTACACCAAAGGCGAGAATGCCAATAGTGGGACTGGCTCTGATACCATGTCAAACCAGGAGGTAACTCCGCAAATCAGAATGTGTATTAGATGAAGAATGTGAATGTATTTATACATGGAGGTGAGGCTATTGGAATTCACTTCCCAATGACTCTTGGCCTTCTTTATTTCATAATATAATTTAATATACAATATTAAATATCCTCACCCAACCCTTAGGATTAGGTGTCAACAGACTTGATGGAGGAGGCTTTTTACATGACAAAATATAATTTTGTCTTTGCCACCATGAACCCAAGAAGGGATTTTTACATAATAGATATGAATTTGACTCTAAAAAAATCCTAAAATCCTACAATCGAGGCTTGACCTATGATTATTGAGCCAAGCATGAAATCCATGATTTAATAAGTCAAATTAATTATAATAATTTTTTTTTTGACAAATATATTACATTATGACTCAAATACAATTATGAAGACCGCACTAGTTACATTCTTCAACACTCCCTCTTAACTAGGGATGTATTCATAATTACATATAGATACAAGTGCACGACAGATCTAAAAATAACATGAAATACAAAAAGTTTTGGCACACTCAGTGTCTCGGACTAGAAACCTGACCAAGGTACTCTATCCGGGTGGGACTAATAGGACTCAAGCTTTCAGCTACTCTAGGTACCATCAATTTTACTTGCTAACCATCAACCCAGGGATATAGGTGTGTATCCAAGATCAGAGCTCCATGACCAATGCCACCTTCCCTCTTCAGAATCAGAACATCATCACGACTGACTAGATGTCCTCCCAAGCATCTACCATTAGATGCTTCAACTCTCTTAAACTAGATATATCCATTTGTCCAAGAATGCTTCTCGAGTATTCATCCTTCTTTATGGAGAAGTTTACCTGTTCAAACACAAATCAAAAGAAACAATAAACTTTCAAACATGCAAACAAGTGAACAAAAACCTTCGGGGTACTCAATCATTTGAATGTTGCTTGTATCATCAAGTTATCCATATACAATTTTGTCAGAATCTTTCTTCTTCTTCTTTCATTTCTTTAGAAACACCAAATACATCCTCAGTAATTTCACAAGTATTTTTTATGAGCATTTATCTATAGTTCTTTTGCTTAATTTCAAAGTACTCACTATCATTATGTTTCCTCCCTCTCAATTGGGGAGATGTACTCATCTTCTATCTAGTCTCCCTCTTAATTTGGAGAGATTTAACAACTTCCTTATTTTATAACAAGGGAGACACTTCAAACATTCAATGGAGGTAATATTAATCATCATCATTCTTATAGCTTCTTTCATCGTGCTCAACATTACGAAATTTGAACATCTTCAACATCTTGAAGATCATGTACTTGTAAAATTTTAGTAACACGTACATCCTGTTGTAGCACAATTTGACTCAGCTAAAAGTCCAGAGAGGTTCTGAGCAATTCAAGGTTGCTGAGGAACAATTATTAAAAATTTAAGAAGAATTGCAACATGTTCAAGAAGATAATGACAAGCTGAACATACGTTGCTCAATGATTCCCCTCGTCTCATGTCTTGGATGTGTTTCATGGCTCAATGTGTTAGCAAATTAAAAGGTACAAGCATGAAAGTTTGAGTCTTCATGGAGGTGGAAAAATTATGAGGTAGGGAGATGCTTCATTGAAGAAATTTCAGTTGCCTAAAAAAAATACAAATTCCCTAGTTGAGGATGGGTTACGTCCTCTTCAGTCAAAAATTGATCCAACTCTATCCAACAAGCTCTATGTTGCCTTGCATTTTCTACGAATGATACTTGTTAACGAAGCTAGAGGAAATATTATGCCTTGTCATATTTTGGGGAATTCTATTTTGCAGTATATCAACAAAAGTGTGCCTAGAAAGACAGAGGAATTTCTTGAAATAAATAGTATTGAAAGGTTTCCTTGAAAAAAAGAAAATATTCTTATCTAAGTCCACATACGAAGTCATAGTTGAGATAAATAAAAAGCTTTAAAGGTATTTGAAGAACTATGCCAAGATGAAGAATTAGAAACATATGACTACACATCCCAAAAAACATAGACATTCCTAGCACAAGAATCTCGGGCTCAATTTCACGCAAACGGGGACAAATTTCAAAAATCCGCGATCTGCAGTTTGTGTAGAATGATCCCAGTTGACTTACTCGCGAGAAATTTCCAAAATTTAAAGCGGTTTCAGGGATTTTGCGGGTTCCTTCAAACACCAATTTTCTTAAAAAACGTTGTGTAAATTGGGGATGAATTTGTTTTGCTGGAATTCGATTTGTCTGATCACAATCTCAGAAGAAGACTTGAATGATGCAGATGATTGTTTTTAGTTGTTTTTTGATGTAGCTAGTTATACTATGAGTTATACTATGTCAGAAGAATTTGGCAATATGGAAGGCCTTTTATAGCTAACAAAAGTAGCAACTCCTGTGGCATTTCTGGGCATATTTTTATAGAAAAACATAAAATCATGCATCGGTCACGTCCAAATGATTAGTGTCAAATTCCATTGTTCTCAACCAAATATAATTCAGTATGAAATGAATGGAATGGTAGCTTTTACAAGAAAAATCAGAATGTAGGTGGAAAGAATTATACAAGCAAGAAGATTTATGGTTTTTATAGATGAAATATGCATATAAACAACCACAAGGACGCACATGAGTGTTTATATCCGTTGAAACATTCATCCTTGCCTACGCATTTATTATTACTTAATTTTAAATCCCAACATCCATATATTTATATTGTGAAATTGGTAAAAGGGGCTCTTATTTGGGTTATTTGTAATTTTCAAAATAACGATGTGTAACTTAGATATTTCAGAAAGATTAAAGAGATTTAAAAGTTTTATAACTGTTAAAAGAATTAGTTTTGCTAGTTACACGGGAACAGTTAGGTTAGGAGGAGAATAAAAGGGAGAAAGGAAGACATTGGAGTGGTTCAAAGTTTTGGACCTCTAGAGGATTGTAAATTTTGTACTTAATTTTCTGAAAGTTAATGAAAGAAGATTAAGTTTCTTGCACTTGTTGATGTTGATGTATTTTTCTAGTTTCGTCATATGTTTTTTCTTCTATGAATGAGGTGAAGTAATGTAGCTGTAGGTCTCTTTTTACAATTTGTAAGTAAGAGTTAAATGTCCTTAATGTGCACTCCTTCACTCCAACTATTTTCTCTCTATAAAGTTCTTTCTTAGATTTAAAGTGATAGATTATGTTATCCAGCATATCATTTTAAGTTTCCATTCAAATTTTCTTCGTTCCATTTCAAGTAATATCAGCAGATAATGGAATTGTGAAATATTTCATTATATCAGATCAATGAGGGTTATAAATAATTAATTTCGAAAGGTTCTTAACAAAGACCATCTAATATCTAAATTTGTGACATATATTTAAAAATGTCTTGAGCATGGATTCCTTATCACAGCCAAGGGATTTTTTCACGAGATAAAACATTTTTTGGTGCTGTTGTAGTGTGTTTGGTGCATGTATGTACAAAATCACACCAACTTAAGGGGTGTGGTTTACCCTGTTAAGCTATTAGTAACCGGCAGAAAAATAAGTGGAGTCAAGCAAGTTAGTGGAACAAGCTAGAATCGATAAGCATACTAAATAGAGAAAAAAACATGGATATGTAAACTAAAACTAAAAACAAATAAACAAAAGCTCTGAAAAGAGTCAAACAACAAAAATAATGCGAACGGTGGCTCTAGGCCCCTCTTATTGAGCACTAATAGTAAGAAGATCGAAACTTTACCCTCTTGCTAAAAGGCCCCTAGACAATGGTTCTAGTTCATGATGCAAGGATGTTTTTATCCCAGCTTGCCTCGATGCAGTCTCCCTCTCTCTCTACTGTGTGGACTGAACTTGTTGGGTGGCCAACAATTGAGTCCCCTCTATCTCCAGCTCCGGGGCACCCACTGCTGGTATTGCTTGGGAAATTCTGGCCAGCATAACAATGTGATCACCCATTCTTCATCTCATGGTGGTCTTATATAGGATATTTCAAATCCTCCCTTCCCTCTCTTGGTACATGGAAGATGGTGACCCAAGAGAGGGGTATGATTCCTTTGTGTGTTCCAAATATTCCATTGTGTGCTCACATAGTGTCTAAGGAGGCGTTGGTGGTTGTCCTTAGGCGACTACAAGTAAGGCATCACTTGTCCTTTGCTTTGTGTGGTCCCAGATAGTGACATTTCACCACTCCCAGGAATGCATGCATATCAGGCAAAAAGGCGTGCAGAAGGCACTCTTCACGAAGGTTTATGTACGCAAATAACATTTAGGACTAGTTCAAATTTGATTTTCCTCAGACCTTAGATATTTTTAAATACTTTCTAGATTTTGTAATGTCTTCTAGCCCTATAAATCCTTTGGCCTGACATTAATTAATGTCATATTCTGCTGTACAATTTTCCAGTGTTAATAGTTTCCCCCTAATGTGTGAGGTCTAGGAAGAACTGTATAGCCGAAATACATTATAGTTTCGTTTCTGTATCATGCGTAAAGAGAGAGAGAGACTTGTGTGAAGCCTTGGAATTGAAAACGCGCTGCACCATTTCCAAGAATGACCATGGCCTAAGGGATCCCTATAAGCAAATAAAATTTACAATACATATACAAATTTAAACAAGGTGGGCATATCCCATGCTCGTGATGCGGTGGCTAGTTAAACAAAATTGACAGATATATGTTTAGTCTGTATCACTGATATGGTAGTGACATTTGGCGGTTGTTGACGACGACTCCTGACGCCCTCAGGGGCGTTTTTTCTTTGAAAATAGGTGGAATTTGGTACCCATATGCATAAAATTGGTATGGCATATAGCTGTGCATGGTATTCATAAGTATTGGCTGGGACCTTCTCGTGTAAGAATTGTTGACAGAGACGCTTATGGAGGCATGGGTCTTCGACAGTTTTGAAAAAAGTGAAATGGTTGTGAGTTAAGATACCATCTTGACATGAAAGCTTTTGTCGTAGTCAAATTTCAAGAGGATCGATGGCATCTGTGGAAAATGATGTCTCCTACAGTGCCACTTGAGGATGCCCCTTTGTATGGGGAGGGGTGATCCAAGGCACCGCTTCCTTTTTCGAATATAGGTGTTGAAGTGGACAAAAAGGAAGCCTCAACCAAATGAGGGGTCGCTGATATGAGGGATCGAGGACCTAGATGTGATGGGTTTAACATAGGCATGTTGGCGAGGGGTGACTGAAAACTGATGATGAGGATTCAGTGGCCCAAGGTTGGAGTATACTTAAGCAGCTTTGCGACAGTTATAGTTATTTCTGAACAGGAAATCCCTGGAGTCGGTAGGACTTTCAGGGCGGGTGTAAACCGGCTATGAATGTCATGATGGTTTGTGCGTGGGGGTGAAATACTCCGACCAAGGGTGCTCAGGGACTGCTACCATGGGAGAAAAGATGAAATGAGAGGGTGGAGGAACAAAGTGCACTGTTTCCGGTCTTTTTACACTTACCAAAAGAATAAAATAATAGGGTTTGGTTTGTACAAAACACAGAGATGGGTACCCCAAAACATAAAAGTGTTTGCTCACTGATGGTGTGAGGAAGGTGTTTTGATAAGGGTGGGGGTCCCATTGGTTGGTCTCATGTGCGGGGTTGATGAAGTGGATGAAAAAGTATTGCAGATGGGATTATGATGGTGGAGGTATGGTGGGCCAAATGCGAGGCGTGGTGGTGCACTTTTGATTTGCTTGTACAACCTGGTCGTCCGGGAAGGGGGTTCAGCTTGTATGGTAAACTTGATCTTATGCATGATGAATGGATGGGTATGAGGTGCTTCCCGGACTGAAGTGGTATGGCCAGGGCATCACTTATGTTGTGATATATGGTCTACTGTAGGTGGCGGGCGCCATGAAGGGGAGGCTCTACCGACCAATGAAAATGTTTATCATGTGCAGGGTGAGGTGATGATAAACACGGTCTGGTATGAGGACCCTATGGTTTATTTCGGATGGAGAAATGATGTCAGGATATGCAAAGTTTTCTCGGACTCTATCATGCTGGGGTTAGAATGATACCTGCTTTGGAACTTTTAGGAGATAACATTGTGGATGGTTTGCGAGATTTTCCTGCAAAATCAACTACCTCAAGTGAAAGCATATTATTTATCAAATATTATTGAAAGTCATGAGCTTTAAAAAAGAAGATGAGAGAGGGCATACCTGTCGGAGTTGAAAAGTTATTTTTTTAGGAGAGAGAATGTTTGGCATCACTTCTGTTCATCATGGAGTGTTGATTGTGGCGCAACTTACGGTTTGGAGAACGGACCTTCTGATCTCTCGTTATGATCCTCCGAATTTTTTGAAAAGGGAGATATATAAGTGGATATGGCCCTAATTCAATTCATTTGTACTTGCTGAGTTTTTGAGAGGTCAGAGGACTATGCGTAGCATTTCTTGCCGTTGCAGTTAGCCAGAGCACCAGGGAATAGCGATACTATGCCCAGGTAACCTCCATGACGTCCTGTACTTTAATTTTTACAGTTTGATGGTGCTGGGGTCCGTACAGACTGGGTTTGTACGGATTTTGGGTGACTTTTTCCTTAGATTGTGCGAGCAATCTGGGAAAAGGTGCGCTTTCCTTGCGCACAGTTTTGGGGGACAAGCGCACGAAAGCGCTTTGTTCCATTTTTTTGGCGCGCACTTTTTCAGCTTAGGGAGATCAGGATAGTGGTGAGTATAGTGACCAGACTCACCACATATCAAACATGAATGGTTTGTTCGAAGAGGTGGCCTCTTGCTCTGCCATTGGGCATTGTTCAGCCCTTGGTTCTGATTCTGGTTGGAGTTGCCTCCACCATGGGATCGCGGTGGGCATTGTTGGTTGCTGTCCCCCTGTCCAAGGTTCCCTTTTAGCTTGTTTTTGGATTTTTTCTTCACCACATTAGGAGGGTAGTTCTCCTGATTATATTGGTGTGGTTGGTTTTGGGACAGTCGTACAAAGTTCACCTGTGCATTATTTTTCATAGGTGGGTCGTGTGTTGGGGACTAAGCGTAATGTGGTCCCTAGTTTGCACTTGACTGTTGGAGGGGAGTTCTTCCGTCAGTGTTTCTTTCTGCGTACTGATTCCCCTGAGCCAGAGGATAAGATCCTCCCCGATGATACGCTGGCACCCTATTGGTCAAATTTTTTTGAGGCATATGATGACTTTGAAAACCGGGTTAAGGCAAGTTCTAGGTAGAACTTTATGTGTAACCGGGGTTTTGATTGTTGTTGCCTAGGTAACCTTGGGTCAATGACCCAATGAGTCCGTCTGTAGAGTTCGACGTGCCTGGAAATTCTTGATAAGTTTGCAGGCGCGGGCCGTTAGGCAGAATATTATAAATGTATCCTGACTATGTATAAATCAGCTCAAGTTTATGGGCTTTGCTGATTGCGTCCTCTTCGGATGTGGGATTCTGTTGTGCCACATCCTTTGAAATCTATTCTGTAAGAGTTTTCAAGAACAAATCTAAGAGAACCCGATCGTCGAGTTTAGCTTTACATAAACTTCGACACCACCTCCATTCATGGAGATGGTCTGAGATGTGGACGACGAGGGTTTGTCTAAAATGAGTCAGTAATTCCATTCCAGAATCATGGTGAATGGGTAACTGAAAATACGTTAGGAATGCAGTAGCGATGGGACTAAAGGTTCCATGTGAAGCTGAGGGTTTCTCCACATACCACTTCGCGGCTACTCCTATAAGAGTGCGTTGAAATAATCTCAATCGAATAGTGTCGTCAATGATACTATTTGATGAGCACCACAGGGGAAAGGTCTTGACATGATTACCTGGGTCTTCTGCTTGCTTGCCTTTGAAATTTGGTATATCTGAAGGGAGCTTCGTGGGCATGAGAGGCCATGTAAAATCGTGTGCGATGGAGGTCATTCGTCAGCTTGGTTAAAATCGGGCAGATTCAACGAATCTAAGAAATGTGACTGAGAGGTTGACGCCATTGCAATGTGTGAAGACACAAAGTTCTAGTTATAACGAGGGTTAGTTTGTGACGTACCCTGCTATGTATTCAGCTGGCTTCCCGAATGGGACGCACTCCTCTGCCCCCTAGGGGTCGCGGGAGGAGTGGTGTGTGATGTGGTGTTGAAAGACCAACTAGGGTTCCCAACTACGGCTGCCCTAATAAAGGACGAACCAATAATAGTGGCAGTGTTCCGTCTTTGACGCCTAAATGGAAAAAGACCTAGAACCCCTCTTGGTAATGGGGGGAGGTCCAAAAGACGCCTGGATTGATGAGGTTCCGTTGGGACCTTTTAGGTGTCTCCGAGGTTTGGTTTTGGAAAATTTTGAGAGGATAGAGTCTATGATCAAAGAAAACTTTTTGTCACATACATAAAAAAAAGCAAAAAATAAAATAAATTTCCCTTTAAATTAATCTATGTGATCAAATAATAAAAAAAATTGGTTTTTGTTCATTTTCCTATGATACTCAAAATCCTAGAAGACCTATGCATCCACACACACTCAAAAGTAACTGGGCCTTGAGAATATTTCTTACGAGTGCCGGCACAACATTCCGTAAGAGTTGGCGACACTCCCAGTCAGCTGAAGAGAATCCACCAAGGTAAGGATAGAGGGTTTGGCGCTTGCCTGCACTGTCACCTATAGGGAAAGGGCTGCCCTAGTTTTTGGCCACTAAGAACCACAGTCCCACGTGAGCGTTCGAGACTTGGGCTTCTTGGTAGTCAACTAAGAGTACCGAGTATCAACCGGGTCAGGTAGCCCCAACTGATACCGCACGCACTGTGCCTAAGCCTAACCCCCTCTAAAACGGGTCTCTGCCGCGCTTGGGTTTTCTTTGCCGTGGGCCGATAGGTGGATTTGAAGCTCCCTAAATACACAACTTCTATGTTTCAATATGAAGTATGATTAAGGCAGCTTATTGGATGCCTACCCCCTTGATCCTAACTTAATCTATAAATTCTTTTATGGCCCCTGTGGGGAGAATTGAGTGAGTTTGGTTAAGTTAGTTTTAGGTGTCTTTGCTTTGCTTAGTGGGTGAGTGTGTATGAGAAAAAAGTGGACAAGAATATAGTTTGAACGTGTGGATATCGATGATCCTTTACAAAATCCCCTATTTAAACTATGTTGTATTGTTCCTGGCTCAAATGAAAAACATGTGCGGATAATGGACCGCTTTCAATTTTTCCTGGTTAATCTATGTGACTAACTATAGGGAGTGTTGAGCCCCAAAGATGTCCTTCTTTTCTACCAAATTTCACTTCATTTTCTTTGTCCCTCATCAATTACAGGCTTAAATGATCAATAGGATTGATTAGGATTACTTTAAGAATGTATATAATGACTAACTTGCTATGTTTTCATGATTTTGTTATTGTAGCAATTTTTGACTAGACTCGGCTACAGAACGCAGTCATTCTGTAGCCAGTCACCTATTCTGCAACTATCTTCATGTTTACGCAGGTTCTAGGTGTCACCTCAAGGAAAAACACATATGGTCGTATTCCACATCACTCCCCCATCATTTCTTGCTCTCCACGAAGTCTGAGCTCGAGTCTATAGGTGGTTATGCATATGGGAAACCAAAACTAGGAGACAGACTTCTAATAGGACAAGGACTGTACAGATGCCCTTAATCATAGTACGAGGCCACCACCAGAGTCCTAGTTTGATTTTAGTTGGGAAAGACATTTATTCCTGTTTTATCTCAAAGACATTTATGTAATTTTGTTACAATTATGGCTCAGGAGACCGAGAAACAACTAGCTAGATTTATGTTTTATTACTAGATCTCAGAAGATCGTAATACTCTGTTTTGAAGGATTTCTCCTTTAAATGAAAGAAGCATCACTTTATTGCAAGAGTTGAGTCAATCTTGAGTAGATTTGTGTGTTAATCCGGTGGTAGAGGGCCCCTGCTACCTGAGAATCTTTGTTCATATGGTTTAGATAAGTAACTTACCCTTGTTTCATTCCTAGTTTAATCAATTTTCTGAACTTCGTGTTTTTTTATGCCACAGTCAGTCTTATCCTTACAAACTATTCCAAAATACCACTAACATGGGATGAGATATAATTGTAATATTTAGGAATTAGTTGCATTTCTCTGAACTTTATGATTTTGTGCTCAATTACATCAGTTGTTACAGCTAGTCTTGTTCCTATAAACTCTTCCAAAATATCACTAACCTTGGGTGAGACATAGCTGTGGTGTTTTAGAGCTTTGTTGTGTTTTGTTGAATTGTATGCTTTCATGCTCATTTACATAACATGTTGCAGCCAGTCCCATTCTATAAATTATTCCAAAAAACCACTAACTCCGAATGAGACAGAGCTGAAACATTTCATAGAATTAGTTGCATTTTAGTTCAGTTGAAATACTCCGGAGGTAGATGTCACTCTAGTTTAATTCTGTCACTGTGTTTCAAGTTTGATAATGGCACTCTAGTTTAACTCTGTTCACAGTACTTTAAGTTAGATTAGTGACATTCTAGCTCAGTTCCAGTTCACTATATTTCAAAGTTAGGCTAAAATCATTCTAGTTTAGTTGTGATAACTGTGTTTCAAGTTTGATCAATTGCATTCTAGTTCAGTGTTATCCATTGTTCTTTAAGTTGTATTAACTGTCAAAGTTAGACTTCACGACCTTCATTGTTTACAAACTAATATTGTTCCGACTTTCTATTAATGCATCATCATATGGACAGGAATGAATTAGTGATATCAGTTTAAGGCCTTGATTGTTCTGCAATCTTTTTCAATTTCACAAATAAGCCTTTTTCCCAAAAACTATTTTAGAAAATCTGTAACTTTCGAATAAGGCTTAGTAGTGACAAGTGGAGCTGCATAATGGAATAACCTTAGCATTACAAGTTAATTCAGAGTAGAAATCTTATTGTGCTACAAATAATCTTTTTTCCAATTGTGTTCCAATAAAAGTTTAGCCATGGATGAGATTCTTTGTAATATTGTAAGATGGTTGTTTACTTAGGAGAACCTCATTTGCACTAATCTTGCCCTTTTCTCAAGCTATTCCAACATATTTCTAATGGATGAATTGGATGAGTTCATGTTATGAGTTATTGAGTTCATGTTGTGATTTATTTTCTTGCTATGAGTCATTATCAAACTTTTCATTTTCTGTTCTTTAGTATAGGTTTTGCTTTGTTTTTAGTGTGACCAACAACTGTTCTTTTTCAACATTTATTTCTTTTCCTTCTTAACATAAAACCACAAAACCAAAAACATCATAAAAACACTAAACACAACGTAGTGAGAAACAGATACCTAGGCACATATAGTGCACCTCACTTCAGCAGTTTACTAACCTTGGTTGATAATTTATGACCTCAATTTAGGAACACTAAGTTGAGCACAACAGGGAGATGGAGATTTGTGAATATGGAGCATTCATATGTTTACCTAGGATCACTAGAGGGTGCAAAGGTAGCAGAGATTACTTGCTCTTCTATAAACAATTCAATTCTAGTCCCGAAATTCCTAGTGCAAAAATTGAACTAAACTAAAAATTCTACACTAGAAAAAAGAAAAATAGCTATGCATGCGTGGTCTTGCGCCATTTACTTGGGCTAGTTATCTAGGTGTGTAAGTACCAAAAATTGCAAAACATAATTTTTTTTGGAATGCAAGTTATCTTGCCCCCCTACTTAAACCATGTGTGAACTTTGCAAAAATCAACTTGAAGTAAAACTAACACTAAGCCTACAAAAAACAGCTAAAAGTGAGCTTTAACAAGCTGAGGGTACCACAACCAGTGCTGGCAGGTGTATTCGGGGCTGCCAAGCACCTTACAAGAAGGAAAAGACATAAAATAGGGGGGAAATTTATCATTCTATAATTTGCGTGCAAAAGGCTGAGACAGGCGCGCTCTCTGTGCATGGGTAAGGTTTGAACACGCACCCTGCGCCTTTGTGAGGAAAAAATGCCCACAAATTCTTGCAAGTAAAAATTTTAGGAGTTGCTCTACTTCAGTCTGTCACTTGGGATGAACTAGGGACTGCAAGAGAAATTAGGGGAAATTCAGCTAGGCAGCTACAAGTAAGGCATCACTTGTCCTTTGCTTTGTGTGGTCCCAGATAGTGACATTTCACCACTCCTAGGAATGCCCACATATCGGGAAAAAAAGCGTGTAGAAGGCGCTCTTCACGAAGGATTATGAGCGCAAATAACATTTAGGACTAGTTCAAATTTGATTTTCCTCAGACCTTAGAGATTTTTAAATATTTTCCAGATTCTGTAATGTCTTCCAGCCCTGTAAATCCTTTTTCCTGACATTAATTAATTTCATCTTCTGTTGTACGATTTTCTAGTGTTAACAGGCGCCATTGCCGGGGAACGAAGAAGCGAAGTTCATTTCCCTGGGTTTTCTTTCTATTTCCTCTAGTTGTTTAATGAGGAGGAAATATTCGAATTTGTTTATTCTTTTTTAGAATTTTGGCTTTCAAAAGGCCTCACACGAGGTCAGATACCTTGCAGGAGAAAGTCCCTACTTTGTCAGATCCAAAAACATTGGTTTCTAAAAAGGCTCAGAAACCAAAAACCCCTTCGACACCTAATTCTACATTGTATGCTCTTGGCAGCATGTCTCATAATCCCTTATTCTTGATGGCGAACAAAATTTATATATAAAATTTGGTTTCTTATTATTCGCCTGGCGACTCCACTGATGAAGGTTTCATTAGATGAATAATTTTGCTGGCAAGAAAATGAGAAAGCATCGTGGAAAAAACATGTATCAGAGTTTGAGTTTTTTAAAGGAAGTTCTATATTTTACTATCAGTTTAGTGATCTATTTCCCCTTATATGTCAAGAATATTATTTCCCGCTTTATATTCTTAGAAGATTGTAAAGCCCAAAAAGTCCATTCCTTATTGGAAAAAGATGACTTTTATTCTGCTTGTATTATAGATCTTGACACGAATTTATCTCCTAAATATGAAAGGAGAGATGATTGTTGCATTACAGTTCCTAAAGATAATCAGACATAGTCTGGGCATAAAGGTGATGATTCATCATATTTGGATGATAATATTATGCCTCACAAGCAATTGAGTGTTTTTCAGCTCAAAAACAAAGAAATCTTTAAACCCCTAAAGCTGCCCACAATTCTTCATCAATATCCTTCAAAATGATTCAAAATTTTGCCAAGTTTCTGTGGAGAGGATGAGGATATTTCAGTTGAACAATATATCTTGGAATTTGAGTACTTTTTGGAAAAATTTCAAATTATTTATGAAGACGTGGCTTTAAGGATGTTTTTTCATTCATTAAAGCAGGGTGCTCAACAATGGTTCCAGTGTTTGGAAGCAAGTTCAATTAGTTCATGGCGAGGTTTTCAAGATATATTTCTTAGATATTGGGGCGGGCGTAAGTCATATGAAAAACATCTTTTGGAATTATATTCTATCCAGAGGCAGAGTAATGAATCGATCGCTGATTTTAATAGGAGGTTTCAAAAAATTTATTTCAGCATGCCAAAAGAAATTCGACCTCCTGAAGCAGCAATTATGGTTTACTATTTGAGGGCTTTTTCTATTGTCTTGGCTTTTTATCTCAAGGAGATAAAGCCTTGCACTCTAAAGCTGATGTTTCTTTATGAACAAGAAATCGAAGATAATGTGTGGGCTTGTAGAAATTTTTCCTGTCATGTTGAAAGAACAAGTTTTGTTGAAGACAAGAGGGCCTGTCAAGAAAACATTGGAATTGCTTTACAAGGGATTGCAAATTCAGAGGTGAACAAGGATTTTGAAAAGGAGTCAGAGGATTCCTGTATTGCTGAAACACAAGAATCTAAACATTCTGAAGATTCTGGTCAAAAATTCGTTGCAACAACTGAACTACATGATGAAAGCCTAGAAGATCATTACAATTTTCATAATTTTAATGATTTTGTGAATAGAGGGGAAACTAGTGGAGCTTCTCAGGTATGTTTGCATGAGGAGGGAGATTTTTGTCAAGAATTGGCATTATATGAAGAACATCAGCATTATAGGGAACAAAACTTGGATTTCTCTTTTCAGCCTAAATGTTTTCCTACAGAAAATGGAAATCAAGTTCCTCGCACACAATTCCAAATTGAGGAGTCAAACAATGAAGGAAGCTGCCCTATTCAAAGAAGTCTACATCAGCAAAATGTTCAAGAAAAGGAGGCAACCGAAATTTGGTCTCATCAGTTCTATGATCCAGTGGCTGAGTATATGGAAAATTTCTTTGATCAACAATAAGATTTTATGCAAGGGTATGTACAAATTTTTGTATATGGAAAATTTTCATGGTACATTCCTATTTTGATTTTTAAATTTCAGCAGTATGAAGGTATTGAGTCTAACATATAGATATTAGGTTGGTTCCATTGGAAGGTTGACTTCACCTGATTAAGTTCAGCCATGCATATATATATATATATATATAGGAGTTGTACATAAATAAGCTCAGGAGTTGAGCATTCCCAGTTGCAGTATTTCTAGTTTAGCATTTTCAGTTCAACAATAAAGATCTTGGAAGAGAGAGATTTTAAAGAAGTTTGAAATTTTACGAGATTTTGGATTGGGAGAAAATTCAGTTTGACTTGACTCCATGCCCAATAAAGGCTACTGATCTACAAGTTCTCTTTGACTCCATGCCTAGTAAAGGCTACTGATCTACAAGTTCTCAACACTTTGCTACCAAAGTGCTGTCCCCAATTGGAGCAAGATGTTGTAGCACAATTTGACTCAGTTAAAAGTCAAGAGAGGTTCTAAACAATTCAAGGTTGCTGAGCAACAATTATTAAAAATTTAAGAAGAAATGCAACATGTTCAAGAAGATAACCACAAGCTCAACATACGTTGCTCAATGATTCTCCTCATCTCATGTCTTGGATGTGTTTCATGGCTCAATGTGTCTGCAAATTAAATGTTACAAGCATGAAAGTTTGGGTCTTCATGGAGGTGGAAAAATTCTGAGGTAGGGAGATGCTTCATTGAAGAAATTTCAGCTGCCTAAAACAAATACAAATTCCCTAGTTGAGGATGGGTTACCTCCTCTTCAGTCACAAATTGCCTATCCATCAAGCTCTATTCTGCCTTGCATTTCCTACGAATGATACTTGTTTACGAATCTAGATGAAATATTATGCCTTATCATATTTTAGGGAATGCTGTTCTGCAACATATCAACAAAAGTGTGCCTAGAAAGAGAAAGGAATTGCTTGAAATAAATAGTATTGAAAAGTTTCCTTGAAAAAAAGAAAGGATGCTTATCTAAATCTACATACGAAGTTATAGTTGAGATAAACAAAAATATTTAAAGTCACTTGAAGAACTGTGCCAAGATGAAGAATTAGGAACATATGACTGCACATCCCAGAAAACGCAAATATTCCCAGCACAAGAATTTTGGGCTCAATTTCGGGCAAACATAGACAAATTTCAAAAATCCGCAATCTGGGTTTTGTGTAGAATGACCCCAATTGACTTAAGCATGAGAAATTTCTAGAAATTTGAAGTGGTTTCAGGGATTTTGTAGGTTCCTTCAAACACCAATTTTCTTAAAAAACATTGTGCAAATTGGGGATGACTCTGTTATGCTGGAATTCGATTTTTCTGATCACAATTTCTGTCTCAGAAGAAGACTTGTGTGATGAAGATTATTGTTTTTAGTGGTTTTTTGATGTAGGCAGTTATACTGTGAGTTATACCATGTTATAAGAATTTGGTAATATGGAAGGCCTTTTATAGCTAACAAAAGTAGCAACTCCTGTGTCATTTCTGGGCATATTTCTAAAAAACAAAATAAAATCATTCATCGGTCACGTCTAGATGAGTAGTGTCAACTTCCATTGTTCTCAACAAAATATAATTGAGCATGAAATGAATGGAATGGTAGCTTTTACAAGAAAAATCAAAATTTTGGTGGAAATAATTATACAAGCAAGACGATTTGGAGCTTGACAAAGTGAAACGCAACCATCTTATTTTGACTGCAAATAAGAAATTGGATAAATAGAGAATTATGTTGGTTGATAATGAAGCTTCGAAGATGAAGTTAGAGAAAGTGATTCAATGAGCCCAACAATAATTTCAGCTTGTATTAGAAGAACAAAGCAGGTTTACTCTTGACATTGTTTGAGGTGCTCCAAAACCGAGAATATTGTTTTATAGGGTACAAAGTTTTTTGTATGAGGAAGAATAGGTCAATGGCTCAGATATCTTGTGCCCAGATCCAACGGTAACCCAGAAGCACAAATTTCATGGAACTTATGAGAGAGAGTGCCCCCGTAGAGTGGTTTGATCTAAACCACTGTTCGCAGATCGACGGTTATATTTCAATGCGGCATCACCGATCCTCATTTCTGGAAACTAACGAAAGTGCCTCCATAAGCAGTTTATGGTTTTGATAGATGACATATGCATATAAACAACCACAAGGACCCACATGAGTGTTTATATCCGTTGAAACATTCATCCTTACCTACGTTTTTATTATTACTTTAATTTTAAATCTCGACATCCATATATTTATATTGTGAAATTTGTAAAAAAGGCTCTTATTTGGGTTTTTTGTTATTTTCAAAATAACGATTTGTAACTTGGATATTTCAGAAAGATTAAAGAGATTTAACATTTTTATAACTGTTAAAAGAATTAGTTTTGCAAGTTACACAGGAACAATTAGGTTAGGAGGAGAATAAAAGGGGGAAAGGAAGACATTGGAGTGGTTCGAAGTTTTGGACCTCTAGAGGACTGTAAATTTTGTATTGAATTTTCTGAAAGTTAATGAAAGAAGATTAAGTTTCTTGCACCTGTTGATATTGATGCATTTTTCCATTTCGTCACATGTTTTTTCTTTTGTGAATGAAGTGAAGTAATGTAGTCGTGGGTCTCTTTTTACAGTTTGTAATTAAGAGTTAAATGTCCTTAATGTGCACTCCTTCACTCCAACTATTTTCTCTCTATAAAGTTCTTTCTGAGATTTAAAGTGATAGATTTTGTTATCCAACATATCATTTTAAGTTTCCATTCCATTTTCTTCCTTCCATTTCAAGTAATATCAGTAGATAATGGCATTGTGAAATATTTCATTATATGAGATCATTGAGGGTTATAAATAATTAATTTCCAAAGGTGCTTAACAAAGACCGTATGATATCTTAAATTTGTGACATATATTTAAAAATGTCTTGAGAATAGATTCCTTATCACAGCCAAGGGATTGTTTCTTGAGATACAACATTTTTTGGCACTGTTGTAGTGTGTTTGGTGCATGTATGTACGAAATCACACCAACTTAAGGGGTGTGGTTTACCCTATTAAGCTATTGGTTACAGGCAGAAAAAGAAGTTGAGTCAAGAAAGTTAGTGGAACAAGCTAGAATCGATAAGCATACTAGATATCATATGTAAACTAAAACTAATAACAAATAAACAGAAGTTCTGAAAAGAGTCAAACGAAAATAATAATGTGAACGGTGGCTCTAGGCCCCTCTTATTGAGCGTTGGTAGTAAGAAGAGTGAAACTTTACCCTCTTGCCGAAGGGCCTCTAGACAATGGTTCTAGGTCACGATGCAATGATGTTTTTATCCCAAGCTTGACTCGGTGCAGTCTCCCTCTCTCTCTACTATGTGGACTGAACTTGTTGGGTTGCCAACAATTGAGTCCCATCTATCTCCAGCTTCGGGTCACACACTGCTGGTATTGCCTGGGAAATTCTAGCCAGCATAACAATGTGATCACCCATTCTTCATCTCATGGTGTTCTTGTCTAGGAGATTACAAATCCTCCCTTCCCTCTCTTGGTACATGGAGGATGGTGACCCAAGAGAGGGGTATGATTCCTTTGTGTCTTCCAAATATTCCATTGTGTGCTCACATAGTGTCTAAGGAGGCGTTGGTGGCTATCCTTCGGCAGCTACAAGTAAGGCATCACTTGTACTTTGCTTTGTGTGGTCTTGAATAGTGAAATTTTGCCACTCCCAGGAATGCGTGCATATCAAGCAAAAAGGCATGAAGAAGGTGCTCTTCACGAAGGATTATGCTTGAAAATAACATTTAGGACTAGTTCAAATTTGATTTTCCTGAAACCTTAGAGATTTTTAAATACTTTTCAGATTCTGTAATGTCTTCTAGCCCTGTAAATCCTTTGCAATGGCATTAATTAATGTCATCTTATGCTATATGATTTTCTAGTGTTAACAGGCGCCATTGCCGGGGAATGAAGAAGCAAAGTTCATTTCCCTGGGTTTTCTTTCTATTTCCTCTAGTTGTCCAGTCAGGAGGAAATATTCGGCTATGTTTATTCTTTTTCAGAATTTTGGCTTTCAAAAGGCCTCACACGAGGTCATATACCTCGCATCAGAAAGTCCCTACTTTGTCAGATCCAGAAACATTGGTTTCTAAAAAGGATCATAAACCAAAAGCCCCTTCGACACCTGATCCTACATTGTCTGCTCTTTGAAACATGTCTCATAATCCCTTATTCTCAATGGTGAAAAAGATATAGATATAAAATTTGGTTGTTTATTATTCACCTGGTGACTCCACTGATGAAGGTTTCATTAGATGAAAAATTTTGCTGGCAAGAAAATGAGAAAGCATCGTGGAAAAAACATGTATCAGAGTTTGATTTTTTTAAAGGAAGTTCTATATTTTACTATCACTTTAGTGATCTATTTCCCTTTATATATCAAGAATATTGTTTCCCGCTTTGTATTCTTAGAAGATTGTAAAGCCCAAAAAGTACATTCTTTATTGGAAAAAGATGATTTTTCTTCTGCTTGTATTATAGATCTTTACACAACTTTGTCTCCTGAATATGAGAGGAGAGATGACTATTGCATTACAATTCCTAAAGATAATTAGTCACAGTCTGGGCATAAAGGTGATGATTTTTTATCTTTGGATGATAATATTCTGCCTCGCAAGCAATTGACTGTTTTTCAGCTCAAAAACAAAGAAATCTTTAAACCCCCGAAGCTGCCCACAATTCTTCATTAGTATTCTTCAAAATGATTCAAATTTTTGCCAAGTTTCTCTGGAGAGGATGAGGATATTTCAGTTGAACAATATATCTTCAAATTTAAGTAATTTTTGGACAAATTTCAAATTAATTATGAAGACGTGGCTTTAAGGATGTTTTTTCATTCATTAAAGCAGGGTGCTCAACAATGGTTCCAATGTTTGGAAGCAAGTTCAATTAGTTCATGGCAAGGTTTTCAAGATATCTTTCTTAGATATTGGGGCGGGCGCAAGTCATATGAAAAACACCTTTTGGAATTATATTCTATCTATAGGTAGAGAAATGAATTTATCGCTAATTTTAATAGGAGGTTTCAAAAACTTTATTTCAGCATGCCAAAAGAAATTCGACCTCCTGAAGTAGCAGCTATGGTTTACTATTTGAGGGCTCTTTCTATTGTCTTGGATTTTTATCTCAAGGAGAGAAAGCCTTGCACTCTGAAGCTGATGTTTCTTTATGCACATGAAATCGAAGATAATGTGTGGGCTTGTAGATTTTTTTCCTGTCATGTTGAAAGAACAAGTTTTGTTGAAGACAAGAGGACCTGTCAAGAAAACATTGGAATTGCTTTACAAGAGAATGCAAATTCAGAGGCGAACAAGGATTTTCAAAAGGTGTCAGAGGACTTCTGTATTGCTGAAACACAAGAATCTAAACATTCTGAAGATTCTGGTAAAAAATTCATTGCAACAACTGAATTACACGATGAAAGACTGGAAGATCATTACAATTTCATAACTTTAATGATTTTGTGAATAGAGGAGAAACTAGTGGAGCATCTTAGGTATGTTTGCGGGAGGAGGAATATTTTTGTCAAGAATTGGCATTATATGAAGAACATCAGCATTATAGGGAACAAAACTTGGATTTCTCTTTTCAGCCTATATGCCCTCCTACAGAAAATGGAAATCAAGTTCCTTGCACACAATTCCAATTTGAGGAGTCGAAAAATGAAAGAAGATACCATGTTCAAATAAGCCTACATCAGCAAAATTTTCAAGAAATGGAGGTAGCCAAAATTTTGTCTCATCAGTTCTATGATCTAGTGGCTAAGTATATGAAAAATTTCTTTGATCAAAAACAAGATTTTATGCATCAGTATGTACAAAGTTTTGTATATGGAAAATTTTGATGGTACATCCCTGTTTTGATTTTTAAATTTTAGCAGTATGAAGATATTAAGTCTAACATACATATGTTAGGTTGGTGCCACTGGAAGGTTGACTTCACCTAATTAAGTTCAGCCATGCATATATATATAGGAGTTGTACATCAATAAGCTCAGGAGTTGAGCATTCCCAGTTGCAGTATTTCTAGTTTAGCATTCTCAGTTCAAGAATAAAGATCTTGGAAGAGAGAGGTTTCAAAGAAGTTTGAAATTTTCAGAGATTTTGGATTGGGAGAAAATTCAATTTGACTTGACTCCATGCCCAATAAAGGCTACTGATCTACAAGTTCTCTTTCAGTCCATTCCCAATAAAGGCTACTGATCTACAAGTTCTCAACACTTTTCTACCAAAGTGCTGTCCCTAGTTGGAGCCAGATTTTGTAGCACAATTTGACTCAACTAAAAGTCAAGAGAGGTCTGAACAATTTAAGGTTGCTCAGGAACAATTATTGAATATTTAAGAAGAACTGCAACATTTTCAAGAAGATAACCACAAGCTCAACATACGTTGCTCAATGATTCCCCTCGTCTCATGTCTTGGATGTGTTTCATGGCTCAATGTGTCAACAAATTAAAAGGTACAAGCATGATAGTTTGCGTCTTCATCGAGGTGGAAAAAGTATGAGGTAGGGAGATGCTTCATTGAAGAAATTTCAGCTGCCTAAAACAAATACAAATTCCCTAGTTCAAGATGGGTTACCTCCTCTTCAGTCACAAATTGATCCAGCCCTATCTAGCAAGCTCTATTCTACCTTGCATTTCCTACGAACGATACTTGTTAACGAAGCTAGAGGAAATATTATGCCTTATCATATTTTGGGGAATGCTATTCTACAACATATCAACAAAAGTGTGCCTAGAAAGACAGATGAATTGTTTTAAATAAATAGTATTGACAAGTTTCCTTGAAAAAAAAAAGAAAATATGCTTATCTAAGTCTACATACGAAGTCATAGTTGAGATAAACAAAAATATTTAAAGGCATTTGAAGAACTATGCCAAGATGAAGAATTAGGAACATATGACTGCACATCCCAGAAAACGCAGACATTCCTAGCACAAGAATCGCGGGCTCAATTTTGGGCAAACAGAGACAAAATTCAAAAATCTACGATGTGGGTTTTGTGCAAAATGACCTCAATTGACTTACTCGCAAGAAATTTCCAGAATTTTGAAGCAATTTCAGGGATTTTGTGGGTTCCTTCAAACACCAATTTTCTTAAAAAATGTTGTGCAAATTGGGGATGACTCTGTTTTGCTAGAATTTGATTTGGTTAATCATAATTTCCGTCTCAGAAGAAGACCTGAATGATGAAAATTATTGTTTTTAGTGGTTTTTTGATGTAGCCAGTTATAGTGTGAGTTATACAGTGTCAGAAGAATTTGGCAATATGGAAGGCCTTTTATAGCTAATAAAAGTATCAACCCCTGTGGCATTTCTAGGCATATTTCTATAAAAAAACATAAAATCATGCATCGGTCACATCCAGATGAGTAATATAAACTTCCACTGTTCTCAAACAAATATAATTGAGTATGAAATGAATGGAATGGTATCTTTTACAAGAAAAATTAGAATGTTGGTGGAAAGAATTATACAGGCAAGAAGATTTGGAGCTTGACAAAGTGAAAAACAACCATCTTATTTTGATTGCAAATAAGAAACTGGATAGATAGATAATTATGTTGGTTGATAATGAAGCTTCGCAGATGAAGTTAGAGTAAGTGATTCAATGAGCCCAACAATAATTTTAGCTTGTATTAGAAGAATAAAGCAGGTTTACTCTTGACATTATTTTAGATGCTCCAAAACTGAGAATATTGTTTTATAGGGTACAATGTTTTGGGTATGAGGAAGAATAGATCAATGGCTCAGATATCTTGTGCCAAGATCCAACGGTAACCTGGAAGCACAAATTTCATGGAACTTATGAGAGAGTGCCCCCGTAGAGTGGTTTAATATAAACCACTATTCGTAGATCAATGGTTATATTTCAATGCGACATCACCGATCCTCATTTCTAGAAACTACCGAAGGTGCCTCCGTAAGCAGTTCATGGTTTTGTTAGATGACATATGCATATAAACAACCACAAGGACCCACATGAGTGTTTATATCCATTGAAACATTCATCCTTACCTACGTATTTATTATTACTTTAATTTTAAATCTCTACATCCATATATTTATATTGTGAAATTTGTAAAAAAGGCTCTTATTTGGGTTTTTTGTAATTTTCAAAATAACGATTTGTAACTTGGATATTTCAAAAAGATTAAAGAGATTTAATAGTTTTATAACTGTTAAAAGAATTAGTTTTGCAAGTTACACGTGAACAGTTAGGTTAGGAGGAGAATAAAAGGGAGAAAGGAAGACATTGGAGTGGTTCGGAGTTTTGTTCCTTTGGAGGACTGTAAATTTTGTACTAAATTTTCTGAAAGTTAATGAAAGAAGATCAAATATCTTGCACTTGTTGATGTTGATGTGTTTTTCCAGTTTTGTCACATGTTTTTTCTTATGTGAATGAGGTGAAGTAATGTAGCTGTGGGTCTCTTTTTACAATTTTGTAAGTAAGACTTAAATGTCCTTAATGTGCGCTCCTTCACTCCAACTATTTTCTCTCTATAAAGTTCATTCTGAGATTTAAAGTGATAGATTTTGTTATCCAACATATCATTTTAAGTTTCCATTCCGTTTTCTTCCTTCCATTTCAAGTAATATCAACAGATAATGGCATTGTGAATTCTTTCATTATATCAGATCATTGAGGGTTATAAATAATTAATTTCCAAAGGTGCTTAACAAAGACCATCTGATATCTAAATTTGTGACATATATTTAAAAATGTGTTGAGCATGGATTCCTTATCACATCCAAGGGATTGTTTCTTGAGATACAACATTTTTTGGCGCTGTTGTAGTGTGTTTGGTGCACGTATATACGAAATCACACCAACTTAAGGGGTGTGGTTTACCCTGTTAAGCTATTGTTAATAGAAGAAAAAGAAGTGGAGTCAAGCAAGTTAGTGGAACAAGCTAGAATCGATAAGCATACTAGATAGAGAAAAAAACATGCCTATGTAAACTAAAACTAAACTAAAAATAAAAACAAATAAATAGAAGCTCTGAAAAGAGTCAAACAACAACAATAATGTGAATGGTGGCTCTAGGCCCCTCTTATTGAGTGCTGGTAGTAAGAAGAGTGAAAATTTACCCTCTTGCCAAAGGGCCCCTAGACAATGGTTCTAGGTCATGATGCAAGGATGTTTTTATCCCAATCTTGCCTCGGAGCAGTCTTCCTCTCTCTCTACTATGTGGACTGAACTTGTTGGGTTGCCAACAATTGAGTCCCCTCTATCTCCAGCTCTAGGTCACACACTACTGGTATTGCTTGGGAAATTCTGGCTAGCATAACAATGTGATCACCCATTCTTCATCTCATGGTGGTCTTGTATAGGAGATTTCAAATCCTCCCTTCCCTCTCTTGGTACATGGAGGATGGTGACCTAAGAGAGGGGTATGATTCCTTTGTGTGCTCCAAATATTCGATTTTGTGCTCACATAGTGTCTAAGAAGGTGTTGGTGGCTGTCCTTAGGTGGCTACAAGTAAGGCATCACTTGTTCTTTGCTTTGTGTGGTCCCAGATAGTTACATTTCGCCACTCCCAGGAATGCACACATATCAGGCAAAAAGGCGCGCATAAGCTGCTCTTCACGAAGGATTATGTGTGCAAATAGCATTTAGGACTAGTTCAAATTTGATTTTCCTCAGACCTTAGAGATTTTTAAATACTTTTTAGATTTTGTAATTTCTTCCAGCCCTATAAAACCTTTGGCTTGACATTAATTAATGTTATCTTATGCTGTACGATTTTCCAATGTTAACAGGCGCCATTGCCGGGGAACGAAGAAGCGAGTTCATTTCCCTGGGTTTTATTTTTATTTCCTCTAGTTGTTTAGTGAGGAGGAAATATTCGGCTGTGTTTATTCTTTTTCAAAATTTTGGCTTTCAAAAGGCCTCACACGAGGTCAGATACCTCGCAGTAGAAAGTCCCTACTTTGTTAGATCCAGAAACATTGGTTTCTAAAAAGGCTCAGAAACCAAAAACCCCTTTGACACCTGATCCTACATTGTCTGCTCTTGGCAGCATGTCTCAGAATCCCTTGTTCTTGATGGTGAACAAGATTTAGATATAAATTTGGTTGTTTATTATTCACCTGGCGACTCCACTGATGAAGGTTTCATTAGATGAAGAATTTTGCTGGCAAGAAAATGAGAAAGCATCATGGAAAAAAAAAGTATTAGAGTTTGAGTTTTTTAAAGGAAGTTCTATATTTTACTATCAGTTTAGTGATCTATTTCCCCTTATATATCAAGAATATTTTTTCACGCTTTATATTTTTAGAATATTGTAAAGCCCAAAAATTAAATTCTTTATTGGAAAAAGATGATTTTTCTTCTGCTTGTATTATAGATCTTGACACAACTTGATCTCCTAAATATGAGAGGAGAGATGTTTGTTGCATTATAATTCCTAAAGATAATTAGTTACAGTCTGGGCATACAGGTGATGATTCATCATCTTTGGATGATAATATTTTTCCTCACAAGCAATTGACTTTTTTTTTTCAGCTCAAAAACCAAGAAATATTTAAACCCCTGAAGCTGCCCACAATTCTTCATCAGTATTCTTCAAAATGATTCAAATTTTTGCCAAGTTTCTCTGGAGAGGATGAGGATATTTCAACTGAACAATATATCTTCGAATTTGAGTAATTTTTGGACAAATTTCAAATTATTTATGAAGACGTGGCTTTAAGGATGTTTTTTAATTCATTCAAGAAGGGTTCTCAGCAATGGTTCCAGTGTTTGGAAGCAAGTTCAATTAGTTCATGGCAAGATTTTCAAGATATATTTCTTAGATATTGGGGCGAGCGTAAATAATATGAAAAAAACCTTTTGGAATTATATTCTATCTAGAGGTAGAGCAATGAATCAATCACTAAATTTAATAGGAGGTTTCAAAAAATTTATTTCAGCATGCCAAAAGAAATTCGACCTCCTGAAGTAGCAACTATGGTTTACTATTTGACGGCTCTTTCTATTGTCTTGGCTTTTTATCTCAAGGAGAGAAAGCCTTGCACTCTGAAGCTGATGTTTCTTTATGAACAGGAAATCGAAGATAATGTGTGGGCTTGTAGAATTGTTTCCTGTCATGTTGAAAGAACAAGTTTTGTTGAAGACAAGAGGTCCTGTCAATAAAACATTGGAATTGCTTTACAAGTGAATGCAAATTCATAGGTGAACAAGGATTTTCAAAAGTTTTCAGAGGACTTTGTATTGCTAAAACACAAGAATCTAAGCATTCTGAAGATTCTGGTCAAAAATTCGTTGCAAGAACTGAACTACGCGATGAAATCCTGGAAGATCATTACAATTTTCATAATTTTAATGATTTTGTGAATAGAGGGGAAACTAGTGGAGCTTCTCAGGTATGTTTGTAGGAGGAGGAAGATTTATGTCAAGAATTGGCATTATATGAAGAACATCAACATTATATGGAACAAAACTTGGATTTCTCTTTTCAGCCTAAATGTTTGCCTACAGAAAATGGAAATCAAGTTCCTTGCACACAATTCCAAATTGAGGAGTCAAACAATGAAGGAAGCTGCCCTGTTAAAAGAAGTCTACATCAACAAAATGTTCAAGAAAAGGAAGCAGTCGAAATTTTGTCTCATCAGTTCTATGATCCAGTGGCTGAGTATATGAAAAATTTCTTTGATCAACAACAATATTTTATGCAAGGGTATGTACAAAGTTTTGTATATGGAAAATTTTCATGGTACATTCCTGTTTTGTTTTTTAAATTTCAACAGTATGAAGGTATTAAGTCTAACATACATATGTTAGGTTGGGGCCATTGGAAGGTTGAATTCACCTGATTAAGTTCAACCATGCATATATATATATATATATAGGAGTTGTACATCAGTAAGCTTAGGAGTTGAGCATTCCCAGTTGCAGTATTTCCAGTTTAGCATTTTCAGTTCAAGAATAAAGATCTTGGAAGAGAGAGGTTTCAAAGAAGTTTGAAATTTTCAGAGATTTTGGATTGGGAGAAAATTCAGTTTGATTTGACTCCATGCCCAATAAAGGTTATTGATCTACTAGTTCTCTTTGAATCCATGCCCAATAAAGGCTACTGATCTACAAGTTCTCAACACTTTTCTACCAAAGTGCTGTCCCCAATTGGAGCCAAATGTTGTAGCACAATTTGACTCAGCTAAAAGTCAAGAGAGGCTTTGAAAAATTCAATGTTGCTGAGGAACAATTATTAAATATTTAAGAAGAACTGCAACATTTTCAAGAAGATAACCACAAAATCAACATACGTTGCTCAATGATTCCCCTCATCTGATGTCTTGGATGTGTTTCATGGTTCAATGTGTCAGCAAATTAAAAGGTACAAGCATGAACGTTTGAGTCTTCATAGAGGTGGAAAAAGTCTGAGTTAGGGAGATGCTTCATTGAAGAAATTTCAGTTGCCTAAAACAAATACAAATTCCCTAGTTGAGGATGGGTTACCTCCTCTTCAGTCACAGATTGATCCAGACCTATCCAACAAGATCTATTCTACCTTGCATTTCCTATGAACGATACTTGTTAACGAAGCTAGAGGAAATATTATGCCTTATCATATTTTGGGGAATGCTGTTCTGTAGCATATCAAAAAAAGTGTGCCTAGAAAGATAGAGGAATTGCTTGAAATAAATAGTATTGAAAAGTTTCCTTGAAAAAAATAAAAGATGCTTATCTAAGTATAGATATGAAGTCATAGTTGAGATAAAAAAAATATTTAAAGGCATTTGAAGAACTATGCCAAGATGAATAATTGAGAACATATGACTGCACATCCTAGAAAACACAAACATTCCCAGCACAAGAATCGCGGGCTCAATTTCGGGCAAACAGAGAATAATTTCAAAAATACACGATCTGGGTTTTGTGCAGAATGACCCCAATTGACTTACTTGCAAGAAATTTCCAGAAATTTGAAGCAGTTGATTTTATGGGTTCATTCAAACACCAATTTTCTTAGAAAACTTTGTGCAAATTGGGGATGACTTTGTTCTGCTAGAATTCGATTTGTCTGATCACAATTTCCATCTCAGAAGAAGACTTGAATGATGAAGATTATTGTTTTTAGTGGTTTTTTGATGTAGGCAGTTATACTGTGAGTTATACTGTGTCAGAAGAATTTTTCAATATGGAAAGCCTTTTATAGCTAACAAAAGTAGCAACTCCTGTGGCATTTCGGGGAATATTTCTATAAAAGAACATAAAATCATGCATCGGTCACGTCCATATGAGTAGTGTCAACTTCCACTGTTCTCAACCAAATATAATTGAGTATGAAATGAATGGAATGGTATCTTTTACAAGAAAAATCAGAATGTTGGTGGAAAGAATTATAGAAGCAAGAAGATTTTGAGCTTGACAAAGTGAAACACAACCATCTTATTTTGACTGCAAATAAGAAAATGGATAAATAGAGAATTATGTTGGTTGATAATGAAGCTTCGTAGATGAAGTTAGAGAAAGTGATTCAATGAGCCCAACAATTATTTCAGCTTGTATTAGAAGTATAAAGCAGGTTTAATCTTGACATTGTTTTATATGCTCCAAAACTGAGAATATTGTTTTACAGGGTACAATGTTTCAGGTATGAGGAAGAATAGATCAATGGCTCAGATATCTTGTGCCTAGATCCAACGGTAACCCGGAAGCACAAATTTCATGGAACTTATGAGAGAGAGTGCCCCCGTAGAGTGGTTTGATCTAAACCACTGTTCGCAGATCGACGGTTATATTTCAATGCAGCATCACCGATCCTCATTTCTGGAAACTACTGAAGGTGCCTCCGTAAGCAGTTTATGGTTTTTATAGATGAAATATGCATATAGACAACCACAAGGACCCACATTAGTGTATATATCCGTTGAAACATTCATCCTTACCTACGTATTTATTATTACTTTAATTTTAAATCTCGACATCCATATATTTATATTGTGAAATTTGTAAAAAAGGCTCTTATTTGGGTTTTTTGTAATTTTCAAAATAACGATTTGTAACTTGGATATTTCAAAAAGATTAAAGAGATTTAATAGTTTTATAACTGTTAAAAGAATTAGTTTTGAAAGTTACACGGGAACAATTAGGTTAGGAGGAGAATAAAAGGGAGAAAGGAAGACATTCGAGTGGTTCAGAGTTTTGGACCTTTGGAGGACTGTAAATTTTGTATTGAATTTTTTGAAAGTTAATGAAAGAAGATCAAGTTTCTTGCACCTGTTGACGTTGATGCATTTTTTGAGTTTCGTCACATGTTTTTTCTTCTGTGAATGAGGTGACGTAATGTAGCTGCTAGTCTCTTTTTACAGTTTGTAAGTTGTTAGCCACCAATAAAATTTGTCATATCAAATGGTGGCTAAAACATTTTTGGAGCCTTCAAGCAACAAGTTTATTGCTAAAAATGTTATCTCTTGAAGACTCATGAAGGCATCGTGCCCTTTATTCAAATCTTCACTATTGTTTCCATTTCAAACTCAGAAATTCTGCTGATTTCATAGAGGAAAGACTACTACAAAATCCATTTTTCCCCTCCCTTCAATTCAAAACTAACCTTCATTTTACCTCCTCTTTTCCTCATAAAATTACTCTATTTTCCATTTTCCCCCTTTCCCCCTTCATAAAATCCATCTTACAGAGTTTAAAACTCCTTTTTAGACTCTGTCGAAACCCCCAAATCCATCTAAAAACCCTGAAAATTTCGTAAAAAATAAGTTTTTTCACTAAGGTTTTAAGCCCCTTTGGGCTAAGTCCTAACCACTTCCCCTCCATATGCCTTGGTGGTGGAACCAAGCGCTGAACCATTTAAGCACTTATTGCATTTGAAAAAATAGAGCGCACAAGTCTATTTTGCCATGTCAAAAGTTCTGATGCGATTAGCCCATTGTTTTATAACTCTTGATCCCATTAACCACTTCATAAACCCTTGTGCCCACAGTCGGGCACTAAAAACATTGTACAATTCATCTCCGATCCATTATTTCCTTTTGTAAATAAAAAAAACCCCTTTTTTCCTAAGTTTGGTCTAAATGCGCCCATGCAATGTTTTTTAATACAAATGGTTAGATTGAAAGACCAAGCCTGACAGTTCTGATGTGATCGACCCTCATATATATAAAGCTCTAGGCCTATCGCATTTCATATAAACCACGGGCCCCGCAGACGGGCGCCACGCCACTTTATAATATATATCCCGCCCATACCATAAAAACCTTTGATTTTCGTTAAATTTTTGATTTTCATAAAGTATTAAGGGTTTCCGCTGGTGCAAGTTTTGAAACAATATCGACCGTTGATCTTAAGCCGATCAAACGGCCCGCGCTACATTGCATCGCAAATTTTTCATAAGGCACATTTTTTTTCTCTCCCCGATTGGTCATCCCTCGATCAATTGAGAGTCGTTGATCTCCTACCCGCCTTTTCTACGCATGAAACCCGTGGTTTTTGGTCACGAAACCACTTTCCCTCTTTCCTTTTGAGTTTTGTCGCCCGCCTCCTCAGCCGTTGATCTTGTAGGGCTAATCTCATCCGACGGCTCATATTCATCCCAAACCCCTAACTCTATTTTTTAGCCATATTTCCTCCAAACAAAGGTTTTAACCTTATTCTTTCGCATTTTCTTCTAAAAACCAAATAATGTGACTCCTTCACATTATCAGTCCACCTCTTATCCCGATCGTTGATCTCCTTGATCAGTCATGGATCAACGGTCTTGACTTAAAAGCTCCCTCTTCTCTCTTTTGACCTCCGCTAATAGATCTCCACCATTGGATGTTGCAATCCAACGACCACGCTCCTTCCCCACAACCTCCTAAGCAGTTTTACCCATCAATGCAGGACTTCTTAATTATTTTCGTATTTTGCAGGTGTTGAATGGTTTTTCCATTACATTAAAGGAAAACCAAAGGCTGGGGATGACGATCCCTCAGTCCTTTGTACATACAGAAAGACCATTCCACGGGGTTCAAACTCCACGTCTCATCAATGCTTCATGGGCATTGATGCCATATGAGCCCTGTGCGGCCCTACACATCAACAAGACACAAAGAATTAAAATAAATTAAAAGAGTATCAGTGTCGAAGATAAAACACAGCAGAACAGAAGATTGAAGACAATTTTGGGAGATTACGGCTAAGATTTATTATCAAAAGCCTAATCCTCCAAATTAAAAAAAGTTAAAGAAAATCATAAAGATCTATCAGACAGAAAGGCCTCCACTGCCATAACAGGGGCCAATTGATTCCTCTCAGCTACCACAAAGCCACCTATTGCCTCAAAGCATTCAAACAGAGGCCAAAGTTATTGATCAGAAAAGATATTTGCCTCAGCGCAACCAAAAAGTTAATTCTGCTGAAGGAAATTAATGTAAAAATATCAGCACAGTTATTGCAGAACTAATATAGAGCCTTAAAGTCAACAAAAGCTCCCACCAAGCTTAATTCATAAATGTAAATCAATTAATACAGACAGAACATCTGTAAAATTCTCCATTGAGCCCCTCAAAGGCTGAGAAGTCATTAATCTGTATTAATTGAACCTTGGAGATATTTTATCAGATCCCACCTCCTCATTCCTTCTATAAATACTTCTGTAGAAGATGAGAAAATGTTGGTTGCTGAACTTTGAAATATACTTGAGCTTGAGACTTCTACTTGTAAATAATGTTCACTGGCTCGTGAAGCTCTACTTGTGATAGAATATTTAGGTTGAGAAGAGAAGATGATTGCTAACCTGAAACACTAGACTAAAAGCTATAACTGGTTTGGAGCATCAATACAAGCTGATTTATGGGATCCTGGTCTATGTCGACGGTGATGTTATTTCTTATTGTAAATTGTTATTTTATTTTCGTTTCCACTTTGTTCATCTTCTCTGATAAAGAACAGCAAGCATAGAGTTAGGATTTACTGTATATCAGTACCCTTCTCTGACTGATAAGCTTTATCTAAATTTTTTCTTCCAAATTGCATTATTTAGGAATGATTTAATTCAGTTCAAGCAGTTAGGAATGTTGGCGTTCCCTCGTCCTATTGTTTAGCTAATTGTTATTCTTGAAAGTTATTTTTAGTTTATGTTAAGTAGAGATGAACTAAGGAAGATATGGTGAGCCCTGGTCCTAGTTTTATCCCCAAAGACTATCTGAAAGTTTCCCTTGGAATGTATTGAAAGCTGGCTAGTTTCAAAGTACTTACCAGATCTTAGACCATTCTTTGTTATCTTATGTGTTTGTCTTGAAAGTATACCAAGTAAAGCAGAGCTAGGAGAGGTTTTGTGGTGAGCCCTGCCCGCTAGTTCTTCTCCAACAATTGCTTTAAAGTTTCGCTTTGTTTTTAAATGTTTTCTATTGAAAGTGTATCAAAGGCTGGCTAGTTTTGAAGAACTTACCAGATCCTGGATTACTTTTATGTTTTTCTTAAGTGTATGTCAAAGGCTGGCTAGTTTCGAAGTACTTAACAGATCCTGGGCTACTCTTTGTTCTTCATTTGTTTAATTCCCCTTCTTGTTGTATCATTTCATTCCATAAATCAAACTTTAAAGAGATCCTTAGACATATATGACTTGCCCCATGGACCACTCTTGCCACTTGTTGTTTCAATTACCACTTGTTGTTTCAATTAAATCCTATTATGACTCCATAGCCCAATGGACTAAAACCTGCATTTATCTTTCTTTTTGGCCAAAGCTTGTTCTATTTGCCTGTAACTTCTCACCTTTGAAACTCTTTCCATTTAAAACTTTCCACTCAAACAATAATCATGCTCAACCATCCAAAAACAAACAAAACCCTCGGCCTTCATAACTAGCCTAATATCATTACTCAAAAGCTTTAAAGATAAATCCATCTTTGCACCTATTGGAGAGATCCCTCTCCGGATTCAGGAGGGCTAGATCCTAGAATCCCAAAGTGGTTGAAACGATGTTCTCCCTGCAGTTGGAATTTTGCCAATCTTACTGATTACAGGGTGCTAACATTTCTGGCGACTCCGCTGGGGACATTTCTGAGTAATTTTCATTTTAAGGTAATCATAGGATATCATAAATTTGTTTCAAAGAACATTTGCTATATTAACCAGCTGAGCCACCAGCAGTAACATTTCTGGCGACTTCGCTGGGGACTTGTGAGTGTTTTTTTGGCCTAGGTACCTTTAAGACCTCAGAAGACCCTTGATTTAAGAAAATTTTGCAGTGAGTAAAAAGCAGCCTCTTCAAGCACTACCAAACATACGGTAATCATGGTAAAACTTGTTTGAATCAGTGACAAAGTAGGCAAACCCTAGGATTCTCATAAGAGTTTATCTAACCTTGAAGGATCAGCTGGCTTAGCCATAAGAGTAGACTATCTTTGTCTCATAACCGTAGCTAAGTTGTGAAACAGATTTAGGACACTCTTAACAACCAATAGGACTGAAAAATAACTCAGAAAACCAAAAAATATTTTAGATTGGAATTCAATAAACATGGTGGTGGACCATAAAACCTTTTACCTCCAAAAGAGCTAAAAAATTCCACTTTGCGACTCCACAATCCTCACAGACCTTAAGACTCCACTGGGAAGAACCCTTATCATTATAACATCATTCAAACTCAGTTAGAGGACTGTAGGATTTAAATTTCTGAAGCAGTTTAGTTAACCTCTTAAAGACTATCATATCTTGTTGAACTTTTCTTGTTTAGTTGGGTCTAAACATACATCATAGTGGCTCCTAGAAAGATTCATACCAGAGCCCACCCTGACCCTAATCCACCTAAGATAGTTGATAACCCAGAAAGTATCCTTAGGAAGTCTCCTAAGATAAATTTTCCAACTGTTTTCAGATCACCCTTGAGAGCTAATTCAGTTCCTGAAAATCTTGCAGCTCTACAACAATCACAAGTAGATCTAAGAAATCCATTTAGAACTAGGTCTCTTGATGATTTAGATCAGCTAGATTTTGACTCTCCACTTTCATCTCCTGAAACAAGTGAACATCCTGGTAGTAGAGAAACAACACCACCTGATTCACATTTCATTTCCAATTTAGGTGTTTCTCATCCAAGATCAACTCAGCAATCTATTCCTGGTTCATCCACATCTGTTCATCCTACATCCACTGTCCAAACCACTCCACTTCAACCCACTTTTCCTTTTGTTAATCCACCTCTTGTAAATCCACCTCCACCACATATAATGGAAACATGGTATGCTCCCTTAGTCCTTCCTATACCATTAGTAAATCTTCCATAGGACTATCAGTCCAAAATTCCATTATATGATGGTAATAATGCTACTACTGCATCACAACATGTGGATAAGATGAATGACTACTTTGACAGAAATGAAATTGATGATGAATCTATCAAACTAAGATTATTTGCTCAGAGCCTGGGGGGAGAAGTAAGAAAATGGTTTAAAGGCTTAACCCCCCATAGTATCAATGATCTCCAAGACTTCCATCAGAAATTCTTAAACAAATGGGAAGTGAAGAAGAATCCTCTCCAAATCCTCTCTGATTACAAAAACCTCCATAGAAACACTGGGGAAAGTGTACAAGCTTACTACACTAGATTTAATAGTGTGTATAATGCACTTCCCCCCGATCTAAAACCTCCACAAGGCTCAACATTAAACAATTTTCTTGAAGGATTTGACCTTGAGATGGCCTAATAGCTGAGAGAGAGAGATACTGCAACTCTTGAAGATATGCAAAAAGGAGCTCTTGCTGTGGAAGTTAATTTGATGGAGAAGAGAGCAAGAATGAAGAATGAGAAGAGAGTGTCATTCAGAGAGGAATCCATACCTTCTGCTTCCAGCTCAAAGATGGAAAGTATGATGGAGGAGATGATGAAGAGAATGAGCATCTTTGAGAGAGCACAAGCAAGTCAAAACCAAACTGCTCCTCAAAATAGAAACCAGAACCAAAATCAGAATTTTAGAAGGAACCAACCTCCAAATAGACCTAGGGAAGATGATCAACATATCACTCCTCCCTTTCATGAAAACTATGTGAGCGAGGTTGAGGAAACAAATGAGCAAGTAGAGGATGATGATATCAATATGCTGGGAGTAGATGATGATGACTTTAAGGTTCATTATGATAGAAAACAAGGTCTTTATCCACCCTATGATAACAAAAGAGATGATGATGAAAATTATTATCAAGACATGGAAAATGTCATCATGGAATCTCAAAGGGAATATGACCTTAGAAGTAAAACTGGTCAACAAACTCCCAACAACAAAACCTATGACAAATCTTCACAAAACAGCACTGTAAACAAACCCAAGGTTTTCAAACAGAAAGACAAGACAATGGCTGTGAATTCTGATAAAGGTAGAGAGAAAGGAACTCAAAACAATGATAAACAGAGTGCAGACCTTAGTAGTAATAAAACTTCAGCTAATACTCCTGTTAAAACCATTTTGTCAAATATAAATAGAAAAAATCAGCAAGCTGATGTCGCTGATAGATTGGCAGTTAATAAGGCTGATACTAGTACTTCAAAGAATCAAATTCCTTTCAGCCTGGAGTAGGAAATATCCAAAATTAAAATCTCTATTCCTCTGACTGAGTTAGCTGCCCACAATGTATATAGGACCCAAATTTTTAAGGCTTTGAATATAGAGGATAATATGACACAGTCAATCTTAACGATGACCAGCCAGAGCTTATTTTTGGTCCAAAGATTGAAGGTAGATATCAAGAGGGACTTGTTCCTCCCTTTTATGTAAGTTTGAATGTTCATGACAAGATTTTACATAACGCTATGCATGACTCAGGGGCTTCTCATAATTTAATGCCAAAAGCCATGATGGAGAGCCTGGGTCTAGAAATCACCAGACCTTATAAATACCTTTACTCCTTTGACTCGAGCAGAGTAGAATGTTTAGGATTAATAAAAGACTTCTGCGTTAACTTAGCACAGATTCCAGCCAAATGCTTGGCTATGGATATTGTTGTCGCTGATGTGCCCCCAAAGTATGTAATGCTATTATCAAGATCTTGGGGGGCTAAGTTACAAGGAACTATGCAGATGGACATGACCTACGAGACTGTCCCTGTTTTCAATCAAACGAGAAGAATTTACAGGGAGTCCCATATGCAATACATGGTGACTAGTCAAGACAGACCTCAAAACTCTCCTCTGTATTCTGTAAATACAGGCCTCGATTTTTATCCTGTTTAACGATGAAACTCTTAGTGAACCAGTCACTTTAACAGAATTATTGGCTGATAGAGAGGAGGAGGTAAGCAACACAGAAGTGTCAGAACAGTTTGCTACATTTGAAAACTTTAGCAAACCAAACACTAGTCTTAAACTACAAGTCATGTATCCTTTGCTTTTAAACCTTGATAGTAAAGAAAACAACCCTCAACACACTGAAAAACCTGAGGAGTTAAAACAAATTCAACTAAATGCTGATACTCATGAACAATCAGAAAGCACGTTAGTTGAAGAGGACTGTAATCAAACGAATGAACCTGAAACTAGTCCTCTATGGAGTATGTACTTTGACGGGTCATGCACTAGAGCCAACACTGGTGCAGGTGTCTGGATATGCAACACTGAGAACAACCACACAGAAAGCATTTCCTGTAGATTAAACTTCCAGTGTTCAAATAACATAGTAGAATATGAATCCCTGCTTTTAGGCTTGCGTTTGTTGAAAAATTTAGGAGCCAAAAGAATTAGAGCATATGGGGATTCTGAGTTAATCATTAGGCAAGTCAACGGGGAATACAACACAAACCACCCAAGACTTAGGGCCTATCGAAATGATGTTGTGGATCTTTTAAAAACTGTTGAGGAGTACCAGGTAATTTTTGTCCCAAGAAAAATAAATATCGCGGCCCACAACTTAGCCCTTGCAGCTAGAACATGCTTAACGCCATATGAAACCAAAGAATGCACAACTCAGATTAAATTTAGACCAGCCGTTCTTGATAACGAGAAATATTGGCAGGTGTTCGATGGAGACAAACAACTAGAAGACTTCATGCAATTCAGGAATGAATTTGAACTTCACAGTTCGGATTCAGATTATGAAACAGACTGCAACAGTGAAGAAGATTTTCTTGGTGAAGAGGAACCATCTCCTGAGCTTGCTGATATAAATATACTGTCTAGAAAACTTACAAATAGAACAGAATTGACTGCAGAGTTAGAAACAGAGGAGTCAGAAACCCTGCAGTCTAAATATCAGAGTTTGCCTAAGGGTTTGGCCCCTTTAGAAGAGTTGTTTGATTTCAACGATGTGGCCAAGAAGCCAAAACTGGAACCTGTAGAGACTGAAGTGGAAGAGTGCAATATAGGAAGTGAACTTAAACCAATGATGATTAAACTATCTAAAACTTTACCAGCTCACATTAAACTCAAATACATAGAGCTGTTTAAAGAATTTTCTGATGTTTTTGCTTGGAGTTACGGAGATCTTAAATCCTATGACACTGAAATAATACAGCACAAAATTCCTCTCAAGGAAAACCAAAAACCATTCAAACAGAAGCTGCGCAGAATTAACCCTGTTCAGTTGCCTTTGGTTGAGAAGGAAATCAAGAAAATGTATGAAGCTGGTATTATTGTCCCTATTAGATATTCTGAATGGGTGTCTAATCTGGTGTCAGTCAGGAAAAAAACAGGAGAGATTAGGCTTTGTATATACTTAAGAGACTTAAACAAAGCTTCATTGAAATAAAACTACCCTTTACCTAAGATGGATCATATTTTACAAAGGGTGGTAGGGTCTAGAAGAATTTCTTTGCTTGATGGATACTCAGGGTATAATCAGATCTTAGTCCACCCTGATGATCAACTAAAGATAGCTTTTACTACACCATGGGGCACATTCATGTATGTGAAAATGCCTTTTGGTCTAATGAATGCTGGTGCAACTTTTCAGAGAGCCATGGACATAGCATTCTCGGAAGAACTGGGCTACTTCATCATTATATACCTTGATGATGTTACTATTTTTTCAAAGATAGATGAAGAGCACTTAGAAAATTTAAGAATAGTCTTCGAAAGATGCAAGAAGTTTGGGATATATTTGAACCCTAAGAAAACACTTTTCAGTCTCTAAGAAGGTAAAATCCTTGGGCACATTATTTCAGAAGAGGGTATTAAGATAGATCCAAAGAGGATTGAGGCCATATTACAAATCTCTCATCCTTGAAACATCAAGGAGTTACAATCTTTCATTGGGAAGATTAACTTTTTGAGAAGGTTTATACCCAACTTGGCTGAGCTCCTTAGGAATATAAAAAACAAGTTGAAGAAGGAGCAAGGGGTAAAATGGACCTTGGAAGAAAAGAAGTCCTTTGAGCTGGTGAAACAAGCGTTAACCAAAACATCAGCTCTAATAAGTCCTGATTTTTCAAAAGATTTTTATATTTTTTCATTTTCATCAGAACATACTATAGTTGTTGTCCTTTTACAGAAAATCCCACAAGGACAAGAGCATCCTATTGCATTCTTTAGCAAGGCATTAAGGGATGCCCCTCTGAAATATAACATTATGGAAAAGAAAGCTTTTGCCTTGGTTAAAGCTTTAAAAGACTTCAGAGTATACATCTTGCATTCACACATCATTGCCTTTGTCCCAAATTCAGTTGTGAAAGAAATTCTAACACAGGACCCAGATGGTAAGAGAGGTAAGTGGATTGCTTTTATTCTTGAATATGATTTAGAGATAAAACCCACTAAACTCACCAAAGGCCAAGGTCTAGCTAGGTTGATGGCTGAATCCAATTTTGAAGTTCTTGATATTAATATGATTAATGCTTTGGATGAACAAGAGGAAATCTCAACTCCCATTGTTGAATACCATTTTATGAATTCCTCTTCGTATGATGATATTCTTTTTGTTTTGCTTAAATTGAATACACCTCCTAGTTTGACAAAAACTAAGGCAAGGTTCTTAAAGTTAAAAGTTGTAAACTATTGCATTATAGATAAATGTCTTTATTGGAAAAATGCAAGTGGTATATTGCTTAAATGTTTGCCTGAGTATGATGTAGAGAAGGTTAAGCACGAGTTCCATGAAGGAGAGTGTGGAGGCCATTTATACTGGAAGACAACAACCAACAAAATCTTGAGGGCTGGTTACTATTGGCCTACTCTTTTTCTTGATGTACATAAGATGATAATTGCCTGTCATAATGTCAACTTTTCGAAGGCAAAAGGAAGCTGCTACCTCTGCCTCTGCATCCAATCATTGTTGAAGCCCCTTCTCAACAGTGGGGACTTGAATTCATAGGTGAAATCCATCCATCATCCTCTGCTCAGCATAGATGGATTCTCACTGCCACATACTACTTCACTAAATGGATAGAAGCCATCCCTTGTAGGCAAGCCAATGATTCTGTCATTATAAAATTCATGGAGAATAATATTCTCTCTAGATTTGGCTGTCCTACCAAGATTATCACTGATAATGCAGTAGCATTTGGATCAAAGAAGATGGTTGAGTTCTGTCACAAGTATCAGATAACATTGGGGCATTCTACGTGTAAAAATTTGAATAACTGATATATCATTCACCGATATTCTCCTGATCACACACTATTTTATCTTCATGCACAATACAGAATCTCTTCTACCATTGATCATTACATGCGGAAATAAAATCAATTGCATGCACACATTAAAACCATAAAAATTCACACATATGAACATAGTGTTTTAACGGGAAATCCTGCAGCTAAAAACTCCAACTATCTGTATATAATACATGTCATAGAGATCATGTAACAATCATCATACAAAGCTCCTCACAAGCTCTCAGTACAATCTCCAATTGCTACACACTAATCAAGACCTGATCTTGCAAATCCCATGCACCGATCTTTGCCAGCCCTTAACCTGCCTCTACTGTGCAATCCCTGCTGAAGAATAGCTCTTGATGAGTTCAAATTACCCTAGCCTTTCTCATGCAGTCTTTAAATGCATCTCTACTGAGTGTTGGATGCAAACCATGCATCACTTATAGTCACAACTGATAATTAACCTGCTCTTTCACCTATTTCTGCACTGGTCTCCACTGAAATTGTCCATGCACTGAAGTTAACTGATGCATTCTTTAGTTGATTAATGAGTTTATAATTAGTGAATTAATTAATAATTAATTCACACCACTCTCACTAATTGTATCAATTAGTTAAACTGAATACAAATAGCTCGACTATGTTTAGATTAGTTAAACTGAATACAACTCCACTAACTTCCTCAATCAACTCCACCAAACTCTGTCACATGAGTTCTAACTGAAGTCTTCATGCAATAGCTCCACATAACCCTCAGGAATAGCGTAATTCCTTCTGTCAGCTCCTGTGCCACATCTGTGCACTTAACTAAAGTGCTCCAATAGAATAAGATAATGTTTATAGTCCAAATATTATTAAGAGCTAATAATATTCGACATATCTATTTTTAGACTGGCAATCTAAAAATAGATTCCGCGCAATATGTCTAAAAATAGAAGTCCATCTATTTTTCCAACTTGACCAACCATCCACAAATAGCATCCTGCAACTCATAGAATATGATCGACATGTCTAAAAATAGACATAGTCTAAAAATAGACTTTGCGACAAAAATCACCTGTGTGGGCCCCACCTAGTTTAGGTGATCACTTTCCAACTAGGATCAAGAATGATGTTTCAGGATGCCTCCTTCACTGTTTCTTGTTGCAATCTTCAACACTACGACCTATTACCCTCAAGGTAATGGACTTGTAGAATCCTCAAACAATAGTTTAGTGAACATAATCAAGAAGTTGTTGGAGGACAACAAAAAGTTTTGGCACACAAAGCTTGTTCATGCACTTTGGGCTGATAGATTGACTTTGAAAAAATCTATTGGTATGTCACCCTACCAGCTTGTGTATGGTACTGATGCAATTTTTCCTACCAGCCTTGGTGTACTAGTTATGAAGTTAATTCAAGAGATCCAGACTGAAGACAATGACATGATCAGAAGGATAAATTAAACAATTCATCTTCAGCAAACCAGAGAGGAGGTTTATAACAAAGCATTACAGAAGCAAGACAACATTAAAAATATTTTTGACAGAAGAACAAAGGCCAGCAATTTTAATGTTGGGGACAAAGTTTTAAAGTGGGACTCGAGAAGAGAAGACAAGGGAAAGCATGGAAAATTTGACAACTTATGGCTTGGCCCTTATTTCATTCATTCAGCTGCTGGTAATAATGCCTTTTTATTACAAGAGTTGAATGGAGCAGAATTGTTTGGGGGTCCTGTCAATGGCAGGATGCTTAAGCATTACTTCTCTTGATCCATGTCATGTTCTGAAAGCCTTTTTATCTTTTTTCTCATTATAAATATTTCACCCATCATTGCATTCAAAGTTAGAAAAATAAAAAATACAAAAACAGTGAAAGAAAGAAAAGAGGGAAGATTGTAAAAACAATAAAGGTACAACCCCATACCAACAAAAAGAGAAAAAAATCTGAAAGTGTGCAAGCTTAAATGCCACTCCTGAAGAACACACTTCTAATTAGTCATACAGCCTAATCATGACTAATTAGCTTTAAATTGTCTGCTGATAGGTTAGTGAATTCGATTTGCCAAACTGTTTAATCTTGGCTTATCAGTAGTTAGATTAGGTTAGAAATTAAAGGTTCAAACATGCTCAAAATCTAAACAAGTCAACAAAAGAAGAACAACTCAAACAGAAGTAAAAACAGAGCTGTAAAAAAGATGAAGGAAGTGCTTGAAATTTCAGATCTTAAGCCTTCCATTTTGATTTAATTTTCTGCAAAACAATATCTATGTGCAACTTGTTTTTATGCTATAGATCAACATCAAGTTAGACTGTTCAATCTTGACTTGTATGCTTTTAAATTTCTGTTGTAGAATTTAGAGAATAAAATCTGTTAGACTGTTTAATCCTAACAGATTAGTAGATTAGGTAGAGAAGCATATGGAATCAACTATTTAATCTGAGTTCATGGACAAAAAAGGAGTAGAATTAGATTAGTTTTATGCTTTCAAAAAGAATAAAATGTTGTGAAAAGAGTTTGCCAATCCAAGTGCACTCTAAAGAAGAAAAAATGTTAGATCAGTAGGATTGGGTAGGTAGAAAGCTTGAATTGATGAAGTTCCATTGTTTTCCATGGCTGCTAACATTTTTTAGAACAAAGAAGATCATCCAAGTAAAGAAAGGCAACCCAATGGATAAAGGTAGTGATCAGCCTTCCAGAGAATGCAAGTCTGAAGTTCTTGATGCCTTCAAGAAGGCACCATCCCCAAGTGGAGCCACTGTTAGCCACCAATAAAATTTTTCATATCAAATGGTGGCTAAAACATTTTTGGAGCCTTCAAGCAACAAGTTTATTGCTAAAAATCTTATCTCTTGAAGACTCATGAAGGCATCATGCCATTTGTTCAAATCTTCACTGCTGTTTCCATTTCAAACTCAGAAATTTTGCTGATTTCATAGAGGAAAGACTGCTGCAAAATCCATTTTTTCCCCTCCTTTCACTTCAAAACTAACCTTCATTTTACCTTCTCTTTTCCTCATAAAATTACTCCATTTTCCATTTTTCCCCTTTCCCCCTTCATAAAATCCATCTTACAGAGTTTAAAACTCCTTTTTAGACTCTGTTAAAACCCCCAAATCCATCTAAAAACCCTGAAAATTTCGTAAAAAATAAGTTTTTTCACTAAGGGTTTAAGCCCCTTTGGGCTAATTCCTAACCACTTCCCCTCCATACGCCTTGGTGGTGGAACCAAGCGCTGAACCATTTAAGCGCTTATCGCATTGGAAAAAATAGAGCGCGCAAGTCTGTTTTGCCATGTTAAAAGTTTCGATGCGATTAGCCCATTGTTTTATAACCCCTGATCCCATTAACCACTTCATAAACCCTTGTGCCCACAGTCGAGTGCTAAAAACATTGTACAATTCATCTCCGATCCATTATTTCCCTTTGTAAATAAAAAAACCCCTTTTTTCCTAAGTTTGGTCTAAACGCACCCATGCAATGTTTTTTAATATAAATGGTTAGATTGAAAGACCAAGCCCGGTAGTTCCGATGTGATTGGCCCTCATATATATAAAGCCCTGGGCCTATCACATTTCATATAAACCACGGGCCCTGCAGACGAGCACCATGCCACTTTATAATATATATCCTGCCCATACCATAAAAAACTTTGCTTTTCGTTAAATTTTTGATTTTCATAAAGTATTAAGGGTTTCCGTCGGTGCAAGTTTTGAAACAATATCGACTGTTGATCTTAAGTTGATCAAACAGCCTGCGCTACATCGCATCGCAAAGTTTTCATCGACGCATTTTATTTCTCTCCCCAATTGGTCATCCCCCGATCAATCGAGAGCCGTTGATCTCCTACCCGCCTTTTCTCCACGCGAAACCCGTGGTTTTTGGTCCCAAAACCACTTTGCCTCTTTCCTTTTTAGTTTTGTCGCGTGCCTCCTCAGCCGTTGATCTTGTAGGGCTGATCTCATCCGACGGCTCATATTCATCCCGAACCCCCAACTCTATTTTTTAGCCATATTTCCTCCAAACAAAGGTTTTAACCTTATTATTTCGCATTTTCTTCTAAAAACCAAATAATGTGACTCCTTCACGTTATCAATCCACCGCTTATCCCGACCGTTGATCTCCTTGATCAGTCATGGATAAACGATCCCAACTTAAGAGCTCCCTTTGCTCTCTTTTGACCTCCGCTAACAGATCTCCACCATTGGATGTTGCTGTCCAATGACCATTCTCCTTCCCCACAACCTCCTAAGTAGTTTTACCCATCAATGCAGGATTTCTTAATTATTTTTGTATTTTGCAGGTGTTGAATGGTTTTTCCATTACATTAAAGGAAAACCAAAGGCTGGGGATGATGATCCCTCAATCCTTTGTACATACAGAAAGATCATTCCACAGGGTTCAAACTCCACGTCTCATTAATGCTTCATGGGCATTGATTCCATATGAGCCCTGTGCGGCCCCACACATCAACAAGACACAAAGAATTAAAATCAATTAAAAGAGTATCAGTGTCGAAGATAAAACATAGCAGAACAGAAGATTGAAGGCAATTTTGGGAGATTACGGCTAATATTGATTATCAAAAGCCTAATCCTCCAAATTAAAACACAGTTAAAGAAAATCATAAAGATCTATCAGACAGAAAGGCCTCCACCACCACAACAGAGGCCAATTGATTTCTCTCAGCTACGAAAAAGCCACCTGTTGCCTCAAAGCATTCAAACAGAGGCCAAAGATATTGATCAGAAAAGATATTTGCCTCAGTGCAGCCAAATAGTTAATTCTGCTGAAGGAACATAATGTAAAAATATCAGCAGAGTTATTGCAGAACTAATATAGAGCCTTAAAGTCAACAAAAGCTCCCACCAAGCTTAATTCATAAATGTAAATCAATTAATACAGAAAGAACTTCTGTAAACTTCTCCATTGAGCCTCTCAAAGGCCGAGAAGTCATTAATCTGTATTAATTGAACCTTGGAGATCTTTTATCAGATCCCACCTCCTCATTCCTTCTATAAATACTTTTGTAGAAGATGAGAAAATGTTGGTTGATGAACTCTGAAATATACTTGAGCTTGAGACTTCTACTTGTAAATAGTGTTCACTGGCTCGTGAAGCTCTGCTTGTGATAGAATAGTTAGGCTGAGAAGTGAAGATGATTGCTAACCTGAAACACTGGACTTAAAGCTATAACTGGTTTGGAGCATCAATACAAGCTGATTTATTGGATCCTGATCTATGTCGACGGTGATGTTATTTCCTATTGTAAATTGTTATTTTATTTCCGTTTCCACTTTGTTCATCTTCTCTGATAAAGAACAACAAGCATAGAGTTAGGATTTACTGTATATCAGTACCCTTCTCTGACTGATAAGCTTTATCTAAATGTTTTATTGCAAATTGTGTTATTTAGGAATGATTTAATTTAGTTCAAGCAGTTAGGAATGCTGGCGTTCCCTCGTCCTACTGTTTAGCTAATTGTTATTCTTGAAAGTTATTTTTAGTTTATGTTAAGTAGAGATGAACTAAGGAAGATATGGTGAGCCCTGGTCCTAGTTTTATCCCCAAATACTATCTGAAAGTTTCCCTTGGAATGTGTTGAAAGTTGGCTAGTTTCAAAGTACTTACTAGATCTTAGACCATTATTTGTTATCTTATGTGTTTGTCTTGAAAGTATACCAAGTAAAGAAAATCTAGGAGAGGTTTTGTGGTGAGCCCTGCCCGCTAGTTCTTCTCCAACAGTTGCTTTAAAGTTTCCCTTTGTTTTTAAATGTTTTCTATTGAAAGTGTATCAAAGGTTGGCTAGTTTCGAAGTACTTACCAGATCTTGGATTACTTTTATGTTTTTCTTAAGTGTATGTCAAAGGTTGGCTAGTTTCGAAGTACTTACCAGATCCTGGGCTGCTCTTTGTTCTTCATTTGTTTAATTCCCCTTCTTGTTGTATCATTTCATTCCATAAATCAAACTTTAAAGATATCCTTAGACATAGATGACTTTCCCCATGGACCACTCTTGCCACTTGTTGTTTCAATTAAATCCTATTATGACTCCATAGCCCAATGGACTAAAACCTGCATTTATCTTTCTTTTTGGCCAAAGCTTGTTCTATTTGCTTGCAACTTCTCACCTTTGAAACTCTTTCCATTTAAAACTTTCCACTCAAACAATAATCATGCTCAACCATCCAAAAATAAACAAAACCCTCGGCCTTCATAACTAGCCTAATATCATTATCCAAAATCTTTAAAGATAAATCCATCTTTGCACCTATTGGAGAGATCCCTCTTTGGATTCAGGAGGGCTAGATCCTAGAATCCAAAAGTGGTTGAAACGATGTTCTCCCTGCAGTAGGAATTTTTCCAATCTTGCTGATTATAGAGTGCTAACATAAGTAAGAGTTAAATGTCCTTAATGTGCGCTCCTTCACTCCAACTATTTTCTCTCTATAAAGTTCTTTCTGAGATTTAAAGTGATAGATTCTGTTATCCAACATATCATTTTAAGTTTCGATTCCATTTTCTTCCTTCCATTTCAAGTAATATCATTGAGGGTTATAAATAATTAATTTCCAAAGGTGCTTAACAAAGACCATCTGATATCTTAAATTTGTGACATATATTTAAAAATATCTTTAGCACATATTCCTTATCACAACCAATGGATTGTTTCTTGAGATACAACACATCCAAATACATACACACACACACATATATGTAGTTAAATATACCAAAAATCATATCATTATAATGAAACCATTAAATAATTCAAAATTTATACATCAAACACTGAAACCTAGATAGGTTCATAAGAGACACGTACTAGATTTCGATCTCTTGCTAGGGTTTTTTTATAAACCCTAGACTACATCAACAACTGTAGTTAAGATATTAGTCTCATTATATCTAGGGCCTCAATATGACTTTTAGAGATATATGATAGACTCTACTATGATTCATAGTAAGCCCTAGAATTCATTTTCGAGACACAAAGATTTAGATATAAGTAATTCAATCAAATAACAATTCTGCTATGCATATAATGTTTAAATTCTACTAGGGTTTGTTCAAAACCCTATATTTTATCTTCGAAACCCAACTAACAATTGTTCCACCTATAGTAAATACACATCTTGCAATTCTCCTCCTGTTATCTCTATCACCTACTATATCTGCATCAACATATCCCTGTAGAGCAATGTTTGAACCACCAAAGCATAATGCTTTATTTGTGGTACCTCTAAAATACCTAAGAATTCATTTCATTGCCATCCAATGTTATTTTCCTAGATTGTTCATGTACCTACTTACAATGCCCACTGCATGTGCAATATCAAGCCTTGTGTAGACCATTGCATACATCAAGCTTCCAACTGTTGATGCATATGGAAATTTAGATATATAATCCATTTATTCTTCGGTCTTGGGGCACATATCATTACTAAGTTTGAAATGGATAGCCAAAGGTGTACTAACTGATTTTGCATTTTTCATATTAAATATTTCCAACACCTTTTGTATGTACTCATTCTAAGACAATGTTAATGTGTGATTTTTCCTGTCTGTATTTATTCTCATACCAAGTATTTTTTTTGTAGCTCCCAAATCCTTCATTGCAAATGAATTTTCCAATTTTCCTTTGAGCACATTTATTTCCTGCATGTTAGACCCTACAACAAGCATGTCATCTACATACAATAACAATATAATATAACTAGCATCATTTTTCTTTTTTTTAGATAAACACAATGATCAAAGTGACATCTAGTATAACCTTGTTCAGATATAAACCTATCAAATTTTAGATACCACTGCCTTAGAGTCTGTTTTAAGCAACACAAGCTCTTCTTCAACCTGCACACTAATTTTTCTTTCCCTTTGACCTCATCCTTGTGGTTGTTGCATATAGATCTCTTCCTCCAAATCTCCATGGAGAAAAATTTTCTTTAAATTTAACTGTTTAAGATGAAAATTTTCCGCTGCTAAAAGATTTAAAATAGTTATGATTGAATTCATTTTAACAAAAAGAGAAAATATTTCATCAAAGTCAATACCTTTCTTCCGTGCAAACCCATTCACCACAAGTCTATCTTTTTACCTCTGTTTTCCTCCATATTCTTCCTTAAACCTGTAAACCCATTTATTCTGCAATGTTGTTTTACCTACAGGCAACCGGACTAAGTCCTAATTCTTGTTATGTACCAAGGAGTCCATCTCTTCTTTCATGGCTAGCTCCTACTTCTTCCTAGTTTCTACCTGCATTACTTCTTCATAACATTTTGGTTCATCAGAATCAGTCAACAATAGATAATATAATGAAGGAGAGTATCGTTCAGGGGGTCTACTTATCCTGGTAGATCTTATAACACCAATTTGAGGTGTTTGAGGTGCATGTTGCTGTTGTGCTGGTTCTTGTTGTTGTGGCTATTGATTATTATTATTTTCAAGCACCTTTACTTTTTCTGTAATCTCATCAATAAAGTTGTATTATTTGTTTTCTTTTCCCTATTTCTTTTCCTACAACTGATACTTATACAAGACCTTTTCATTGAATATTACATCTCCGCTCCTAATGATTTTGTGATTTTCATAATCATATAAGCGATAAACAAAAACATTAACACCATATCCAATAAAGGTACATTTCTTTGTTTTTTCTTCAAGCTTTGTTCTATTTTCTTGATTAATATGGACAAAGGCCTCACAACCAAAATTTTGTAAAGAAGAGTAGTTTGCCTTTTTACCTATCCATGCCTCCTCTAGAATACCACCATCCAAGGAAATTGAAGGCCCTGTGTTTATTAGATAAACAACAGTATCTACAACATTTACCAAAAATTGTAAAGGCAATCCTGCATGCAATCTCATTCAACTTGCACACTCTATGATTGTCATGTTCATCCTTTCTGACACACCAGTTTCCTATGGTGTTCTTTGAACTATATTCTCTCTGCGAATTCCATGCTCTGAACAATACCTATCAAACTCTTTACTGCAATATTCACCTCCATTTTTTGATCTAAGACACTTCAACTTCTTTCTTGTCTCAATCTCAACCAAATATTTCCATTTCTTGAAAGTATTAAATAAATCAGATTTATTCCGAATACAATAAATCTAAGTTTTTCTAGTTGCATTATCAATAAAAGTAATATAATAACAAAAGCCACCGAGAGATGATCCCTAAGCAGGTCCCCACACATCTGTAATCACAAGCTCTATTTTTTTGCTCTTATTTTCTTTCTCAACTCTAATAAATCTGAATCTCTTCTGTTTTCCATAAACACAATTCTCACAGAAATTCAAATCAATATTCTTCAAACCTAGCAACAAATTTCTTGAGTGAAGAATCTTCATCCTCTTCTCACTCGTGTGCTTGAGCCTACGATGCCATAATGTTGCATCTAATCCTATGGAGTTTAAATTATTAACGCAATTAGAAATACCATTCCATAAATACACTGTACCAACGTTTTCTCCTTTTTCTATTACTAGGGCTCCTTGAGTGAATTTCCAAGTTTTATCTATAAAAGTTGTCACACAACTTTCACCACCTAACTGCCCTATTGAAATCATATTTTTATTCAGATCTAGAACATTCCTTACCTCCTTTAATAGCCATTGGTTTCCATTATGTTGTTTTACAAGAAATTTACCCATTCCAACAATTTTACAAGGTTTATCACCCAGACGAACTTGTCCAAAATCTCCTTGAACATAGTCATGAAAATGTTTCTTATAAGGTGTGGCATGGAATGAGGCCCCTAAATCTATGACCCAAACATAAATAACATTTTATAAAGAAAGAATCAAAACATCTTGCAACACATCACCTGTAACAGTTGCTTCATGATTGTTTTCTTGTTGTGTGTCTCCTTCTTTTTCCTTCCAAGACTTACAGTCTTTCTTCAGGTGTCTTTTTTTCTCGCATTTCCAGCACACTATCTCTGATCTGGAGTTGGATATACCTTTCCTTGATTTAATGCGATATCATGTGCTCTTTCCTCCTTCCATTTTTCTTCCCCTAGTCTATGCACTCAAAGCATCACCCGATGTCTCACCAGAGCTTTTCCATCGCATCTCCTTGCCAAGGATAACACCGACAACATCATCAAATTTTAAAGTACTAGATCCAAAGACAGAGTTACTAATGGCCATAACTAAACCATTCCAACTTTCTGGCAATGAGTATAGAAATAACATAGCCCTAACTTCATCATTTAATTTCACCCTTATAGAACTTAACTGACTGTTAATGGTATTAAATTAATTTAAATGGTCAATTATAGATCCACCTTCCGACATCTTCATATTAAATAAGCGTTTCATAAGAAATACCTTATTTGAGGCTGAGTTTTTTCACATAGTCTGGCCAATGCTGCCATTAAACCCTATTTTTTCGTTTCCTTCGAAATATTGAAGGCTACTAACACTGCGAGGCACAACCATATTGTTCCAAGTGCCTTTCTATCGAGAATCTCCCATTCTACGTCTGCCATACTCGCCAACTTCTTTGTTTTTCCGCTCAATGGTAGGTACATATATTTCTGATACAGATAATATTCCATTTGCATCTTCTAGAGTGGGTAGTTTTGGCTGTTAAATTTATCGGCCCTAAGCCTACCATCTTCCACCATTTCTCCCACTCAAACCAGAAACCCTTCTTTTCTGCGAGTTTATCATCCAAATAGACCTTCCGCTTTGATACTAGTTGTTATAAAAGTATATATTATAGAGCAATGGAGCACATAAAAATATGCGGAAATAAAAACACAGAAAACATGTAAAACAAGATAGACACAAAAATATGTGGTTCACCCAACTTGGGCTACGTCCACAGAAAAACAACCAGTACTTCCTTTATATTATCCAGCAAAATGAAGAGACACAACCTACAATAGATCCATTGTAATATCCTCTACTCTCTCAGACAATCCCCCTTTCTCTTTTTCACTTAGAATACAGTCTCAACACACAATCACAATACAATTCCATCATATAATAGAGGGATTTCCTTCTAAGGCAGAAAACCCTAAATTAAACATAACTTCTACCATCAGATCATCTGCCTAATGAACGAACCAAATTAATTACAAAATTACAATATCTTACAAGGAAATTTTACATCTATTTTTTGGCTTCGGAGGCGCTGCCATCGAGCCCCCACTAGGGGACCACTAGCCTCTAGACCCCTCAACTGGGGGAGATGGGCCCCCTCGCAACCCCACCCCCCCCCTACATGGAGGGGTGTACAGTCTTCCTGGGGTATACATCTCGCTGAAACAAAGACCTCTAAATCAGGATGATAATTAGGCTCCACACCCAACAACATAATCATGCATTATCATACAAAGATATCTATTAGGTGAACCCATGACACAAACATTAATACATCATAGTTGGATATACAACAATTTTCTCTTAGGCTAGGGTTTTGATAAGACAGATGAATATTCACCTAGGGTTTCATTCCTAGGAACTTACTATGACTATTATAATGGTTTTCCTTATAAACCATAAATGATCAAACCTTAAAGTTCTATGGTTTCAATACATAACATAGACATTGATAACAAACCCTAAAGGACTAGGGTTTCCTAAACATAAAAAGGAATAGGATTTCTAGACTTCATCAACCCTAAGTAGAATAAGGTTTTATAAATATACCCTTAGGTTAGGTTTTTACAATGAACCTTTTTAGAGTTCCACAAGAATGTTAATTTAATGAGGGTATATTCAATCTGATGATTAATAAACCTCAAAAGAATCTTTTAGATTCAAAACCCTAGACATAACGATGTTATTAATGTAAAGAAAATTTTAAAAGACTTGGCCTGAATCAATTCTCATGCACACTGCAACTTCCTTGAAAGAATTTGCAGGCATAATTCCTACTCACTATTTCAAATCATTAGGGAATTCTTGAGGTCTTAAATGGTGGCCTCCAAGAAACATAAAAATAATAGTGGAAAAATCAACAAGACTTTAATATTAATGTCTCAGAGGGAAAATAGGGTTTCATTTTTTCAATTTATTTAACCCCATCTTCAATGATTAATACAGATAAATTTATTTCATCCATGAGTACTATGCATTACTTTCTGATGGGTTCATTACACGAAATGAGAAATACATAAAAACATGATTACAACCATGCTTTTTTTATGTATTTATTTTCAGGTGGTGTGAAGAGTTCATCAAAAGAGTAACATGGCATCCTTATTAGCTTTAATTTCAGATCCAACGAGTACTCCCATTCAAATTGAGTGCACTGAGATATTGAAATATTGAAGAAAAGAAGTATTTATTTTATTTTTATTATTGCATTTTTTTATTTAAAAAATGGTGAATCATCCCCCATGGTTGACATCATCATCTTGAATTCTATTGGTTGTTATAAAGTTTATTTTTGTTGTACATTTTTCTTATGAGGCCCATTTTAGACCTCAAAATTCCCCTAATGACACTAAAATTAAGTGCTCCAAGAGAATAAGTTGATGTTTATTGTCGGATTATTATTAAGAGCTAATAATAATCGACATGCATCTATTTTTAGATTGACGATCTATAAAAAGACTTCGCCCAATATTCTAAAAATAGAATTTCATCTATTTTTCCAACTTGACCAACAATCCGCAAATAACATCCTGCAACTTCTGAAATATGATCATCATGTCTAAAAATAGACTTACACCTACAAATAGCCTGCGGGCCCACTTAGTGAAGGTGGCTGATTTTCACTAAGCTCATCATCTTGTCGAATCTCAACATTTTTATCCTCTTACTTCAAATTCTTGGGATGATTGTTTGGATGTAATGTCCAACATTGGGCAATAAAATGTCCCTTTTTCTGGTAATGCGTGCAAGTCTTTTGCATCTTCTTTGCAAGTTGCCTTCGCTTCAACTGTTTCCTATATGCCTTCAATTTCTTCCAGCATGTTGGAACTTCATGGTTACACAAACCATAGTAGGAACAACAACTCTTTCTTCCTTTCATGCATGCAAAATTGTCATGCTTAACATAAACATAATCAACTTGACTATGGGAATAATTATACCTCAAATGCTGCTTTGCATGTCCATCTTTTTTACCTTCTTGAGGAGATGAACTTGTAAAGGTTCCAGCTTTCTTTTGAAGACCGACATCAGTGTTTATGTCTTGATAGCTATTGGAACTCTCTTTCTCGCCATAAGCTTCATGTATACAAACATCTCACTGCAACATAGTCTTCAAACAATGGCATTCAACTTGAAAACAAACTTGACATGTTTGTGGTTTAGAACTTGCAACAAAATTTATTGTTGGAGTTGTCTCAAATGCCTTCATGGCTTTAGAGTTTCGCCATAAGATTGAACATAGCCTTGACCAAACTTCTTAGGTCTTTCCTCAACCATAATAGGATCAATCATGCCTTGTGCATGTTTTCCTAAACCCATGCCTTCGTAGCCCATTTTTAACATCAAATTGGACCCTATACCTCTAGTGTGATTTTCAAATGAACCTACACATCTATCTGAAGAGGAAATTGAAGACAAATTTGAATGAATTACCTATGCTTCAAGCATGTGTTTAGCTAAGGCCTCTTGGGCTTGGCAGAGCTGCATCTCCATCTCATGCATTCTTTGAAGAAGTCCTTATTTCTCTTGCTTCATAACAACCAATTTCTTATGAAGTCTAGTGCTTTCTCTTCCATATTCATACATAATTTTCACCATATCCTTCAAGATGTAGAAGTCTTGCTTCATCTCTTCATCGAAGAGTCCTGTAAAGGATTATTTAGAAACCTCACTTGATGAAGTTTTCATCTTATGAAAATGAATTAAAGAACTTCAACAAAAATTCACAAAGCTTCAAAAAAAATTGATAAAGATTGTAAACAATAAGGCTATAGATTCAAGCTCTTCTCTACAGCTTGTATCTCTTCTTCAAGCAACCTCTTTTGAAAAAAATATTCAAGAGAGATTGTGCATCAAGGGTTTCCTTGAGGTCCTTTGGGTAAGGAAGATGCTTTCAACCTTCTTCCTTCTTGTCCTCTTCTGGACTTAGCTAACAGTGGATTTCCTTTCAACTCTATCAAACTCAAACTTGTAAGCATCAGTCAATTTGCAAATAGTTAAATTATTTGCACTGTTAAACACCTTTAAAGTCAAACAAGCAAGCTAGTGCTCTGTCAAGCAAGCAACCTAGTGCTTAGTCAAGCAAACAACCTAGTGCTTTATCAATCAAGAAACCTAGTGCTTAGTCAAGCAAGCAACCTAGTGCTCTGTCAATGAAGAAACGTAGTGCTCTGATACCAACTTGATCTGAAATGGGTGGACAAATTGTTATGATTTTCAAGCACCTCCCACTCATTTAAACAAATTAAGATCTAGCTTATACATGACTATGCAGAATTGTCATCTTTATATAGGTGTATGTGTTTTTAATTGTTTTAAGCCTTTATGTGCGAGGATTTTTTATTTTTTATTTTATTTTTATTTTTTTATTTATTTTTATTTATTTTTATTTTTATTTTTATTTTTTTTCTGATGATATTAAGCATGTACAACAACCATAAAGTGTAGCAAATAAGCATAAACACACAACAAAAAATTTAATAAAGGAGTTCACTCGAACATCGTGGGCTACATCTCTTTCAGCCCTTGTCAAAATGACTTGGCTCTTTGGGATTAGGATGGAAAATTTCTTTTACAAGTAACTACTCAAATCCAATGGTTATTTGGACTGTACCATTAGGTTTATAATACCATCATACCCCTGAAATGTTTGTTATCTCGCTGAAGATAGACCTAGGTTCCCTTAGATTTGACCTCTTTTGTCGGCACCCTTAAGCTTCCTGGAGCTTCTATGTGGCACTAGATCCTTAAGAAATAATTTTCTGTCCCTGAAACCTAACCTACTATCTCCAACATATATCATACCTCCAAAATAGACTGATCAATTTTCTCCAAATGAGCTCTAGCTTACCAATCTAGGCCTCCAACCCTTGTTAGCCCTGGGCTTCTTGAAACTTACCTGTGGCTTCTCGACCTTCAGAATTCTCCAAATGGCTCTAAAAATCCCTTCAATGGATTCAAAATTTCCAAAATAGTCAGAATAGACTATTCACTTGTTGAAATTGTCCTCCAGTTGCTCCGGTTACACCTCCAACACCTGGTGGCACCCCTTGGCTCTAGGTTCACTGAAAACTTCTCTGAAGCATATCAGCCTTCAAAAGTCTTCAAAATATTATGAAAATCCTTCCATTGGATTCAAAAGGTTCAAAATAGTCAGAATAGACTATTGGTTTGCTAAGAATGGAAACTGGCTGCTCTGGATATGCCTCATTCTTCTGGTGACCCCTGGTGGCCCTAGTGGCCCTTGGAACTTATTTTAAGAATATCAGCCTTTAGAAGTCCTCTAATATCTTTGAAAACCTCACTATTAGTTCTAGAATGTCTAAAACATCCAAAATTGACTATTGGATTCATAAAAAAGGCCTCTAGCTGCCCTGGCTAGGCCTCAAACTGTTGTTAGCCCTTAGTGGCCCCGTAGAACTTCTTTGAAGAAAAAACTCTCTCAGAAGTCCTCTGATGGCTTTCAAAACCCTCACCAATGAGTCTGGAATGTCCAAGAAAGTTGAAATTGACTATTCACACTCCAAGAATGGTCGAATAATGAGTGAGTTATCACCTAAAACAACTTTGCCCAGTTTCAACTTAAAACACTCCACTAAAAATGAAGGACTTAACTTTAACTGCAGTCAAAATAGGAAAACTGCCCAAATTTAGGTCACGCTCTAAACTCCACCTAAAATACCATGCATTAAACTTAACCGTTGGGGTGGTTGGGCACATATCAGCCCAAACCACACTGTTACAAAACCATTGGCAGAACCGTAGGCTTGAATCACAGTTGGTTGGTTTTAAATTGGAGTTAAACTCCGTTGTTAGTGCTGACCACGTAGATGAAACATAGTTACCGATCAAATAGGTAACTGAACTGGTACTTACTTTTTTGAGGTAGAAAAAATAGCTCCTGATTTTAAAAAGTGGTGATGCAGAATCACCCCGTTTTTTTCTTTTTGGTATATTTTCGACACTTTAATTTTATTTATTTATGAAGTATAAACATTTATTTTAAAATGTTAGTGATTTCATGCTAATTTTGAAAAGTGTTGATGCATCATCAACATTTTTTTTAGTGGTGATTTTCATGCTAATTTTGAAAAGTGTTGATGCAACATCAACCATTTTTTTTAGAGTGGTAATTTTCATGTTGGTAATAAAACATAAAAATAAAATAAGAAAAACATGACAAAAAAAACTCAAATATAAGAAAATATATAAAAATAATAAAAAAAACCCAATAAAAACGTAAAAAAAAAAACAAAATTAACTTGTAAAAATAAAAAAATTTAAACAAAAATAAATAAATAAATAAATAACCAAAAAATTTCGAAAATTAAATAAGAAAATGGAGAAAAAATTATAAAAAACACATAATTTAAAGAAAAAAAGAAAAATTGAAAAAAAAAAATAAAAAAAAAAAAACGATTTAATCTCAGTTCTTATATATATATATATATATATATAAAATTTAAAGTAGAAAATTTTAAAACAATTAAAAATAAAATTTAAAAATTAAAATTAAAAAAATTAATAAGAAAATAAAAATCATTTTTTTAAAAAATAATAAAACATTAAATTAAAAAAAAAATAGAATTTAAAAATTAAAAAGAAAAATAAAATAGAAATTTTAAAATAAAAAAATTAAGATTAAAAAAAAAAAGAGAAAAAACATTTTCAAATAATAAAAAAAAAAAAAAAATCTAATCGTTTTTAAAACTTAAACCATTTAAAAAAATTTGAAATGGAAAAAAAAATTAGAAGTAAAAAAAAAAAATACAAAAAGCATTTTTCAAATTAAAATTTAAAAAAAAAACTAATAAATAAATTAAAAAGTTAAAAAAAACTAGAAATATTAAATTTAATAATAATAATAAAAAATTAGAATAATATATTAAATTAAATTAAAAGAACAAATATGAAATATAATAAATAATAAAAAAATAAAAAAAAATTATTAAAAACAAAAAAAATTATTAAAATTTCATTAATAAATAAAAATCGAATTAAAAAAAATTTAATTGCGCCGCCCAAGTGGCAGCAGGAGGTCGATTCCAGGAATTTACCTAGGGAGGTTGATTCTTGGAATCGACCTGGGGAGGCCAATTCTGTAGTGCCCCACTTTGGTTGATGGAAAATGATTCTTTATACTTTATTCGTTGAGGACCTCAGGTTGAGGATCCAGACACATGACTCTATTATTAGTGGATTTGATGGTTATGTATGTTCTTTATTGATACTGTGATGATGACATCATTGATGGATATGTATGTTCTCTATTGATATCATGATGATGATAGACTTGATGGATAAGTATGTTTTCTATTGATGTTACAATGATGATGGCTTTGATGGATATGTTAATTTTCCATTGATGTTATGATTATGATAACCATGATGGATGTGTCCCTATGGTAGCTACTTACATTAGTTCTGATTCAAATGAACAACGATGTGAATAAGGGTCATGTTGATGTTGCTATTATGATAATGACTAATAATGAGAAACTTTGTTACTGATGATTGTTGAGTATGACAGGAAACCACCAGAGGCACTCGCATTTGATGAGCTGACAACATCTGGTTTGATAGAAATTAATATTTTTTCTTTGAAATTCTAAGTTCAGTTTGAAACTTGATATATATATATATACACACTCTGATGATATGTCAGTGGTTGCAGAAACATGTTAGTTTCTTGGCCAAATGACTCACATATGGGTGATGGGGTTGTACAATTGGATGGAACAACATGGGAGGGGTGGAACAGTGTTCCTGATCTCACCCGCTAGCACTCCCACCGTGACTTAGGCTAGAAAGGTCGAAATACCTTTGCCTTGAATATCACGATATCATGAGGGCAGGTCCCAAATTTGGTTCGCTCAGGAGGATTTTCTGGGGGGCGCGCATCAAGGCGGATTCCTTGATCCCCAACACCATTAGTATCACTATAGCAGGCGACATACAAGATGGTAGGGGTCTCTAGCATTGCACATATAATTTCCCCTCGTAACCATTGGATACTTGAAGGGCAAGTGGTGTGGCACCCTTGGAATTTCAAGAGAAATTCTTCAATAGCACGACCGAATTGGCACCCTTGGCTTCAAAAATAAATTCTGAGGCATGGCACCCTTGGAAATTTGAATGGAAGTTCTTGAAGGGCATGAACAACTTGACACCCTCGACATCATTAAAGAAACTAATAAATATAATCAATATATGAAAATCCAACTATTCATATCAAGTGATATAGGATGTTAGAACCAAAGGAATTAAATCAAGAATAAAACTTAGGGTAAGGGAGGAATCGAAAGAGATAAAATATTTTACCATGATAACTCTACCATTTCCATGTAAAACAAAATATTAAGTACATAAGACTTAATTAGGCAAAAGGGGGGAAAGAGGGACATAGAGTTAAGTATAAAGATTTATTAAAAACTTCATTAAGAGAAGAGAGTGGTGAATTAAAATAAGATTATTAAATTAAAATTTGAGAAATTTAGAGAACTTTCATGTGGCAAGAGCCAACATAATAATATTCATAAAAAAAGGTAAATTGAGGTAGTTAGGGGACCAAATCTGAGAGTTATCAATTAACTTCAGTAATAAACACAAATTAAGGAGTAAAAAAGAGGAATCAAGAGACAACTAGGAGAAGAAATAGGAAGCCTTGTTGGGTTGAAAAAAATACTATTTTTAAATGTATAATTAAGTAAATTATTTTTGGAGAGTCTTGATGAGAGGGTGACACATGGGTGGGCGAATAATCAGATTTTGGATAATAAAAAAAATAATTATTTATGCATGAAATTCCAAGTGTCACCTATGAAGCCTTCTATAAAAGAAAGGGAAATGGAAAGGAAAATGAACTTTTTGTTTACCCTATTGATGGATGGAGCAGATTATGTCATTTTGAATGGTTACGTGCTATAGTTGAGTTTAGTGGGATAGAGGATTATAGAGAGGGGACTCTTGAGCCAATAGGGGCTCACCTCTATCAGCTAGCACATTCCTTCGTTGTACAACCCCATTGTAGCTCGTGGGTCCATGGGGAAGGAGAGTACCCAAGGAGTAGGCTGGGAGGTCAACCGGTGGGTCATTACATTCGGATTAAGCATGACAACATTCCGGCTTGGAGGTAGATGACAACAAAGGAGCTCAAGTAGTGACAAGTCAAGTTTGGTTCTCGTCCAATGGTGAACGGTACATGTGTTAGTTATACTGTTTTTAATTATGATGATTTCATTGTGCCTATAATTAAGTTAAATATATGTATGTGTTATGAAGTTAAATTTATGGATTTGATATTCGTGATTTAATTTTACTGAGTTTCAAACTTGTATGATTATGGTTTCATTTCCTAGTTACCGTAAAAAAAAAAAATTATGTAAAGCCTAACGCTCATCTAGTAAATCATAGGGTTGGTCACTACACTTGGTATCAGAGCAAAGGTTCAACCTCTAGGACCTATAGGCCCATAAAGTATCAAGTTTTTCCTTGTATTATTTTTATGAGCCATGAGTTTTGTGGAATTAGAAACCTTCTTAATTATGTTTGGTTCTATGACAAAATCAAACTCTGTTATACCATTATGACTCCATCCATAACCATCATGATGAAATTCATTTATTTTTTAAGGTGAAATATATATATATATATATATATATATATATATATATATATGTTGGAAATATTGTCATTGATGGCAATGGAGGCAACAAAGACAGAGACAGACAAAGAAGGCAGCAGATGCAAAGGCAGAGGCAGAGGTCAAGCAGCAATAGCAGTTAAGGCGGAGGCAGAGGCATCGAATATAGAGGCAGAGTTGTTATATCAGAGGCAGAGGCAGAGGCAGAGCGAAAAAAGTAGCAGAGGCAGAGACATAGCCATTATTCCGAGAATCGCTACCCCAGCTGGAGGATATATATAAAATTCCGAGAATCGCCCAAGCCGGCATATATATATATATAAGTACCTTAATTCCGAGAATTACCCAGCCGGGCGTTATATATATATATAAATAAATTCCGAGAATCGCCTACTCCACTAGAAGATACACGAAGATACACTAAAGATTGGAGCACAGTATATCATTATATATATATATATATATATATATATATATATATATATATATATATATATCATTCCGGGAATCATAACCCAAGCGACAATGTAATGCATATATATATAAATCTCATTCCGGGAATCATAACCCAAGCGGAAATGTAATGCATATATAATATAAATCTCATTCCGGGAATCGTATACTCCAGCGGAAAAGTATATATTGCGCTTTATATATAAAGGACTAAATCATATATATATATATATATAGCGCGAGATTCAAAGAACCAAAGTACCATAAGGCGGGACCCTCATCAATCGCATCATAAAAAGTTGGCAGCGGATCACATCCAACCAAAACTTGCGATTGCAATTGAAAGCCCATACCCGATGGGAATACAAACTACAATACATATATAAGTTTCATATTATTGAGCCCGAATTTAAAAGAATCAAAGGTCCAAGCATATTTATTAAGTTATATGGAGCGCATAATACAAAGTTTTATATGGCGGGACCCTTTCCCAATCGCATCTTAACAAATATTTGCGATTGTGATGAAACCCGGACCCGATGGGTTTATAAAACATAATTGATATGTGTCGGAACATGCAACTAAGAGTTGCGATTGTGATCAATCGCAATCGGAAGCAATACATCAATCGCATCGGAAAGAAGCAGAACGTCGGAGCACTATGTTAAAAGATTGCGATTGCGATTGAAGCCCAGACCGGATGGGTCTATAAATTGTGATCTAACAGGTTTGAGTTCCAGTTCTAATCGCATCGGCACATTTAAATGAATAGTGACCAATCGCAATCGGAGTTAAAGCGGGGCATCGGAACATGCAAATGGAATTTGCGATTGCGATTAATCGCATCGCATCAGAGTAATCGCAATTGGAGCTTCAGAATATTGGAATGTTGGTACATTCAAATGGAAATTGCGATTGCGATCAATCACAATCGGAAGAAGTCGAGAAGTAGTGTATAACATCGGAAAGCGTGGAAAATGGGCCTAGATATATGATAGTCTATTGATTAAATGGAATCGACCCCTTATACTAATGTTTATAATGCTTGACTCGGAAAATAGAGCGGAAGGTTTATATAGCTGTGGGGCTCAAATTTTTCAGAGTTATTCATTAATATAAATTCCAGGGTTTATTAAGAAGGTTATAAAGGGTTTTATTGTTGATGGTTCATGATAAATATTGTGAGTACTGTGTTATTAAAAAGGTGTTATAAAATGCCGAGAGTTGTTTTATGTAACGGGTGCGATTGTATTGAAATATGCCGCGTGGTCTGTGGACCCATGGGCCTCGGCTTAAGGTGGAGGGCGATTGTTAATATAAAACGATTGCTGTGGTGTATGTATGTTCCGCTTGCGGAACTCACCACATCAACAAGACACATGCTGTGTGTAAAGCATTGGAATTTGCCCAGAGTTAAAGTGCAGTTACATACATACAGGAGTTACGCAACAACTATAAACAGAAAAACATACAGAGGAGGAAAAGGGACAAACACAGTCAAAGAAAAGACAAATGCGCAGAGATCCAAAAGGCTGAATGAATGAGCTGGAGTTCTCATTGTAATTAAATGTAATATTTTAATCGGTTCATATTGTTTTTGATGCAAAGGCAAGTGTCCAAAAGAAAAAGAAAAATCCCACTGTAAATTTGTACATATTGTTATAATTTTAAAAATGAGTTCGAAAATGGAATGAGAAGACAGAAGTCAAAGAGTCAGGACTGTTCACTCCAAATTCTCTGTGAAATACAAACAGTCATGTGAGGAAATCTATATATAATATCAACTGGATATGCATAAGAGAGGTTAGAGAGAGTAAATCTAGAGAAGGCAGAATATAGAAGTGTGAGGCAGAGAATATTAAGAAAAGAAGAGTAGAAAGAGAAGCTACAGAACAGAGCTGATATCTGAGGTAAATCAGCAAACATTCAGTTTGATAAATTGAGGAAGTTGGAGCTTTCCTATCAAGTTGCAACTTGATAGCTGTCAGTTGTAGCTGACTGAGGTTGGAGCCTCCTGTAGGTTGGTGCCTGCAGAAAATTGAAGGGAGTTGGTGCTTCCTTGCAAGTTGTAGCTTGCAGAATTGAGGTAGGAGCCTCATGTAGGTTGGTGCCTATAGAAAAACAGTGGTGAGAGGGAGTTGGAGCTTGCCTTTGCATCACAACAATAAGAAGATGTGGTTTTCTCCCTTTATGGGTTTCCACTTACATCTGCTTTCTCTATGTGTGTTTCTTATGTGTTGATGTGATTCTTTCAATCTGCTTAATTGTTTGCTACTCTCAACATAAGTATGGTGTCACATTAATTTAATATTAGCTGCAACATTTTAAGACTGTTCACATAGTAAGCTGTAAATAAATTTGGTGAAAATTTTAAAAGGCTTATGTATGTATTAAACTGATTCACCCCCCCTCTCCGTTTAATTAAAGATTCAAAATTGGTATCAGAGTGGGTTCCTTTGTACAAGTCTAACAACTGAAAGGAGATCCTAGGTTCCCAAGATGGATAGTAAAGAAGGATGCTCAACCAATAAAGCCCCTTTCTTCACTGGTGAAAATTATGCTTTTTGGAAAATCAGAATGAGGACATACATAATGTCTCTAGGAATAGAAGTTTGGGCTGCTGTGGAATTAGGATATGCCCCAAAGGCAACTGACACAGAGAAAGAAACAAAACAAGATTTTGTGGCTAATGAAAAAGTGATGAATGCCATCCTGAATGGATTGTGTGAAGCAGAGTTTATCAAAGTAATGCACAAAGACACTGCCAAAGAAATGTGGGATACTCTAGAGAACATCCATGAGGGGGACAAGAAAGTAAAGACTGCCAAAATTCAAGTTTATAGAGCCCAGTTTGAAAAATTAAAAATGAATGATGATGAAGACATTGCCAGTTTCTTCCTAAAAGTTGCAGAAATTGTTAACAATATGAAAGCTCTTGGAGAAACCATGCCAGAAAGTATAATTGTGCAAAAGATTCTAAGATCTCTTCCATCCAGGTTTAATCCCAAGGTGTCTGCAATAGAAGAAACAACTAATTGGGATACCTTAACCATGAACCAGCTACTTGGAAATATAACAGCATATGAGATGAGGCTCCCACAGAAGAAGCCAAGTACAAGGGAGGCAACCTTTAAAACAGAAAAGAAGAAAGAAGAAGAGGGAGACATATGCTCTTGCTCGGATGAAGAAGAGGCAAAATTTGTCAAGAAATTGGATAGAGGATCAGGTAAATACAAAGGTAAACTTCCTTTTAAATGCTTTAACTGTGGAAAAGTTGGACACTATGCTACTAAGTGTCCTCACAAGAAAGTAAGGAATCAGCCTCAAGAGTCAGAGAGAAATAAATCAAAGAATTGGCAGAAAAGAAAGAAGTTCAGCAGAAAATCCTTCTACACTCAACAAGACAGTAGTACATCTGAAGATTCAGATGAACCCTCAAGTGAAGAAGGAACCTCCGAATTCTTATTGATGGCCATAGAATAACTTGAAGGACTCCTGCTAGAAGATGAAGAAGAAGAAGGGGAAGTCGACCTTGAGGGGGAGCTAAGAAGTGCTCTGGAGGAGATTGATAGACTCAAATTGAAGTGCAAAAAACAAAAGGACATTCTTCTCAAGTATTTAAGAGAAGAAAAAAACTCATAAGTCCTCATGCAGCTGAAGGTAGAGCTTGAAGAAGCCAAGAAGATAGAAGACATGTTACTTCATCAAATCAAGGATAAAACCCGAGAACAAGAGAAGCTGGAAGAAGAAGTAATATGTCTCAAGAAGAAACTAGAAAATGCTCAAAGGAAAGTGGTTATAAACTCTTCTCAAACAACAAGCTCTAGTAAGTTGAATGAAATTATGGTTGCTCAAAGATCCCCTATGATAAAAACTGGAATAGGCTATGAAGGATAATCAAGTAAAGGCAATGAAAATGTTGACAGAGAGATTATTTTTGTAAAAGCAAATAAGAATGATGAAGTAGCTCAAACAATTCCTACAAAAGAAGAAACCTGTAATAAGGAAGACAGAGATCAGAAGAAACCACTAGTAGCAAAGAATATAATAAATACTAAGACCCCTGAGTATGTAAAATTTGGAAACCATCAAAGGAGATTCTTCCCTCCAATGAAGAATGCCACCTGTTATGTCTGCCACAAGCTGGGACACATTGCTACATATTGTCATGCAAGGAGGAGTAATTCAAACCACCAAAAGATGCAAACATTGAAGAGACTGCCCCAAGCAAACAAATGGAAGAGACAACCTTACATCAGGTATGAAAATAGTTTCTATGGTTACTATTTTTATTGTAAGGAATTTGGCCATAAAATCATTGAGTGTAGAAAGTATGGACAAAGATTTATGTTTAACACCTCAAGAAGGTTTATGAATCAAAGAAATTCTGTTCATACTCATAATTCTAAAAAAATTATGATCAAATGTTGTATATGCAATCAAGTTGGACATATACCTTCCAAATGTCCTCTAAGAAGATGTAGTTCATCACCTCACAAAAGATACCAAAAAAAAGGGTGCCTCCAGTGGATAAAGAAGGTGAACAAGTGTGATCTGGCTCTAACTGCTCAAGATCTGAAAAGCCAATGGTATTTGGACAATGGCTGCTCTAAACACATGACAGGAGACAAAAGTAAGTTTATAACTCTTGATGAAAAGAAATATGGCAATGTTACTTTTGGCAATGATAAGTCAGGAAAGATCAAAGGAAAAGGCTCAGTCAGCATAGACAATGGCAGAGGAAAGGCCCAAGATGTACTATTTGTAGATGGGCTGAAAGCAAATTTACTAAGTGTCAGTCAGATGTGTGACAAAGGCTGTGAAGTTCTTTTTAGAGCACAAGATTGTGAAGCCAGATCAAGCACCACAGGTAAGAATCTGCTCAAAGGAGTTCGAACAGAAAGTAATGTTTACATTGTGAAAGAGGAAGATGAAGCATGTCATCTTAGCAAACTAGAAGAGTCATGGTTATGGCATAAAAGGTTGGGACATCTCAGCTTCGATCACATCATCAGACTAAGTAAGAAGAAAGTTGTCAGAGACATGTCAGAAATAAAGCGACCTTTTAATACCATATGCAAATCATGTCAATTAGGCAAACAAACTCACACATCCTTCAAGGCCAAAGAGGAGTTATCAAAAAGAAGACCACTCTAGCTTGTGCACATGGATCTGTGTGGACCTGCAAGAACTAAAACACCAAGTGGAGAATCCTACTTCATGCTGATAATAAATTATTTCTCCAGAATGACATGGGTTGCTTTTCTCAAGAATAAATCGGAAGCTCTGGACAAATTCAAAATATTTAAAGCATTAGCAGAAAATAAAATAGGATGTAAGATGAAATGCATCAGATCAGACAGAGGAGGTGAATTCACTGATTATGAATTTGCAGACCTATGCAATGAACATGGCATAAAACAACAATTTACTATTGCAGGGACACCTCAGCAGAATGGAGTCACATAGAGAAAAAATAGATCTATTCAACAAATTTCCAGAGCCATGATGCAAGAGAATAATATTCCTCAAACCTTCTGGGCAGAAGCGGTACACACAACAGTACATATCCTTAATAAAGCTCACTTAAGGCCAAGCAGTGACAAGACTCCCTATGAACTATGGCATGGAAAGCCAGCTTCAATAAAAAATTTTAGAATCTTTGGAAGCAAGTGTTACATAAAGAATAATGATGAAAATCTTGGAAAATTTGATGCAAGAGCAGATGAAGGGATATTTCTAGGACATGCATCCAAAAGTAAAGGGTACAGGTGCTACGACAAGACTTTTCGGAAAATAGTAGAAAGCATTGATGTGAGATTTGATGAAGAACTTCTAAACAATACAAGAGATATTGACTGCTGCAATCCATCAGACAACCATGAAGAAGAAAACCAAGATGATGAGGAAACAAGCAAGACAACAGAAGATACAGAGCTAAGTTCTAAAGCTCCCTCAAGATATACTCAGAAGAACCATCCTGAAGATCAGATCATTGGAGACAAGAGAGTAGGGGTCCAAACAAGAAGGTAGCTAACAGAACAAACTGAAGAGGTATACATAGCCATGTTGTCACAAATTGAGCCAAAAAGATTTGAAGAAGCTAGCAAGGACAAATCTTGGGTAAATGCTATGAATGAAGAATTGGACCAAATTGAGAAAAACAATACCTGGGAATTAGTTCCTAGACCCACTGAGAAGAATGTCATAGGCTCAAAATGGGTATTCAAAAATAAAATGAATGAGAAAGGACAAGTAATTAGGAATAAAGCTAGGTTGGTCTGCAAAGGATACTCACAAATTGAAGGACTTGATTACGATGAAACATTTTCCCCTGTAGCCAGAATGGAAGCTATCAAAATGTTCCTGGACTTTGCATGCTACCAAGACTTCAAGGTATATCAAATGGATGTAAAATCTGCTTTTCTTAATGGAGATCTAGAAGAAGAAGTCTACATGGAACAACCAGAAGGCTTCTCATTGACAGATAAAGAAGACTATGTGTGCAGACTGAAGAAGGCTCTATATGGACTGAAACATGCCCCTCGTGCTTGGTACTCAAGACTAGATAAATATTTGCAAAAACAAGGCTTTAAGAGAGGCAGAGTAGACATCAATCTATACATAAAAGCCCATGAAAATGAACTCCTGATTGTTGTGGTATATGTTGATGACATTATGTTTGGTAGCAATAGAGAAGAACTAGCAAAAGGGTTTGCTGATGAGATGAAAACAAAGTTTGAGATGTCTATGATTGGAGAGATCAGTTTCTACTTAGGACTTCAAATTCAGCAAAAGAACACAAGAACATTCATCTCACAAGAAAAATACTTGAAAGAAATGTTGAAAAAGTTCAAAATGGAGGACTGCAAACCTGTGTCCACTCCCATGATCACAGGATGGAAGCTGTGCCCTGATGATGGGTCTGCCAATATAGATCAAAAACTCTACAGATCCATGATAGGAAGTCTGTTGTATCTGACAGCATCAAGACCAGATATCATGCTAGCAGTAGGACTAGTGGCTATATATCAAGCAGCACCTAAACAAAACCATCTTCTGGCAGTCAAAAGAATATTTATATATCTACAAGGAACAGCACAATATGGACTTTGGTATCCTAAAGGAAAAAGCTTCACTTTGACAGCATACACAGATGCAGATTGGGCCAGCTATGTGGATGATAGGAAAAGTACAAGTGGAGGTGCATTCTATCTAGGAGAAATTCTGGTGGCATGGTTAAGCAAGAAACAAACATCTATCTCTCTATCTACAGCAGAAGCAGAATATATAGCAGCAGCAGCATGTTGTACACAAGTCATGTGGATGAAGCAAACTCTCCAAGACATGAAGGTAAGCATTGATGAACCTATCTCAATCAAATGTGATAATACAAGTGCTATAAGTATATCTAAAAGCCCCGTGCTTCACTCTAAAACTAAACGTATCCAAATGAAGTATCATTTTCTTCGAGAACAAGTGGCTTAGAAGATAGTAAAACTGGAGTATGTGCCAACAAAAGAACAGACAGTAGACATATTTACCAAACCGCTTGCCAGAGAACCATTTGAATATTTGAGAGATAGATTAGGGGTAGTATCTGTAGATGCTATTCTCTAATATGAAGAGAAAGCACAGCTTCAGGGGGAGAACAGAAACAAAAATATCATTCCCAGGGGGAGATCAACCAGCAAGGGAAGCATGAAAACAGGTCCTCAAGATTAAAAGGATTATGGAAAGAATACATTCAAATTAAAATAATCAATAAAAAAGGGAAAAGGATCAGTGGCGCAGCGAAAGAGTGGTGAACCCGACATGAACCGAACACGAGAGATTGGTGAACTTGACGTAAATCTAATCCAAAGGTTGAAGTGACAGCGTCCAAAGTCAAAAAATTCCAGAGAAAGAAAAGGCACGAAATATTGAAAAATAATAAAATCACAGAATCAAAGAATAAGATCTACAATAAGAATTCAAACCCCTTTCCATTGATGTCAAAGAGGGAGGAAGAGCAAGCAACAGGAGGAAGAGCAGGCAAACAAAGAAAATGTATTGCCACTGAGAAAGTGTATTTCCATCAATGCCAAAGGGGGAGACTGTTGGAAATATTGCCATTGATGGCAATGGAGGCAGCAAAGATAGAGACAGAAAAAGAAGGCAACAGATGTAAAGGCAGAGGCATAGGTCGAGCAGCAGTAGCAGCTAAGGCAGAGGCAGAGGCAGTGAATATAGAGGCAGAGTTGTTATATCAGAGGCAGAGGCAGAGGCAGAGCTGTTATCACAGTAGTAGAGGCAGAGGCAGAGCGACAGAAGTAGTAGAGGCAGAGACACAGCCGTTATTCCGAGAATCACTACCCTAGCTGGAGGATATATATAAAATTCCGAGAATCTCCCAAGCCGGCGGATATATATATATATATATATATATATATATATATATATATATATATATATATATATATGTATCTTAATTCCAAGAATTACCCAGCCAGGCGTTATATATATATATAAATAAATTCCGAGAATCGCCTACCCCACTGGAAGATACGCTAAATATTGGAGCAACAATGTAATGCATATATATATATAAATCTCATTCCGGGAATCGTATACTCCAGCGGCAAAGTATATATTGCGCTTTATATACAAAGGATTATAGCATATATATATATATATATATATATCTCATTCTAGGAATCATAACCCAAGCGGAAATGTAATGCATATATATATATAAATCTCATTCCGGGAATCATAACCCAAGCGGCAATGTAATGCATATATAATATAAATCTCATTACGAGAATCGTATACTCCAGCGGAAAAGTATATATTGCGCTTTATATACAAAGGGCTAAAGCATATATATATATATATAGCCATATGTAGCGCGAGATTCAAATAACCAAAGTACCATAAGGCGAGACCCTCATCAATCGCATCGGAAAAAGTTGGTAGTGGATCACATCCAACCAAAACTTGTGATTGCGATTGAAAGCCCGGACCTGATGGGAATACAAACTACAATACATATATAAGTTTCATATTATTGAGCTCTAATTTAAAAGAATAAAAGGTCCAAAGCATATTTATTAAGTTATATGGAGTGCATAATACAAAGTTTTATATGGCGGGACCCTTTCCCAATCGCATCGGAGAAAGCAGCGGAACATGTTAACAAATATTTGCGATTGCGATGAAACCCATACCCGATGGGTTTATAAAACATAATTGATATGTGTCGGAACATGCAACTAAGAGTTGGGATTGCGATCAATCGCAATTGGAAGCAATACATCAATTGCATCGGAAAGAAGCAGAATGTCGGAGCACTATGTTAAAAGATTGCGATTGTGATTGAAGCCCGGACCCAATGGGTCTATAAATTATGATCTAACAGGTTTGAGTTCCAGTTCTAATCGCATCGGCACATTTAAATGAATAGTTACCAATCACAATCAGAGTTAAAGCAGGGCATCGGAACATGCAAATGGAATTTGCAATTGCGATTAATCGCATTACATCAAAGTAATCGCAATCGGAGCTTCAGAATATTGGAATGTTGGTACATTCAAATGGAAATTGCGATTGCGATCAATCGCAATCGGAAGAAGTCAAGAAGTAGTGTATAGCATCGGAAAGCATGGAAAATGTGCCCAGATATATGATTGTCTATTGATTAAATGGAATCGACCCCTTATACTAATGTTTATAATGCTTGACTCGGAAAATAGAGCGGAAGGTTTATACAGCTGTGGGGCTCAAATTTTTCAGAGTTATTCATTAATATAAATTCCAGGGTTTATAAAGAAGGTTATAAAGGGTTTTATTGTTGATGGTTCATGATAAAGATTGTGAGTACTGTGTTATTAAAAAGGATTTATAAAACACCGAGAGTTTTTTTATGTAACGGGTGCGATTGTATTGAAATATGCTGCGTGGTCTGTGGACCCACGGGCCTCGGCTTAAGGTGGAGGGCGATTGTTAATATAAAACGATTTCTATGGTGTATGTATGTTCCGCTTGCGGAACTCACCTCATCAAGAAGAAACTTGTTGTGTGTAAAGTGTTGGAATTTGCCCATAGTTAAAGTGCAGCTACATACATACAGGAGTTATGCAACAGCTATAAACAGAAAAGCATACAGAGGAGATAAAGGGACAAAAAAAGTCAAAGAAAATACAAATGCGTAGAGATCCAAAAGGTTGAATGAATGAGCTGGAGTTCTCATTGTAATTAAATGTAATATTTTAATTGGTTCATATTGTTTGTGATGCAAAGACAAGTGTCCAAAAGAAAAAGAAAAATCCCACTATAAATTTGTACATATTGTTATAATTTTAAAAATGAGTTGGAAAAAGGAATGAGAAGACAGAAGCAAAAGAGTCAGGACTGTTCACTCCAAATTCTCTGTGAAATACAAACATTCATGTGAGGAACTCTATATATAATATCAACTGGATATGCGTAAGAGAGGTTAGTAGAAAGAGAAGCTACAGAACAGAGATGATATCTGAGGTAAATCAACAAACATTTAGTTTGATAAATTGAGGAAGTTGGAGCTTCCCTATCAAGTTGCAGCTTGATAGCTATCAGTTGTAGCTGACTGAGGTTGGAGCCTCCTATAGGTTGGTGCCTGCAGAAAATTGAAGGGAGTTGGTGCTTCCTTGCAAGTTGTACCTTGCAAAATTGAGGTAGGAGCGTCCTGTAGGTTGGTGCCTACAGAAAATCAGTGGTGAGAGGGAGTTGGAGCTTGCCTTTGCATCACAACAATAATAAGATGTGGTTTTCTCCCTTTATGGGTTTCCACTTACATCTGCTGTCTCTATGTGTGTTTCTTATGTGTTGATGTGATTCTTTCAATCTGCTTAATTGTTTGCTGCTCTCAACATAAGTATGGTGTCACATTAATTTAATATTAGCTGCAACATTTTAAGACTATTCACATAGTAAGGTCAGAAATAAGTTTATGAAAATTTTAAAAGGCTTATGTACAAAGCACAACCCATTCACCTCTCTCAGTTTAATTAAAGATTCAACAATATATATATACTATATGGGTCTATGGTACCTTCTTCTGGTTAGCTGTGCAAACCTTCTTCTTGTAGAGATTTCTCCTTAGACATTTTTGTATCATAGCCACGACCTGGATTTTCGGAGCTACCCGCTCTTCCTCTCATGTCATACCAATAGGAGCGAACTCTTCCTATCTTACATGCATTTATAAGTTCCTTTCCACCTCGTATTGCTTTATGAGTAGTATCCATGTTTGGGAGCTTTTAGTCATCATGTTTCAACCTATGTTATAAACTCCTGCAACGTTATTTTCGGCTCCTTTCTGTTCAGTTTTCTGGCAATTTCTTGTATAAAAAAAATGATTCTGTAGTGGCTTGTTCTCAGATCTACACCCCATTATTAGCTCACATATAGTGTGGTTAAGCTGGTGTATATATGCTGTACATACTCTGTGTGGTTAAATTAATCACTGTGGTTAAATGTATTTTTCTAGGGGAAGGGCCCGCTTACAATAGTTTGCTATTGGGGCTCTCGCGCGTTGCTTGTGCATTGCACTGCAGCACCAGCCTGATGCAACCCAAAACACAAAGTAAATAATAAATTGTTTGAATGGTTTGTCTTATTGAAACCTGTAATGAAAAGAAATTTTGCATGCCCTTAGAATTCCGGTTCAGATTAAATGGGTGGGGAAATTTGTTCAAGCATGAAGTTTAAAAAAAAAATAATGTACAACTATGAAATGGATATTTGCTTTGTCATGTTTTCCGATTTATAGCCAAATTTCTCACTGTTAGATTAAATCATTTACTATTGCAATTTCGCTGATATTTGCTTGCTTGGTCATGTTTTCTGATTCACTGCCCTATTTTTGAAATCATTTACAATTGCAATTTCTGAAATCTGTTATTTAAACTTGTGCGTGGTGAGTAGTTGTCATTTTCTTCATTGATTTGAACATTGAAAGCATAATTCTTCGGGACTTTCATAATATATATACATTTGGATTGCTCCTTCATCTTGTTTTTGAGGTAAAACACAGACCCTGATTCCTTAGGCCTCTTATGCTGGGAGCATGTAAATCGTCTGGTCCTAAAACATTAGTTCACAGACGATAGTTTAAATCCCGTTGATGATGAAGACTTTTTGGATCTCTTTATATATATAGCACATGATGAATTATGCGCGCCCATAAAAAAAAAGGGTCAAATCGGATGCAGCAAAAATACTCTGTTTTTGGAGCACATCAAGTTACAACACACTGGATTTTTTTTGTGAAACAACAAAGGAAGTGCATTCATATTTATTTGCTTGGGGCTAGGCTTTGACTGGAAAAAGGAATTGCATATGATAAGACTGTTAACCAATAGCATTCATATTTTGTTCATCAAGCATTTACATCATGATATTATAGAAGCTTTCTAAAGCTTCCACAGGTTAAGACATATGTCCCATATATTTAATAAATATTGAGTTATTTGCAAAGAGAGAGAGAGTTTTAAAGCTTTCCAAGTATCAGACGTAGCTCCATTCTTATTTTGTGTCAAAGATACATGATATTGCACCAAATATTGCAACTTTGATAGGTGAAATTGATTGACTTCATATCCTGCAAATTGCCAAGCATCACAACTTGCAGAGATGGAATTTGTAAGTAATCACTGAGAATATTCACTTGTAATCATGTTTCTGCTGGAGCACGCACTTCATCCATCATGTGTGACAACGCCCAATACTAAACCTACCCATGCGGATGGTGTTAATGGGAAATGGGAGTTGACACAGACTTTATGCAGATCGATGGTAATAGTTGCATCAGTAGCAGCAACAACACTAAGAATTTATATATCACTATCTGATTATTGTGGAAATTTGATGTAAATGTCGCAATGCTAAGGACGCAGGAATTAAGGTTTCTGACTACTTTCTTGGAAATCAGGTTGTTAATTTGATGGAGCCAGCCCTTTGCGCCAGACAGAGACAAATTTGTTCTCAGGTAGTTAGTTGTGTGTAGTAACTCCAATCAGGTCCAGCGGATTTAGCCTTGCTGGTTGTCCGATCTCATTGTTGTCCCATTTATCATAATTACCAAAAGTCGAGTGATTATAATTGCCAGCACTCGAGCATTCACATTCAGGCATTTGTCACTTTCCTTTGCCTTTCAACTTGGAGGATAAAAAATGGTATTTGGGGAGCCATGGATGATTCTATTCTTTTGTCAGGGTAATTCACTGGCTGATGAAGATTAACCGGACTCACCAAAACCTACGCCTCAGGCTTCTGACCTTCGTATAGGTGATGAATTAGATAGTGCTGAAAATGGAAAACCCAAAGTATATAGTGATACCAATCCCCAAAAAAAAAAAATACATAAACTTTCAAAAGTATTGGAATTCAAAAGACAACCACTACAAAAGGTTCAACATTCAAGCATTACAAACAGTTTCCGAACTATTAAAACCACATATTCTCCGCTTCTCATCAACATCTCTCGGCGATTCATTAGACGCTAATTTCTAGACTCCTAAAATCCTCCGCAATATTCTCCTCCACTCAGAGTTTCTCTGTCGCAAGGAGACTTGATTCACTCTTCCTGCTCCCAACCTATAAACTAATGCCCACAATACCATGGGTGCAGAATCTGGATTATTTTTGACAGAGGCTTCCGCGAGATATGCGGGATGCTGCATTGTCTTCTTAATGACAGCGACTAAAACCTCTGATTCATCAGTTTCTGTCCTGATTTCAATCTTGGACTCTAGATCTCTCGACGTATCTAATATGTAACGTCAATCACAGGCTCCATGTCTCCCGGCGTGATTTAAGGCAGAGCTAAAATTGTTATGTTTCCTCAATCATAAAGATGAAATAGGGAGTTTGGAAACCTTATCGATCCAATTTTCCATCCATCCATATTGTATGTGTGGCCTAGCCAGATGTTAAGATGATCGTTTGAGTTGTTTCAACACACCTCACCTGATACATTCAATTTTCAAATTTCAGAATGTGTAGTATTCTGAAAGTGTGGGATAACGATTCAACTTAACTGAATTACTGATTTTGAGATTATTTGAAATTAGATAAATATAAGACATAAAAAAAAAATAATAATAAAAAAAATTTGTTTGTCAAAGAATGATTTTGATATTAAAAATTTGATAAAGGATGACGACGTTGATATATATAGACTCTCCCTCCTTCGTAAAGGAGGTCACCGATTACATCTTGGCTCTTAATCGGCAGGTTCTGGCCATGCGGGGACCAACAGAGTGTTATGCAAACTCTAGCGCTCATGCCACTCGGCAGGTCTAAGTTGAAGGTCTACTTGTTGGGTTTAAAATTAAAGTCTAGCTATAAGAATAAATTATGTGCATTCGATTTTTCCTTCGATTCCATTTTTCTTTATTTTATTATATCATTATATTTTTTAGGTTCAATTTTCCCATTAAATTTTGAAACTTTACATGGACGCAATTTGGAAAGCCCCTAGTAATGTTCATCATGGGTATATGATATTTATTTATCTTTCATTTCGCTTTCATTCCATTCTCTAGTTCCATTTTGCAAGTTCCGTTTGACATAACTTCGAGCATAGTGGACAGGGCTTGTGCAAGACCATAACTGATAGCGATGCCTGCCCTTATTCACAAGGTTGAACAAAAGGTCTTACTTAAGCATTTGTGGGATAACGAACTCTGGAAGATTGATTGCTTCAAGAGCACTTTATAAGAGAAGTATAAGAATTTAGAACCTCCATAATTGTTAATTGGGAAATTTGGTTGGTCGAAATCTTTTTGACGTTTTGAGGAAGTTTCCACTTTCAAAGTTTCACTGCAATATCTTTCAATGTTTCATTGAAATATCTTTCATTGTTTTCTTCTTACAAGTCTAGTAAGAAACCAAAACTCAAAGAGGATTATTCATGGAGCTTTCTTTGATGGAGCAGGTACAAAACACTGTTTAGTCTGGGTATTGTGTTATTTACTTTTAGGTCCCTATATTACTAGTATAGTCTCTTATTGTTATTGTTGTACCCCTGTAACCCCCATATTGTTATTATTGTGCCCTTACATTATTATTGTTAGGTCGGCTAGGATTACATTGTGGCCCCACTAGGATTATATTGTGCCCCCATGGACTCCTATATATAGAAGGAGGTTTTGTTCATTTGTATCATCCAAGAATTGTTCATTTATGTAATGTATTGGAGGTTGCCCCCTCGAAGTGGCTTATTTCTAAGGCGTTGATATCTCTTTTCTTCTATTATTGGAGCTGGTTACACAACATTTGGTATCAGAGCTTTGGATTCTAGGGTTTCGCTGCTCCAAACAGGTCATCGTGGAATTTTTGCTATAACGTTTTTTCTAAGAAGTTTCAGAAGCTGAAATTTTTAGGGTGCGAAGCCGAAATCCTGAGGAAGATTGTCTAAAAATTTCAGAGCTTGGTTCACAATATTTTCGGCGATATGATCTGTAGAAGTTAGGTCTTTTTTCAGGCTCCTAAACAGGTCATCGTGGAATTTGCGCTATAACGTTTTTTCTACGAAGGTTCAGAATCTGAAATTCGTATGGTGCAAAGCTGAAAGCTTGAGGAAATTTTTCAAAAAATTTCAGAGCTTGGTTCGCAATATTTTTGGAGATATGATTTGTGGAAGGTAGTGCTTTTGCAGGCTCCTGAATTTCATCTCAAAGAGGTGATCGTGGGAAAAGTTCAATAACTCTCTCTCTGGGCATTGGATTGGAGTGCTGTAAAAAGTGGTCGCAAGTACACAGATTGTGGTTTCTTGGCTATCAATTTTAGAGACAAAGGACAAAACAGTGGCACGTGGCAAGTCGTACAAGTTCGCTCTACTGAACCAGTCCATAATTAGGTCATTGTGGGAGATTGGACACAAATTTGTCTTGGAGAATCCAAATCAGGTTAGACTTGTGGCATTCGAAATATAATTTAGAGGGCTACGTTGGCACTGAAATTTAGATATTTAAGAGCCGAAATCATAGAGATAATCCAATTTCAATATCGAGCTCCTCAAAAGAATGAAAAAGGTGTGTATTTTTTTCCAAATTTCATAATTCTTGTTTGAAGAATCAATTTGAATTGATTCCAAGGGCATATTGTAGAATATATATCAGTATTGGGTTCTAAATAATGGCCCCAAGAAAGAATTCAACACCCATTAAGCCTTTAGAAGGTTCTACTATGACTCATGAAGACGAAGAATGACGACATGACATATCAAAATTACAAGAGCAAGTGCAACAAATTTCACTCTCGCAACAACAAAAAATGAAATGGAAGTTTTGAAGAAAGGCATGGAAGCTAAGATGAATGGTTTGGAATCTAAGATGGATGGCATGGAAGTGGGCATGGAAGCTAAGATGGATGACATGGAAGCTAAGATCGATGAAAAAATGAAAGACAACATGGAAAACATGAAGAAGGATCTAAAAGTAGACATCGAAGGTTTGGCAAGGTTGATACAAGAAATGTTTCCTAATGGTGAAAAGATAGTAGAGGAAACTCATGATGAGAACAAAATAAATGTTAATCGTGATTTCATAAACTCTACAGTTGGAGGGAAGAACCACCATATTCCAAAAATGGATATGAGGAAGTTTGATGGAAAGGATCCTGTAACATGGATACTACAGATGGAGCAATATTTTGATCTCCATAATGTGCAAAACACACAAAAGGTACGCATTGCAACTTTAAATTTATAACAAAATACATTTGTATGGTATCGATGGCTTTGCTCCCATAAAAAAATTGTCACTTGGTCAATTTTTACGGAGGAAATGATAGCACATTATGAGGATACAAAGAGCAACACCTTCTTTAGCCAATTGATAAATCTCAAACAAAAGGGTTTAGTGGGGGGGCACATTGAGGACTTCCAAAAATTGAATATAAGGGTAACTGATATTCCAGAGGAACACAGGATTGATCTCTTCATAGGCACTTTAAAGGATAACATACAACATGAAGTTCGCGTTTTGGAACCAGATTCATTGGAGAAGGCATTCAGGTTGGCAAGAAAAATTGAATGTAAAGTTATGGCGACAAGGAAGCCTATCACTCACTTCTATAAAGAAGGAAGTGTTGCTACGTCTATATTTCCACAACCTACAAGGTTGACACCACAAAAATTGGAAGAAAAAAGAGCAAAAGGGCTTTGCTACAGTTGTGATAGAAAATACACTAAAGGTCATAAGTGTGCTGAGAAGAAATTATTTTACATAGATTGTGAAGAGGAAGAAGAAAATTAACAAGAAGAGGATATACACCAGAAACCAACCCTAGAAGAGGAAGAAATGAATCCGACCATATCGTGTAATGCATTGGCAGGAATTTCCACTCCTCAAACTCTCAAGATAGAAGGACAAATCAAGAAGAAAAAGGTAATAGTGTTGATTGATTCAGGTATCACCCATAATTTTATTCATTGTAAGGTATCCAAGGAATTAAATTTTTTCCTATACCCAGCACCAGAATGCCAAGTGATGGTTGCAAATGGAGGAACTATAAATTGCTCTGGAAAATGCCATAATATCAAGCTAACCATGGGGGAATATGTATTGACTAGTCCAATGCTTGCCATTCCTATGGGAGGTGCCGATGTTGTACTAGGAGTACAATGGTTACAATCTTTGGGGACGGTAGCTTTTAATTTTCAAGAACTTTTCTTGAAATTTTTTTCAGAAGGAAAGGAAGTCGAATTACTGGGTATTGCGGGGAAGCCAGGAAGGATAATAAGCTCTAATGTCATGACAAAGCTTCTAAAGAAAGAACAACGAGGCGTAATTGCACAATTATGCTCACTAGAAGTTTCGACATCAAAATCATCTATTTCTGCAGATCTCCAACAAGTCTTGGACAATCATTCTAAGGTGTTTGAAACTCCCAAAGGACTCCCACCTATTCGTGATCATGATCATGCTATTCATTTGATTCCAGGAAGTGTTCCTCCAAACATCAGGCCTTATAGATATCCTTACTTCCAAAAGAGCGAAATTGAACGTATGATTGCAGAAATGTTAGAGGCAGGTATAATTCAACCTAGCCAAAGTTCTTTCTCTGCTCCTGTAGTATTGGTACACAAGAAAGATGGATCATGGCGAAGGTGTCCAGATTATAGGGAGCTCAATAAGTTCACTATTAAAGACAAATTTCCCATTCCTGTGATTGATGAATTATTGGATGAATTACATGGAGCAATTTATTTTACCAAGTTGGATGTTTGTTCAAGATATCATCAAATTAGAATGAAGACTGAAGATATTCCAAAAACAACATTTCGAACTCATGAGGGTCATTATGAATTTTTGGTCATGCCTTTTGGCCTTACCAATGCACCTTCTACATTTCAAGGGTTGATGAATTCCATTTTCAAACCCTTCCTTAGAAAATTTGTGCCAGTATTTTTTGATGATATACTAATCTACAAAAGGTCTTGGAAGGATCATGTTGAACATGTTGACAGGGTGCTCAAACTATTGCAGGAGAAACAATTATATGCAAAAAATCCAAATGTTTCTTTGGAGTACAAGAGGTGGAATATCTGGGTCATATTGTATCTCACGAGGGTGTTAAAGTAGACCCTAAAAAAATTAAAGCCATTAAGGAATGGAAAGTCCCCACAACCATAAAGCAGTTGCGAGGATTTCTCAAGTTAATAGGGTATTATCGCAAGTTTGTTAAGAATTATGGGAGAATAGCAGCACCTCTAACAACATTATTGAAGAAAGATGCATTTTCATGGACTCCTGAAGCAACTAAGGCCTTTGAATGTCTTAAAGAGGCAATGTGCCTAGCACCGGTCTTAGCTATGCCAGACTTCACAAAAACCTTTATTGTGGAATGTGATGCCTCAGGAAATGGAATTGGTGCGGTTTTAATGCAGAAAGGAAGACCCATTGCTTTTGAAAGTCGTCCAATCAAAGGAAAGTATTTACAGAAACCTATTTATGAGAAGGAAATGTTAGCAATACTGCATGCACTAAAGAAATGTCAAACTTACCTAATGGGAAGACACTTCAAGGTAAAAACTGATCATGATAGTCTTAAACACTTTTTGGAACAAAGACTATCATCAGAAGAGCAGCAAAATGGGTCACAAAGATGTTGGGTTATGACTTTGAAATAATCTACAAAAAAGGAAAGCTTAATGTTGTTGCAGATGCACTCTCAAGAAAGAATGAAGAGGTGGAAGCATTGCTTTGTGACATTTCTATTATCCAACTAGATTGGATAACCGAAGCAAGAGATGAATGGAAGAAGGACAAAGATGTATGGACACTCATTCAAAAGTTGCAGCAAGATCCTAGTGCATCTGATACATTTAGTTGGAAAAATGATTCCTTATGGTACAAAGATCACTTATATCTTTGTAAGAATTCCCAACTAAAACAAAAGATTCTTCTGGAATTGCACACTTCTCCTTTAGGAGGACACTCAAGATTTTTAAAAACTTACTACAGGGTGAAGAGAGAATTTTTTTTGGGATGGCCTTAAATCTGATATTCAAAAGTTTGTGGCGAAATGTTTGGTTTGCCAGTAGAATAAAGTGGAAACAATTAAGACCCTGGGACTTCTACAACCTTTATCCATTCCAAGTCAACATTTTGAGGAGATTTCAATGGATTTTATCACAAGTTACCTAAGTCCGAAGGAAAGAGTGTCATCATGGTGGTAGTTGATAGAATTACCAAGTATGCACACTTTTGTGCATTATCTCATCCATTTAAAGAAAGTACAGTTGCTACTACATTTATGGATAGAATTCAAAAGCTACATGGAAGCCCAAGGGTTATTGTGAGCGATAGAGATCCCATTTTTACTGGAAATTTTTGGAAGGAGTTATTTTCTTGTTTGGGTACTCAATTAGCTCATAGCTCATCTTATCATCCTCAATCTGATGGTCAAACTGAGATAGTAAATAAATTTTTGGAAGGATATCTTCGTTGTTTTGTATCAGATAAACAAACACAATGGGTCAAGTGGTTACCTCTCGCTGAATGGTGGTATAACACTTCCTTCCATACTGCAGCAAAAATGACCCCATTTATGGCACTTTATGGATATCATCCACCATCCATTACATCATCTTTAAGGGAAAATTAGAAGGTTCAAGCAGTGGAAGATCACATCGAGCATCAGCAAGAAGTTCTCCAACTCTTAAAGGATAACCCGAATTTGGCACAAAATCGAATGAAACAACAGGCAGATCAACATCGTAGCGAGAGAAGTTTTGATGTAGGAGATTGGGTATTTTTACGGCTACAACCATACAAACAAATGTCCCTCAAGCAAGCAAAGAAGGATAATAAATTATCGCCAAAGTACTATGGTCCTTACAAGGTGTTGCAAAGATTGGTACTATGGCATACAAATTGGAGCTTCCTGCTTCTTCGCGAGTACATCCAGTTTTCCATGTTTCATGCTTAAAGAAGGTTATAGGTGAAAATCTTCCAGTTCAAACAGTATTTCCAGAACTTGATGGAGAAGGGAAAATCATATTGGAACCTGAAGCAGTCATGGAAAAAAGAACTCGACAACTACGGAATCGATCAATTTCAGAGTATCTCATCAAGTGGAAGAACTTACCCACTGAAGATTCTACATGGGAGGATGAGAATTTTATACGGAAGCACCCAGAGCTACTCAAGCGTTGAGGACAACACTTTTTTGAAGGAGAGGGGCATGTTAAGTCCCTATATTAATAGTGTAGCCCCTTATTATGTTAGTGTAGCCCCCCTTATTGTTATTATTGTACCCCCGTAACCCCCATATTGTTATTATTGTGCCCTTACATTATTATTGTTAGGTCGGCTAGGATTACATTGTGGCCCCACTAGGATTATATTGTGGCCCCATGGACTCCTATATATAGAAGGAGGTTTTGTTCATTTGTATCATCCAAGAATTGTTCATTTATGTAATGTATTGGAGGTTTCCTCCTCGAAGTGGCTTATTTCTAAGGCGTTGATATCTCTTTTCTTCTATTATTGGAGCTGTTTACACAACATTTACTATTGAGGATCACTATTTATTAGTCACTATTTCACTAACAAAAGCAACTCAAGGTATTAAGACCAAAAACGAAGGTAAATTTAGACATTATTCTTCCTTTGTGTTTTAGAGAAAAACATTATGTAACTACGTATATCTAGAGAAAAAAATATGCAACTACAGATATTTGGAGACTGCATTTGAAGGGTATCTTTGTTAATTTTCGGATGATTAGTTTTACTTCGTAAGATTAGTTAGAACCAAACAGATTTTCCAATTCAGAATCTCTAATGGATTAATTGAGAGTAATTCGGTTTTTACAATTTATTGTAACCTTTATTACTTTGGATCTTAGAGTAATGATATGTAATATGACACTAATTATTTCATATTTTAATTAGATATTAAAACTCAGATATTTGAATTTATGGGGTAGCTTATGAATGTATGTGCATCAACACTTGAGAACTGCATTTTCAGTATTTTCAACTGTTCTTAAATAGTAAGCAAGTCAAAAAAAAAAAAAAGTAAGCTTCTGGGCTTCCGTAATAGAATAGAGGTCATAAACTCCCCATTCATTAGCCAATAAAAATCAAACCTAGATCAGACATCTGCTATGATAAATCTTCATGCAGACGACATCTCAACTGACCATATTAACAGCAACTGAATACATGCATAAAGACTCACCAATATCGCTCAAAATTTTTATCCAAGTCAGAAGACCTAGCTGAGCAAATCCGTAGGATCAGAAATGCCTTCGTGAAAACAGGGAGGACAAAATCCGTCGGATTAGGAATACCTTTATGCAATCAGGGAGGAGAGTATTTGTATTCTACTTATACAGAATTAACTCCTTAATAACCAATGCAAAATCCATCAGACATATTTGCATTACCATATTAGAAGTGTGTATATTGACATTAACATTTATTTAGGCCTAAGGCCAACACTTTATTATTTAAGGAGTTACTTCCCTCCATTATTTATGTTTTCCCCAATACTCAGATAGGAGTAAATCTGAAATGCTGTAGACTTAGTGTTTATTACCCACCAAAATTTATGTAGACTTACTAATGTGGATAACCCACCAAAATTTATGCAAGTACTTGTATGTGAGAAAATTAATTGATCTATCCACTTCACATATCAATTTATTATTTTATGTGAAATCAAAACTATAAGATTGGATTTTACTATTGACCATTATTAATTTGACATTGGTCAATATAGATTATAAGTTGTAAGCAATTTTTCCATATCTTAATTTCTAAATTAAATGACAAGGAGCAACATTTGTTATAGAATAAATATTGTAAAATTTTAAATAAAATGAAACATAAAAATGGATTTCAAAGTAATTATAGGTTCACTTAAATTAAAGTGGATAGTCTTATAATACTCTATCCATAAATCTAGGGGTAGACAAAGTGATATATTGAAACACATACTTCAATTTAATATATTTGCATCATGGCTAATGCATACTTGAAAGTTAGAATGGAGTGTACATGCATATTAAATGTATCCTTAAAAGTTAATTAATCATACATAGTGTGATACTTAATAAATAAGTTATGTTATTTAATAATAATACTAAAGTAGTAAATTCCTCATGAGATATGAGTACTAGAGTGTAAATTGATGCTTACGTTGGTAAGGATGTTGGTTTCCTAAATTATGGCAAGAAAACTTTTCACTCTTTGAAAGCGAATCAAGATCCTTTATATACTTGATAAGAGTCAATGCAACTAAGATAGTCATTCACGTAGGAATCCAATACCAATAGATTGATAGCAATAGATAATATCGAAACAATTATTGAGTCTAGAGCCCATGAAAATAGAGTATGATGACCTAAGAATATGGATGGAAAATATGTCAACCTAAAGATTACTTGGAGGCAACTCCTTCTAGGATGCATCATCCACCTGAAATTAAACAAGAACTCTTGAGGGTTAGAGTTTCATTTCATATTTGGGACAAAATAATGATGAGAACAGTAGCAAACGTGTTTCATCCTTTCATCTTGAGAAATCCTGGATGACAGTCTATCGCTTTTCTTAAATTAGGTTTTTAGTATTTATATAGTTTTACCAAATACTTTGCCAAAGGAAGGCCATAAGTACGTGTTCATGTGCGTGGTTCTTCACCTAGTTAGTCAATCTCATATGATCATACCCCTTTACTATTAAACAATATGGTTCATGACATAGTGGTTTTTGGAATGCTTAGCCATCACAAGTGATTTGGAACACCTAGGAACATGTTGAAGGATCCAATAATGACTCAGAGATTACTTACATTATACATACATACATACATATATACACACACGTCAGAGAATAAATGTATTGAATTAAATTTTCATGTCAATTCCTTTATGGGAGAAGAAGAGGGAACACGCAATTGCTTATTATTCAACAATTGCACAGTAGAGACGTTCCATGCATGTGATACATGAAGGAGTTTAGCTTAGGTGATTGTTGAGACAATGATGATTAGACACATTGAAATTGATAATTACCACACTCTTAGGTTCATATATGTGACAGCTAAGAAATTGAAAAGGATTATTACTAATTTGATATAGGTTGATATTGAGTGCTAGTTTTTGGAGCCTATCATATACTTGTATGGTTTTATTTATTTTTGTTGGAGCTTTATCATATAACGATATTAAGGATATCATGTTAAAGGATATCTACTATGTGATGATTCCTAGCCTAAAATCCATTTTATTAATTAAACCTAAGTGGTGTAAGTGATGTAGTTGAGATTAATTCACAAGAAGAATTGATGCACCTTGACGTAGGTTCATTACACATGTGGTTTGAGTTATTGGTCACTCAATAATTTTACATTCTCTTGGGAGATATTTCATGGGGATAGATGTTAACATATATAAATATGATCAATTTAAATTTCATAGGAAATCAATTGTGTTAATATATGAGAAATAAACATATATAAGTTGTAGATATTTTGTTAACTTACTTGGGGATGGTGTTTATAGGAACTAACGGTTCCCAAGTAGTCCGCATTTGTTACAAAATGAATATTGATGTAATGTATTAGCCATATCCTTACACATATTATACATTGTTGAATGACGTTGTGTGCCCTAAAAGCATTGGCATCAAGAATGATAAAACATAATTGTGGGGCTTGATTGCCAAAGCATGCGACACATAATCACCCAAGACCATTTAAACACTATATAAGGGAGGTAATCAAAGTTAAAAAGTAAATATGATGTCTATATTACTTGCGTAAAGGGAACCATAAAGAATATGGAATATGTTTTAAGTATGACCCTCAAATATTTCGGTATTCCTTAATGGACAAAAAAAATCAAGGAGAAATTTCTTGATTTAAAAATTTAGGATACTTGTCACAATGAGGATAGAAAGATTGTAATAGAGGATATTAAGGATATGCATCCCTATCTTAAATTCCTTTCCTAATCTAAGGACTTCAGGGCGAAGTCCATTATTAAGAGGGGGTGAATGTAGTGCCCCACTTTGGTTGATGGACATGTATCCTTCATACTTTATTCTTTGAGGACCTTAGGTTGAGGATCCAGACACATGACTCTATTATTAGTGGATTTGATGGTTATGTATGTTCTTTATTGATACTGTGATGATGACATCATTGAAGGATATGTATGTTCTCTATTGATATCATGATAATGATACACTTTATGGATAGGTATGTTTTCTATTGATGTTACAATGATGATGGCTTTGATGGATATGTTAATTTCCCATTGATGTTATTATTATGATAACCATGATGGATGTGTCCCTATGGTAGCTACTTACATTAGTTCTTATTCAAATGAACAACGATGTGAATGACGGTCATGTTGATGTTGCTATTATGATATTGACTAACAATGAGAAACTTTGTTATTGATGATTATTGAGTATGACAGGAAACCACCAGAGGCACTCGCATATGATGAGCTGACAACATCTGGTTTGATAGAAATTAATATTTTGTCTTTGAAATTCTAAGTTCAGTTTGAAATTTGATATATATATATATATATACACTCTGATGATATGTCAGTGGTTGCAGAAACATGTTAGTTGCTTGGCCGAATGACTCACATATGGGTGATGGGGTTGTACAATTGGATGGAACAACATGGGAGGGGTGGAAAAGTGTTCTTGATCTCACCCGCTAGCACTCCCGCTGTGAATTAGGCTGGAAAGGTCGAAATACCTTCGCCTTGAAGATAACGATGTCGTGAGGGTAGGTCCCAAATTTGGTTCGATCACGAGGATTTTCTGGGGGGCACGCATCAAGGCGGATTCCTTGATCCCCAGCACCATTAGTCTCACTATAGAAGGCAACATACGAGATGATAGGGGTCTCTGGCGTTGCACATATAATTTCCTCTCATAATCACTGGATACTTGAAGGGAAAGTGTTGTGGCACCCTTGGAATTTCGAGAGAAATTCTTGAAGGGCACGACTGACTTGGCACCCTTGGCATCAAAAATAAATTCTGAGGCATGGCACCCTTGGAAATTTGAATGGAAGTTCTTGAAGGACATGACCAACTTGACACCCTCGACATCATTAAAGAAACTAATAAATATAATCAATGTATGAAAATCCAACTATTCATATCAAGTGATATAGGATGTTAGAACCAAAGGAATTAAATCAAGAATAAAACTTAGGGTAAGGGAGGAATAGGAAGAGATAAAATATTTTACTATGATAACTCTACCCTTTCCATGTAAAACAAAATATTAAGTACATAAGACTTAATTAGGAAAAAGGGGGGAAAGAGGGACATAGATTTAAGTATAAAGATTTATTAAAAACTTCATTAAGAGAAGAGGGTGGTGAATTAAAATAAGATTATTAAATTAAAATTTGAGAAATTTATAGAAATTCCATGTGGCAAGAGCCAACATAAGAATATTCATCAAAAAAGGCAAATTGAGGTAGTTAGGAGACCAAATCTGAGAGTTATCAATTAACTTCAGTAATAAACACAAATTAAGGAGTGAAAAGGGGGAATAAAGAGACAACTAGGAGAAGAAATAGGAAGCCTTGTTGGGTTGAAGAAAATACTATTTTTAAATGTATAATTAAGTAAATTACTTTTGGAGAGTCTTGATGAGAGGGTGACACATGGGTGGGTGAATAATTAGATTTTGGATACTAAAAAAATAATTATTTATGCATGAAATTCCAAGTGTCACCTATGAAGCCTTCTATAAAAGAAAGGGAAATGGAAGGGAAAATGACCTTTTTGTTTACCCTATTTTTGGATGGAGGAGATTATGTCATTTTGAATGGTTATGAGCTATAGTTGAGTTTGGTGGGATAGAGGATTATAGAGAGGGGACTCTTGAGCCAAGAGGGTCTCACCTCTATCAGCTAGCACATTCCTTCGTTGTACAACCCCATTGTAGCTCGGGGGTCCGCGGGGAAGGAGAGTACCCAAGGAGTAGGCTGGGAGGTCAACCGGTGGGTCATTACATTCAGATTAAGCAAGACAACATTCAGGCTTGGAGGTAGATGACAAAAAAGGAGCTCAAGTAGCGGCAAGTCAAGTTTGGTTCTTGTCCAATGGTGAACAGTACATGTGTTAGTTATATTGTTTTTAATTATGATGATTTCATTGTGCTTATAATCAAGTTAAATATATGTATGTGTTATGAAGTTAAATTTATGGATTTGATATGCGTGATTTAATTTTACTGAGTTTCAAACTTGTATGATTATGGTTTCATTTCCTAGTTACCGTAAAAACAAAAAATATGTAAAGCCTAGCGCTCATCTAGTAAATCATAGGGTTGGTCACTACAGATTCATGGAATCGACCTGGGGAGGTCGATTCTAGAAATTGACCATGGGAGGTCGATTCTAGGAATCGACCTTGGGAGGCCGATTCTGGGAATCGACTTGGGGAGGCTGATTTCGGGAATTGACCTAGGGAGGTTGATTCCGGGAATCAACCTTGGGAGGTCGATTCCAAGATGCGACCTTGGGAGGTTGACTCTAGGAATCTACCTAGGCAGGTCGATTCTGGGAATCGACTTGGGGAGGTCGATTTCGGGTATCACCTTGGGGAGGGAAATTTCGGAAATCGACTTGGGGAGGTCGATAGCGGGAATTAACAAAGATGGCAGATCCTTTCCATCCATAGTGTTTTAGGAACTGTCCAACTACCTGTTTCACTATGGAGTTCATGAGAGTTCGTTCTAATCTTGGCTATATTAATTTTATTCTTTGAGCTAGTTAAAACAGAGAGATACTTTTGATCTTCTAAGGTGGGGTTGATGACCTCCTTATAATACCTTAATTTTATTTTAGCTGCTAGATCTTTCTCACACCACATTTTTTATTTGAAATTAGAAGTAACAATTTTTTTAATGTTATTGACGTTTTACAATGCAACATTCTCGTCTCCCAATGGTTTAACCAGGCCTTACCGTAGGTGGTTTTGGATGGAATTTGAAGCTATTTTAGGAAGTCTATGGTATCTTATGCTATTGAGCTTGTGCTTGTACAACAGAAGCCTAGTCATAGCTAGGCTCTCGATAGGGGAAAGACCCACTTCTATAAGGAGAATACGATAGGGTGTATTGCTTTTTATTTTAAGGTTATACGTTATAAAATGCTTCTGGATTTGCTCAATCTTTCTCCAGGATTCTCTAGAGATGTTGCAACCCCAAACCTCAAATCCATATAAGGTAACAGGAGTGACTAAAGTTTCAAAGAGGAACTTCTTTCTATCCCACATTACGAGGTTTGCCGTTTTACAATTATTTTCAAGACCAAAATAAGCTTTCCATCCCCCACTAATCCTTTTTTGAATGCTATAGTTCCAGCTGAGATTGTGATGAATATTAATTCCTAGGTACTTGTAAGAAGACACTTCCTCCAAGTTACTATTGTGATACATAAAATTAGCGTAAGTGTCTTTCTTGGATTTGATAATCATAACTTTTGTTTTGTCAGTGTTAATAGACATACCCATGGTAGAGCAGAAATCCTTAAGAAGTCTAAGTTGCTTATCAAGATCAAATGGGCACCTTGCGAGAAGAACAATATCGTCAGCATAGAGAAGAAAGATGATGAATATCCCAGCTAAGATCGTTCCAGCACATCTTGCTTCCTCTAAACAACCTTCTAGCTTGTCGATGTAAATGCCAAATATTGTAGGGGAGAGGGGGCAACCTTGTTTAACTAGGATATTACACTTAATATCTTTCGACCACCCCTCATTGCTCTTTAACTTGGCAATTACATTCTCGTATAAACTTATAGCGGCCGCTCTTAGCTCGAAAGGAACATTTAGCTCTTCTAATCTATTCCATAGGTTATTTCTAGGAACCATATCGAAAGCCTTTCTAAAGTCCACAAAGCAACAAAAGAGATTGGATTTATCATTGCGAAATTCTTCCGTAATGATCCTAAGCATAACCAGGTGGTTCGTTGTTGAGTGCTGCCTTCTAAAACCCACTTGGCCTTTAGCCCGCTTACCTTCACTTTCAAGCCAAATTCTCAACTTCTTTTCCAAAATAATACCATATAACTTGGCTAAAAGAGGGCTCATCATAATTGTTCGATAATTAGAGGGGTTATTTGTATCCCCACTTTTAAAAATAGGGATAATGAGGCTCTGAGTCCAAGGTTTAGGGAACCCTTGCTTGAGCACTTGGTTGAAAAGCTTGTGGATGTGGGGGATGAGGACAGGATCTCCAATTGTTAAGATTTCCGCCTGGTAACCTTCAATGTCTTCAGCTTTCCCATTTTCTAGGCGTTTAACCCCAAAATCAATGTCTTCTAATGAGACAAATTCTTTTGTTGTGAGCAGGGTTTCAAAATCCCTGGCATTTGGAGATTCATAAAGCTTTTTAAGATAGGAATTCCAGTCGTGTAAAGCAATTTTATTATTATCTTTAGTTTTCCTAGTCAGAATCTGCCTCTAGAATTTCTTAGGAGCCACCTTAGAGAGGTGTAAGAGATTCTCTTTTCTTTTACGAATATATTGCCTTTTTTTCCTTTTAGTTAGGGCTTTGTAGATTTTTATCTTGTTAATTTTGAGAGATTCATCAACAACTTCCTTAATTTCTCTCCTCGCACTTTTACAATCATTGTCATACCGTGGGTTTTTTTTGCTATTTCTTTTACTACTTGAGACTTCAATTGAGAACATGTTAATAGAATATGAGAGGGTTGTAGTAAAATTATGATAGAGGTCATCTATGTTGTCTATACCAGATAAAGGAAGAAAATTAGTTTTCAATTTATTTAGAAAGAGATCGTTTTTATTTCTATCAAAGATTGAGTTCTTTTGACTATTAGGATTATCTTCTATGGGATCTCTATGCATGAAAAAATTGAGAGTTATGGGTAAAGGCATATATATATATATATATATATATATATATATATATATAATTTAATGTATAATTTTTTAGCTCCATAGTGAAACAGGTCATTGGACAGTGCCTAAAACACCATGGATGGAAAGGATCTGCCATCTCTGAGAGAATATGAACATCGAGGATGAAAATCACTTCCTCTTAGAGTGCCCCACGTACAACCACATTAGAGCTCAATTTCATAATATTTATTGCAATACTGACCTTTGTAGCCTTTTAAGATGTCAAAATTATAGTGAGCTCGAGAGGCTTCTCTCCAAGCTTTTCGAGCATAGGAATAAAATCTTAAATCAAATTAAATAACTCTTTTCTTTAGGTCTGATAGACCAAAGATTGGTCTCAGTGGACGTTAACCATCATATATATATATATATATATTAATTTTAAATTTTTTAGTTTATTAAAATTTAATTTATTATTTTCAAATTTAAATTCTTTTGTTTTTAATTTAATAAAAATTTAATTTAATTTTTATTTTTTAAATTTAATTTGTATATTTTATTTTTTAAAATTTATTAGTTTTTTAAAATTAGTTTTTTTTTTTTTTTTTTTTTTTTAAATTTAATATTTTTATTTTGTTTGTTTGTTTGTTCTTTTTAATTTTTTTTAATTTTTTAACTTTTAAATATTTTTAAATTTTAATTTTTAAAATGTTATTTATTTATTAATTTATTAATTTTCTTTTAATTAAAAAAAATGTAATGAATTTTTTTTACTTTTACTTTTACTTTTTTTAATTTTTTAATATAAATTTTTATTATTCTAAATTTTTTGTTTCAATAGTTTCCATTTTCGGGGTGTTTTTTGCACAAAAAATTGACTTTTACGTCTATTTTTAAAAATGTTGAAAATTTACCCCCCCTAAAAAAAAGGTTATTCCACAATACAACTTTTCGTTTTCCGGGTGTTTTTTGGACAAAAAAAAATTGGCTTTTTCTTCTATTTTTTAAAAATGTTGAAATTTGCCTTGAAAAAAGGGTTATTCCAGAATACAAATATTCGTTTTCGGCTTGTTTTTTCATGGTTTTTTTTTAATGTTTTTTGGGCTAGAATTTCCGTTTTGAGGTAATAGTTCCTGTTTGATCAATAACTATGTTATGAACTAACCGTGGCACAAAACATCGCATGTGATCACATATCAAGACCGCTGGCGGGTTTTTCATGGGTGCCTAGACCTGGACTATGGTCCTATGGGGAGGGGGTTGCCTCCCTCAACCCCCAAATACGAAATCAACGAACTTTAAATTTAACCCATGCCCTTAGGGGTTAAGCAACAAATGTGGCATAGGTGGTAAAACCTTGTGTGTGCGCATTCGGAGGTCGTGGGATCGACTTCGGGGACCCAAACGAAAGTTTTACAACACTGTTCAAGGGCCACGTGGTGGCCTCAGGGCCGGCCACGTGGCACCTTCCCATTGGTTCATTAAATTCGTGCCCAATAAGACTATGACACTTGTTACCTTGCCATTCGCTCGAAAGGAATATTCTGGGGAATATTTTGAGGAATATTCCCTGGAATATTCTTTTTTTGACTTTTCAAAAACCCAGTCAACCCTGGTCAAATGTAAAAAATTGTAGTTTACTGGACTTTTCAAAGCACGATAACTTCTTCATACAGTGTTGGTTTTTCAAACTGTTTGCAGCACCAGAATCAGGAAGAAGAGATATATCTGGTCGATTAGGCTTGAAACTCTTTCAAACACTTTGAATTTTGAGCTATCAGTTAGGTCCTTGATCCAAATCTGATCAAAGGAAAAGAACAATGTTGGACATTTAAAAAGAAAATCAACATGTATAATATTCAATGCTATGAATGTAATGAATATGGGAATTTCAAAAGGAATTTTCCTAAACTCAAGAAGGAAGAAAATAAGAGAAAGGAAAGAAATGAAGCCCATGTCATCAAATAATTAGAAGAATTAGAAAATAAAAAGAAAAAAAAGGAGGAATCTATGATTGAGATTACATCATATATTTAGTTCTTTTTAGTTTGTATAAGATAAAAATCATGATGGAAAGCATAAAAATATGATAGGATGAATTATAGAAAAGAAATATATGACATCATCATAGAGGCATGGAAGGGTAGATGAAGTAGAAGCCTATATGGTTGAAACAATCATAGTACATGATAGAAATAAAGTAGCTCATGTCATATTCATTAGAAACATAGAAGAATAACACAAGTAACATATTGAATGACTGAAGTAAGTCATCTAGAAAAATAACCAGATAATAGATCATCACACATCATCATCATTCGAAAGAAGAATTTTTGGAATGGGGATCATCAAGATCCTCCATTGGAATCTTTGTTAGAATATTCACCTCTACTTAGTGTTAGGGTCCTTTAATAATAGGGTTCATAAAATTTTGTATTGACTTTGATAGTCTTGTAAATATGTACATACCTTTCTTTCTGCAAGTTGTTTTCCCATATTTTGAAAAAATGAAAAATAATAAAAAATCAAAAAGAGGGTAAAAAGTCCTAAAAGAAAAACCAAAGGACTTAGAAAAACATATACCCCAAAAGAAAAAAGAGATGAAAATAAGACCTGAAAGTGAGCAAGTCCAAATGCCACTACTTTTATTTTTATTGCAAGAATAATGATTATGTGCAGAGTGTCAATAAATGCCATAATCCATGATTAGTTAAACAACTTAATCTTAACTCTTCATGCTTTCAATTTCATGTTTTAGATAGAGAATACAAATTTGTCAAACAGTTTAAACTTGAAAAATCAGTATATAGGAAGAGAATAATGAGGAGCTCAATAGTTTAATTTGAGCCCTCAGATGAAATAAGGTAGATTTAGATAGTTTTATGCTTTGAAAGAAAATTTCTTACGGTTGCAAGCCTAAATGCACCTTTAAAATGAAGAAAAAATGTTAGAAATAAAGTTGGGTAGGTAGAAAGCAGTGGAGCAAGCATGTAAATAAGACACCATTGGGAAAACTCACTAATTTCCCCGCCCCTATAGGTATTCAGTATTCTAAGCTTTCAGTCAAAAAGGATCAGAGCATTTTTCTGACTTTTGTTGGGACCGGACCCAAGGCTCGATGACTGATAAGTTAAAAATATTGAGTTCTTATGTTAAACCCACATTCATCATCATTTACCCTTCATTCATACATTAAAACCCCTTTTTCCTAAGAAAAGATACATTCTTACTTAGTAAAATTATAACCCTAAAATAATTAACTTCATCTCTTCAAAAGCATTCATAAAAACCCTCAAAATTACATTTATCCTAAGTATTAGTGAAAGAAATATAAAGATGATCAATGCTTGATTTTATACTATACTTAGAGATAATATGTATTTTTTTTTTATTACACTACCCTTTCATATTAACCTTTAACATACTTTTATTAAATCCCTAAGAAATACCCTCCCATAGTTATTAATTCAAAAACTTTATCTATCATCTTTTGGACATCCATACTCAGAAAATAAGGCATAGATTTCAGTTATTCACAGTTTTCAGAGTTATTTTTACATCCAGTGACCACCATGTTGACTAAAACATTGTTATAGCATCATTTTTCACCCTCATGTGATTCATGATTGTCTCTATGGCCTTGGGCACCCATTCCCACAAACTTGAATAAAATTCATAAAAAACAGTGTTAAAAATCCCATATGCAGGTATGCCCAGACTTTTCCGTGTGTATACGTGAGTCAACATGTACTTTTCCACGTATGCCATTAAAATCATTAAAAAATATATAAAAATTCCCTATTTTCGGGCTGGGTTGATGGTTACTCCAGTAGTTCAACCACCCCAGCACGTGGCCAACTATTTCCAACTGATTGAAACTACTTTGAGGGAGTATAAAAGCCCCTCATGTGTATGGCCTAAGGGAGAGAGAAATTTTATAGATATTATACTCTGTTGGAGCCCTAATTCAAGTCTGATTTCTCGTGCCTCCTGCACTTTCCCAGATTTTTACAGGAAACCTTTGTTTCCTGGAGATGTTCATCAGTTCATATGCCATCTCGAGTGCACAAGTCTTGAAAGTATCTTAGCGAGGCAAGGGCGGGACGGATCTGGACGACGGTCTGTTCGAAGATCGTGGAAGGATTCAGGTGATCTCTCCACATTTTATTACTGTACATGATGTTCATAATGAAGAAGAACCATCTTGTTCCTGAAGTCACGTGTTAACATCTACTTGTATATGTGAAAAGATTATTATTTAAGCATTTATTATCGTTTACATGATGTTTCACATGGTTTTCACTGACATTTAGGGTAATTATATGTTGTACAACTAGATTTCCGTGCACGTTTCTTCTTGGTTTTCAGGTTAAGGAGGAAGAAGGGTTGCTGGGGGTTTGGACCCCGCGGGATCTACATCAAACGTAGGATTACAGGTGAGTTCTACTATCGATGTTATCTAGTTTTTAGCATACAAGTGTGGTTGTGTGAGTCCTTCTTGAATAGCATGCCCTGATCTGTGGAGGTTTTGACCCAACAAACCTCTAGGGTGTTTTTTCCCGAAACAGAACTGGTGACTCTGCTGGGGATCACATTTTTGTGATTCCCCTATTGGGTGCTTTCAGCTGTTTTAAAGGTTTCCAACAGTTTGAATCATTACTACTAGTCCAATTAACTTTTTCTCAGTCAGACTGAAGACCTGGTTCTTTATCCAGGCTTGATCTTTTTAATTTTTCATTATTTACCTTTTCATACGTGAGTTTGTATATACACATACGCGTATACATGCAATTTGCTTCAAAGGAAGTCTCGTATACGCGAGTTTCCTTTGATACAGTCGCGTATGCACGCTTGTTTCAAAACTGTCAAGTAGCGTATGCCTGGGCAAATTTTGAAATTTTTGATTTCTTGACTTTTTAGTCTTGTCTGCCTGTGGAGACCTGTTCCTGCAGTGTCTTTATATCCTCTAGATTGTGTTGATAGTGGTCATTGGTTTTCTCTCTCTCTTGTTTGGTTGAAGACTAGCTTATCTGGCAAATCTTGCTTTTAGTGCTTGCATTTCTGGTTCGAGTACCAAGATCTCTTCCTGGGGATTCTTGGTTGTTCTGCTTCATCAGGACAAAGAGCTTCTGCTCATATACTCTTTCCTAGCCTTGTGTCTTGCTTTGCACTTCGATTTTTGCCCATTTTTTGGTTGGTTTTCTTGAGTTCAGTTGACTAGGTCTTGTTGCAATTTTTGAAGAGTCTTTCTTGGTTCTTTGAAATTTTTGTTTGCTTCAAGGTTGTACTATTCTTCTGGGCTGAGTTACTGAGTTTCTTGTCTTCTTTTGCTCATATAAATCTTGCTACTAAAGTGGCACTATAAGATTTGGAGCTTTTTTGGAGTTTTTCTTGAAATTCAGAGTTGTTTGGCTTGGTAATTGGATAGTGTTCTTGGTCTCTTCGAGCTCTTCTTTTTATAAAATTCAAAAGCTCAAAAAACATTTTGTTTTTTCATTTGCTTTTGTTTTGCATTTTTGTTTTCGTTTTGTTACATCTTTTGAAGCTTTGTTGAGATTTCTTGCCTTTGGTTTTTGACTTGATTTTGGAAAGGAATTGTCATTGGTTTCTTCCTCTTGTTTTCAAGCATATTTTGATGTCTTCATATTGAGAGTTTCTACTTTTGGGAACTAGTTTTGTGGACAATCAAAAAGTGATAGAACTGAAGGATTTTTGGGAAATTTCTCTTTTCTTTGTCAGGATTTGCATCTTAGAATTTGCATGCTCTTAGTTATTTGCATTAGGTGCACTTAAGCATTTGTAGTCATTTTCATAGATTTTGCGAGTGTGAGTTTGATATTTGATAGAACTGAAGGATTGTTAGGAAATTTCTCTTTGCTTTGTCAGGATTTGCATCTTAGAATTTGCATGCTCTTAGTTATTTGCATTAGGTGCACTTAAGCATTTGTAGTCATTTTCATAGATTTTGCGAGTGTGAGTTTGATATTTGAAAAGAAAAAATATATAATCTCGTAGAACCCGTGTAGAAATTTCTTTTCATCGAAAGGCAATTACTGCATTTGCATGTAGTTTGGTTTTCATTAATTTCTTTTCTGCATCAAAAAACACCACGAGTTTCATTTCCGTATCCCTTTGACTTAATATAACAGCCGATTAAAATAAGCGCTATAATTTAAAAACAACTAGCAAGTTTTTTTATTAAGTGTCATACACCAACTAGCTAGGTTGTAGGGCCTTGGATTAGGTGAGTGGAGAGTTAACTCTCCAAGGCCGCTCAAACAAAAACATAGAAGTTTATTAATTGAGCGAAATCCAACTCTGTTAGGTGGACCGGGAAAGCTCTCCTCCAGAGAGTCAAGCGCGAGGGGAAGTGAAGGCCGAGAAGAGAGATACCCCCTCTCTGATTTGCTGGATCTGACCTCAAGACCGTTCCGCCCAACTTCTGACACGGATTGGTGCCCATAGTTGCCATTCCTAGGTTCCACATAGGTGACTGCGAGGGGGAATACCCGTGGTACCTGAGGCAGACGTCGTATCACTTCCAGCAGTACTTCTGGGGGGTGCCCTTGCGAAGCTTGGGTACTTGTGCCGGCAAAGGCTATTGTTAGGAGGTCAGCGTAACTGTTTATGTTACCTTCGCTAGTAGGCCTGGGCCGTAATTATCCCAGACTACTTTCGGGAGGTCCTATTCTTTGGTTTCTTGTATTTTGGTGTCTGGTCCTAATCACCTGGAGCGGAAATACCTGAAGGCTGTTTGCTTGATTGTATCTCAGGGATTTTTTGTAGTGAGTGCTCTTTGCTCCTAGCTTGCCTAGCTTTATACTTTTTTGAGTCTAATTAAAATTTGTTAAAGTGGCTGATCAAGCGCCTCGTCGATCGAGGAGAATCCGGGGGTTATCTCCCGAGAGTCCAGAGCCTTCTTCAAGAAGGCGTAGGAGTAATTTAGCAGGTGAATATCACCCTGTGGCATCTGACCCAGTGGAGAGAGATCCTCCACAAAGGATTGAAGGTTTTGTAATTGGCTCCGGTGTTGGTTCCGAGAGGAGCGTTCCGCTCACCTCGAGAGTCTTATTTCCGCAGGAAGAATAAGTACAAGTAGAGGAAGTACCTCAACCCTCTGAGTCACTTCCATCTCCTCTTCCTCCTGATTATCCGTTCGTTGTTCAGTACATCGGACCTGAGTCTGCAAGACCAGAATATTCTCCATATTATTCATACCTTTCGATGGCCACGGCTGGGAACGCGGCTTCAGCTATGAGTGCTGCAGGCATTCAGACTCCTGCTTCTGTAGAAGGAGGAGGCACATATGCTATATCTTCAATTGCTTCTAGTACTGCTGTGTTTGGCTCTGGTTTCACCCAAGCACAAGCTTCTCAATCTGGTCCCTTTTGTTTTGGAATGCCTACTAGTGGGATTCCTTCATTTTCCTTTTCCGCTGCTGCAGCTGCATCTACACCCATGTCTTCCATGGCTAGTGGATCAGCTTCTTTTCAAGGGTTCCCCTTCGGAACTGGGCATATTCCTATTTCGAATCCTTCTTTATGGTCCTTTCCGTTTACTTCTCAGACTCAGAGTTTCAACCCTTAGTCTGGAGGTCAGAATTCGACTACTTTTACAGGTTGGAACCCTGTATTTACAACAGTGGGGGCAGGGAATCAGTTTTACGTTGGTCACCAATGGAATACTTCTTTCCCTTCGTCGAGTGCTTATCAGACTTTTTCCCCTCTTTCTAATGCTTGTAACCCCTATCAGGGGCTTTCCTCTTCATTCAATACTTCAGGAGGGGGAACTGGTCCGGTCTTTGGTAACTCTACGTTGGGAGGGGGCTCTTCTCCTATTTCTACGAGTTCTTTCTGGCAACCTGGCGCCTTATCAAATCTAGGGTATTCTTTTCAAAATGTCGGGAATCCATCCCATCAAGGATGGAATCCTCAGGCTCCTCCTCGCTTACCTTTCCTGGCAACTTTGAACTTTCCAGATTTGTCGAAATTGACGAATGATCCGATCCGATATAGTCCTAGGTGACCTCCGGTCCCGACCAAACTACCTTCAGACATTCCAAAGTTTGAAGGCAATAATGGAGAGGATCCGACTGATCACATCACCACTTTCCATTTATGGTGTTCATCTAACTCCCTGATCGATGATTCGATTAGGTTGATATTGTTTCAACGCACCTTAACTGGAAATGATGCCAAGTGGTATATTGAGTTAACTGGGGGTAGTTTTGCTACATTTGGAGATCTGGCTACTACATTTCTGAATCACTTCCAGTTGCCTGTCCGCTATGATGCTGGGACTGAACTCCAAGCTAATTTTAAACAGGATGACGCAACCCACATTTCTGACCATATTCAGGAATGGCGGAGAAGGAAGAGGCTTATTAAAGCTCATATTCCAGGAGAATTCCTTTTGGAATGGTTTTTGAAATCTCTGCAGTCAGATATTTCTAAAGATGTATCCCTGTCTGGGGTATTTTTTGAGGAACAGGCTATTTTTAGGGCCCAGCAGCTGGAACTGATATATTCTCAGTATGGAGTCCTTCATAATTATTTTCCCAATGCTCCTCGCTCCAAATTAGATTTATCCAAGACTAAGCCTGGTCCTCATGGTGATGGACTTATTGGATCAATCAATAGTGGTGCAGCTAACCTGCTTACTCAATTGCAGCAGTGGTCTATACAATCTGCTCCTTTTGGTCAAGCTATGCCTGCTGAGTCATCACCTTCCCAATCTTTGTCAGTAAATTCCATCCAAAATTCTGATCCCAAGGAAATCAACAATCCGAAGAGAAGAATAAGGGATGGAATAATAAGAAAAAGGGCAAGAATGGGAAGGGTAATGCGAATAAAACCAACGAGCATGTTGGTGAGGGTCCAAAGGATAAAAAGAAAGTGAAGTTTCCATGCAAGTTGTGTGTTGGAGACCATCTTACACACCTTTTCCCTAAAATTCAGGATGCGCAACGCTTGTTAGCTCAGCAGGGTTCTTCCAGTTCCCAGGCTATGTTGGCAAACCCTTTTCCCCAAGGGAAACAACTAGTTGTTGGCGCGAATCAAAATACTGGGGCTTCCTCTGGGGGCACCCAGGAAGGGGAAATATACATGATGAGTGCTCACGTGGATGTCGCCACGAGATCCCGTGATTATGGTGAAGAAGAGCCTTCGAAAGCTAAGGGTGCTCCTGATGCTACTGAGCCGCTTCATATTACGAGGCCTACTGTTGAGCCTATACCTCGGATGCCAAAAGCATCTACTAAGCATACGATGATTAATCCAAATGCTAGGGCTGCCCAGAACTACTCTATTATGGAAGATCTGGCACAGAGTCCTTGTGCCATGTCGGCTCTTGAGGTGCTCCAGTCTTGTCCTTCTCAGCGCAGCGCTCTGCTCACTACCATTGGGGCTGTTGATCCAAAGAACTCTCTTATGATTACATTTGATATGTCTAATTTTAAAAAGAGACTCCCCCATCATATGGATTTTCATATTAAATCATCATACCGGAAATGAAATATTTTCCGGACGGTCGTTGATGAGGGTGCTTCCACATGTGTAATGTCTCTCACATGTTGGAAGGGAATTGGATATCCCACAGCTGTTCCATCTGCTACTCTTCTAACTGCGTTTGATGGTCATTCTCACAGACCGCATGGTATTGTCCCAGCTTTTCCCATCTGTGTTGGGGGCAAAACTGTAAATATAGAGGTTGAGATAGTTGATGCAAGCTTGGACTACAACCTTCTGTTGGGGAGAAAATGGATTTATGAGATGGATGCCATTGCATCTTCATTATTTCGGATTATTTGTTTCCCTCACAAAGGGAGGATTGTTACGGTGGATCAACTGGACTATCCTCCTATAGACCCGAATGCATCTACTGACTCAACTATTCCAAAGTTGGATAATACCAAGTCGCATGTTGAGAATTTAGGGGTTGGAATGTATTCTTCCTTGATGGGTACTTTCGATATTCCACCTCCTACGGTTCATATTAACGCAATTTCATCCTCCAGGGCTCCTCTTCGAAGAGATTTCTTTAGAACTCATTATTTTTCGGACCCTTGGACCTTGCCTTCCCCTACCGCCACATTAGCGGAAGGTCAAGTGGGTGGAATGGCATTTCCCATGTCTACAGTTGAGATTGCTTATTAGTCTATTGTTGACTCTGCAGAATCCATTCCAGCTCCTCTTTCTCCGGATGAGTTTGATGGAGATGTGGCTCCGGCTTGGACACTTAATTTTTCTTCTGCCCAGGATTGCCTTGATACCACTCTTCCATCTGAAGAGGCCATCCTGGAAGCTATGACTGGTATAGATAGACCGTGGGATGATTTGCATCATCGGTCTTACTTTTTACCTGATTTGAGCGAAGTTGAAATGAGTTTTCCAAGTCCTCCGCCTCCTGGTCCTGTTCGCCCAGTCCTGAACCCTTTAGCACCAACACAGGTTTATGCTGAAGGGAACATGGCTGTGATTTCTCCAACTATCCCGGTGAACATCTCCAGGGATCCCAATGTTATTGAGAATGTCTTCATCGGAGCTGAATGTTCCCCTGAAGAGATTCAGATTTATACCGATCTCTTTAAAGAGTATAGGGATGTATTCGCTTGGTCTTATGAGGAAATGCCTGGTATAGATCCATCTATTGTCCAACATGAGATCAAGACTTACGAAAACGCTAAGCCGGTGAGGCAAAAACTTCATCCGGTCAATCCTAGGAAGGCAGTAGCTATCAAAGTAGAGGTGGGGAAGCTACTTAAGGTAGGATTCATTTTCCCTGTTCCTTTGACTGAATGGGTTTCAAACCCTGTTCCCGTAGATAAAAAACAAGGAACAATTCGAGTTTGCATTGATTTCAGAGACCTTAATAAAGCATGTCCTAAAGATAATTACCCCACACCATTTATAGATCAGATCATCGATGAGTGTGCCGGTAACGAAATTTTCTCCTTCATGGACGGTTTCTCCGGATATAATCAGATTACTATCCGTCCTGAAGATCAGCATAAGACTGCCTTTATTTGTCCTTGGGGTACTTTTGCTTACAAGAAGATGCCTTTTGGTCTTAAAAATGCTGGGGCTACGTGTCAGCGGGCCATGTCATACGCCTTCCATGACATCAAACAGATTATCGAGGCATATTTGGATGATTTAGCTGCTCATTCTCGAAAGAGAATGGATAATCCTGCTCACCTCCGTCAAATATTTGAACGATGTCGTTTCTACAAGATTAGGTTGAATCCGAACAAGTGCATTTTCGCGGTTACATCCGGTCAGTTATTGGGTTTCATTGTGTCTAGGGAAGGGATTAGGGTAGATCCCTTCAAGGTTGAGGCAATACTTCAGTTGCCTCCCCCGTCCTCTATTCGTCAACTTCAAAGTCTACAAGGAAAGGCTAATTTTCTTCGGAGATTTATCGTAAATTATGCTGAAGTTACCAAGGGATTTATGAGATTGTTGAAGAAGGGAGTTCCATTTTTTTGGGATGACTTCGCTCAACGCTCATTCGATGCTTTGAAAAAAAATTGACCTCTGCTCCTTTATTGAGTCCACTTGATTATAGCAGGGATTTCCTTTTGTATCTTGCAGCCGCAGAATCTACCATTGGTATGGTTCTGGTTTAGGAGGATGATGCTCTTGCAGAGAATGTTATATACTATCTTAGTCAAGGATTGGTAGGTCCTTAGCTCCGGTATACTCCGATAGAAAAGTTAGCTTTAGCAGCTGTTCATGTTGTGCAGCGACTCCGACATTATATTCTTCTACGAAAAACTTATGTTTTGGCAGCAGTCAATCCATTTCAGTTTGTCCTCAGTAGGCGAGTGATTGGGGGCAAATACAATATATGGATTGTGATTTTGCAGGAATTTGATCTTGAGTTTATGTCTGCCAAGTCCAAGAAATCATTGGTTTTCGCGGAATTGATCTCCGAGTTTCCCTGTGGGGAAGAGATGATCTATGATGAATCCTTTCCGGATGAACATTTGTTTCTTATCTCTTCACAGGATCCTTGGTATGGAGATATCATTGTGTATCTTCAGACTGCGAAGTTTCCCTCTACTTTTTCGAAAGATGAGCGCCGTAAGTTGCGTCACTTGGCTAAGAATTACTTGATCATTGGTGATGCTTTATACCGTCGAGGGGTTGATTCAATCCTAAGACGCTGCTTAACTCTCGAAGAAGCTGAGGCTGTGCTGAATGATTGCCACAGTGGAGCTTGTGGTGGTCATTTATCTAGGCTTGCTACAGCCCAAAAGATCTTGCGTGCTGGATACTTTTGGCCTTCGATTTTCGAAGATTGTATGGAGTCGGTCAAAAAGTGTCATCCGTGTCAAGTTTATAATCGAAAAATGCACGCTCATCCAGCTCCGCTTTTTCCAGTCATTACTGTCGGTCCCTTTACAAAGTGGGGTATTGATTATACTACTTGTAACCCGCCTTCGGCTAAAGGTCACAAGTATATTATTGTAGCAGTAGACTACTTTACGAAGTGGGTCGAGGCTATGCCTACTTTTGGAAATGATGGTGAGACTGCAGCTCTTTTTCTTTTCAACCAGGTTATTTCTCGTTTTGGTATTTCTAGAGAGATTGTCACTAATCATGGCAGTCATTTTCAGAATAGCATGATGGCTGAGTTGGCTCTAAAATTAGGTTTCCGGCAGGAGCATTCATCTCCATATTATCCTCAAGCCAATGGGCAAGTGGAAGCCGGGAATAAATACTTGAAGACAATTCTTCAAAGGACAATCAATAAAGCTTGATCCAACTGGCATATTATGCTATATCCTGAACTTTGGGCATATAGGACGTCAGTGAAAACTGCAATTGGCTTTACTCCGTTTCATCTAGTTTACGGGTTGGAATCCATATTTCCCATTGAATGTGAGATTCCTTCTCTTAAGTTAGCTGTTGAACTTCTTCCTGACACTTCTTGTCTTGAGGAACGTCTCCTTCATCTAGAACATTCGACGTAGCGACAGACGGATGCCTAGCCACTAATGGAAATTGGATGTAGCGAAACTGAACAATGTTCAAAGACGATAAATCACAACTGGTTTTTTTGAAAATGACCTCGTTTTGTTCATGTTCAAGAGGCAAGACAATTGGGAAGGTGAAATTTAAGTCTATGTGGTATGGCCCCTTCATTGTTAAAAAATTCCTTAAAAAAGGAGCATATACCTTGGTTTATTTTGAAGGAAATGAGTTGTGGGAGCCCAGAAATGGGCTCTATTTGAAAAAGTATTATGCTTAGGCTTCGGCCTGGCATTTTGCTTTTGTATATAGTAGTTTTTATTTTTGTACATGTCTGGTTTTTCAGTTTTTAATGTGATGGTGATTTTTTTGATCTGCTTTGGTGGGTTGTGTCGAATGTCATGAGTCATTATGGTTTCGCTGATGGTGCTAGTAGACACACCCAGAACTTGGCTTCCGCGGCTTGGGTGCTTCATCATCCATTCGGTCAGATGCTAGTATCAAGAGGAGTTTGCATTGGTCCTACTTCCAATAATGTAGCAGAGTACACTACAATCATTCATCTACTCTCGGAGGCAATATATTTGGGTGTTGATTCGTTAGTAGTTTTCTTGGACTCCCACTGTGTGTCAAGCACGGAACAACAATTACTTCCAAGTTCGAGATCCACTACCCGTTGTTGGCCGAGGGTACGTTTGTTACAAAGATCATTTCAATTTTTAACTTTCATTCATATTCCTCGAGCTGACAATTGAATGGTAGACTCATTAGCTAATCAAGAAATTGATTGGCATATTAATCATTCCATACAATAAAATTTAATTATCAAAAACATCATAGAATTTTATACATTTGTCACATCACATCAAACATCATTGTATATATATTATCAGAGTGTTCAAAAATTATACAAAATTTGGATCCATAAAGCATACAAAAAAAATTGGGCTTATGCCCAATCATGTTCAATCTCAAAAAATATACAGTCATCTAGTATATCATATCTATCTACTCCTGTGGTCCCTGCGCAGAAGTTGTGTTCCTATAGAACACGATCGTGGTGGCAACTCGGTGGAATAACGGTACCTAGTCACGGGGTACTCCTACCACCCGTCTCTGGATGGCTTCAGGCAGATCTTCGACTGCAGCCATAGGTACTTGGTGGGTTAACCCCTCCAAGTTCCTCTGTACAGCCTGGAGGGTTTTGTCTGGATCTACTGTATCTGCCTCGCCTCTGCGACGCTTATGTCGTGGATAACCCTCAGGTCGAACTAGTCCAATATCTATATCATCATCATTATAAAATTGTAAGTCATTTTGAATCCAATCAAAAACATGTTTGTTTTCCATTTTTTCACATATATTGAAGAAATCCAAAAAAAAAAAATTTATATAAGTCAAAAAATCTCAAAATTACCGACTATGCCCCATGCCGTGCCTAGTGGAAGGACAAGGTCTGGATCGCCATGAAAATCCAACCCGGCATAGGGATAGTCCTCCACAGAAATGATTTGTTCTCCCCACCATTGAAAGAACTCATCATCCCAAGTGGTTCGGGGAACTTCACTTCCCCCCAATCTCTTCATCAAGTCAACCCATCAGGCAATTCTTGGGTCTCTCGGGCTATTGATAAAAGAGATCACTTTGGGTCTCAGCCCAGAAATCTTCTCGAAGAAGAATGTCATCAAGATTGTACCATATCCAAAATGTTTTGTCTTTACTTTTCGGATAGAAGTAAATTCTTGCTTCATGTTCATCAGTAGAGCTGTGCACCAATCATATAAATGAGTTAAGCATTCCACTGCTATACTCATTTGAGTCCTAGATGCCTGGTGTAGGGAAGCGGATCCCGCTACCCTGCCAATGGTAAAAAGGAGAATTTTCATGTGAAAGTCTCTTAAATCTTTGATAGCAATTTGAGTTCCAACTTTCTTGGAACCCTCTACGCAGTAGACGTGGACGTAATCTTCCATGGTTAGCCCTCCCAAAGGCTTACCATGCAAGTCTACTAGCTCCCCCCTCTGGGAGAGTCCAGTAATAAAATAGATATCTTCCACCTTGATGCATATGGGCATTTGATCTATTATGAAGCAATCTTCTTCTGGTTCCCAATAGTTCACAAGCATTTCGAGCAACCAGACATTACTGTTCATATTTGGCATTTTGAAAAACTTGAGCAATCCACAATTTTAGAGAATATTTAGTGATACTTGGTCCCGCATGACTTCATTTTCAATGGCACTGTGATCACGCTCTCTCCAAGATATAGTCATCCTGCAAAAATTCAATAATTTTTTCATTAGATATGCGTTTTTTTATTTTGGGTTGCACATACATGATTTTCTTTGTGCACAGTCGCATATATACGCGACTTGGTCATTATAAACCTGCGTATGCGCAAACCCATGATTTAAAAAAAATGGTTCTACGGTGAAAATTCCTAATTTTTAACTTATGAATGGACAAAATGAATAACAAGGATGAATTAAGAGCTTACCTAACAAATTCGGTGAAGTTTGACGGTCGATTGCTCCTATTTTGACGAAAGAGGCTTTTTCTCCAGAGCACTTTTTCCCAAATCAGGAATGTAAAAATGAACCAAATGTGAGGTAACTTGTCTATTTATGCCCAAAAAGTTGAAAATTTTCGCAAAAATTTGTTATGCTTATTTTTTCAATCTATCTTAAGTTGTACAACTCGTATGCTTGTAAGTGCCTGCATTGGTATATTTTTCGTACATTTTGGACAAATTGAGATTTTTCCCGGTTTTTGATCCATCACTGCTGACCCATCATGGTAGGTATGTGATCTTCACTGGCATATAGGTTAGGGAATCCACTTTTCGTTGCATTTTGCATACTAGCCTCCATTCTAATCACTTGCCATAGGGTCGATCCCATCAGGTCATGAGTATTACACCCATTTCACTCGTCGATTATTTAATCATGACTTGGTGGTAGAGCCTTCCTTTACATGAGCTTCTTAGTTAGTTCCTCGCTATCACTTGTTGCCCATGCTGCATTTTATGTAGGCTCGGGAGTCCTCTTTAGTCCCGTCATGACTTATGTGTTGAAGCTTCATTCTTCTTCTTCCTCACTATATTTTTCTGGCTATTTACCCTAGAGGCTCCCTGGTGTCGTTGAGTTGTACTACCCCACTGCATGTTGCTGCCCAGTCTCCGTCTTTATCGGCTTCATTCTCGACTCACTGCTTAAGCCAACTTTTGACCTCGATCGTTCGTACAACTATCGTATGCACTTGGCTATCGCGATTTGACACCTTTTTAATGGATGAACATTCCTTCCGAGTATCGCTAATAGTTTCCGCGACCTTGCATTGGAGAGCATAGGATCGTTCCAACCTGTGAACTAGCATCCGTTTTCTGATACCATCTATCCATTGTACCACAGCATTCTTTATTCTTTTTTCGCTATTATATGAAAAGACAAAAAAATCGTTAAACAAAAAAAAGAGCGGGAACAGATATAACTTCGTAATTTGGATGGCAAGACAGTTGTCGCTTGGTTTTTCCTTGAACAAAGCACATACACTTATCTTTCCTCCATTCGGGATGGTTTTAGTTTTTGACCTAGGTTCACCTTTTTCTTGTTTCACTAGCTTACCTCCCTCGGTTGGTTATCTCTTCCAATCATATGAAGAGTTTGTTTTTGCCTCCTCCATAGAAAACTTATACAATGTCAATATTTTCTGCCATGGTCATCATGAGTCATGATTTTGTTCAAGGGAAGTTAACCGCAGCTCATTCTGAGCGTTCTCTGACTCATTATCAGTCGGCCTTTCCGGTTTTGTCAGTTTTGTCAAGATTCTGTTCTCACACATCAGACAGCTCGTGGTCTTTCAGCTGTACGGTTTGAGAGGGTCTCCATTGACTTCTTGTTGGTGGGTTTGTCTCTTATCGCATTACGACATATCGCTTCCTGTGAGCAAACCCAGAGCCACAATTCTTTGGCCCTATTTCATCATTGATAGGTGACCTTGTGCTCAGCATTTGATCATCATTATGGGTCTTTGACTGAGTGGTTTCCCTTGTGTCCGACGTCAGCATACATTATCACACTTGGGATTCGTGCAGTACCTTGATTTCCATTTGACCCTATTGGTGGATATCTCGCCTCTATGTCAGCTTTCATTACTGGTTGGTTCAGAGGGTTTCTGTCATGCGCTAGCTTCATCTTGTGCATGCCAGAAATGTACTTCAGGTTGGTTACTTCACTTTAATTTGTCCAATTCCTTCCAAATCTTGGCCTCCAGGTTACACTCGTGCTGGACTGATGTGGGATGCCTTAATGCCTTCCTTTCAGTAAATATTTTCCCATCGACTCCGACTCATTTCTCTGGGAATAAGGTATAGATTCCTTTTGTCAGTACCTTATGGTTTGAAGTCATCAGTGGTAGAATATTCACTATCAACAGTGAGGATACATTATTGCCTCCTGATTGATAGATTCTGCCAAGTGTTCGACGAACTCATTCATTCACACTAGATTGTATCTTGGGCACTTGACACTCATTTTTATTATTATGGAATGGTTTCGTTGCTAATAACGGTTTACATTATCGTAATCGGTAACCCATCGTATTTTCTCTACATGGTCGACTTTAGCCTATTTATTCCCATTGTGTAGAATTGTGCTATGTTGACCTGTGAAGACCAAAGTTGTATCAAATATTTCTCGCTCACTTCTTCACAATCCATTCGCTCGCTGACGTCGGCCCTTATATGTTGGGTGGGTGTCGTATTGTGCCAGCATCCTATATGTTGGCTCCCGAGTTGCGTGATTGTACCATTTATTCCACCTCTTATGATTTGGTACTTGGAGATTCAGTTACTTATATGATCAGACATCCAGTTTCAGCATCATTGATCAACTTTCTATATGTGATACTTAGACATTGATTTTGACTTGTACTTCCGGGCCATGCTCAGATGATTCATTGTGTACTTTCAGTTCAACTATACTTGTATACATTTTGGATCTATTCTGTACTTTCGATATGATGTATTTTTGACTGAGCATGGGTATGCCTGCCTCAGCATGAGTTGACTCTTTGTTTTCTTTCATTGGTTTTTGATAGGCTGAAATCTGGTGAAGTCCTCCCTTGTCCTTGCGAAGTTCTTTCTATGTGCATAATACATTTCGGCCATCATGTACCCCTTATGACCTCATATATTAAGGGGCATCTGTTATAGCATCATTTTTCACCCTCATGTGATTCATGATTGTCTCTATGGCCTTGGGAACCCATTCCCACAGAATTGAATAAAATTCATAAAAAACAGTGTTAAAAATCCCATACGCGGGTATGCCTAGAATTTTCCGTGTGTATACGCGAGTCAACATGTAATTTTCCGCGTATGCCATTAAAATCATTAAAAAATATATAAAAATTCCCTATTTTCGGGATGGGTTGATGGTTACTCCAGTAGTTCAACCACCCCAGCACGTGGCCAACTGTTTCCAACTGATTGAAACTACTTTGAGGGAGTATAAAAGCCCCTCATGTGTATGGCCTAAGGGAGAGAGAAATCTTATAGATATTATACTCTGTTGGAGCCCCAATTCAAGTCTGATTTCCCATGCCTCCTGTAATTTCCCAGATTTTTACAGGAAACCCTTGTTTCCTGGAGATGTTCATCAGTTCATATGCCATCTCGAGTGCACAAGTCTTGAAAGTATCTTAGCGAGGCAAGGGCGGGACGGATCTTGACGACGGTCTGTTCGAAGATCGTGGAAGGATTCAGGTGATCTCTCCACTTTTTATTACTGTACATGCTGTTCAAAATGAAGAAGAACCATCTTGTTCTTGAATTCACGTGTTAACATCTACTTGTATATGTGAAATGATTATTATTTAAGCATTTATTATTGTTTACTTGATGTTTCACATGGTTTTCACTGACATTTAGGGTAATTATATACTGTACAACTAGATTTATGTGCACGTTTCTTCTTGGTATTCAGGTTAAGGAGGAAGAAGGGTTGCTGGGGGTTTGGATCCCATGGGATCTACATCAAACGTAGGATTACGAGTGAGTTCTACTATCGATGTTATCTAGTTTTTAGCATACAAGTGTGGTTGTGTGAGTCGTTCTTGAATAGCATGCCCTGATTTGTGGAGGTTTTGACCCAACAAACCTCTAGGGTGTTTTTTTCCCGAAACAAACATAACAACCTATAATAGGTGAGGAAATGAAGAAAATATTGCAGTTATCAAAACAAAGCAAAGTTTGTGACTGATATTTGTATGATAAATTCAGTGAAATCAGAGTTTTTGGGTCAAACTTTTTGCCTTACAAGTTACCCAAACATCCATCAATGAGGATATTTTCCTTGGAGTACATCAGGCAGATCGTAAATTCTGATTCTATTAACTTCATGGCAGCCAAGCAGAAGACCCAATTCAAACTCAAAAATCAAATTGGGCCATTCATATGTAATCACAGAGATGCAGAACAGGAAGCAGCAAATCAACTAATGGAATATAAATTGGAAGAAAGTTTCCCTTAGAACTATGATCCACAAGGGATCTTAAGTAAAATAAGGGTAAAATGTAAATTGACACCCTTTATCCATGAATCAAAACCAGAAGTAGAGAAGTTTTTTAATCAAATTGAGTGGGTTGAAAACACTTTAACAGAGGCAGTAAACCAAAGGAATACTAGTCACACTTTGGAAATTTCCAAACAGCCAGAGACATCCACTAAGAGAATTAGAGAAGAGGGAGCTTATACTGCAGAGACTACAATAGAAACAAAGTTCAAAATCATTTACAACAAAAAGCCAAAATTAGATACATCAGCTAAAAGTAAAGTGACAATAGATGTTGAAGAAATAGAACCCTTGAATACCAACACTAATTTTCCAGAGACCAATGCAGCTACTATAGTTATCAGTGAGCCAAATCAGAATGAAGAACAACTGAATAATGAAGATACATAGATGATGGAAAGGAAAAAAAGTATGGAGGCTTCTTCCTCACATTCAGCTGAGGAAAAGTATTTGGATATTAAGGAGAAATACAAGCAAATTAAGTTGAATAATGAGGAGATCAAAACTGAAATATATTATGAGTTCTTGAAACAAAATCCAGGTAATCAAAACAGATTCCTATCAGCATTTGATTATTCAAATAAAAAATTGATTATGTCTGTATTACAGCCCACAGTAGTAAAAGGCAGTTGATGACTATAAGAAAGTTGATATGGAAGTAGCTACCGACAAAATCCATGAATCAAATCAAATTGAGTTTCATAGGAAAACATCAGAGATGTTGTATTCCACAGTCACAATAAAAGCTATGAGTGCTCATAAGATTCAAAACACCATATCTAATATGAAAAATCAAATGAATATGGATAAAGCTTCATTATATGCAAAGGATCTAAGGATAAAAGCCTTAGAAGATTTAGTATTGCAGGTAGGATATGATCCTACAAACATCAAAGAAGAAGAAGCATTGGTAAAGAAGAAAAATGAGGATATAGCTTCCTTGAGGAAACAAATCAAACTTCCTCAAAGTGAGCATCCTCAGACAAAGGAAGTCTTACAGGAACAAAAGGAAAAAGATGAAATGATGAGTTTAATACTTCAACTGAGAGCTCAGATTAAGGAAATGGAATTACAGATGGATCAACTTGTCCAAGAAAAGGAGACAGTAAAAGAACCAGTGATTGCTACAGTCATCCCAGTCATCGCTACAGCAGTGCCTTCAACTTTAGGAGAAAAGTTGGCACCCAAAGAACCACTGACCACTGCAGTGCCAATGACTTCTTCAACAACTTCAGCTACTAAATCCTCTACAATAGCATTGCAACCTACAGATGAAAGCAGTCAACTAGTGAAAGCAATGGAAGAGATGTCTTTGAAGACAAATGAAATTAACATATTGACAAAGATGATTGAAAATATTGAGAATACAAACAAATCAACTCAGATAAATGCTAAAATACATGAACAAAACGCCAACAGATTGAGTGAAGAGGTAAAAAAGTTACAAAAATAATTAACTCTCAAGGATCAGATATCATACATAAAAAATTACCTATGGAATAATGTAATTGAAGCCATCCATGATGTATGGCCTTCAATTCAGGTAATTTTTGAGCAAAGAGAGTTATTATTGGTAGCCCAAGAAAAAATCCAAAAGACACAAGCTAATTTGTCTGATAAACCAGAACAGGCTGTAAGATTAATCAATTTCCTCAACAATAAGAATAGACAGGAATTGGAAGAACTGAAAATCAATGAAAGAACAACAAATATTCTAGAAATTAGGAAAGTTACCACCAAAAGAAATTTGATGAGGCAACTTAAAGAAAAATGTGAAGGTATGAATACTTCTATAACCAGATTCATGGGTAAATTCACCAATTTAAGGCAAAAAGGACTTCCTGATATCATGGTTATTAATGATAAGTTAATGCATCAAAATGATTATGACAAGAAGATAAGAGAATATGCCAAGGAGCAGGTGAATAAGCCAACAGGTCAAGGCATTCCCACAGGAAAAGTATTGTTGAAAAGTTTTGAAGATTTGTTTTATTTGCAATATGAGATCAAAAACCTATTTGTCATCAAACCCACATTTGCTAGGTATACTGAAGCTGATGAGAATTTTAGGAAACTAAAAAATATCCAAATTCCTAAAAATGAGGATTGGTAAGCATTGACTGATTTATTATGAAGAATGAAAGAGAAACAAATAGAAACGAAAAAATCTGTTTTCTTATTTCACTGTCAAAACAGATTTTACAACAGTAAAGCTATTTGACTAAAGGTTAAAGAGTATCCGAAATGAAAGAGTATCAGTGAGAAAGAGTAGCAGTGAAGGTAGGTTATATTCTAAAAAATATCTAAAGAGCCAGAAAAGAGGACACATAAGCAGTCAACTGCTTCTTATCCTAAAACAATTTCTATTTCTTTTGAATAAAATCGGACAGCTTGTTGATTTGTTAAACAACTATCATTATTATTGTTGTAAGATATTTTATTTTCCTAAGTTAATTCCTAGAAGTCATCTAGGATATTTTTTAAAACATTATGTATAAATACTTCACTCTTTTGAAGTATTTTGGGTGGAATAAAATTGTTGGATATTTCTATAGATATTTTGTTGACTTGAAGGCTTTGGATTTCGATTTTGAGTAGCAGACTGGATCAAATATTTGGCATCATACTTCAGGATCCCTGTGATAAGCTATTTGGAGTGAAGTACTCTCTAAAACTTGTCATTGTTATCTTCTTTTGTTACATGCATACATCTGTGTTTCAATTCTAAATCTGAATGTATAACTAAGAGTATTACGGCATGACATGTTAATAGCACCATGTTTCTAACTAGTTATAATTTCTTTGTTTTCTTCTGATTTCCAATGTAGGGAACCCTTAATTTCTCTCTCTCCCGTTTGACCTCTATATACTACTACCCTTTTCCTGATTAAAGGATCCTTAAGTGCCCTTTATCCCGATCATACCATCTCAAAAACCAATTTTCCAAGATCTCCAAGGGTTATCTATCTTGCCCTGAAGACATTTGACCTTTTAGGCCTTGATACCAGTTCTGTTAGCTTGAATTAGACTCCATAGCCCAATGGACAAGTAGATTTCCCTTTATCTACCCTCCAAGTGAACATTTCCCACCAAATCCAACAAAACCAAACCAAAATTGTACTTTCATAACTAGCCTAATATTCACCAATTAAAACAAATTTAAAATTTAAAGAGAGAGCGCTCTCTGAACCCTAGAAAGGATAGATCCTAGATTTTGAAGTAGGTTTGTGGGTTACCTATAGTATTCTTTGACTAAAAACCAAAATCCCACAACTTAAGAATTTACTAGAGTGATAACACTTAGAAGAAGAAAATGATAGTCGACATTCCACCTTGTGTGGGATCCACAATTTTGAAGGATGATGGTATGATGATAAAGATGTGCAACATGTCAAGTTGGTTGAAGTACTTTCATCTTCAAAAAAGGAAAGGGAGTTGCTAGAAGGAAGTATAGATGACCAAATGAAGGAAGAGGTATGTCTATATTTGGTAGATAAATTCATGCCATATAGAATGGTTAGAATTATCTGTCTAATAAGCCCGATGAAAGAAAAAGGAACTCTTCCTTATGAAAATATACATGAAGGAATAAATACAATGTTGCTTGAACTCTTCTACATGATTAAATCTATATGATTATGATCTCATATATGATATGAGGTGGTGGAAAACAATGGTTCCTAAGATGAAGGAACTATATATAGAATATCCCGAGGAATCATTATGTGAAGAAGGTGAAAGAGATTTTGTGAAATCTGTATCTACTGTCACACAATATAAGATAAGTGATCAACATCTTATATCAATAAGGATTAGCTATGACATCTCCATGGAAAATGTATGAAGACTCTGATATATTGGAAAAGGAGAACCTTGGAAATGAATGTATTGGAGATAGATTCATATATGTTCAAGATGTTGATGTTGCAAGAATTTTATGTCATGATGAAAGGGCATAATAAATAAGTAAATTTTATTTAATGTTCATTTTGATTATTGAAAGCATTTGGTTGGGTTGTAATAGGGCTACTGAAAGAGGGTTGTAGAAGGTCATCTACAACTAAGATTGGATGGAAGATCTTAAAAGAATATGACTTGGAAAAGGTAGCAGTATAAAGGATATCTAGATGATGTTAGGAAGGTCACTTTCCAATGAAGAGAAGGATGGCATGAATCAAGACTATGTTTCATTGAAATAAAGTGATGGAGAAGTTAGTTGATGCCCTACGAAGAAGTTCTACAAGAATATGGCTCCATGATGAAGAAATTGAATTTCATTCATGACATGATGTATAAAGGAGTATCTCTAGAAGAAACTAACAATACCATGATATCCATCGAAGAGTAGATAACTATTTTTTGTGACAAGTCCTTAGTTAAGAGGGAGCTTGGGCAAGTTCCTAGATAAGAGGGAACTTGGGTATATTTATTTTATAGGAATGAATAGATCCTCCCTAGTTGAGAGGGATAGATAGACACATCATTATTGTCTTCATTATGAAGAAATAATGGAGGATTAAGTAAGCATATGAATACCAATACTCTTTGAGGATGATGTAGGGCATCCAATAGGTAAGATTAGTCGAAGAGGAAATTCCATGAGGATGTGTAAATCCAAGATGGGAATCGTACTATAAGGATATACCTTGTGAACATTCAGATGGGGTATGTGCCCTGAGAGACAATGATGAAGGTGCCTATAAATCATTTGTCTCCTCAAAATTGTTCTCTAATATGGTGGAGAGAAAGAGTTGTTGGTCAAGGCATTGGTATATGAAAATGTTGGTTGATATGATGAGATGCACAGGTATAAGCTAACTACATAGGTTATTAGATGGATTACCAATATGAATCTTCTTATAAGAATTATTTAGTATAAGAATTGTAGGTTTTAACCTTGTACAAAAATTATGCAAATGAAATCTTAAAACAGAAAATAAACAATAGCGAGAGCATAAAAGATAAAACATATATACACAAAGATTTTCCCCTGGATCCCAAAACTAGAACTACCAGCTTGATTTTTTCATTATATTCCTTTCAATGTTACAATACATATATATACATGCCTAAGCTTTCATAAACCCCAATCCATTAACCCTGGATTAGAACATAATCGTAGTTCCCTTGATCAGATATGCAAAATACCATGGATATAAAATCATCATGCCCAAAACCATGTGCTAAAACATCATGCACAAAACTATAGGTAGGTTCGCCCACCTAATATAGGGTCCATGAGAAAGAATATAAAGCACACCCAACATTCTCCCACTTGTTGTTTTATTTCCTCATGGGGCCACATGAGAGATTAGTCATTGGTCCATCCCTGCAATGCCCATTGTTTCTCTACACCAAGAGAATTTCTCAGTGCTCACAGACTTCATCAATGCATCTGCAATATTCTTCAAAGTTTCCACCTTTACTGGCAACACCTTTTTATCCTCAGCCATGTCTCTCACAAAGCGATACCGAACATCAATGTGCTTTCTATTTGAATGATAAGCAAGGTTCTTAGCCCATAAAATTTAACTTTGGCTATCATAGTCTATCCTTATAGTTCGTTGCACCAACCCAATAATTGAACACAACCTCTGCAACCAAACTACTTCCTTACTTGCATGTGGGGTTGCCATGTATTCAACCTCTGTAGTTGAAAGAGGCACTACATAATGTATTTTTCTCATCTAACTGACTGCTTCTCCAAACAACTTAAAAACATACCCACTTTTAGATCTTCTTTGATCTAGATCACCAGTCCAATCTGTAAAAAAAAGCTACAAATATCGAAAACTCTGTCCAATCTTAGTCTTCCCTGAAAGCAAAAACCATAATCACTAGTTCCATGCAAATACCTGAAAACCTACTTCACTGCTATCCAATTCTCCTTCCCTGGTTTTGAAATAAATCTGCTCAATATGCACAGTGCATGTGAAATGTCTAGTCTAGTACATACCATTGCATACATCACACCGATGCACTGATCTTGCATATGGAATATGGGACATGTCCTCTTCTTCTTCTTATGTCTTGGGACATTTTTCAACATATAACTTTACACCTACAGGCATAGGAACCTTCACCGGTTTACTATCCTGCATATTGAATCTCTACAATATTTTCTCAATGCACTTCCTCTAGTTTAACCCAAGCTTCCTCTTTTCCCGATCTCATTTAATTTCCATTCCAAAAATATATGTTGCGACACCAAGATCCTTCATGTCGAATTTGGAGAACAAATGGGTAATCAAATCCAGGATAATTTCTTTTTCATTTCCAACCAACAACATATCATCCACATACAAGACCAAATAAATAACACGATCACCAATTAATTTAAAATACACACAATTATCCTCTTTGCTTCTGGTGAAGCCAATTCCCAATCTATATGTATCAAATTTCTGATACCACATCCTCAGTGATTGTTTTAACCACAAAGCCTTCAAATTTCTTCATGTAGATCTCCTCTTCTAGATCCCCATGAATAAATGTTGTCTTCACATTCATCTGTTCTACCTAAAAATCAAATGAAATAGAAACAAATAAAAGTAATCTAATAGAATTTACCTTGGAAACATGAGAAAAATATCACCAAAATCAATTCCCGACACTTGGGAATAACCCTTTTCTACCAATCAATATTTGTAGTTCTTTACCTTTCCTTATGCATTCATATTCTTCTTAAACACCCATTTGCTTCCAATTGGTTTCCTTCCAACTGAAAACTCCACCAGATCCCATGCCTCATTTTTGTGTAAGGATACTATTTCATCAACCATGGCCTCCTTCTAGCGTTTTATATCCTCTAAATCCACTGCCTCCCTGAGAGTTCTGAGATCATAATTAGTGATAGATAAAGAAAAATTTGAACAGAAAGCAGATGGAATATACCTTTCTGACTGCCTTCTTTCTCGAACTGATCTTCTCACAACTGGAGTTTGTGGTTCTTACTCTTCTGAATCTTGTTCTGCTATAGAGTTTGATTCTTCCTCATTTAGAAAAAATTCTATCTTCTCAGGTTCCTTTAGTATGACTCCATGTTTAACAACATATTTCACCTCTCTAAACACCACATCTTGGTTTTACACAAATTTCCTTGTTTCTGGGTTCCAAAGCTTATAACCTTTTAAGCCATCCTTAAACCCAATAAAGATGCACCTTTCAAATTTAATATCCAACTTAGTTCTTTTATACTTTGGAATATGTACATATGCATCACATCCAAATACCATAAGATGTGAAAGAGAGGGTTTCTTACCAATCCATACCTCATGTGGAGTCTTATCCTCTAGTGCTGATGAAGGTGATCTGTTAACCAGGAAACATGCAGTCTCCACTACCTCTGCCCATAATTCCTATCCTAACTCGACACCACTGAGGATGATTATTGCCTTTTCCATCAATGTTGGCTTTAGGGGTTTTGACCCAGGTTCGGTTTTAAGGTTTTCCAAGAAACCCCTGCACTACTGGCCATTTTGGCAATGGCTTGCTTGTGTAGGTAAAGGTATCACCCAAAGTAGTATGGGAGGGTGCTAGAACCAGGTTTCCACACCCTGAGAGAGAGAAGGTTAATTAAAGTGGGTCCCTTCAGATATGCAAAGGGGAAGCCCTAATATAGAAACCCTTAATAGTACAGTGGAAGTGTAACTCAAGAAGAAGTCATAAATCAATGGATAATATAACCGGAGTAAGCACTTAAACCAAATCTATGCATTCATAATATCACATCCACCTGCACATTAGTAAATCATCAGTATTCAATGAGAAAGTATGATCTCAGAATTAACATAAAACGTAGTCGATAATCACAACACATATAATTAAATATCAAAAATAGTATTCTCATTCATTCATATCTAGATCTAACTTACATACTCTATTTATATGCCCACGCACACAGCCCACGGGGTCTGCACACAGCAGAACTCAGGGTCTCCGCGCACACAACCAGTAGGAGCCCTTACCCAGACAATCGATACAAAAGACTCACAAGTTCGTATCCAGCTTGATTTCACACTTAGCCTCCCTCTAGACTCGATTTATCCATATATTTATAACGTATTAGCTTGCACTACTCTATGGTCAGCAAACTATGGTTTGTGGATTCCTGGTCTACCCTTTGACCCTTTATAATTCATTGGGGGCTTTGAACCTTCCCAAAGCCCCTGCGCTAGACCAAAATTACAAAATTGGACCAAAAATATGGTCAGGAGACCTTGCTCCAACAGGCCCCCAAAAAAATCTTGTGATTTGTCCCAAGTCACAGCGTTGATGAGGTCTTCATTATTTCCTGTAGTTGCGTGATAGCGGTAGCCAATGAGGGCATAACACTTATGCTCTGCGCGACTGCATTCTGTGCAATATCAACCAAATTTTGTGAAGTTGGGCCTTCAGTAGTTGCGGTGACACTCTCCAAGGTATGATTCAACTGCTTCACAACCCCCTCTAATTCTTGCAAAATCTTGAGAGCTTCTTCAGCCCATGGTGTTAGATAGTCATTGAGTACTTGCTTTTTGTGCCAGAGCCCCACAATTTCATGGATGAGTGAGTGGTTGGTTCGAAGGCGCACTAGTCATTGGGCTGGGATGAGGGTGGTCATAGTGGCTTCCATCTACTCAAAATTTTACTCCTTTTGGTGTAGCTTCTAATTGATTTGGTGAAGGAGAGGATCACGATGTACCTGGGATTACAACTCCATAACAACCTCGAATAGTGTGGTGCCTTGAGTGATATGCGCGATAATACTGTTTGTAGCTTTCGTGATGAGCATGGCTCACTAGGCGCGCACTTCCAGAGGGGTCTCAGGCTATAGCTTGGCTCGCAGTGATGCTATCTGAAGCTCCAAATTGGCCTTAACAACCTGCACTTCGGTCTGCGATGCCATAAAAGTAGCGACCAACCCTTTGACCTTGGCCTGGGGCGCAACGGAGGCAGGAATTACTTCTGGCATGTCTTTGTAGAACTAGTCTATCAATTTCTCTAATTTAGCCTGCTGTGCAATGGCAGTGATGTGGGTAGCCTAGGCTTGGACAGTTTCGACAGCTTTAGTCATAATAGTATGCTCGGCCTCACTAAATTGCTGCTGCGCCCATAGTTCTCTGTGCTAAAGCTCACTGGTAATGGAGAGAAATAGGTCGTGAAAATGCGTGCCTATCAAGTGCCCAACATCGAGGTCAACCAAAGAGCAGGCACAAACTTGGTTTCACAATTCCACAGGTATCATTACCAAAGCTGCACTCGGAAGGGGGCAGATTCGACTGGCCGCAACGGTGGTCAAGGATGTAACTGTAGCTAGCTGGCTCACTTGATTCTTCCTCTCCTGATCCATGCTTGCCTAAACTGTATCCGCCTTCAGCTAAAGGGCCTGCAGTTCGGATTGCAAAGATTCTATGACGACCTTATGTTGTCCTTCCAATGCAGTTGATCGGTCTTCTAACGTGACGGTGACAGCGTCCGCGATTTTCTCTAAGTCATCATTTGTAAACGTAACCTCTGTGTCTGTGCTAGGCTTAATAGCCTTGCAATTCTTCCTAGGCCCTTTAGGAGGCTCATTGGTGCATTTGATACCATGTGGGGATGCTGAATCTTCACCACCAAGGCCGTTGAATCCTTGATCTTGCTACGATTCCCACTCTTTCCTTATGGTAGTGTCCTAAGGGGTGGTCGGTGTCGTAATTTTCATCGTAGCGGGTACATCGAATTCCTTCACTATCTCCATCAGAATAGTATTGTTTGGGGTTGCACTTCGGCTAGATCTGCCTGCTGTACCCAGGCTAGATGACTTGAGGCCAAGATTCCATGTCGGTGGCCATGTTGCAACCACTTGGGAAATTTCCGATTCTGTAGCCATATAAGGGAGATTATACCAGGCTAGATCGTCACGGGTCTAAACCTGCACATTGTGCATAATAACTTGAAATGCCTCAATATCCTTTTATTTTTCATAGACTGTGGGTGACAATCGTGGCTGGGAATGAATTGTCGCTGCCAAGGCTTGATAAAATAATACCCAGTAGACCTTGTTCTCCTCAATCCACTTAGGATCCTTTGAATCCCAGAGGTTTGAAAACCGCTCCCCCTCACACATACTTGGCTTGAGATCGGGGAGCACTGCCTCCTCAGGTGCCTCCGACGCAACCAAGGAAATTAACAGCATCAACCAGGAGTATAAGAATTCCTTTCTTTGATCTCAGGCCTCACACACATTGTATAAAAATTCATCGACTAGGTACTGTGACTAGTTGTAGCAGACCCCTTTTTCACATCTACCAGCGAGTTAAATTACATAGGCGAGGGCAGCCGATGCCTGGAACTTGCACATCATTTTGCATGTAAGCAATAGGGTACTCATGTGTGTCCCTAGATCACTTATTGTGTCTATCTGAAACCCTCTTTGGTTGCGAACAACGTGGTATTTCTCCCATTATTCCTCAGCAATCCGCTACTCTTACTTCTTACCGATGCCCTCCTTAGGATTTTTCCCATGCATGGGGAGTCCAGTGATTCGGTGGATTAAACAACATCAATCGAGATGAGACCCTCGATCTACAAGCACACATCGTGGACCAATGCCAACAGTTGGTGAACAACCAGGCTGGTGATGTTGTAGCGGCAAAAGTGGGGGATGCACAACAAGTTTAAGATCCCTGAACTTGCCAACCCACGTGCCCATAGCATTGGCTCTACCTTCGTCATGTTAGCATACATCACCATTTCAAGATATAGTTCTGGAGCCAGTGCTGGGAAGGCTTCCAGATTGCCTAGGTCATGATCATCGAACTTAATGAGGGGGAGACCTCAGAACATATCACCATTCAGGGGAACCTCCACTAGGACTAAAGGAATCTGCAGGTAGGTGCGGACAACATCGACATTCTTAGGGGCATGCATGGTTAGCTTGCTTGGCTTAACATGGGGCAGAAGCCAAGAAAGTGGAGTCGCGTGATGAGCTTCTTTTGGAGCCATCATGAGGCGCTTTGATGAATTGCGCAAGCGGTCCTTAGGCACCTTTCGAGGGGAATGCATAATCTGAGGGGATGTTAGCGACTTCACCACGTCCCACGTCATTTCCTTCCCTTTTCCTTTCTCTTCTCCCTTCACCTTCCCCTTTCCTTTTCTCTTGGCCGATGTAGAAAAAACCTCCTCCATCTCAAGGGTTAATTCTAATACATCATCAAACCCAACTTCCCCGGAAGTCGTGACCTGCACTGAGTCAGCGGGGTTAGTAGCAATCATCCTTGCTCGAAATATGAATTCAGGGTTGCTACTGTCAGAAGGGGTAGCTCGCCCTAACATATAGATGGAAATGGCACAAAATAGACCAAGTTCACAGAGGAGTAGACATCACAACAACTTTAGAAAGTAAAAAAACCCATTCTAACCGGTGCCCCTCTGCTTATCGCCTTCGATGGGAAAAAATGGTCGGATTAGCCTTAATGGAAACTTATCATTACGGAAACGGTAAAATATCCTTTTATATCACCATATTAATTGCCACTTGCCCATTCCGTTCAACGGTACAGTCGCTTTTTCACCCAGTTGCCCGGCTCCAACGACTAGTTTTTCTAGCCGCGTACCACCCCTATGCTTGCATCGCACATTTTTGCACCTCTTGTCCTATGCACTATCCCTATGAAGCCATCAAACCTGCCTATGATTTTCCACCCTGGTGCGCAAAACATCCTTTACAAAACTACTCCAAGCATATAGTCATTTGGTTGGAACCAGGTTGTCTTTATAGGGTTTCAGGCGGCTTCCATTAACGTATCCTGGCAAGTAATCTCCGCACAATGTAGCCAACCTAACCGCACCACCATCAGTAATCTCCTTCACCATATATGGGCCCAACCAGTGCTTACAAAACTTTCCTAGGTGTCGCGCATACTGGCTGTTGTAAAGTAATACCAATTCGTCCTCCTTAAAGATCTTCTGCTGAATATGTCGATCATGCCAAGCTTTTTCATAAGCCTTTTGAACCTGCTGGTGGAACTGAGCAATGAAATGATCTTCTTCCTAGGCCATTAGCTGTGCTAAGTGTTCCTCCATGATGTTTGGTTCCTTCATGTTTATGAAAGCTGAAATGTGTAGGCTGGGAATAATGTATTCCATAGGCATGACAGACTCCTTCCCATAGACCATTATGAAGGGTGTTTTTCCCGTGAGTTTCTTACATGTGGTCCTATAGGCCTAGAGTACTGAGGGGATGCACACATCCAAATCTCTTCGGTCAGCATTACAGACCTTAGTGAGGGCATGTTAAAGAATTTTATTGAAGGCTTCTAAAGCCCCATTCGCCTGTGGGTGATATGGGGTACTCTTCACATGGTGGATCTAGAATTCCTCAGTTAAAGCGGAAATGGTTTCATTAACAGAATGCATACCTCTATCGCTCATTAGGATCTTTTGGAAACCAAACCTGGTCAGATATGTTCAAAAATAAAGTGTGCAACGATATCCATAGTACAATCCTTGACAACTTTTGCTTTTGCTCATATAGTTACATAATCAATGGTAGTGATGATATACCGGGCACCTATCTTCTTTCCTAGAGGATTGATGGGTCCCACAAAATCAACAGCCCACTTATCAAATGCTTGTAGAGCCATATATGGTTGCATGGGCATCTCATCTCGAGGCGAGGGCTTTCTAGTTCATTGGCATGCATCACAGGCCCGACAGTGGGCATGGGCATCGCTATGCAATGTGGGCCACCACAACCCAGCCCTTAATACTTTCTACGTAGTGGATTTCCTTGCATAGTGCCCTCCTGCAACTCCTCCATGGGAATCAACCAAGATATCTTGTCTTTCGTGTTCCAATACATACCTTTGTAGCACCTCATCCATGCCCAACTTGTAGAGTTGTCTCGCGATTATGGTAAAATTGGCTGCGCAGGCGACCGATTCCTTTTATTGTGGTACTGAGTAATCGTTGGGTGACATACCTATGGTAAAAAAATGAATAATGTCTGCAAAGTTCTCGTTCACCACCTTGATAGAAAACAGTTGCGCGTTTGGTAATCATTCTTCCATATTAGTTGACTCTTCCCCATTCTCAATTCAGGACAAGTGATTAGGCCTGACATTCAATCTCCTCGGTTTCACAATGATTTCAAAATCATACTACTAGAACAACAGTAACCACCTACAAATATTCCGCCCCAACATAGGCTTATTGGCCAAGTATTTTAAAGCTAAATGATCTGGGAACATCTTGAAGTGTCCACCTAATAATTAGTGCCTATATTTCTATAGGGCATACACCATTGCCAATCCTTCACGCTCCATGGTAGAATAGTTATGCGGGAAACCTATTCCTTTTTCTATGGTACTGAGTAATCGTCGGGTGCCATACCTATGGTAAAAAAATGAATAATGTCTACAAAGTTCTCGTTCACCACCTTGATAGAAAATAGCTACGCGTTCGGTAATCCTTCTTCCAGATTAGTCGACTCTTCCCCATTCTCAATTTAGGACAAGTGATTAGGCCCGACATTCAATCTCCCTGATTTCACAATTATTTCAAAATCATACTCCTGGAACAACAGTAACCACCTACAAATATTCCGCCCCAACATAGGCTCATTGATCAAGTATTTTAAAGCTAAATGATCTAGGAACATCTTGAAGTATCCACCTAATAATTAGTGCTTGTATTTCTATAGGGCATACACCATTGCTAATCCTTCGTGCTCAATGGTAGAATAGTTACGCTTTGCGCTCGAGAGTTTTCTGCTAGCCAAGGAAACCGTATGATTGATGTCCCCTTCTCCTGGCTGTGTTAAGACAGCTCCTAGGGCTATCCCTGATGCATCCACTTGCACACGAAAGACCTTTGCCCAGTCCAGAAATATAAGAATAGGGGCAGTTACCATATTTTCCTTTAGTAGCTCAAAGCTCTTCTGACACGCATCATCCCAAAAAAAAGAGACATCATTTTTTAGCAACTTTTCCGTCGGGGTGGTGATCAAAGCGTACCCTTGAATAAAATTCCTGTAGTAACCAGAGTGGCCTAGGATGGAATGCAACTATTTCTCAGTGGTGGGTACTACTAAATTGATGATAATTGTGATCTTGGTTGGGTCAACCATCAATCCCTACTGACACACCACGTGTCGCAATAGAATCCCAAATGGGACACAAAATATGCATTTCTTGATGTTTAGCGAATTTTGGTGTTCCCTGCAGGCATCCAACATCATGTGCAGGTTTGACACATGGCTCTTTACTAAGCCAAAAGTTGTCCAATCATCAAAATAGAATTCCAGGAACTTACGAATGAACTCCTTGAATACTGCTACAACTGCGCGTGAAAAGATGGCGGGGGCATTCTTCAGCCCAATTGGCATGACCGTGTAATGGAATGATCCCCATTCAGTTGTGAAGGTTGTCTTGCTGCGGTCTTCAGGTGATATGTGGATCTGATGGTACCCTGAGAACCCATTAGTGAATGACTATGCTTCCTAACCTCGCACATTATCCATAATTTCATCAGAGAACGGCATAGGGAAGGGATCATGTACGCAAAGATCATTTAACTTGCGTAGATCTACGCAAATCCTTATTTCTCCTTTATTCTTATTTTCCTAGACCACTATAGGGCTTACCCGCTATAACTGTTCCACTGGTTCAATGATACCTGCGGCCACCATCTTCTCTATTTCATCCTTGAATTTCTGTTTATATTTAGGGTTCAAGAAATAAGGTTGTTGTTTGACAAGGTGCACATCTAGTTTCAAAGTAATCCTAATAATGCCCATATCCCCAACGATTTCTTTAAGTTAATAGAATTTTGTGGGGAATAGATCCTGATATTCAGTCAACAGTTCTGCAATCTTTCCCACTGTGTCACTATCCCAGTAATCCCTAATATTGGCTATCTTGGGCTGCAATTTTGATCAAGAGATCATGTATTTTTCTCAAAATTGAATGTGCTTGAAACTGTACCGAACTTGAGCGACCAGGTAGATCTCGTCATTGCGATTCCAGCACTGTGAATGGTTTGAAAAACCTATGTCGTATGAGGAATATATCACGTTCTGATATTTTTCATAAACAACTAAATTTTTGTGACAGGAGTGACTGGGATGCCCAATCAGCATGTAGGTACAATTAACAAATGTGGCATATTCTCGGAATATTCTGTTTTCCTAAACTAATCAGGCTTTACCATGTGGCACCTTCAAGGGCAAAGATTTGGTTTGTACGAAGTTTTGGGAGGACCGTTGGATGGGTGACACATGGCCAGCCTAGAGGCTGCCACGTGTCCCCTGGACTATTGACCAAAATTTTGTTGGGTCTAGGGGGTTCAACCCTTTGACCTCTGGTGCGCCCGTATGGGTTTCAACCAACTGTGATACTATATGTTGCTTACCACTATGGTTCGCCACATTTATTTAACGTATAGTGGTCGGCAAGTTGTGTTGGGGGGGGGGGGGGGGGGGAGGACTGCCGGCGGCCCCAATGGTGTTCACATGGTAAGTTTAAACCATAACACTTATTGTTAACAAACAGTTGCATAAAACCTTAACTCGGCAGCCCAACAGACATGATCACATGTGTTAAAATGACAACCGCAACATAATATGCGAAAAACCCTCCGAGAGATAACAAAAAAGGTGTCACATGAGCGGTCTACGGAATACACGCTGACAGTCAATTCGACGGGTTCGAAACTCCGTATTTTCTCCGGGTTTCGATCCTAAAATGTTGCGGAATTTAAAACTTAACCGCGCAGTTTGGGGGGGGGGGTCGGCATGTGGCCACCGCTACCCTTAACCTTAATGTTAAATGCAAACAATTAGTACTGGCGAAGGATTTAGCGCTGGCCTAATTTTTGGGATTTTTTCCAAATTAACTGTAGTTCTCCACAATTAGTGGAGCTTTTCTAGCTATTGTTGGGAAAAAACTTTGGGAGGTCAATTTTCGACCAATTTGGGTGAAACAAGAGTCTACCTAGACTAATTTGAGCATTTTGGAGCCATTGGTGTAGAGAAAACAACCATTAGAAGCTTGTAAACACATGTATTTTCAATTTTGAGCATAATGACAAAGAGGGACATGCCATTGGGAATTGGACCAACAGATGTAGCACAGGAGGGGTGAACTGCTTCATCATGCCTGCCGTGTAAAACTTATGTGTGATGTTATTTCTTTGTTATACACTGATTTATAGTGTTATTTAGGCTTATTTTCATGCTTAAAACTCACAAATTCATCTATGTTTCATGGTTAAAATAATCATTCCTTAATAAAACAAATGGAGACAAATTGTACATGTTTTTATTAATTAAAGGACACTTATCAAATAAAACTAATATAGTCCTTTCAGATCAAGTTGGTGTTAGAGCTAGAGTTTATTATCTGGTGTTTTAGTGTGCAAAGATTTGTTTAGTTGTTTGCAAGGGTTTACATGCTTATTAGGCTCAAGCTTAAGAGAGGAGAAGGAAAATTGGTGGAAGAAAGAGGTTCTCAAAGTGAGCCACAACAAAGGAGGGAAATATTTCCACATTCTCCACCACCTAGTTCACCTCCAAAAGAAGCAGAAGTAGCATTAAGCATGCCTCCAGAGAAAGAAGAAACCCATGAAGAGGTGGATCCCAAAGAAGAAGAAAAAGTGTTCAGGAAAACATTCCTTGACATGACTGAGATGGTGAGAGTCATTTATTAGGAAAGGAATGAGAGACTAGAAGCAGAAGGATCCAAAATTCACAAGGAAGGTCAGAGATCATCAGGAGGTCAAAATGATGAAGATAAATCAAATAAGGGCAATGGAGGAAATTGAGGCAGTGGAAAGTCACCATCCTCACCCTCATCATCATCATCCTCTAATTCATCTTCAGTACATTAACCACACAAGTCAAAGAACACTAGTAAAAGTCCTTTTCTAAAAATTGATGTTAAGTTTGAATTGCCAATGTTTAATGGTGAATTCAATGTAAAAAATCTTGATAATTGGATTAGGCAATTGGAGGTCTATTTGAGAATTCAGAACCTTCATGATGATGATACCAAAATACAACTAGCTTCATTGAGAATGGAAGGTGAAACACTTGTTTGGTGGGAAGCCAAGACAAAGGAGGAGATCAAGAATCATGGTAAGATTATCCTATCATGGACTAATTTCATTACTGCAATGAAAAAACAGTTTTATCCATTAGCTCATATGCAGAAAGCCATAATGAACTGGAAAAATTTTAGACAATTGAAAGGAAAGAATGTGCAAGAATACGCCCAAGAATTTAGGAGAAGAGCTCTCTTATTAGGGGTATATTTGTAGAGCCAAGATACTTTGCTCAAGTACATAAGAGGCTTACATAGCTACCTTGAACATACTATTATCATGTATAACCCTACAAGCTTAGATGAAGTTTGTGTTCAGGCGACACATCTAGAAGCTAGAGGTAAAAAAATTACTGATGAGGGTAGAAACAAACATTTTCAGGGGAAAAAAAAAGAGAAGAACTAAAAAGGTAAGGGAAAAAAGAATGCATCTGTCAAGAAAGAGGGAGAAAAAATGGTTTGTAAACATTGTTCAAGAGAAGGACATGAAGAGAAAAATTGTTGGAAATTACATCCTGAAAAGAGACCCAAGTATAACAATAACAAAGGGAACCAGAAAACTGCAGCTACAACTCAACATGACTTAGGAGAGGATTCAGGTGATGAATCTAAAATTACAGCCATGGGATTGAAGAACATGAAGGGGAAAGAAATTGAAACAAAACCCAGTACTAGTACATCAAACTGTCATATACAAGCTCCAAATGAAGAAGACAAAATTGACTTGTTTCATGTGAGGGTCATATCCAAACATACCAAGATTGACACACTGTTTGACAGTGGGTCACAAGAAAACTTAATCTCTAAAGGATTGGTTAAGAAACTTAATCTTGAGACCATTCCAGATCCAAAATCATATCCACTTGGGTGGATTTGTAAGGATGCAAATTTACAGGTTTCAAATAAGTACATATTGTGCTTTGCAATAACTGCACATTCTGTTGACACAATTGAATTAGATGTGGTTTCGTTTGATATTATATGTATTGTGTTGGGCAGTCCTTAATTGTATGACAGGAAAGAGATCTTCCATCGCCATGAGAACAAATAACATTTATTCAAATATGGCAAGGAGTACATTGTTAGAGCACATCGCAAGAAGACAAATATTGCAATGGTAAATGCTGGACAGGCAAAGAGAGTGGTGAATTCAAGTAAGAATTTTGTTCTTCTAATGATTTCACCTAAAGATGATGTTAATCATGAATCATTTGAGGATTGTGATCCTAAGTTGAAATCATATTTATATGATGTAGTTGATGGACATCATGAGATGTTTCAGGAGCCAACAGGATTTCCTCCAAAAAGGGAGATTTAACATGAGATTCAGTTGCAACAATATTTTCCTCTTCCAAACATCAGCATGTATCACATGTAGATAATGAAGAATTCTAAAATAAAGAGGAAAATAAAGGACATGTTGGACAAGGGACTCATAAGGCCAAGTACTTCGCCATGCAGTTCAATCATAGTCTTGATTCCGAAGAAAGATGGGACTTGGCGCATGTGTGTAGACTTCAGAGCTTTGAACAAGATAACGGTAAAAAATCGATACCCACTCCCAAGGATAGATTATTTTGTAGATTAGTTGAAAGAGGCAGAGTTTTTCACTAAGTTAGATTAACGAAGTGGATATCATCAAGTAAGAATTGCAGAAAGTGATATATGGAAGACTGCATTCAAAACCAAAAAAGGACCCTTTGAGTGGTTGGTTATGTCGTTTGGTTTGTGTAATGCACCGTAAACTTTCATGCGTATTATGGATAATGTTTTGTGTCCATTTCTTGATGAATTTGGGATTGCATATTTATATGATATACTTATTTTCAGCAAAACAAGAGAAGAACATGTCTTGCATGTGAAAGGGGTGCTTGATGTTTTGAAGAAAGAGAAATTATTTCTTAAGATGTCAAAGTGTGAATTTGGAAAGACTTCTCTGGTTTATTTGGGACACATTGTTGGAGGAGGTGAGTTGGGAATTGATCCTTCTAAAGTGGAAGCCATTGTGAATTGGCCCACTCCCAAGACAATAACCGAGGTAAGAAGTTTCTTAGGTGTAACTCAGTATTGGAGAAAGTTTATTGCTAACTTTTCTGCTAGCAGCTCCTATGCATGTGGTGACAAGTGTGAAGAAAGGATTCCAATGGGGATGCAAACAACATAAATATTTTGAAGCTTTAAAAGAAAAGATCAGTTCATCTCGGTCATTGAATTACCGAATTTGAGACAACCATTCGAGATACAAATTGATGCTAGTGATTATGCCATGGGCGCAGTAGTTTTGCAGCATGGTAAGCCTATTTATTTTCATTCTGAAACATTCAATGGTGCTGTAACTAATTATCCTACATATGAAAAAGAGTTGTATGCGTTGGTAAAAAGTGTCAAGAAGTGGAAACACCATTTTATGGGTAAAGAGATGAGTATACATACTGATCACCAACCATTATAGTACTTGCAGTCACAAACAAAATTGCAGCAATCACGACATTTCAGGTGGATGGGATTTCTTCAACAGTTTCACTTGGTTATAAGGTACAAGAAAGGTATTTTCAATAAAGTTGCTGATATGATTTCAAGGCCAATTATAAGTGCTTCTACTTTACTTAAAAATGATTCTATTGTATATGAGAGTTACATAGAACAATATGTACATGATGCTAATTTTAAAGATGTGTATGCTAGTTTGAGTGAAGGGAATCAAGTTGAGGAAAATGATTATCACATGCATAACAATTTGCTGTTACATTTCGGTAAGTTGTGTATACCACAAGCAGAGAGGCTTAGTGTCATGAGAGAGGCTCATTCATCTATTATTGATGGACACTTTGGGGTAAGCAATATAGTGGAACATCTACAAAGGTATTGCTATTGGCCTCAAATGATAGATATTGTGTCACGTTTTATAAGAGGTTGTTCTATGTGTGCAACAAGCAAGCCTAGCAATAGGAAGCTTGGGTTGTTCATGACACTACCGGTACCATCAAGGCCATGGGAGAGTGTCTCCATGGAATTTGCTGGAGGTCTACCTATGTCAAGAAAACAACATGATTATCTTTATGTAGTTATGGATAGATCATAGTAAAATGTGTATACTTATGCCATGTAAGAAAACCATTACTGCTGAACTTTATTTTCAACATGTATGAGTTCATTATGGATTGCCAACTTCTATTGTTAGTGACAGGGAATCCAGGTTCGTTGGAAATTTTTGGTCCAATATTTGGAAGATGATGGACACAAATTTGAAAAAGAGTATTTCTTTTCATTTGCAAAATGATGGCCAAACCGAGGTGGTAAACAAAACCCTTGTGCATCTATTAATAGGATATTGTAGAAAACATCCCAAGTTGCAGGATGAACAACTGCATTACATTCAGCACGCTTACAACTGAGCCAAGCACTCTTCTACAAATACTTCACCTTTTGAAGCCTGCTTTGGGTATTTTCCGAAATCTCCATTAGACTTCATCTTTGAGAAGAATTTTGCAATTGATGGACATAGTGATATTGACAAGGCTCGAAAGTTCATTGAGAAAATTCAGACTATTCATCAACAAGTTCAAGAACAACTTGAGAAGAGTTAAATAAAATACAAGGAGAGGCATGTCAAACATAGAGTTGTTCACAAGTTTCAAGAAGGAGATGAGGTATGGTTGCACATAAGCAAAGAAAAGATGCAAGGAGAAGGTAAAAAACTCAAGCGCATTCGATATGGTCCATTCATGATCATCAAACAAGTTGGTAATAATTCATTTCAACTTAACTTGCCTTCATATATGCAAATGTATTCGGTTGTCAATGTGGAAAATTTACATTTGTATGAGCCTCCTTTGATTGATGATCAAGGAAGTGATGTTCAGCTGCCATCTATAGAATATTTCTTGCCTGAATTTCTGGATGAGCTCAAGGAGGATACCACCCTTGACAGGAGGACATGCACTTTGAAGAGGGGAAGTGTCGATTATCTTCGAGTTGGGCTCAAGGGTAGAAAACCAAGTAAGGCAAGGTGGATGGATGTTGAAAAGGTGATGGAGTTGTACGCTCATATTCTAAACAGGTAATTAAAGTATTTTGGGGTCCAAAAGCTTCCTAATGGGGAGGTGTGATCAGGAGATCATGTATTTTGCTTAAAATTGAAAGTGATCGAAATTGTATCGAAACTGAGCGAACGGGTAGATCTCGTTGTTGTGATTCCGACATCACAAACGGTTTAAAAAACTGATATCGTATGAGGAAGATATCACGTTCTGATTGTTTTCCTAAACAACTAAATTTTTGTGATAGGAGTGACTTGGATGCCCAATCAACATGCAGGTATTGCCAGCAAAGGTGGTATATTCTTGAAATATTCTATTTTCCTAAACTAATCAGGCTTCACCATGTGGCGCATTCAAGGGCATAGATTTGGTTTGTATGAAGTGTTGGGAGGACCATTGGATGGGTGACACGTGGCCAACCCAGAGGCTGCCACGTGTCCCCTGCACCATTGAACAAAATTTTGTTGGGTCTAGGGGGTTCGACCCCATGACCTCCAGCGCGCCCGCATGGGTTTCAACCAACTATGCTACTATGTGTTTCTTACCACTATGGTTCACCACATGTATTTAATGTGAAGTGGCCGACCGTCGGCGGCCCCAACAATGTTCACATGGTAAGTTTAAACCACGACACTTATTGTTAACAAACGGTTGCATAAAACCTTAACTCGGCGGCCCAACAGACGTGTTCACATGTGTTCAAATGACAACCATGACATAAAATGTGAACAACCGTCTAGCAGATAACCACAAAGGTGTCACATGGGCGATCTCTGGAATACACACCATAGTCAATTTGACGGGTTCAGAACTCCTTATTTTCTCCGGATGCTGATCCTAAAATGTTGTGTAATTTAAAACATAACCGTGTAGTTTGCGGGGGGGTCGGCATGTGGCCACCCCCACCCTTAACCTTAATGTTAAATGCAAACAGTTAGTACTGGCATAGTATTTTTCCCTGACCTAATTTCTGTGATTTTTGCCAAATTAACTGTAGTTCTCCACAATTAGTGGAGGTTTTCTAGCTGTTATTGCAAAAAAGCTTCGGGAGGTCAATTTTCTACCAATTTGGGCGAAACAAGAGTCTACCTAGACTAATTTGAGCATTCTGGAGCCACTGGTGCAGAGAAAACAACCATTAGAGGCTTTTAAACACATGTATTTTCAATTTTGAACATAATGACAAAGAGGGACATGCCATTGGGAGTTGGAACAACAGATGTAGCCCAGGAGGGGTGAACTGCTTCATTATGCCTGCTATGTAAAACTTATGTGTGATGTTATTTCTCTATTATAAACTACTGTACAGTGTTATTTAGGCTTATTTTCATGCTTAAAACACACAATTTCATCTATGTTTCATGGTTAAAATACTCATTCCTTAAGAAAACAAATGGAGACAAATTGTACATGTTTTTATTAATGAAATGACACTTATCACAGCAAACGAATACAGTCCTTTTAGATCAGATTTTTTTCTAATTTTGACTTCCTTTAGTTTCAATGGTTTAGTAACATCAACGACCTATAGCAAAGGTCTTGTAACGACATGTTCTCCTTCAGATTCTGGGATAGTGATATTCTAGGGGTCCTCATCATGGTCTTCTAATGAAAAAATTATGCAGTTGAAAATATCCTACATCTACACATCCCAGGTTGGCGCAGTACATTCCTACTTAGAAAGGGACTCATTAAAGACCAGAGCATCTATATCTTGCATGGCTTCATCAAGTTTCTTAGTCCCCCCTACTAGACCGAACGTCATTATAAAATCCTCGGTCATTGTATCCTAGAGACGGGTGCGTTGGTGTAGTTTTGCATCTAGGTGGTGGGGATTGGTCCTAAAGCGTGAGTAAACATATGGACCCATTCATCCCATGTGTTTTCATTCCATACTTCCATGCAGAGAGCCAAGTGCTTATGCAGATCCCCTCAACCCAAGAAGATTTCCATAGGCGGGTTGATCAGAGGGTCAAATCGTAGGATCATCATTTTTCGACATTACCCCAAGTCCTAAAAAGCTCCCTTATGAGTTTCCCACCATCCCATTGGGCTTGCGCGCATAGCAAGGTCAAGGGCCCAAAACCTCCGTTCTTCAGGGAACTCTGCTTCAACTGCTTTAAGAAAGTATTAAACACTACTAGACCCATCAAAATAGGGTATTTCTCTTACCTCCGAGGAGATGCATCAAAATATCTTTGTGACCTTAAGACACAGCAACACAGATACATCGTGCATGCGGTTCTCCCAATTTTCTATATCTTCATCTAAATCTGAGAATCATTTTCTGTCTTTTTCCTAGCATAACATGCCATCAGCCGTAAAGTTTAACCAATCACCATCTCGGCCTGTCAGTTTTTATATGTGATCAACATCCTCCTCCTCACGTACTGGTTTAGTGTACTGCTCACCTTCCGCTGGATCCAAAGGGACTATCACCCGTGTACCTTTGCTTTCAAATATCATACTCCTACTTTTCAAGTTAATGATACCTCCCATGTCAATAGCCCAATCCAGGCCTAAGAACGCGGGGTACGGGTTCACGTCATCCACTATCTGGATTACCTCAAAATCAACATAAAATTTAACACCTGCGATGTCTACCACAACCTTTGGCAGTCATCCCAGTGGGATGATATTTTGCTGATTAGCCATCCGTAACTGAATAATAGACCATTCCAGCTTAGTTTCTCCCATTCTTTGTTAGGTTTTCTTGGGAAAGACATTTGCGTCTGATCCTAAGTCAAGGATGGCTTGGTCCATTTCATAGTCTTCAATTTGTGTAGTAATGCACATTTCCCATTCAGTCCTTTTCTTGTTCTTGTATAGCTTGTTCACAGTTTTAAACTCTGGTTGTGAGGCAACCTTTTCTGCGCAGCTATCTATTAATTCTTGGAGATTCTCTACTACCTTCTGATTGCACAGTAGCTTCATACATGCTTGAAGGAATGGCTTAAATTTTTCATCTTCTTTTGAATCCACTGCAGTCTTCGAGGTGGATAATTCATCTTTAGTCATCTCCTTTCAAGCTTCCATGAAGGTTTCTTTCTCCCTTTTTATATCTAAACTTTCCTTTTTCTCGACAGCTCTCCTAATTAGTGGTTTGACCGTAAATTTTTCCTCAGCTCCTCCGGTGGCCATGTCGCTACGCATTATCACATTGATACTTGGCCCATCATCCCATGGTTTTGCCTTAACCCATTGTATGTTCTGTGTGGGCATCTACTTTTTTTCCTGCATTTTTTCTATTAACACCTAGAAATCCTCAATGACATGGTCGAACTGCCTGCAATATCTGCAGGATTTGCGCACAGGGTTCGGGCAGTCTCTTGCATAATGTCCCACATCCCCGCAGTTGTAGTAGATCAGTTGTCATATTCCTTGATCTGCACTGCCCCATCTCCCTCCTCCCCTTCCTCTTGCAGGAGATAGTGGTGATGAGGGTTCAACCTGCACCCTGTATAGGTTTCCTCTATCTACCATGAGGTCAAGTGTTTGGAAGTTTTGTTAGTCATGAACCACAAACGAGAAGAATTTGCAAGACTATTGTTTCAGTTCTAGAACATAGGCACCTAGCCGTGGGCAGTGCTTTGTATCATGTCTTCCTGCTACCTGACAGTCAGTGCACCAAAACATGGGGGTACTAGGTCCAGCTATTTCTCTAGGGCATAGAGGGCTTGGCCTCCCAGCCTACATATAATCTGATAACAAAGGGCATTGATCCTTAGTATGGCCTGACACCCTACAATGTATGCACCAGACATCTGGGCTAGCTTCCTTACCTCGTTCCTTTGGTAAGTTTTGAATTTCTAAGTGCATTGCCTCTAGCTGGCTCTGGATCTTAAGTGTCATGAACTGAGTATCATATCTCGGTGCATATTATAACTTCATGGAAATCTCCAGAGCTTCTTCCTGGGAGTCGATCTTCTATTGTCCCATAGGTATGTGTAGATGTGGTAATAACATGGAAATAAACCATTCCTTGTGTTGCTTGTCCTCGTAGACAAATCTCCCATCACTAATGGCCTTCTTCAATTGTTGGTCAGCTTCCCAGATGGACTCTGTAGGTCCCTACTTGAAGTCTTTTACATCGATTGTGCATTGAGAGTACGATTTAGGATTTTGGAACTACGGCTTTAGGGCATCCTTAATATTCTGTATTGACGGGTTCATGTGATGACCAATGTATCCCATAAACTAGTCCAGGGCCCTTCCTTCAAAGGCTATGGAAAATTGTGCTCTTTTGACAATGTCATTATTAATGTTCTGCGCAGTCCATATAGACTTTGCTACAAACCAGAATCGATCCATATCCTCATCCCCCACACCCTTAAAGGTAGTTAGTTTCATGTGCACAACCATATCATCCTTAGGTGGTGGCGGAGGTAGGGTAGGAGAATTCTTACCCTTGCATGGGTTTGATGATGGCGTACCCGGGGGACTTTTTCCAACTTGTGTAGCCCCGCCTTGGTTAAAATCAGATGATTCCCTTAAGGGATTGAATACCGATCTATCTCCTTCTTGATTAACCTGGTAGTATTACCACTTCGTGTTGTGCTTCCACTCTGGTCGGAGGTCATTCAGTCAGTGTGGCCACACAGGACACCCTTTTCACTCAATATCATCTTAATTAACAATGGCAGGGTTTGTTGGAACTTACCTCTAACTCCTTTGAATAACCTTCTCTCCGCTTATGAATATTACACAAAATTATAAATTTCAAATTCTGTCACGAATCCTCCCAAAATACTGTCGACCCAGTGGTCGACAGTCTTGGTGATCTTATTATTAGTCTTTTCCAGTTGTTGAATCAATTCAGGGGTCCACTGTCTGACTTGATCATCTTTCCAGCATGTTCGAAACTCCGCCAACCATGCCAACCACTCTTTTAATTCATGTGCGAAGGATACGAAGAGTATTTCATGTACTTTTGTGAAACTATACTTGTTTTTCCACTCTTCAGCAGATAGCGTCTTACTTCTATTCTCTTTTAGGGAAAACTCCTGAATTTTTTCTCGAACCAGTCCTCAAGTTCAGGCTTCAATGGCTGCCAATGACCCCATGGCATTACCTGCCATCTCTCTCAAAATGCTCCTAGTCCCTACAATGGAACCATTTTTTTGGCTTTAGGGGTCTTGACCCAGGTTTAGTTTTAAGGTTTTCCAACAAACCCCTACACTATGGCCCTTTCGACAATGGCTTGCTTGCACAGGTCAAGGTCTCACCTGAAGTAGTATGGGAGGGTGTTGGAACCAGGTTTCCACACCTTGAGAAAGAAAAGGTTAATTAAAGTGGGTCCCTTCAGATATACAGACCTGTGCAAGGGAAGCCCTAATACATAAACCCTTAATAGTATCGCGACATAGTAACTTAAGCATAATTCATAAATCAGTGGATAACATATAACTAGAGTAAGCACTTAAACTAGGTCTATGCATTCATAATACCACATCCACGTACGCATCAGTGAATCATCAGTATTCAATGAGCAAGTATGATCTTAGAATTAACATAAAACGTAGCCGATAATCATAACAAAGATACTTAAATATCACAAATAGTCTTCTCATTCATTCATATCCAGATCTGACTTACATACTCTATATATCAACCCACGCACACAGCCCATGGAGTCCGCACATAGCAAGACTCAGGGTCTTTGCACACACAGCTAGCAGGAGCCCTTACCCAAACAATTAAAAAAAAAGACTCACAAGTTCGTAACCAGCTTAATTCCACACTTAGCCTCCCTCTAGACTCGATTTATCCATATATTTATAATGTATTAGCTTGCGTTACTCTATAGTCTGCAAAATGTGGTTTGTGGACTCCTGGTCTACCCTTTGACCCTTTACAATTCATTAGGGGCTTTGAACCTCACCAAAGCCCCTGCACTAGACCAAATATTACAAAATATTACAAAACTGGACCAAAAATACAGTTAGAGGACCTTGCTCCAACAATCAACATCATGTTCATTCTTTCCGCAACTCTGTTTTTTTGAGGTGTGTATGGAGTAGTCTTCTGCCATGCTATACCACACTTCTTACATAACTCTTCAAATTCCTTCTTGCATAATTCTCCACCATTATCTGTCCTCAACACCTTTATCTTCTTCTCTGTCTGGTTTTCCACCAGAGCCTTCAATTCTTTAAACTTGTCAAAGGCTTTAGATTTATTCCTGAGGAAATATATCCATGTATTTCTCAAGAAGTCATCTATAAATGAAACATAGTACAAAGACTTACCCAGTGATGGAACTGACACAGGTCCAAACAAATTACTGTGCACAAGCTCTAATATCTTGTTAGCCCTCTTAGCACCAGAAAGGAAGCTCACCGGATTCTGGTTCCCATATACACAATGTTCACAGAAATTGAAATCTAGAGAGAAATTAGACATACCTTCTACCATACCATTACCATGAAGTATTCGAAGGCCCTTCTCTCCAATATGTCCAAGCCTTTGATTCCATAGCATGGTATTTTCTCTAGAGACTACTAGGCTTTCTTCTCCACTTTTAGGAACCACATAATTGTTGCACCCATCAATAAAATTTCTATCTAGAATCTTGTAAAGAGTTAAATCTGAACTCCCTGCATCAATACTAATGCTCTTCGAACCATCTTGTAGGTATATTTCCCAAACACTATTTTTACACCTACATCATCCATATTTCTCACAGAAATTATTTTTCTGGCCAATACAGGAATATTTAGAACACCAAGAAGTGTTCTAATCCTTCCACCTTGCAACTTCAGCTTTAATGTTTTGCGTTCGATGATTTTTTCCTTCCTATCATCCCTTAAGAATACATCACCACCATCATACTTCTCATACTCACAGAACCACTCCCTATAGGGAGTGAAGTGAAAGGATGCACCTGAGTCAATCAACCATGCCTTATGATCTACATGTGTATTTGAAGAAGAAGCCAAGTACACATCCCCATCTTCATCTAAGGTGGTTTTCACCTCTATAAGAGTAGAATCATCATATCCCTTTCCTTTCTCAGGAAATTTAGATCTACAGTACTTTTTGAAGTTCCTTTCCTTTCCTAATTTCCAACACACCTTTACATTTTTTCTTGGAGATTTATATCTCCCACTCCAGAGCTTATTTTTGTTTCTGTTTGGGACCATCCTCGTACAAACAAGGCATCTCCATTCCGACCCTCCATATTTTTTCATCTCATTTCTTCTGACAGCAAGGCTGCGACAATTTCATCAAACTTCAAGGTAGTTTTTGGGTAAATTTACTAAGTAAAATAATACATATATTTTACTTGTTAATCTGGGTTTGTAGACTTGGAAGCATGTCCAAAATATATGGATTTCAGATGAAGTCAATTTTAGAAGAAAAAGTGTAGAAGTTGAAAGAAATGCATATTACAAATATATTCTAAATTCTACGATTTATGGAAATACATATTACAAATATAAAATATAACTAATAATTTTCTGATTCAATATGTAGTAAGTGAAGGAAAAGTATCCTAACTTAGGAGATCCTGTTTTTCCTTCCCCACAGTACTACCTTAATGAAGAGGAACTGAATAACTGAATAAAAATAGTTTAAGATGTATAGAAAGTAGGAGAAGAGGCTCCTAACTTAGGAGGTATGGGTTTTCCTTCTTTACAGTTCTATTCCATCATTGTCACCACTGCATTAAAACTGGAAATTCAAGAAATAACTAAAGAAAGGAAAAGAGGATGAATTTTAGTTGTTGTTCATGATTTGATAGAAAGAGAATTTAACTTAAATTCTTGTTTTTCCTTTCATCTAAAAATTATATCTAAACCAATTATCATCCAACAATCATAAGAAATCTTCACACATCTAAATGAATGAATAATAAATATGAAGCACAATTATTGCATGAAAATTATGCTAATTTAACCAAAGTGTACTTAGCTTGGTGTGGGGGCCCTCCACCCTTGCCTTGCACAATTGAAAAAATTCTCAGCTACAAAAAACTTAATCAATCATCCACAACATGAACAAAAAATATAAAGTGGAACTGGTTCTTCAAATTATCTCAAAGTCTTCAAAATTCTCAATACAAAATTACATAAATTCTACATGCTTGAATGGTCCATAAGCTTGGTTTAAATAGAAAAATAATAAAGAAACTGAGATATAATGTCTCTATAAATCCTAACCATCCTAATCCCATACATATATGTCAAAATCATCCATTCTGTTTCACAAAATTAGGAAAATCCCAAAAAAAATACTAATTCTGCCCTTTTTCCTAAGAATTTCTGAAAAACAGGTCACGTTTGACCAATGTTGACCTAGCCTATTTTAGCTCAGTTTGACCAGACCAATAAGTATTTTTCCATCCATGGTTCCCAAGATTTCCAAATATATGCTCAGATCTTGCTCATGTGTCCTGCACATATGACTTCCATGAAGCTATTACGAGAATTTTCAGTGCAATCCAAAAATACTCTTAAAACCCAATTTTTACAAAAATCTCTAAAAATTGAAAAAATTAATTTAATTATCTGAATATGCATAATAAGGCTAAAATGAGGCATATATGGATGATATAAGGTGGAATATGATGGTAAATAGGTGGATTTATGATATGCATATTTGACCAAAATTGAGGGTTAACATCTCCCCCTTGTTGATCTTCAAGCATGTCCTCATGCTTGCTTCCTCCATTTTGATCTTCTGAGTGATGATGTCTGTACTATCCCTAATCCTGTAGTCTCTTGTTGTGAAGCCCGAAGAAGACATTCAATACCCTCATACTTCCCTTCCTTGTAGATGGTGGCTTTCACCTTCTGCTTCTCATATTTGTATTGCCATGTCTTTTTCTCATTGAGCCATCTGTAAGCTTGTTTAGAGATGAGGATGTTCTTTGTTTCAAGCTTACCAATTTTCTTGGTAAATTTATCATTTTATTTGATTAGATTTTTTTTGTTTCTTTTTACATCTTATTCTCCTTCTTCAAGCGTCTTTCCAAGATCTTTTTGATCTCCAACTCTCTTGTTAGCTCTTATATCTTCTTAAAGTTCTCTTCTTTATGCAACTCTCTACCTTCTCCTCCAGTCTCCTTTGCATATGAATGTGATGAGGTAGCTCCTACCCAAGAATTCTCAAATTAGGAGTCCCTCTCCAAAATTTCTTCTTGGACTTATCTCTCCATTCTTTGTAATATATCATTAATTTGTTTTGATGTTGTTGGAGGTTCAACAATTTCTATCTCTGGGTTTTTTTATTTGTCACTTGGCTCTTCTTGTGTTTTCCTCCTAGGATTCCTAGGAATGGATAGGAAGGATCTTTCTTTTTCAACCATAAAACTACCTTTCTTTTTCTTTGATCTAGTCTTAGGATACATAGGGGAATTCATAATGCTCCTTTTCACGTGCAATTGTTCAAATTTTTCTTCTATTGTTTTATCTTCAAGATGATTCTACACCAAAAATTCTTTCCAAACCATTCCCTTGTTTCTTACCTGATGTTCCACAAGTATTTTAATGAGCCCTTGATGATAAATGTTTTCTTCCTTTGCTTCAGTTTTTTTTTGACACTATTTACTATTTTAGTCAAGATCCTTGAAAACAAATAAGGTAGATTGATTTTGGACTCTCCCTTCATGTATTGAAGCAACCTAATGTGATAAAGATAGACCACACTATACCGGTTGTCACATCTGAAATATATTTGGATAATCAACACTAATTCTGACCATGGTTCACTTAACCAGTCCCTTGGAATTCCTTTTTCCCTTTCAAAGGATCCCTTTCTATATTTTTCTAGGAATAATTTCCATCCTTTCTCTTTAAAGTGTAGACCTTTGTGGTATTCCTATCCTGTCAAGGGAAGATCTAGTGCTTGAGAGAGAAATTATGGGTTTAATGGTATGGAGACCTCACCCACTCTTGTTTTCCCATGTTCATAATAATTTATAAATTCCTGTGTGATTTTTTCATTATGTCCATTAAAATTTTGAAGAAACTCTAACAATCGTGCTTGATATAATCTTTCTATGGTTTCCTTTCCCCAGAATTCTAACTTGAATTCTTCTGGCTCAATTTTGGTTCTCATTTGTGTTTGCTCTATATACAAATCGATAAATCCTTGTACAATAAAAATACTCATCACGAATAAACAAAAATATATAGATACGCTTGTCCTTTTTATTCATGCAATTTTTAGGATAATTATCATGGTAAATAGAATTACCCGAAATCTGGAGCTCTTCGAAAAAGAATGAGATTATTCCTCTGCTTGAAACTTCTTCAATTTCCTCTATTTTGCTGCAAATAATACCCAAAAGGAGTCCTCTTTTTATAAAGCTGATATAATTTTTTTTATTGTGTGAAAGACCCTTAAAAATATCTTGAAAATGTTCCACTTCTCTACAAAATCGTGCCTCAATCTATGTTTGCAAAATTTGTTCATGGAAATCCCTCTATTCAAAAATTACGCACTGTGTATATGTAATAGGAATCTCTGCATTTTCATATGCAAAAATCTTGACAAATATGCATGAAGAAAATCGAGTTGGAATACTTGAACTTTGATTAACTCGAAGAAAACTTGTAGAGGTTTCTAAGTAATGGCTTGTTTTCCTGTGTTAAACAATAACATTTTGATTAAAACTCCTCTCAATATCTCAAAGATTCATAAGTAACATGTGTCAAGGTATGTTTATGGTGGTAGAGTTTTACAAATCCGCAACTGAGGTTTTGTTTTCTCATATGATGACACATCTTGACCAAAATAATGAGTTTAACCATCCTTTGAAATCGTTTAACTGCTGAGGGAAATTCGAGATTGACTCTTACCTTTCTCTTGGGGAATGTTTGGATTTTGTTGGATAAAACAGTCAACATGGTGCAGAGGATATCTTGGCCTCAATATCTTCATTAAAACCGATGTGGCTCTCCTTATTTCTTCACGCCGTCTCTTTAATTTCCTTGCCTAATTCTATGCAATTTCCTCATAGCTCATGTCTCTCTTGAACTACATAGTCCTCTCTTTAATTTTTGTGTTTTTCTTGCATATTTCTCTTTCCACAAGGGTTCTTCTTATGCTATGTGAATGCACAGTGTTTCTCTCAACTCCGAGCTTGGTTTTGTTGTGACGATGGAAAATAGAATTACGCAGAGCAAGTTTTTATTGTTTAAAAATGTTTTTACCATTTATATCTGTGCTCCCAACTCATGCTCTGACCTCTGTACTTGTGGCTGCCCATGTGTCATAGTTTGACTGCCTTCTCTGCTTTATGATTATTCTTTCTACCATGAGTTTGCATGCTCAATCTTGTCACCATTATATTTTCATTACCCATGCTCTGTCTCTTCTACAATCTTCATCATGGCTTTTGCATCTTCATTATTTTTGCTTGTATGCCTACTATTGCATGTATTTGCAATCATGCATTGTCATGCATTTGTCATTTCATTCCTTATTTCATATTTCATATTGCATGTTGCATTTTTTATGTTTCATTTTGTATGTTTGCCTTTTGATTCCTTTGTATGTCAATTGTATATGCTTATTAATTAATTTTCTTTTAAATAACCATATCCATAGGTCATTTCAAATCAAATTCATCTTATAATGACACTAACACCTTTGTTTTGGTTTTGTAGGAGAGCAACGCAATTCCTTATGAGGAAAAAATTCGAGCCACATTTTTGGTAAAAAATGCTTATGTAGGAGGATAAATGTAAGATTATATGAGGTTAATGTAGGGTATGATGAAAACAATTTTTAATGTAGGATGTAAGATGAGGATAATATAGGGTTATGATGAGGTTAATGAAATATTTTTAATGTAGGATGTAGGTAGGATAATGCAATAGGATGTGGGATGTAAGGTGATAATGTAATAGGATGATGAATTCATGAAATGAGTATTGCATATCCAAGATAAATTAGTTTAACAATCATAGAATTTTTTTCAAAATCAAAGGTTTTAAGAACACTTTTTACACTACAGTACTTTCCTTTCGCTTAGTAGCTCAATGCCAATGCTCGTTGATGATGACCTTTGCTAGTTTGTCAACTCTTGACTGTTTTTAAATGATGATAGTTATTTTGACTTCAAAGATGAATTTTTATGGAATGTAGACACTTGTATCTTCTTATCAAATTCCCTTGATGTATATTATGATGTTTCATGTTCTTCTTGCATTTGATATTGATTTTATTTAGGTCCCTTATGATGAATATTGATGTCTCAGGTCCCTTTTGCAATCATATGATATTTGATTTTGTTCAAGTCCCTTCTGCAATGATATTTTAATGATGTCTCAGGTCCCTTTTGCAATGCAACTATTTGTTATTAAACTATTGCATAGTTTTATTATGAATCTTCCCCCTTTCTTATTTTGAGACTTGTTCTCAAGTCTTTTAATTTTGGAGGATGATTTCTGCAAAATTAAATTGAAGAAAAAGTAAAAAAAAATAAAGAATTCAGATTGGTCAAACAAGTTGGCTTTCATATATGAATTCGAGTTTGTATTGTACAAGTTTTCTATATTTTCACAACCAAACTCCTTTATTATATTTTAAATTTTTATTCTGGAAGTAAAGAATGCATATCATTATGTTGTTCCATTATTTCCATATTGTTTTCTGTTGAGACTCTTTTCATAAATTCCTTTTTATTGATAGGCTTATTATAGACTCCTGAGTCTATGTCCATTAACTAGAAATCAAAATTGTTGCTTCATCAATTGTCTTTGTTTTAATTGCTCCATTGTCAAATATTTCTTCTATCTCATATGGCCCAAGCCAATGAATTGTAAACTTTGCTTTGAAGTCTTTGTACTTGGAGTCAAAAAGAGGTGTTCAGTCTCCTTTATGAATTTTTTTACATTTGATTCTCTGTTGTTGCACTAGTGATGTATTGTCAACTGATAGTTGTCTAATTTCATCTAGTTCATTTAATTTCATAACTCCTTGTTGTTGTGCTTCTGACAGTTCCAATCCCAATTCTGCTACAAGTTTAAAAGTATGAATTTGAAATTCAGTTGGTAAAAAAACTTCCTTACCATATACCAAATGATATGGGCTGAATTTAGTTGTATTCTTCCATGTAAGTCTGTATGCCCATAATGCATATCTTAACTTTTCTGACCAATCCTTTTTGTTCATTTGCACCATCTTTTTCATGATGTTTTCTAGGACCTTATTAGTGGATTCTACTTGTCCATTTTCTTGAGGATGGTACGGTGTATAATTTCTATTAGGTTCCTATAATAATAATGTATCCCCTTATTTTTGTTAGTGTAGCCCCCTTATTGTTATTGTTGTACCCCTATAGCCCCCATATTGTTATTATTGTGCCCTTACATTATTATTGTTAGGTCAGCTATGATTATATTGTGACCCCATGGACTCCTATATATAGAAAGGAGGTTGTGTCATTTGTATCATCCAAAAATTTCTCATTTATGTAATGTATTGAAGGTTGCCCCCTTGAAGTGGCTGATTTCTAAGGCGTTGATTTCTGTTTGATTTTATACTTTTCCATAACATCCAGGACAAGTTTAGAGGTAAACTATGCTCCCTGGTCTGTAAAAATTTGTCTTGGAACTCCAAATCTTACAGATATTTCTTCAAAGAGGAATGAAACCACCGTTTCTTCTGTTGCTCTTGCCACTTCTTTTGCTTCTACCCATTTTTTAACATAACATGTACACACTAGATTGCACTTGTTTCCATTTGAAGGCAGGTTAACAGGTCCCACAAAGTCAAGAGCCCATTGTTCAAATGGATCTATAAGTACTTGTGGTTTCAATGGCATTTCATCTAATTTTACAGGTATTCTAATTATTTAGCAGCTATCACATCTTTTGACATAGGCTTTTGAGTCCTTGAATATTGCTAGCTAGTAGTAGCCAAGTTTTAGCACCTTGTATGCTGTCCGCTTGTCTGTAAAATGGCCACCACATGGCTCGTCATGAAATGCTTTCAAAATATCAAGAATTTCATCTTCTCTAACACATTTTCTTATCACAAGATTAGAACTAGTATAAAAGAGGTCACCATTGTCCAAGCTATATCTAGCACTTTCTTTGATTATTTTTCTTTTTTGCTTTCTAGTGAAATGGAATGGTAATATTCCAGATGATAAATAATTAGCTACATATGCAAACCATGGGGTTTTAGATGTTATAGAAAATAAATGTTCGTCTGGAAAGTTTTCTGAAACAGGAATAAGATCACCAGGTGAATGAAGTCTTGAAAGGAAATATTCTACTTGATTGTCTTTACCTGGTCGATCTAGAAAAGTGAGATTTAATTCTTGCATTAATAAAAACCATCTAGTAATTACGCAATTGGTAATTTCTTTGTTCATTAAGTATTTTATGGCTGAATGGTCTATATGAGTAAATAATTGATAACCTATTATATAATGCCTAACTTTATTGAATGCATGCACAACATCTACCATTTCTTTTTCAGTTATTGTATAGTTCAATTCTGCAAGAGTTAATTTTTTGCTTATGAAGTAAATGTAATAATTGAACTGATTTTCTTTTTTTCCAAGTGATGCTCCTATAGCTGTATCATATGCATCAGTAGATATGTGAAACGGAAATGACCAGTTTGGTCCTCAAAGAATGGGTGCTATTGAAAATTTTTCTTTCAATATTTCAAATGCATTTTGACAATTTATTTTCCATTGAAACTCAATGTCTTTTGCAAGTAAATTGAAAAACGGTAGAGCTATTTTACTAAAATTTTCAATGAATATTTTGTAATAGCCCACATATCCCAAGAAACTCCTTACTTCTTTCTGTGTTTTTGGTGGCATTAATTTTACAATGACGTGTATCTTTGTTGGGTCTACCTTTATTCGTGAAGAAGAAATGTGGTGTCCCTATACTATCCCTTCAGTTAGCATCATAAAAAATTTCTCATTGCTGAGGGATAAGTTTGTATCTATGCATCTCTTTATAACTTTTTCAAGGTTGTTCAAACAATCATCAAATGTACCTCCATAGATAGTAAAACCATCGATGTAGACCTCTACACATTCATGAATTAAATAATCAAAGATGGCTACGACTGCTCTTTGAAAAGTAGCAGGTGCATTACATAATCCAAAAGGAAAAACATTATATGCATATGTTCCCCAAGGACAAGTAAATGTAGTTTTATCTTGATCCTCCAATGCTATTTTAATCTTATATGCATATGTTCCCTAAGGAAAATTAAATGTATTTTTATCCTGATCCTCCAATGCTATTTTAATATGATTGTATCTACTAAATCCATCAAGGAAAAAAAATAAATTTCTTTCCTGCTAGCTAATCTAGTACTTGGTAAATGAATGGTAATGGGAAATGATATTTCAATGTGGCTTTATTCAGTTCCCTATAGTTTACACATATTCTCTATTTTCCATTTTTATTTGGTACCACAACTAAGGGAGAAACCTGTTAACTATCTGAAATAGGCTAGATGAATCCCACTTGTAACCATTTTTGTAGTTCCTCTTTTACTGTTTCTTTCATCATAGGATTCATTCTTCTTTGTGGTTGTCTAATTGGTTTGATATGATCACCAGTATAGATATGGTGAATGCATGTATTCATATGAATTCCTTGCATGTTTGTATAATCCCAGGGAAAATATTTTGAATATTTCTTTAATAATGAAATTACTTGTTGTTCTTGTGATGTGTTATCACCCAAAATTTTTCAAAACATTATTGTGTTAGCTCTGTTTTTTATCATGATTTCAAAATAGGTTTAGAAGTCATTTTAGGATTTGGTTAAGGGTAGGTTAGATTTTACAAGTTCAAAGGTCATCATTAAGTTCAAATAAAGAATTTTTAAGGTTCATTCATTATCAAATATCCATATTTTCCATTTGGGAGTCATTCCATAAGGTTTCAGGTCAAAACTATGCAATTAGCCAAGAATCCACATTTTCGTAGCATCGCTAGTTCAAAAAAGTTGATCCGCGCTAGGAAAGCACTAATAGTTTCATAGCGCAACTAGGAAAAATACATTGCTGGCGTTACGAAAGCGCGGTTTCTTAACTGTCTTGTCATTCGAGCTGAAATTTGTCAGAATCAGTTGGGAAATGATAGGTTAGTGGTATGATGAGTCAGTTAGTGATGAGATTCAATGTACTTACCCATTTTACATTCATCATTTTCATGATAGGGTATGAATGAGGCATCATTTAGTTATAAGATGACATTTCAAATTCAAATTTTTTCCTAATTTAGTCATTCTTGTTTCATTTGCCTCAATATGAGTGTTTGAGCTCTGAAGTAGTCAAGCCAAACCTGTGGCTATTCCATACAAAGGTTATATTCATCCTAATCCAGCGAGGTTGTTTCATATAATCAAGCGAGGCAGATATATCCTAATCAAGCGAGGCTGTTTCATATATCCAAGTGAAGTTGACAAGATTTTTCTGAGAAGCATGGCAAAGGAAAATAAAGTTCACAGAGGGGGACATTGCTTAAGATATGATCCTGAAAATATGAAGGCCATTGTTGAAGACCTAGCAGTGATGGAGGCATTCAACAGAGTAGGTTGTCTTCAGTTTTGTGAAACGCTGCAGGGTTGCCACACACAGGTGTCTAAAGAATTTTCCTCCCACTTCAATGGAACAACTACCAAGGTTGGAATGCTAAATGTGCCAATTATGCCAGAAATTATTGCTACTGTGACAGAAATACCAAGGTGACAAGAAACTTGGTTCAAAGGTTTCAAATTTGATATGGAGCCATGAAAGGAATTCATGAAATATGAGTGTGTAGATATGGACCTCAATAATGCAATCCCTATGGCTGCATAAAAGACATTTATGCAAAGCTACTACTCAACATCCAGAGATAGTTTACATGTGAAGGAAGGTATCATAATGTCTACACATATCATTTCAAGCTGCTTCTTCATTTCACAGGTAAAATTTCACTTGATTTTCCATTTTACCTGCATAGGAGTCTTGCTAAAATGGTTGATAAAGTACAAGCCAAAAATGAAGGTTGTGAAACATATTTGTTTCATCATGGTTTGATGAAGTTGTTGATTTTGAATGATATTCAGAAGATAGGAAGGGATTGGTCATCCTTTTTGTTTATGAAAGGTTTTGAGATGGAAACCCTAACCCCAGCTAGAAACCCTAAAACTAAAGGAACTCCTTCACCACCAGTAGCAGAGTCTAGTCAGCCTGTGGGTGCAAAACTAAAGGAATTTGAAAAAGTGAAACCAAGGAAACAAGTTGAGAAAAGGACAGAGCAGACACAAGTGCTTATTTCACAAACAACATCACCGAAAAAATAGAGGTCAAAGAGTGTCAAAGAGGCAAAACAGAAAAAGGATGTCAACAAGCAGGAAATCAAAAGAGTGACAAGAAGCCAAGTAGTGGCATCAAAAGGAAAGATAGTTGTTTCATTTTCAGAGGATAATCCAGTAATTAAGGGAAATTTAGATGACATCCTGCATGCTATTGACATAGAGGATACACCCATTGTGCAGGCTAACTTCATTGGAGTAGATGAACACAAACAGAAAAAGGTTAAGTCTGCAAAGAATCTTGAGTTTGAGGGTGAAAATGGAGCCTTTATCTTTCAAGAAAGGAAACCTTTAACTAGGCATGCTAAGAAACTCAAGGAAGATAAAAAGGAAGTCCAAGAACCTATTGAAACAAATAAAGTCCCTAAATAAGTGGTTGATCTCTCATCACGAACCGTAGAACATGTAGCCAGTAGAACAATGAAGGAAAGAATAAATGACAGAGTGTCAGCATTTGAAGAGAAATTGAGGTTAGAAAAATAAGAAATTTCTATGATGAGAAAGAGGGCTAGGAAGCATAGTATTGAAAAAGCAGAATTCAAAATAATAAAGGCACTATGGGAAGGTCAAACTGGTTCTAGGTCTGAAACCCCAAGCAGTGCAGAACAATTTTTCACATGGACAGTTCCAGCCATCAAGGAAGCTAAATTTGTCAGAGTAATCAATACTCACTTGAGAGCAAGTAATAGAAGACTTAGAGATCAAGTGGATGAATTGGAGCAGTAGCTGAAATTGACTCAAGATGAGTTAAAGAACAAAGGTGAAGAATGAAAATCATTAAAATGTCAAAAACTAAATCAAGTAAAAATTAAGAAGGAACCTCATGAAAACTGTGTTTTTCAGTTCATATGACTTTTTGATTTGATGAAACCAGTGTTATTTTGAGTTTTAGCACATTTATGTTTTCATTTTGAAATAATTTTGGACAACTTCTCACTCAGCAGTTTCATAGTGCAAACAGTGTAAAAAGAGTGAAAAGCACTACGAAACTGCTGTAGCAACTTTTTTCACTCTTTCTCGTAAATTTTTGAAGGGAAAAAGTGTGAATTATGACATGAAATTTCTGGGGAGGATGTAATAAATGTTATTGAAGATAATCCTGGAGGAAAGAAATCAAAATTTTGGAGAAAAAAGGTTAAAGAAGCTACGCTACAAAAAGCGCTACGAAACTGTGTTGTTTTCGTACACATTTTATTTCAGCTCATTTTGAACAGTTTGATGATGGTTTTAAACAACTTGGAATTAGGGAGGATTTTGGGTAGGTGTTATTTTAGTTTCTAATAGCAAATAACCTCGAAGTGATGAGTTCATGATGGTCAGAGTGTCTCAAGAATACAAAGGATCCTATGCCTAGAAAACAGGGGATAGTTTCCTAGTTTAATGGAGATCAGCATTATGGTCATAAAGTTTCGAAGCTTATCATCTAGATTCGACCATATGTGAATGCACTTGGAAAATAATGTAATTTATTTTAGATAAGGTTGTTATGAGTAGAGATAAGGAGTTTGAATCCTATTTGTAATAGGACTGTTTATTAGATTAGTAGTTGTCTTTTTGTAATAAATACCATGTCATATGGTTAGGAAAGGTGTCAAGAGTCAGGAGTTCGATGTATCTAGCTATAGATAAGGTTATCTTATGTTGTAAATGATCTATAAAATATCAAGAAGTTGAATATGCAGGGGTTGGACATTTTTAGCAAAAAACTATGCTTATTGTAATTGACTGGTTTTCAGCTAATACATAAATTTCTACTTAGCCAACTTGGGATTTAGAAGGAGTTCTAGTGTGTTCTTGTTCTAATTGCATCTTTTATTATCCTATTGCAGTGGTGTTTGTCTATATTACTCATAATTCATCTTTGATTCTCTAACTTCCTATATGGATAAATTGACTGTGTTTCTTATAGTTTCACATGTATATCTCTTGACTAAAACTCTGATATGCCTCAACTTCCATGTTAAGTAAGTTTATTGGTTTACTGAAACTATTTTGACTCCATAAGCCTAATGTGTAATTGTTGATGTGATTTTCAACCTATATTTATCATTTATCTGATTATTATCCCACATAGAGTTAGCCATCTATATTTTTATCAAAAATCATTAACCCTTTGAGAGAGCCCTCTCAGGTTGAGGAGGCTAAGTCTCAATCAAAAGATTGGTTTGAAATAGTTACATGAGATTGATTTGATTAGTAGCCTATCAGGTCCAATTTTGTGATAACATTTTGGTGCATCTTTCGGGAGTCTGAAGATATACATCTCCTGAAAATTATGAAGCTGAACTCTTGAAGGTAGCAGGAGCTCAAAATCTATTCCAGGCTGCAACTACCTTGGCGACTCCATTGTTGAAGAATTCAAAATTCATAGATTCATGGTGATTCCACTGGAAATATGAAGAGCTTAGATGCTTCCATTTTTGTTTCAAGGTATGCATGTATAGATTTTTTAGGAATTCATGGTTTCCCAAATCATTTTCCCAAGGATGCATATTTTTTAAGGAATGGTCCAAAATTCAATGGAGAAGATTTGAGTTTGACTTTGAAGCATACATCAGTTTTTTGTGACTTTACTGAGCTTCTTAGAGTCAAACATGAAGATTTTTGCATCATATTGTTCTATGATTCATTTCAAGGAAAATTTAAACAGTATATTGAAAGCTTTCCTGTCAGATCTATTGAGTCATTTGCATATTTTTGGCTTATGTTTTTAGAAGAATGGATAAACATAACAGAGTTGGTGGAAGAATATCCTTCAATTCAAGGCTTTAAACAATGGAATGATGATCATATTGATGAGGAAGTAGATGAAAATTTTTCTTTGTCCTTGTCTTCTTATCTAAAATCATTTGAATGCAAGTCAAAAGATAAGATTCAATTTTTGGATGAAGTTTCTAAGAACATTGAGAAAGACATTGAAGTTTTACAAGGTTAAATTCAATCATATAGTCTTCATGATCATGATCATTCTTTTCAAAAAAATTTCATGCCAGAACACAAAGAGAGGGTGTTTCTTCCTTTCTCTTTTGTGATTGAGGAAGAATACATTGTTTTTGTAAATCAATTTGAACAATAGTTTGATAGCACACAACTGAAATCTTGTGTGGCTGAGAAAAGCATACATGAGTTTTCCAAAGCTGCAGAATGCCATGAGAAGCATCAAACATATCATGTATTCTTTGATCCTATAGCTGACTACATGGAAGAGTTCTACAGTTCATATTTTCAATTATATTTTCATTATGAGGAACAGATCCATTTTATGTTTCCTTGGTCATTTCAGTATCATGCTTACTGTTGGTTCAAGTGCAGTCAACAAGTTCAAGTGTTAGATCAGATCAAAGACTGGCTTCATTGGAAGTTTCATGTTGCTTGAGTTAAAAATGGAGATTGCAGCTGTTAGGGTAGGTAGGAGTGTGTGAATAAGCTCAAAGTTGACCGAGCATCCTTTCAATAGGTACGAATTTGGTTCTTCTATAGTGATCATCAAGCTTGAGCCCGAGGTGAAGGCCATAAGAGCTTGGCGAAGTTTTCATAAATTTCATATTTTTTATTTGCAAGAAGATGGATGGCACTGGAACTACTGGTTCTTAGTGTACCACAAGGGCACACTATCCCAAGTGGAGCCACTATTATCACCCAAACATTTTCAAAACATTATTGTGTCAACTCTATTTTTTATCATGATTTCAAAATAGGTTTAGAAGTAATTTTAGGATTTGGTTAAGGGTAGTTAAGATTTTTACAAGTTCAAAGGTCATCATTAAGTTAAAATAAAGTATTTTAAAGGTTCATTCATTGTCAAATATCCATATTTTCCATTTGGGAGAAATTCCATAAGGTTTCGGGTCAAAACTATGCAATTAGACAAGAATCCACGTTTTTGTAGTGCCACTAGTTCAAAAAAGTTGATTTGTGCTATGAAAGCACTAATATTTTCGTAGCACAAACTGGGTAAATACACTGCCGGTGCTATGAAAGCACGGTTTCTTAACTGTCTTGTCATTCGAGCAAAAATATATCAGAATCAGTTGGGAAATGATAGGTTAGTGGTACAATGAGTTAGTTAGTGATGAGATTCAATGTACTTGCCCATCTTACAGTCATCATTGTCATGATAGGGTATGAATGAGGCATCATTTAGTTATGAGATGACATTTCAAATTCAAAATTTTGCCTAATTTAGTCATTCTCATTTCATTTGCCTCCATACGAGTGTTTGAGCTCTAAAGTAGTCAAGCCAAACTTGTGGCTATTCGATACAAAGGTTATCTTCATCCTAATCAAGCGAGGTTGTTTCATGTAATCAAGCGAGGAAGATATATCCTAATCAAGCGAGGTTGTTTCATATATTCAAGTGAGGTTGTTTCATATATCCAAGTGAAGCTGACAGGATTTTTCTGAGAAACATGGTAGAGGAAAATAAAGTTCACAGAGGGGGACATTGCTTAAGATATGAGCCTGAAAATATGAGGGCCATTGTTGAAGACCCAGCAGTGATGGAGGCATTCAACAGAGTAAGTTGTCTTCGGTTTTGTGAAAAGCTGCAAGGTTTCCACACATAAGTGTCTAAAGAATTTTCCTTGCACTTCAACGGAACAACTACCAAGGTTGGAATGCTAAATGTGCCAATTACACCAGAAATTATTGATACTATGAAAAAAATACCAAGGGGACAAGAAACTTGGTTCAAAGGTTTCAAATTTGATATGGAGCCATGCAAGGAATTCATGAAATCTGAGTATGCGGATATGGACCTCAATAATGCAAATCCCTAGAGGCTGCATCAAAGACATTTATGCAAAGCGGCTGCTCAACATCCAAAGATATTTTACATGTGAAGGTAGGTATCATAAGGTCTACACATATCATTTCAAGTTGCTTTTGCATTTCACAAGTAAAATTTCACTTGATTTTCCCTTTTACCTGCATAGGAGTCTTGCTAAAATGGCTAATAAAGTACAAGCCAAATCTGAAGGTTGTGAAACATCTTTGTTTCATCATGGTTTGATGAAGTTGTTGATTTTTAATGGTCTTCAAAAGATAGGAAGGGATTGGTCATCCTTTTTTTTATGAATGGTTTTGAGCTGGAAACCCTAACCCCAGCTAGAAACCCTAAAACTAAAGGAACTCCTTCACCACCAGTAGCAGAGTCTAGTCATCTTGTGGTTACAAAACCAAAGGAATTTGCAAAACTGAAACCAAGGAAACAAGTTGAGAAAGGGATAGAGCAGACACAAGTTCTTATTTCACAAACTCCATCACATGCAAAACAGAGGTCAAAGAGTGTCAAAGAGGAAAAACAAAAAAAGGATGTCAGCAAGCAGGAAATCAAAAGAGTGACAAGAAGCCAAGCAGTGGCATCAAAAGGAAAGACAATTGTTTCATTTTTAGAGGATAGCCCAGTAATTAAGGGAAATTTAGATGACATCCTGCATGCTATTGACATAGAGGAGACACCCATTGTGCAAGTTGACTTCATTGGAGTAGATGAACACAAATAGAAAAAGGTTAAGTCTGCAAATAAGCTTGAGTTTGAGGGTGAAAATGTAGCCTTTATCTTTGAAGCAAGGAAAAATTTAACTTAGCATGCTAAGAAAATCAAGGAAGGCAGCAAGGAAGTCCAAGAACCTATTGAAACAACTAAAGTCCCTGAAGAAGTGGTTGATCTCTCATCATCAATAATAGAACATGCAGCCAACAGAACAATGAAGGGAAAGAAGAAATGGCAGAGTGTCAATATCTTGAGGAGAAATTGAGGTTAGAAAACCAAGAAATTTCTATGATGAGAAAGAGGGCTAGGAAGCATAGTATTGAAAAAGTAGAATTCAAAAGAATGAAGGCACTGTGGGAAGGTCAAATTGGTTCCAGGTCTAAAACCCCAAGCAGCGCAGAATTTTTTTTCACATGGACAACTCCTGCCATCAAGGAAGCTAAATTTGTCAGAGTAATCAATACTCACTTGAGAGCCAGTAATAGAAGACTTATATATCAAGTGGAGGACTTGGAGCAGCAGCTGAAATTGACTCAAGATGAGTTAAAGAACAAAGGTGCAGAATGACAATCATTAAAAAGTGAAAAACTAAATCAAGTAAAAATTAAGAAGGAACCTCATGAAACTGTGTTTTTCAGTTCATATGACTTTTTGATTTGATGAAACCAATGTTATTTTTAGTTTTGGCACATTTATGGTTTTCATTTTGAAAAATTTTTGGACAAAACTTCTCACTCAGCAGTTTCGTAGTGTAAACAGTGTAAAAAGATTGAAAAGCACTATGAAACTGCTGTAGCATCCTTTTTCACTCTTTCTCATAAATTTTTAAGGAAAAAAGTGTGAATTATGACCTGAAATTGCTGGGGACGGTGTAATAAATGTTATTCAAGATAATCCTGGAGGAAATAAATAAAAATTTTGGAGAAAAAAGGTTAAAGGAGTTGCGCTACGAAACTGTGTTGTTTTTGTAGCACATTTTATTTCAGCTCATTTTGGACAGTTTGATGATGGTTTTGGATAGCTTGGACTTAGGGAGGATTTTGGGTAGGTGCTATTTTAGTTTCTAACAGAAAATAACCTTGAAGTGATGAGTTCATGATGGTCAGAGTGTCTCAAGAATACAAAGGATCCTATGCCTAGAAAACATGGGACAATTTCCTAGTTTAATGGAGATCAACATTATGGTCATAAAGTTTTGAAGCTTATCACCTAGATTCGACAATATGTGAATACAGTTGGAAAATAATGTAATTTAGTTTAGATAAGGTTTTTATGAATAGAGATAAGGAGTTTGAATCCTATTTGTAATAGGATTGTTTATTAGATTAGCAACTGTCTTTTTGTAATAAATACCATGCCATATGGTTAGGAAAGTTGTCAAGAGTCAGGAGTTTGATATATCTAGCTGTATTTAAGGTTATATTATGTTGTAAATGATATATAAAAGATCAAGAAGTCGAATATGCAAGGGTTGGACATTTTTAGCAAAAAACTGTGCTTATTGTAATTGAATGGTTTTCAGCTAATACATAAATTTCTACTTAGCCAACTTGGGATTCAGAAGGAGTTCTAGTGTGTTATTGTACTAATTTCATCTTTTATTATCCTATTGTAGTGGTGTTTGTCTATGTTACTCAGAATTCATCTTTGATGCTTTGACTTCCTATATGGGTAAACTAACTGTGTTTCTTACAGTTTCACATGTGTATCTCTTGACTAGAACTCTGATATGCCTCAACTTCCATGTTAAGTAGGTTTATTGGTTTACTGAAACTATTTTGACTCCATAAGCACAATGTGTACTTGTTGATGTGATTTTCAACCTATATTTATCATCTATCTGATTATTATCCCACATAGAGTTAGCCATCTATATTTTTATCAAAAATCATTAACCCTTTGAGAGAGCCCTCTCAGGTTGAGGAGGCTAAGTCTCAATCAAAAGGTTGGTTTAAAACAGTTACATGATATTGATTTGATTAGCAGCCTATCAGGTCCAATTTTGTGATAACATGATGATTGTATATTATTGCCAATATTTAGATTCTTTCTAGGATTGATTTCAATGATTTTTCTTTGTGAATTGGTAATTGAGCTAACAGGAAAAATTCTTTCAAATGAATTTTGCAATTATTTAATAGTACAATTTTCATAAAAAAATTGATTCAAAATATGATTTGTAGCTTCATATTTTGTTATTCGTAGTTGCTCAGAAATATTAGGCTCTAAGATGAAAAGGTCTATTAAATCCTCATTTTCTTCCTCTTCTCTAAAATTAAAGACTTGATTAATGCTTAGAACATATTGAGTTTCTTGTCATTGTTGGTCATCAAGCCATGGTAATAAAGGAGGATATTGTGTTGGAGGATAGAGTGTAACATGTTTTCTTTTATCTCCATGTGCTATGATCACACTTCCTAATCTGCATCTAATGACGACATCTGCCATGGCTAACCATGGTATGCCTAGAATTAAAGGATGGCCTCCTAGATTTGTTTTTGGTTGAAATATTAAAAAGTATACAAAATATTCCCATGATTCCAAAGAAATAATGATGTCTTCTAATATTCCATCTGGTACAACTTTAGATCTATCTACTAGCTCTAAAATTGTAGTAGTAGGTTGAATATTGGGAAATGTTAAATATTTTATTGTATTTGTTGTCATGACATTTATACCGGCTCCCAAATCAATTAAAGTGTTTGGAACTAAAAAATCATTGATTGAAATGGTAACCATAGTGTTACACAGTAATTTGTCACCGTCCCTACCATTCCCCATCCCGCACAATGGAGGACCCATTATGTGACCTGTGAACACTATCATGCCTTGAAAACATCATCAATGCATCCCTCTGAGTATGAGCTTCATTTCCCCTTGAGACATCTCCTTGCAAAATCCATGAAAAACAGCTCTTTTTGCATTGGCGCGGGTAGACAGTTCAGTGCTCGCGCCAATCAGGGAAATCCTGTAAATAGGTCGCGCCACTTGGCGCTCTGTCATAGAGCAGCAATCGCGCCACCCATTTTAGGGACTGTTTTTTAAATATGGATGGAGGAAGTTGAGTTCAAACAAACTCACAACCATTGCCTATCTTGAGTTGGGAGGTTTGGCTGCGGGAGTTCTATGGAAGGGAAGTGGTTTTGCCACCTTCTATGGAACCTTCCTTGTTGATAGGGCCAATCCAATAATAATAGGGATCCCAACTCCCTCCTTCCCCATCTATAAAAGCTTGCTTAGATCCATGGCAAGCTAGTCTTGAAGTGCTGAAGCTTTGCATCTCCCTATTCCCAAGTGCCTTTGTGCTGTAAAGAATCCCTTCTTTCCCTTAAGGCCCATTTAAGCGAGGAGACCATTGTTACGAGACTCTGGAGAGGTTTTCCCTTTCCTTGGCGAGCTTTGTGAGACGTGGACGACCGGAGACCCGTTCGAAGGAAGCTGCGACGTCAGAACTTGGTTGTAACTTCTATTCGTTTATTACTTAATAGATGACTATGATTATGGTTCCACTCCATTTTACATCATGTTAATGCGAGTTATATCTTTTCTGACCGATGTTTAGTTACGTATGCTGGTTCCTATGCTTGTATCTGTTCGTTTCTTCTATGTGCAGGTGTTCATCCGCGGAGATCGTGGAAGGATTGTGATCCGCCAGGGCTGAAGGACGGGGACACTTCTTCTTCAGATCATAGCGTTGGAATCCAGGTAGGCTTCTATCCCAAGTCTTTCATTCGTAATTAGGAGCTTGCTTCATAGCATTGTTTGTTTGTTGCTAGACCCCTGCTGGGCTAGTAGGGATCGCCTCTATCCGCAGAGGGGATTTACCTCCTCAACCAATTGGCGACTCCGCTGGGGATCATCCGGTTTTCCTTGTCTCGTTTATGTCGGTTCGCCTTGATCGTTTTCCTTGCTTGATGAACCTTCTGGGTTGGATTCTTTCATTATTGTAGCTTCTTGGTTTTCTTAGCTTGTATTGGTCTGCTTTCAGAGTAGCTTGTTTTTTAATTTTTATTGAAGAACTCGACTGGCGCGGTTTTTAACCCACAGTCGCGCCACTTGGCGCTTGTTGCCTTTGTCTGTCTCGCACCAATTGGCCTCTGGTGCCAGTTTCAAGTCCACAGTCGCGCCACCCCTGTGACTTTTTTGAGTTTCTTCATTTTTGAGCTTTCTGGACTTGACCAATACTTTTCTTCTTGATTTCCTGATTGTCTGAGTGTGTTGGAGTCTTGTTTGGCTGGAATTCACCGCTATCCTTTGGTTGTTTGCCTCTATCTACCGATTTCACGATTTGAGCCCTAGGGCATCTAGTGGCCTAGTGTATCGAGCCCTCCTTGGGAGTTTTGGTGTCTTGATTGTCCTGTCAACTTGTTGATTGGTTCTCCACGCTCTTTTAACAGTCTTTGATTGTTTTGCTGCGTCTTTTGAGTGATTGTTTGTTCCTTCATTCGGAATTCGTTTGCCCTTGCTTTGGACCTAGATCACACGGTCCATCGGAAGCTTTTGAGTCTTTCTTCGATTTGAGAGACTTTGGGTCGATTTAGAGATCTGATTGATTGCATTGTTGAGTGAATTTTGTTTGTTTCTCTCTCTTGGATATCATTTCTCAAATTGTTCCTTTTGTTTTCAGTGCACATTAGCCATTAAACATTAAAAAAAAAAAAATCTCTCTTGTTTTTATTAATTAGTGCAAATTGTGATCTTTTCCATATCACTAGTGATTAGTGTTTGAATGAAAAGTGTTCAATTGCATTAGGGAGCATTAGCATTACTGTTGTTGAGATCTGCCTATTTCGTTTGCCAAAAACTCCTTTAACCTATTTTAACTAGTTTATCAACGTAATGTTGCACTGTAATATATTTCAGATTCAGGTTTTCAGGTTTCAGACACTACATACGATAGACCCGGAAATTGAAACTAATTCATGACTTAGAATCAGAAATTTATTCAATTAACCCAGTAACATTGAAACTTAACGAAACATATTTAGAAGGTCTGTGCTAGAGACGTGTTCCGGCGTCGTTAAACCTAGCAGCTGTCGTTCGCCTCTTGGCTTTAGACAGCGCTAGTACGGACTTGCGCTCCCCGTACCGTCGCGTATATAAAGGGAGACCCCTATAGGTTTTCAATCCTTTATTCATAGGAAGCCGAGTCTGCCGCCCTATACCCGTGATACACCGAACACAGCATTCGGGGAGACTACCTGCACGTACGGAAAGTCCTTGGTCGATTTCTGTTTCATTTTTGAAACCAAGGTGTATATTACAGTTCACGGATATTTGGTACACCCTTTGTGCCTAGTTTTTCCTGAGCAGTCATTTGGTCTTTTCTGACTCCCTAAACTTGAAAAGACCGTCAAGCGCTTGTCCTTTCACGCTTGTGTCAACTCCGAAAGAGATAGAGTCATCTTTTTATCGTTTCTCGACTCTTGAAACATGAAACGGTAGAATTTCTTACTTTCCAATGTGGTAAAATTAATCGCCCACGATTTCACTCCTGTTTAAGACATTGCTTGTTGACCGTTTGATCGTGTGTCTTAACTCGTTTTCAGCCCGTCTGTGGTTTTGAGTTTGATGGCGACTTTTTCAGAGTTCACCAACCAAGGAATCCCCTCAGAAGGGGATCCTGGTCATTTTCCTCCTTTTGGAAATGTTGGTGCTCCTTACATGGCGACGTTGTCCCTTCCTGGGTTAACTGTTGGGTTGCCTGTTTGGTTGTTCTCAACCTCTGTTGTCCCGAATGTCTCCACTAATGTTCAATCAGTTTCTCCACCTGAACAACATCATGTTGATTCTAAAGTGGACCTCTCTCCTTCTTCGCCCGTTTCTGCGTCCTCCTCTTCTACTTCGCCTGGTGAAAGTCTGGATTCAAGTAACCAGGTGGCTAAGAAGAAGAAGAAGAAGACAAAGAAGAAGAAGTCTGATAAGCGAGAGGCTAAATGTACAGCTACTGTCCATGAGAAATCTCATCTTGATAGGCCCTTCGACCCTCCGCGGAAAGTCAAGTTCCCATGCATGTTGTGCGCGGGAGACCATTTGCTTCGAGACTGCCCTGGCATTCCCAAGGTGCTCGAAACATGGTCCGACGGCCGACCGCCGTTGCCTTTGACTTTCGGGAGCCAGGTTGGGGGCACGTATTCATCTGGTACTGATAAGACTCCTAAGAAGCAGGGTAAGATCACCAATCCCTGCAAGTTGTGTGAAGGGCACCATGCCATTCACCTTTGTCCTTATATGGATGAAGCCAAACTAGTTTTGGACAACTCGACCGGTTCTGCACCACGCCTTCCACCTGGTTATAATCGGCTTTCTTCGAGTCCTCCGCCAGCTGATCCCATGATTGGTCAAGAGTTATCCTTGGTCGATCCCACTCCCCCAGAAATTCAAATTCACGAATCCATCCCCGACCAACCATTGGTCGTGGGATCGGTTGAACTGGCCCCGTCCACGGTGCACCAGGTATTTTCTGTCAAGATTGGACCTCACACCCCCCATGTCCTTCTGATCTCTTCAGATTCTTCAGACTTGGAGAAAGATTCTCCTGTCCCTGTGCTTCAAGAAGCTCCTCCTCCGCCTCCCATGATGGAGGCTACGGAGGATATTCCTCCCGCCTTCGAGATGGAGGTCATGGGGGAGGCTTCTGCTTCCGTAACATCAGGGGAAGACCTTCGCATTTCGATGGTAGCCCCTCCGAGTAGTTTGGTCGCTTCCTTTGACTGGAATCGATTTGCAGGATTTCGCCTTCCGTCATATGTGCCTTTCGAGATCACAGTACAGGCTCTTGGTCTGGTTGTACCCAGCACCATTATAGACGAAGGTGCCTCTGTTAGTATTCTATCCTCGACTACCTGGCAAGCCTTCGGTTCGCCACCGCTTGCGCCTGTTACGCAGAATCTGCTCACTTTTAACAGAAGGACGAGTCAACCGTTGGGGATCCTTCCAAGGTTACCTGTTACTTTGGGAGGTAAAACCGTCCATATGGACGTGATGGTCGTTCCAGGCCCCTTGGATTTCAATCTGCTTTTGGGGCGTGATTACACCTATGCCATGGGAGCGCTCGTCTCCTCCCTTTTTCGTGTGGCCTGTTTTCCGCATGAAGGAAGGATCGTGACCATTGATCAGCTGTCATTCTTTGGTCCTAATGTGGCAACTGGTCCGCCATCACCCCCTCCTGGTTTTTATCCACCTATTGTCTCTGCCCCACCGCAGGTCAACTATGTGTCTACCTACCCCGTGCCTGTGCCCAGTGATGATGCCGTCGTGCATCAGGTGCTGGGGGCATTGGGTCTTGACTTCCAGAATGTTTTCCTTCCATCGGGAGTGGAACTCTTGGAAGCGCCGCCTTCTTGTTCATTTTGATGTAAGCCGGTTAGAGCACAGTTCCCCTGTGTCAAGCTCTTTAAAAAAATGAAACCAGGTTGGCGAAGCACAGTTCGTTGTCTTGTGTCAAGCTCCTTAAAAAATGAAACAAGATCGCCGGAGCATAGTTCCTCCACTTGTGTCGAGCTCCTAAAACAATGAAACAAGTTGTTTGAGGATAGTTCTTTTAAGAGTGTGTCAACCTCATTAAAATAATGAAACACGAGCATGTTCAATTCGACTTTTTGTTTTGAACCTTCACTCCATTTTCAAATGGAATGAAGCTTGGGGGGCATGCACCTCGAATTGAGACATCATGCTGGGGGGCATGCCCGTCTTCCTCATTCAAGCATAGTTTGCATATGTGTGTGTTCATGTGTGCTTTTAAGCTTGCGTAAAAATGAAATGTGTGATTAGATACATTGTGTGAATACATTTTGCACTGGGTCGTTTGTTATGTAACTGATACATTAGATTACATCTGTATTAGACATTTGCATGACATATAGAAAACATCATCACATGTAAAGAAAGATCCATCCAAAATAGTCATATGTATATATATATATATATATGTGTGTGTCGAAATGTTTGCACAGTGTACATCATAAAACTCAAAAAATATACATATTGTCTTAATACATCCTGAGACACTGTGTCTCTCAAAAAATAGGTGTAGCTAAATCCTAGAGACTAATCCGCATGGTGCTCATGATAGCACGTCACTGCACGCACTAGTCGCCTCAGGATTCGGTGGAGCTGGTTTGGAACTCCCACCGTATGGCGCTGGTACTCCATCGGTATGTCTGACAGCCGGGCATAGTCTGGGATCCCATGGGCAATCCCCTCGAGGTTCTGGACCAGTGCCTCTCCTCCGGTGCCTTCCCCCTGGATCTCAGGGGCGAGTTGTGTCCTTCGGGAGATAGGAGACATCCCGGCTGGTCTCTCAGGTCCTACATCTGCATGCATATATAATTGTGTTAAGACAAGTGTGTATTGACAAAAAAAACATATAAACATGAAATCAAAAATTTGGGGTCTTACCCAGCTCCTCGTCCCAGTCATCCCCTTCGGGTAGTGGGAGATCTGGGTCTCCTGTAAAGTCAGTTCCCGAATAGGGCCAATCTTCCACAACGATCAGTTGGCGCCGTAGCCACCTAAAGAACTCTGGCTTCCAGGACATCTGTTGGCCACCTCCAGATCTGGGCATCAGTGCTGCCCAACGAACCATTCTCGGCTCTCGTGGTATCGGACTCGCCACATGGGCCTCTTGGCCCTGGAAGGTTGGTATGCGTTCCAGAATGAACGATACCAAGATGGAACCATACCCAAACTGCTTCAGTTTCCCCTGTTTGCACTTTGTGAGCTGCCTTTTCATATTGATGGTCACGGCTGTTGCCCAATCATACAGTCGAGGACCCATGCATTCTGAGGCTAACAGGAGTTGAGTCTTCGTGGCCTCGTGCGGAGCCTGCGACCCAGCAGCCCGCGTAATGGTGTGGAGAACTACTCTCAGTGCTAGATCAGGGATGGTGGAGATGTATACTTTCTTACTTCCTGATCCTGTTTGTGCCCCTCGGCACACCCGCACCATTACCTCTTCCATCTTTTCCCCTGATGGTCTGCTCCCAGTCATTACAGGGATTGGACCTCTGCGGGACAATCCAGTAATGAAATAAATGTCAGTGACCTCCAATTCTAGCACCTGGTCTCGTATTCTGAATACTTGGTCATTTTCATCCCAGATGTTGATTAGATATTGGAGAAGCTCGGGCTGAGCTCGTAAACATGGCGTGAGGAAGAAATTTTTCAATCCGCAGTCTCTCAGAGCGTTCATGCAAGCCTGGCTTTGCATGGCCTCTTCATCCTCATCTCCGTGTTCTCGTTCCTTCCATTCAATTGCCATTTTGAGTGTTTATCTGCATTCACATGGTCAAAAGCCCCTGATTAGATCTTTTGTAAGCTTCAAAATTCAAGAAATTTGGTATAAATGTCAGAATTTTAGGCGAAAATTTGGGTTCCGCCGCTGGCGCGGCCCCTTTAGTAAAAAGAGCTCAGTGGCGCGGGTCCGTGCCCGATACCCGCGCCACTGGGCCCGGCCCTAAAATTTTAAAAGTGCCCTTACAGAACTGATTTATGAAGGGAAATCATTAAAAAATGTATGGAAATGAAGAGAAAAGGAGCGCCTCTTACCTGTGACAAACGAGACGCTGAATGGTTGCCTGGATTGGTCGCAATCACCGTCAGAAGATTCTGCTCCAAATGGACCATTGTTGCTTTCCACAAGGTAAATAGTAAAAAGTAATTTCATTTTTTACCAATTAGACATATTTATAACTTTTCGACGTTAAATGAGCTTTAAAAAGTTATTTTTGTCAAATATTTGCATGTATTATGTCGAAAATGGATTTTACGCTTGCTTGGTATGTGCAGCAGCAGGTTTTTGCGACTTAAAAGGTGGACATGAGTTGTATTTTATACTTTTTCGGACTCGGTAAATACACGAAAAAGTCACTATGGAGTCATCTTTCAGCTCTTTTCTGACTCTCGAAATATGAAAAGATCGCCGAGGCCCTTGTCGTTTCGATCTCGTTAAAATGGACACGAATCGACATTCACCCAGTATAAGTTTAACCCTTTTTCGGGCTGGGCTGTATCGATTACGAAAAAGGAATACCCTAGCCTATCGCGACTAGGAGGTTTTCCCGGATATTGTTTTCTACCTTTTCGGATCTGGGGAACTATTTACGAAAAGGGACTTGTGGAGTTTTCTTTTCCGCTGTCTTTTCAAACTCTCTAAACATGAAAAGACACCGAGTTCTTCCTTTGTCAGACTCGTTAAACCCTGATGACATTGGATCTAGTCGAAATGACGTTATCCGAGTTTCTCCTTCCTAGGACTCGTTAAATGCACTAGGATGGATTCGCCCGAAGGGAGGACTTATATCACAAGCATATGCTATCCCCTTGAAGCTTGTTATCAAAAATAATTGGGGTACTCGCCAGAAATGGTGGGGGAAAAATGGAACCATCGTCGTTGTCGTCGGCAGTATGTCGCTCTTGAACATGGCACTTGTATGCATTCGTGTCGGGTTGGGGACATCTCATCTCGTTGCTTCACTTTGCTTCCATGGGTTTGGGTAATCTCTTTTGACTTCTCATATGTTCACTGCCTCGTCGCCATGACCTCTGATCCGTTGATGTCAAATACTGCCAAATCCATTGTCGTGCCGTTTATGTGTTCAAGAGAAGTTGGCCTCTGCAAATATCAACCTTCCTCTGTTTCTCATATGGTCCTGATTCACAACAAAACATTATGTTTCTCTGTCTCGTGTCGATGATGTGGGAATCATTATGGCCCACCTTCGATCAAGGTCACTTCCTGTCGACTTCAACTCATTATCCAGGAAGTTGGTCTAGAGACTCCTAATGGTACCTTGGAGCCTGCATGCCTCGATGGCAGGTTCGTCGCATTCGATGTGAAGTTTACATCATTGACTTCCGATCGAATGATTCTGCGGGTGTTCGACGTAAACTCATTTATTCACACGCCGTAAATTGTACCTGTAGTACCTTGAGGACCATTGTCATTATTGGTTGTTTCTCTCGCGTCTGTTAACAGCTTTCATCATTGGCTGGTAATCAGACGATGTTCTTGCATGTTCGACATCAGCTCACATACTCACATGCTCGAACTTGTACTTGTTTGGATCGAGATGGAGCGCAAGACCCTGGATTGTGTCTGTTGTAATCCAGGCTGCGATTGTGGATTATTATCATTATGTACATGACTCACTGATTGGATGGCTGCGACCATACCTGAGTCTATTTGTTTGATCTTAGTTGGATGGCTGCGCCCATACCCCAGATCCGGATTATAGCATACTCTGTTTCGGATGGCTGCGTCCATACCATATATATACATCATGTACTTGAGATATCAGTTGTATCTTTCTGCGCAGGTTTTCCGACGGCGGGCCTTCGGTTGGACATGTTCTCGTAAAGCATTTCACCCCTCTCTCTCTCGGGCCTCATGCTTTAGGGGGCATCTGTTACACAGTAATTTGTCACCATCCCTACCATTCCCCATCCCGCACAATGGAGGACCCATTATGTGACCTGTGAACACTATCATGCCTTGAAAACATCATCAATGCATCCCTCTGAGTATGAGCTTCATTTCCCCTTGAGACATCTCCTTGCAAAACTCATGAAAAACAACTCTTTTTGCATTGGCGCAGGTAGACAGTTCAGTGCTCGCGCCAATCAGGGAAATCCTGTAAAGAGGTCGCGCCACTTGGCGCTCTGTCATAGAGCAGCAATCGCGCCACCCATTTTGGGGACTGTTTTTTAAATATGGATGGCGGAAGTTGAGTTCAAACAAACTCACAACCATTGCCTATCTTGAGTTGGGAGGTTTGGCTGCGGGAGTTCTATGGAAAGGAAGTAGTTTTGCCACCTTCTATGGAACCTTCCTTGTTGATAGGGCCAATCCCATAATAATAGGGATCCCAACTCCCTCCTTCCCCATCTATAAAAGCTTGCTCAGATCCATGGCAAGCTAGTCTTGAAGTGCTGAAGCTTTGCATCTCCTATTCCCAAGTGCCTTTGTGCTGTAAAGAATCCCTTCTTTCCCTTAAGGCCCATTCAAGCGAGGAGACCATTGTTACGAGACTCTGGAGAGGTTTTCCTTTCCTTGGCGAGCTTTGCGAGACGTGGACAACCGGAGACCCGTTCGAAGGAAGCTGCGACGTCAGAACTTGGTTGTAACTTCTATTCGTTTATTACTTAATAGATGACTATGATTATGGTTCCACTCCGTTTTCCATCATGTTAATGCGAGTTATATCTTTTCTGACGCAACATGTTTAGTTACGTATGTCGGTTCCTATGCTTGTATCTCGTTCGTTTCTTCTATCTGCAAATGTTCATCCATGAGATCATGGAAGGATTTTCAGATCTCACAGAAGAAGGATCGGGGACACTTCTTCTTCGTATCATACGTTTGAATCCGTAGCTTCTATCCCAAGGTGAGAATCTCTGTACTTGTGGAGTCATAACCCGCATTGTTTGTTTGTTGCTAGACTCCCCGCCGGGCTGGTGGGACGCTCTCCGTCCACGTAGGATTTACCTCACACAATACCTTTTATCCCAGGATCAATATAATTTTCAATTGTTGTTTCTGTAGACATGAGACTAGCTAATTTGCCAATGACTTGGATTATGGGTGGATCTCTTTTCTTTCTGCCAATTTTCTTACATAATTCCTTTATTGTTTTTTCATAGATTGGAATATCTTTGATAGCTTGAAACAAAGGAATTTTTACATAATAATTCTTTAATTCATCCAAAATATCGAATTTGAGAAGATAATTTAGAGTTTTCTGCTATACTAACCTCTCTGGATAAGGTGGTGTTTGAGTCATAATAGTTTTTCATTTCTGAATTTGATTTTTTGGATTAGATTTTTAAATTTTTTCTCTTTGTTCAGTTTGTTCTTCTATGATTAGTGGAGAATATTTGTGTAGTACTTTCTCAGACCTTAAGTGGACATCTTGTATAGGAAGAATAGAATATGTGGGAACATATTTTGCTTATTCCACATTATATGCTGGTCTTTCCGCCTTGTTACCTAGATTTTCTATCGGCTGAGTTGGTAATTGAGTTGGTCTAGATGGGGGCTAGTTAGAATGCAGCTGAAGCTACTGTGGTTGAGTTAGTAAGGGTGCAAGATTTTGTTGTGGAAATGGCATTAGTTGAGGATGTTGCTGGAATTGTTGATATTGAAATGGTTGTTGAGGATATGGTTGTTGATATGGATGTTGATATTGTTTTTGAGGATATATTTGTTGAGGTGGCTGGGTCCCATAACTATATCCTCACCAACCTCGTCTAGGTTGGTTTTGATATTGTTGTGGAGGCCAAGCCTGCCATGGTATTGGAGTATTCCATGAATTTTGAGGAGGATATTGATAATTCTAAGGGACTTGTTGAGAAACTTGCTGATGAATCCTTGGTTTCCAAGGTCTCCTTGGTGCCATATAATAAAGAGAATCAATCCCTTGTACTTGCTCCACTGAATTTACTTTCAATTCTTTATTTTTTGGACAATTTTCAATTGAATTATTTTTCGTACAAATTACACACACCTGAATATTATCTAAAGGACATTCTCTTAGTGGATGTTTCTTTCTATAATTAGCACAAAAGATTGATAGGATTTGATTTGGTTCATCTTGCTTTTTATTGGCTTTCAAAACATAAACTTGTGTTCCTAAAGTGCTCAAAAGATAAATTTTAAAGTTTTCTAATAAAATCCCCATATCTACTCTTGTTACTCCTGTTGTTGTTGATTTAGAAGTTCTTGAATTAACATCTATTTTTCCACTGTTTGCTCTTCCCCTTGAATATTTTTGACATAGTTCAAAAATCACATCAAATGGAAAATTTTAGATGTCTCCTTTACCCATTACATTGAGAATATCAAGGTATTCATCTCTTATACCTTTGATAAAAATTGTGTGAATGGTATCAGGATTCAAAGAGTGTTGTTTGGATTTTTGTAGATTGTAAAGGAATCATTATAAGTATTCTTCCAAAATCTCATATTTTTGTTGAGACATCTTGAAAATATCTTCTTTTGAATCTCTAGGCCTCCAATAGGCTCGATAATTCTTAAGAAAAATTCTCTTCATGTCATCCCAAGAGGCAATAGTGTGCTCTCCTAATCCCACAAACCATTTAGTGCAGCTGCTTTAAGAGTAGAAGGAAAGAGACAAAGTTTATGTGTGTCATTTGTATATCCATAAGTACGACATAAGGTATAAAACTCAAACATAAATGAATCAGGATCTTCAGTATACATTCCATAAAAATTGGTCAAAACAAAAGGTGGAATATTATTCATTTTTACCTCTTCTCTAAGAATTTCTCTTGTGTCTAGAATTGGGAAGCCAAAGGTAGCTTCCTGTCATTTTCTGGTTCTATGTAATTATGTCTCTTATTGTTATATTCTCTTTTTTCATCTTATTCTCTTTTTCTCTCTGCTTATATTATCATTTCTTCCTCTCCTTTTCTCTTCCATTCTTTTTGTTGCCTCTCATACTGGATTCTTTGTACCTGAGTCAGTATTGGTAAATTAGATCCTTCTCTTTCCTCCGTCATTTTCTCTTCAATTATTTGTAATGTTTCAATAAGAGGCTGAATTGGCGTTTCCTCAAATTTCTCTATTTTTTTAAGAACTGGTTGCTCTAATTGTTTAATAATAGGTTTCCTTGCCTCATTTTGTTTTTCTACGAAAGGTGTTTCTTTTGGTGTTTGTTTTCTTTTCACTTTATAGGCTGACAAGGTTTGTCTTTCAATAAGATTCAATCTTTGTCCTGATCTTTGTTTTTCTTAAAATTCTTCTAAAGTTGGTCTCCCATGAACTAGTGTAATTAGTCCTGATAGTCCTGCTCCTATGGGTGGTTGAATTGGGTGGTTTTGTTTAGTAATCTAACTTTTTGATCTCTTTCTCTAGGCATAAAGAAACATAACTAAAAAATAAATTTTTTTGTTGTTTTTGTTGTGTTTTTTTTTATAATTTTTTATCTTTTAGAATCTTCCTAATTGAATATATTGAAGTATGCTTCCCCGGAAATGACGCCAAAAATGTTGGGTCAATTTATTAAGTAAACTAACACATATATTTTACTTGTCACTCTGGGTTTGTAGAATTGGAAGCATGTCTGAAATATATGGATTTCAGATGAAGTCAAATTTAGAAGACAAAGTGTAGAATTTGAAAGAAATGCATATTACAAATATATTCTAAATTATAAGATTTATGGAAGTGCATATTACAAATATAAAATCTAACTAGAAGTTTCTGATTCGATATGTAGTAAATGAAGGAAGAGGCTCCTAACTTAGGAGATCCTGGTTGTCCTTCCCCATAGTACTACCTTCATGAAGAGAAACTGAATAACTGAATAACAATAGTTTATGATGTATAGAAAATAGGAGAAGATGCTCCTAACTTAGGAGGTCCATGTTGTCCTTCTTTATAGTTCTAGTCCATCATTTTTACCACTACATTAAAACTAGAAATTCAAGAAATAACTCAAGAAAGGAAAAGAGGATAAATTTTAGTTGTTTTTTATGATTTAGAAAAAGAATTTAACTTAAATTCTTGTTTGTCTCTTCATATGAAAATTATATCTAAACCAATAATCATCCAACAATCATTATAAATATTCACACATCTAAATGACTGAACAATAAATATGAAGAAAAACTATTGCATGAAAATTATGCTAATTTAACCAAATTGTACTTAGATTAGTGTGGGGTCCCTCTACCCTTGCCTTGCACACTTGAAGAACTTCTAAACTACAAAGAAATTAATCAATCATCCACATCATGAACAAAAAATAGAAAGTGGATCTCGTTCTTCAAATTATCTCAAACTCTTCAAAAGTCTAAATACAAAATTACACAAATTCTACATGCTTGAATGGTCCATAAGCTTGGTTTAAATAGACAAATAATAAACAAACTGAGCTATAATGTCTCTAATAGTCCTATCCATTCTAATATCATATATCTAGGTCAAAATCATCCATTATTTTTCACAAAATCAGGAAAATCCCCAAAAATACTAATTCTACCCTTTTTCCTAGGGATTTCAGAAAAATAGGCCAAGTTTGACCAATGGTGACCGGGCCTGTTTTAGCTCAGTTTGACCGAACCAATAGATATATTTCCATCAATGGTTCCCAATATTTCCAAATATATACTCATCTATTTCCCATGTGTCCTGCACATATGACTTCCATGAAGCTATTACGTGAATTTTCAGTGGATTCCAAAAATACTCTTAAAACCTGATGTTTACAAAAATATCTAAAAATTGAAAAAATTAATTTAATTACTTGAATATGAATAATAAGGCTAAAATGAAGAATATATGGATGATATAAGGTGGAATATGATGGTAAATAGGTGGATTTATGATAGGAAAAATTTACCAAAATTTAGGGCAAAAAAAAAATTGATGCACTTATCTTCATCTGAGATTTCAATATCAACAAATAAAAACTGAAATACCCTAGTATTTAAGGCATTCAGATTCTATTATGTTATACAAATTTTTTTATAGGAATAATTTGTTCCCTAGAGACTTAGATTGATACAAAGTCCCTAACTTGTCCCACAAAGCCTTCACCGTAGCTTTCCCAGATACATTCAGGAATACTGAATCTAAGATATAGAACCATATTGTGGTATTTTATTTCCAATCCAAGTTTGCCCAATCTTCATATGACATTTTCGTTGGTTTAGTACCCAAATCTACCATGAACCACTGATATTTATCCACCAGTAGATCCTCCATATTGAGCTTCGACAACTCAAAACTATTACCATTAAATTTCTCGATCTCTATCTTTCCATTGCTCGCCATATTCTTTCACTGCAAGAATCGATATCGTAGATCTCTCACTGAATAGGGTCTACCATAGGCCCAAGTAAAACCCCCCTCAGCAGCAAAGGTATCCCCTTGAAGTTGAAACAACTCTGAAACCAATTTTAGGTTTTAAACCTGTAAAGAAATTATCTGCAAACTAACTCTTAAAAAATTAAATAAAAAATAGCGAGAGCATACAATATAAAACATATATACATAGATGTTTTCCCCTGAATCGCAAAACTGGGACTACCAGCTTGATTTTTTCATTATATTCCTTTCAATGTTACTATACATACATATACATGCTGAAGCATTCATAAACCCCAATCCATTCACCTTGGATTAGAACATAACTGTAGTTCCTGTTAGGGTCCTATAATAATAGGGTTCATAAAATGTTGAATTGACTTTGATAGTCTTGTAAATATGTACATACCTTGCTATTTGCAAAGTTGTTTTCCCATATTTGAAAATAACAAAAAATGAAAAAAGAGGGTAAAAGTCCTAAAAAGAAAGATCAAAGGACTTAGAAAAAATATATACCCCAAAAGAAAAAATAAATAAAACCTGAAAGTGAGCAAGTCCAAATGCCACTACTTTAATTTTTACTGCAAGAATAATTATTATGTGCAGAGTGTCAATAAATGCCATAATCCATGATCAATTAAACAATTTAATCTTAACTCTTCATGCTTTCAATTTCATGTTTTAGATAGAGAATAAAGATTTGTCAAAAATTTTAAACTTGACAAATTAGTAGATAGGTAGTGAATAATGAGGAGCTCAACAGTTTAATCTGAGCCCTCAGATGAAATAAGGTAGATTTAGATAGTTTTATGAATTGAAAGAAAATGTTTTAAGGTTGCAAGCCTAAATGCACCTACAAAATGAAGAAAAATGTTAGAAATAGAAGTTGGGTAGGTAGAAAGCAGTGGAGCAATCATATAAATAAGACAACATTAGGAAAAATCACTAATTTCCCTTCCCTTATGAGTAGTCAGTATTCTAAGCTATCATTCAAACAGGCTCAGAGAATTTCTCTGACTTTTGTTGGGACCGGACCCAAGGCCCTATGACTGGTTAGTTAAAAATATTGAGTTCTTATGTTAAAATCCTTATTTATCATCATTTACCCTTCACTCATACATTAAAACCCCTTTTTCCTAAGTAAATACACATTCTTACTTAGTAAAATTGTAGCCCTAAAAAATAATTAACTTCATCCCTTCATAAACATTCATAAAAATCCAAAAAATCACATTTATCCTAAGTATTAGTGAAAGAAATATAAAAATGAGCAATGCTTGATTTTATAGTATACTTTGAGATAATATGCATTTTGTTTTATTACACTACCCTTTCATATTAACCTTTAACATACTTCTATTAAATCCCTAAGAAATACCCTCCCTTATTTATTAATTTCATTATACCTAAAATACCCCAAAAAACCCACTTTTATAAACTTTTGACCAAAGTCTATTATCCCATGTGTGTAAATAAAAAACCCAAATGATAAAGCCCTTTGGTCTAAAATATTATCATTACTCTATGTATCCCGCCCTATAGTTTTTAAACTATCCAAACTATATAAATACGTATATTGCGCCTACACAATAACATTTGAAATATTTCATAAAGGTTTTAAATACAAATGTTAAACACTGCCTATACCATGATTAAAACATTTTAAAAATGTTTTAAACCTATCCCCGCAGCTATATAAACTATGGTTTAAAACGCGTTTTGAAACATTTATTTCATAAAATTAAACCATTATCGCCCATACAATAGCCCGGTCCCACCTTTCCACTTCAATGCAACTCTCGACACGATCACGACCGTTTGCTTTAAACTTCTTGATCCAACAGTTGACATCTAATATCGCATAGAAAAGTTGCAAGACCGCCCGACAGCCAAAGACACATGAAATGGGTGGTTTCCCATCGACCCCTCCCCTCCACGTGGCCTCTCCTAATTGGATCGCGTGGGTTTTGTTTGAAACCACTTATCGCTCGTTAGTCACGCGATAACTGCCAGTTTTCATCCATTCAAACTCTGAAACCACCTCCCGCCAGATAAGACCTACATTCAATGCAAATTCATACATTTTAATGAAACCTTTGGTTAATGTGTTAATTCATTTATCTTTCGCGTTTAACCATTGTTTTTCTTCCCCGACTGTATAGCCTGCTAAAGCCCCTGGTTGCCATTTTAAATGCACAAAACCTCCGAATTCACCAAAAGAAACCCATTAAGACTGTTAGAATGAATCTTTCGTCGGAAAAGACCACCTTAGCTACGCATAAAAAATAGCCCTAACATCAATTATGGCTACCAATATCTTTAAGTCTGCAGTTAGTTGATCCAAATAATGCTGCACAAATCCAGATCTAAGCATAAAAGACATTAAGCAGTAAAAGTAAAATGAGGCTCCATGCATCCAATAGACAAGACAAGAACAATGTATTTGAAAGAATTTTTTATATTAAAAAGGGGCACCTGAGAGCAAAACAAGAAAGGTGTTTTCCAGTTCTCCTCAATGGGATGGGTTCTTGAAAGTCCTCAACATTTCAGATCTAAAATTTCTCTCTCTTGTTGGTGTAGAAAACCCAGACAAACATAGAACTCAATGGGAGCTCACAAGGAAAAAATGGATAATGTGACCAATAGTATAGATCTAGAGTGATCTAATGCAATGAAAGGTGACTAATGAATGGGGTAAACCCTTCTATTTATAACAAAATATTAGGGCGATCTAGAACTTGGTGCATGAATAAAATATTATTAATCAAATTCTAGAACCACCCTTTAAGAATATTTTATTATATTTTTTGGAGGGAAAATGATTTTTGACTTGGGTCAATTCCTTTATTTATAAATAATAAATAAATAAATGATTTATTTATTATTTTAAGGAAATGGTGGGAATATAAAATAATGATTTATTTAATTATTTATAAATGATTTAGTCAAATTTAACTAGGAATATTATTTAAATAAGGATTTAAATAACTTATTCCTAGGAAATAATCAAATAAATAAGGATTTATTTAATTGATTTCCTTGTTTTGGGTTAAATATGACCAGGAAATATAAACAAATATAGATTTGTTTATTATTTCCTTTTTGGGTTTCCTGTTTATACCATAAACAACTTAATAAAGGTGTTTTACTAAGTTATTCCACATAGTGAAAGCAATTTTACTTAGGGTAAAATTGGTCTTACATGGTGTACTTGGTTTCATCTAATGATAATAGGTTAGATGACCAAAAAATGGTGTAACAGATTGCCCCCAACGTACGAGTGTTAGGAGCAAATCGGGTGACCGAAGTACGTTGTAAGAACTCAATCACTAGACATCAAGAGGGAAGCCAGAGAGAGAAATGTAAGGTAGTCTAATGTGCTAAAGGACTAGACCCTGAGGAGATGAGACTTACAGGTGCAACAAGTCTCTAGTTTATGAAGTAGTACCTGTGCTAAAGGTGGCGGGGGAGGCATACCTATGCCCACCGAGACAAAGTACAAAAGAATAGTGTGTCTAGTAAACAAGGAACCAAACTATAAAGTACATGCTGGCATAAATACGAGCCAAAAAGATAGAATGATGAATCCCACATAAATGTTGTGCCTAGAATAACAACAAGGACTTATACAATAATATTTTAGTACATGAGATACAAATACAACCCAAATGCCCCCTATACACGGGGAAGGGCTCTCAAAATTTGACTGATACATGCAAATCGGAAAGGTGCTGCAAGCGGCTAAGGCCGACATCATCAAATGGAAGGAGCTGCATCAAAGGCTGAAATGAAGAAGTCATCTGATTATGTGGGGGGCTACCTGCAGGGCCACCCCCTCATGAGGGTTGATACATCTCACACACACCCGGGAATCACCAATAGCTACTGCTGCATCATTGGACCATCAAGTGTACGAATCTCGAGCATGCTGAAAGGAGTTGGAGAAACAATCAAGTCACAGGGTAATGATAAATCTTGGTACCTGATTCGAGGAACCGAACAAGTGGAGAAGCTGGAACCAAGGTACACCGCCCTCTAGACCTGTCTTCTGGAGTGAATGAGCTAATGTCGACAGAAGGAGGTTCGTCGTAGGTGAGGCAATAAGGGATCCTCAACTAAGGCAAGAGAGAATATAGTAGAGTGACTGACAGACGAACACTAATGATGATGATGAAGTGGGGAAAGATCCAAAGAGGACCATAAAAGCATGAGTACAAGATGGTATCTCATGATGGAAATCGAGACGAACAAGAACAAGTATGGAGGCAAAGCGGTGCCCCAAAGAAAAGTGTTGTAAGTGAGGAAATCCGATTTTGAGGAGGGTTATGGTTGAGGGTCATAGGTGCCCCCAAGCATGTTGTGGTCATGCCGAAATGTATTTAGAAAAAGGGGAATCTAAACACATTTTAATTATGTGGTGTGTCATTTGTTTTCGTTATGGTTATGCAGTATGAGAAAGGAAATGGAGGATTACCAATCTCTTTTAGTACTGCATATATGAATCAAATGGACTTTAAGTTTCTGGGTTGGCATATCTAGCGTCACTATCCCAAAGAGAGGGTTTGGAGATAATGAACTGATGCGCTCCTAGCAGACCCATAGGTTGGTCAACAACAATGTCTAAGAGACTGGGTTGCTGATGTAAGATGAAGGAACGATAAGGGGTATCATCCCTAGAGTGATCTGAAGTGATATGGGACTCTGGAGGTTCGTCTAAATATGGAAGAATAATGGTACTAAAGTCGACACAACCAGATACAATAGGAGAGTTGTGGAGAATTGCTTCTCCTGGTCTCTCAAATATGGGTGCCCCCTTACCCAAACATTGGGTTTCAATGTAATGGCCACAAGGTGGATGTGGTTCAAACGCATGGGTTAGATGTAAGGGGGAATAGATAAATTCATGGGTGGGGATTTCTTCCATAATGTCGTCATCGTGATAGAAGATGGGGTGATTGGTGGAAGAAAGACCACCTGACGCGGAAAAGCTACCTGACTCATCATCATGAGAAGAGAGGTTCACATGTGCATCATCACAAGGGGTGACATAAGAGTAAGTGGATAAATGATCTACCGATGTTGAGCCTAGGGTGATCGCAGAAGGAAGGTCAAGCGAAACAACAGGGGAGGATTTAGAGGGAATGTTCCCCGAGGGTCACATGAATGATGATAGGTAGAAAATGGTGGACGAAGGCTCCATCATCTCGACATCAGGAGGGGGAATGTCAATGGGAGTAGTCATGTCTGGTAGTTCTGCTAAAGAAAAACACGCAAATATGGGAGAGGTGGACTCGTTGCACTTGGCCTCTAATTGGCGGACCGCGGCTAGAGAGGTGCATAAGTCCTCCAGGCAGGGAAAAAGGTGGGTGTAATGGCCATGGAGATCACACAAAGCATAGGGGTGGTTGGTGTGAATAGTATTTGGGTTCTTGGCCGCGGTCGCGAAAGGAACAAAGGCTTTCAGGATCATGGACTCAGGGAACGCGACAGTAACCATGGGCTTGAGATGAGGCAATTCAGGATAGGTATGGGTGGCGTGACCGACAAAATCACACAAGGCACACTGGATGGTATGCTTTGGAGGCCGAGGAGGGGCAGGGTTTGTCGGGGCAACCTTTTCCTTTGATGCCCTCTTGCAAGATTTTCCCTTCTTACCCGAAGCGGTCGCAACAGGAGGTGGTTCCTGTTGAGGTGATTGAGGCACTGTTGCAGCAGGAGAAGTCATGGAGACCAGTTGAATCGAGGTCAAAGAAAGATAAGGTTTGGGTTAACCAGGTAGGGTAGTGGCTGGAGGGTCAAGGTACCAGATGGGTATGCTCAAGGTCAAATTGGGGAGGGAGAGGGTGGCCATGATGGAAACCAAAGAGACTCCGGGAGGGGAAGCAAGGAAAGGTATCTGACCAGTGGGGTAATGGCCAGGAGGGATGGCTCCAAGATGGTTGAGACCTGGTGGAACCGACCCGGGAGGATAGAGGGGAGCATGGGTACCAGCTGTAGGAGAAGGGACAGAAGGAAGAGGGCTGGCTGGCTGAGGCGAAGGACTAGGAGCAAGTTGCAGTGGGCGAGGTTGAGGTTGAGTTTGCTGACTAGCTGAAGCGGGTCGTTTAAGGTCAGCCCAAGACGATTACATCATGCAAACATTCGCTAAGCTAGGATTAGAGACAGGAGGAGGAGGAATACCAGGGAAAGTTCCAAGCAAGGAGGAGTCTTTGTAGATGCTGGGGGAGACATTGGTCAAAGAATCGACAGTTTGCTTATGGGCTACAGAAGAGATGGTCGACTCAGGGGAGGTCTGAGATTTTGGCTCATGATATGTCAATTGGTCAATGGTGACTATCTTTCCATTATGAGGGAAAAACATCTTGCGTTGGACCGCGGATGGGACACTATACATGGCATAGGTGTAGCTATGCCCAAAAATAATGTTATAATCAAGAGGGGTGTCGATGACTTCAACATCAATGCAAACAATCTTGCCTGCAAGAGTGATAGGACAATTACGGAATAGGCCAATGGGCTAGGAGGCATGTCCGTCCCATGCACGAAGGGTGATTGTGGAAGGGGCCAGATCAGGAGATTCGAGTTGTTTCCAAATCGAAGTAGACATTACACAGGTGGATGCCCCCTCATCAATAATACATCGAGAAACGTGAGCGTTTTGGATTTTGACTGGGATTTGGAAAGCTACGAAAGCAGGAAGGGGAGGATGTTCTGATTGACGAGCGTTAAAAACAATAAATTGGTCATCAGCAGGATCTACAACGCCCATGGCATATAGTAGAGCCTTCTTTTGAGAAGGACATGACTGGAGGAGTTCCAGTGTTGAAATGGCAACAGGAGACTGCGCCAAATCATCTACTATGCTATATGAATGAGCAGCTCGATCAGAAGCAGCATTTCGATGTAATGGGCCCTTAGGAATCTTGGTATGAACCTCAACTTTGGGCCGAGGGATATGCAAGGGACCATTAGATGTCAAAAGAGGCTCTGTAGAACCTAAAGAAGGTGACTCAGGGATAGACGGAGTGGGAGGCTTGGGGTATTGACAAGACCGAGTTTGGAGGTTAAGGTCGACAGGTAAAGGTTGATAAGAGTTCATCATGAGAATCTGGTAATCAAAGGAACCAGAAGGGGAAGGTTGAGTGGCCGCCTGTCCTTTAGGTGGTTGGGTAGCCACAAATCCCTGCTGTGCATCCACCTGTTCTTGAGGGGGTAGTGACTGCTGTTGCAGGGGTTGAGAAGGAAAGGGAGGTGGAGGTGCTGATGTTGGAGGAGCTGGAGCACCAAGCTGTGGATACGGATAATAACGGGGCGTGCCGTATCCTAGAGATGTGCTACCGGGAGGGGAAAAAGTGCGGGAGGTGCTGCCTTCCCCCCAGGAAAACCATAACCCATGAGAGGTTGGGTGTATGTATGAGAGGTAGCTCCAGCGATACTTTCGGCGGCATGAGGTGCCCCCGGTGCATGTGCATCGCCGGGCCTAGGGAGATCAGGGAGAACAATATAAACATAACCCGTCTGAGCATAGATCAGGTCATATTTTAACGCCATTTGGAGGGCAGCTTCTTCGGTTTGAGGAAAAAGTGATGCGACATCTTTCCCGATAGGGGGAAAGAGAGATCTAAGGAACCAGTCCATGTAGACATGGTCTTCAAAGATAGGAGATTGACATAGGATCTTTCTTCTCTGCCATTCCTGGACATGATCGGATAGACGGGTCACAGATGATTGACGGAAAGAAGTCAAAAGTTTGATACCAGTCTCATAACGAAGGGGAAGTTGGAAGTAAGATAAAAAATCCCAGGAAAGAGTCGCAAAGGTGTTATGAGAGGAAGTGGGCTGATCAACATACCACTTAGAAGCTTTGCCTGTAAGCATGTGTTGGAACAATCTAAGACAGATGGAATCATTAGTAATGGAATGGGATAAACACCACATGTGGAAATATCAGATATGGTTGGAGGGATCCTCTCCAGCAAGGCCTTCGAACTTGGGAATGTCGGAGGGGAGCTTGGTTGGCATATCAGGCCAACCAACATCGTGGCAGATATGATCATTGATCAACTGATTGAAATTGGGCCTGAGGCCTGCCATGAAGGGGAGCAAGGGAGCAGTCGAAGTAGTTCCCGTAGTGGTTCCACTGGAAACAGACCCCGCAGTAGAACTGGGGTTGCCGCTAGCTCTAGGCTCTGAAATAGACATGGTGAAGGTAACAGGGGAATAACCAAGAGTAGGGGGAGAACCCGAACAATCAGAAGAAGAGTCGGAGTGCGGACTCGGGGGAGGACTTACTCGATGACAACGGGAAGGAGGAAGTCGAGCAGCCGGAAACTGAGGGTGAAGGCCAAGAAATCTCCGGGATAAGCGCCTTGGGGGCGCAATGATGACAGTGTTAGTGTCAGTCTTTTAAGCCTTCCTCCAATGATCAAACATGCTCTTACAAAGTGATTTTAAGGTGTTAAGGTCAAATTTTTTCATTTCAGTGAGTCTTCAAGTAAAATTTGGTCACTAGGTATTAGGTCTAGGGTTTTCTTTTACTCCTTTCAAAGTTGTCCAAATGTCAGTCCATGTCACCATTCAGCTGAGTGTACCATCATTCAGAGGGTTGTCATCATCATGTCAGGTTCCAAAGGGTCATTTTACACCTTGTTCATGCTTCAGTTGTGCCTAGGTAAGGTTCATTTCCCTCTCCTAGGGTTTTGAAGGAAATTTCTCTTGGATGGTCAAATCATTAGCAAAACTTGTATCCTGATGTTCATACACCTTCCCCTATCCTTAATGTACCTTATTAAACACTTCCCATCATGGATATCCCTCAAATTCCTCATTTTCGCACAAACCCTAGTTTCTTGCTACAACTTGGCAATTTTCTAGGCTAGGCTTGTGTTTTTCCCTTTTGGACCCTTTCTCCTCACTCAATATTTGAAATTCCACTTTCCCCTACTTCCTAACATCCCTCCCTACTTCCCAAAATTTTCTCAAGAATTTATAAGCTCCTTATCCCCTTCATTTCACTTCATTTCGACAAATCCCTTGTTCCACACATCGGGATAGGTTTTACTCCAATGATATTTTTGAGCAAGAAAAGATGAATTTTGATAAAAGGAGAGAGGTTTTTGTCCAAAATATTCCAAGGAAGCAAAAACTCCAATTTTTACACAGGTGTCATGGTTTTAGAGAAATGTCAAAAATACAGTTGCCTTAGGAGAATTGATACACCTCTGTAGTGACCTTGGGGAAATCAAGATTTCTCCTAGCTTGGTTGGCCAAATGACTTTCTTGATGAGTCCAATGATACCTAGACACAACGAGATTTCCAATGAGCTATCATGAGATCAATTTGGAGTTGAGAAATACCTTCAAAAGTTGACTGCAACAGCACTCTGCCTTGAGGCAGCCTCATTTTTCACATTTTGACCAATCTTGGGAGATTTAATTTTTGACAGGGAAAATGAACTCCAAATAGAAAAATTAGAGTTGTGTTGGAAATTAGACTCAATAATATTTCCAACGAGCTATCCTATGCCCAATTTGGACACCGGGAAGGTCTCCAAAAGTCTCCTGCAATAGGGTCTGATGCGTTGGGTTTATGGCGCGACGCGTTGGGTTTGTGGCGCGACGCGTTGGGTTGTGGCGCGACGCATAGAGATGCAAGCTCTTTTCACCACAATTTCATTCAAAAATTAAATTTTCTCAGTTTCCTCTGGTCCAAAGTAAGTCAAACAACTCTTCCATTTCCAATAAATGTGTGTCTTATGATGTCTATGAGGATTTAATAAAACAAATTCAAACCCTACTTCCTTGCTTAAGAAAATATCGTTTAGGGTTTGCAAATTAGTTTTTTGTACCATCACTCCCACATCCTTTTGTTCTTCACTGTTTTTCTATCATAAACCCATTTCCCTATCCCCCATATCCCTAAATTCATCTACTCCTATCCTAATTCCCATTATCCCAAACCCTAGCTACAAGATTCCCAAATCCCAAATGCTATCCCAAAAGCCTAGAGACTGTCCATAAAACCCATTAATTCCCCAAATTTAAAATGAAAATATTCCTAAAGTGCCCCTTACCCTCTCCCTTCAGAGTCCCTCACACACTTTCCTACACTTGGCAGCAAACCAAAGACACATAAAACTCCTCATACGCATCTAAGACAATATAGACTTTGGCAAACATGGAGACAAATTCCTCTTATGACAGAGATGAAGAAGGCATCGAGGAGGCGTGAAAAGGCATGATAGACTTAAAATATTAGTCGAGGCTTCATTGGCATAGCATAGTACATTATGGAGGACATTCAGCCCAAATTTCAAGAAATTTGGGATACATTTTGCAAATTTTGTTTTTTTTGGCCTAAACACAGATTTTTCAGCTCTACGCGTCACGCCACGTGGCGCGCGCTTATAATTGGGAGCTCCTCTTGGGTAAAAATTTATATTTTGGATTTTTCATAAAAATTTATGCATGCCTACCCATGGCCAAGATATTTTGATAGGTTTTTGGCCTCCAGAAGGGTCAAAAACACCCTAAAAATAACCTTTCTGCCCCTTTTTGGACACACAGGAAGCAGTGTTGGGAGAACTCATTTTTGGAGGGGAAAATGTAAGCCAAATTCAGAAATTCCACTTATGTGGGAAAGTAGATAGGTAGAAATTTCCAACAAGTCTACTTGGAGCTAATTTGGATACCAGTAAGGCCTTAAAAATCAGCTTCAAACTGGCGCGACGCATAGAGAAATCAGGCACGACGCATTGGGGATTTTTGCTCATTTTGGACTCAGTAACTCTGTTTTTCGCCTAGTTTTTGACATTTTGACTTTCTTGCTTCCAAATGTTAAACTCATGATGTAATTTAATGTAATTTTATGGATATTGATGTAATTTTGTTAAATTTTTACTCATGGAGGTAGATTATCAAAAGGTGAATTGCAACTGAATGAATCAATTTCCTATCTTATAGAGGTAAGCTGTTCCACTGCCTATTTTCCAGTTCTCAGTTTAGATCTTGTTGAAACAGCTCCTAAACTTGTGATCTCAACCCCTAGAGGCTGGGGATGAGTTAGTGTTTTCTATATCTTGTATTTTTTTAGTCATTAGCATTGTTGGACACTTGGGAATGCTTTGAGCATCATTGTACATTCATCTCTGCAGTTTGGCAAAGGAATAGACCAGGGTTTGCAACACTCCTTGGGATTCATGTGGCTCTTTATTTTGATGATGTGTTTCTCTTTGTTAATGTAAGTTTATTGGTGCTTTATGTGTATCATCTTCTCTCTTATTTCTTCGTAAGTTAAACAAACAAGGATAAAGGTGGAATTCATTAGATTTGCAGTGCTCTACCTAGAGTTTGTTTAATTTTATATGTTTTCGACTGTTTGAAGAGAATTATTGAAAGTCTCTTGCCCTCTTCAACTCCTCACCAGTCTGAGATACCCATTTCATTCAAAATTGAAAGCGTCAAAACAATTGCCTACCTTGCCCCTTTCAGATCCCTGCAAAACTGCTCATTTCCCAGACCCAAAATCTGCCCTTCCCTTTGATCCAAAAAACACCCTCAAAATCAAATCAAACTCTTTTACATATATACCTAGCCTAAAATCAGCCTTTATTCAAGTCATCTCAAGCCTCACTGATCATTTTTTTTGCTGATATTGAAAGGGAGAGAGCCCTCTCCCGATCTGGTAGGGCTAGCTACCAGGTTAAGTGTGGTTTGATGTTAACATAGTGGAAACCATACTGGGGATGAAAATTTTGTTGTTTTCTTTATAAACTATAGACGGAGCCTAAAGTTATCCAGGTAGCCTTCGAAACACTCTTTCTTTGCATTAGCGAAAGTAGATGAACGCTGCTTCAGTCAATATTCGGTCTAGTTTATGAACTGAACATCTGGATTCCTCAGTAAGATCTAATCAAGTTCAGATCTGATTCTTGATGGTGGAAAATGATTAGACACTGCAAGGCTGAAATCATTCACCTGGCGACTCTAAATCAGTTTCGAGATCAGATCCAAGGACTCCACTGGAGGATGAACCTGGCCAGCAAAAACATGAAAGGACAATATGGAAAGATCAGGTATTCAAGTTGGAATTTCATCCAAGACATTTTGTTCTTTTTCATAAATTATTTCTTCTCTTTCCCCGAGAATTTCAAGAAGGCTTTGCAAAGTATATTGTATTTGAGAAAAGACCCTCGGCCTGCAGTTGATTCCTTCCCTTTGAAGATTGTAAATACCAAAGATTTTCATGCTTTTGAGCTTGATCAAGACGCTTTTTTCTGAATCTTGTGATGACCATCTTCAAAATGGTGATCCTCAAGAGACCAAGACTGATTCTATAGCCTCTGTACATACCCCACTACCTTGTAAAATTCCAGATCGATACGAGCCTCTGATTTTACCTCTTATATCCCATGCTTTCCCTAAAAATCATGACCTATATCTACCAAGATTTGATGGTGAACACGACAACATCACTGCTGAGAGACATCTTCTGAATTTTGAGGATTTTCTTGACCTTTTTGAAGTTGATGAAGAGGATGTTAGTATTAGGCTTTTTGCTCTTTCTTTGCAAGGAAAAGTCAAGAGTTGGTTCAAAAACCTGCCTGATGCGAGCATCTTAGATTTCCAAAAGTTCGTCAAAGTTTTCCTCGACAGGTGGGTGATTAGACAGAACCCTTTCTTGATTATAGAAGAGTATAAATAGCTGAAAAGACTGCTAGGGGAGATAGTACAATAGTTTTCTTCCAGATTTAACCAAGTTTATTATTCGATGCCAGTTAATATAAGACCTCCTCTTGGATCCGCTCTCTTGCACTACCTGGGTGCCTTCGATCCGGAAATGGAGTTTCAACTGAGAGAAAAGAATCTTGCAACACTTGAAGAGATGCAGAATAGTGCAGTAGATGTAGAGGCTCATTTTCTGATCCGAAGGGAAAAGTTGAAGGAAGAAGAGATGAAAAACATAGATCCGAAGGAATCGACATCTCTAGAGGCAAAGCTTGACATTTTGGTAAGTGCAGTGGAAGAGATGATGTAAAGGATCATCACAAGGAATGAGTATAATGTTCAAGCCCATGGCTCGGTGATTGAAGAAGAACAAGTTGTTGATCCAAAACATTTTGTTTCTTATCCCAGTTGTCATAGATCTGATAATGATTGTTTTATAGATCATCTTGGAGAAGAGAGAGTTGTTGATATGACATGTATGTTTGATGATGTGTTTTATACTGATGATTTGCCTCAGTTTGATCAGTATGATGATGATTATGTTCTCCAAACAGAAGCTCATCTTGCATACAAATCAGCAACTAGTTTGTGGAAGGAGGAAGTTCACTTTCAGCAGCTCAAGTACAGTGATCAACCGATGCATATCAGCTATGACAGTGATGAGGAAAGTGCAACAAATTTTGAAGTAAGTGAAGGATCTTTTCCTTTTTGTTTTGATTCATTTCAGTTCATCAGAGACAACTTCCATGCAATCAGAAATCAACTGTTGACAAGTCTTGATTTGGACCATCTTGAGGGCAATAAAAACCTTGTTCAAGACTTCTCATATCTAGATTTTTAGCCCCCGAATGCCATTGATTGTCAAGTTGCAGATGAGGACTTGGAAGCTGGCACATATGATCAAATGATGCAATATGATTCCGTACCTTTCTGTTTTGAATCATTTCAGTTTTTGAAGGGAAATTGGCATAGTAAATTTTCAAAGTAGCAGCTTGTAGAAAATCATGTAATCTCATCAGAAACAATAGAAAATGGGTTGCAACAGTCTTTTCAAGTTTTTCATGATCCAATAGCTGGTGTGTTGGATGATGTCTGCAATCAAATTTCTTCTCCATTGACTATATGTAAGCTTGAAACATGTGCTGATATAAACTTGATCCGGCAGCCGGTCTCTTTGTCATTTTTAGCAGGAGTCTCATCACAAAGCTCATCACATAGCTCAAAACAAAGTTTGCATTCATGGTATGAAGAGAAGAGAAGTAATCCATTGGATGAGCTAAGTCCCAGTGTGCATGAACTTCAAGATCCTTATGGAGTGTTTTTGGAGGCGGATAGAGAATCCATAGTATTCAATGGATCTGTTCACAAGTTTTCATGGGAGTTTCCTTTCAGTAGTTCTCTCTTGATGTTCATAAGCGAGCACTTGCGGAGAATTCAAACAATAGCCGGAATACTTACTTGGTTGCATTGGTTGTTTTATTTCACTTGATCAGGTGATGAATGAAATTGTTAGAGTAGGTTTTGATGAATAAGCTCCATTTTGAGCATATTTTCTAGTTTTTCAGTTGTGTTTAAGTATCGATTCAGTTTTTAGTTGAGTGAGATTCAGTTTGTGTCGTCAAGTCATCAGTTTTCAGTCATGCATTTCAGCTTGAATTTTTGACTCCATTGCCCAATGGATGAAGGCATTGTTTGCTTTCCAAAGATCTATATTTCTTGGCACCTCCAAGGAGCTACCATCCCCATTGGAGCCAATGTTATTTTCAGTCTTTGCATCCTTCCTCCAGTGATCAAACATGCTCTTACAAAGTGATTTTAAGGTGTCAAGGTCAAATTTTGTCATTTAAGTGAGTCTTCAAGTAAAATTTGGTTACTAGGTATTAGATCTAGGGTTTGCTTTTACTTCTTTGAAAGTTGTCCAAATGTCGGTCCATGTCCCCATTCAGCTGAGTGTACCATCATTCAGAGGGTTTTCATCATCATGTCAGGTTCCAAAGGGTCATTTTACACCTTATTCATGCTTCAGTTGTGCCTAGGCAAGGTTCATTTCCCTCTCCTAGGTTTTTGAAGGAAAGTTCTCTTGGATGGTCAAATCATCAGTAAAACTTGTATCTTGATGTTCATACACCTTCCCCTATCCTTAATGTACCTTATTAAACACTTCCCATCACGGATATCCCTCAAATTCCTCATTTTCGCACAAACCCTAGTTTCTTGCTACAACTTGGCAATTTTCTAGGCTAGGCCTGTGTTTTTCCCTTTTGGACCCTTTCCCCTCACTCAATCTTTGAAATTCCACTTTCCCCTACTTCCTAATATCCCTCCCTACTTCCCAAAATTGTCTCAAGAATTTAGAAGCTCCTTATCCCCTTCATTTCACTTCATTTCGACAAATCCCTTGTTCCACACATCGAGATAGGTTTTACTCCAATGATGTTTCTGAGAAAGAAAATATGAATTTGGGAAAAATGAGAGAGTTTTTTGTCCAAAATAGGCCAAGGAAGAAAAACCTCCTTCAATTTTTAGACAGGTGTCATGGTTTTAGAGAAATGTCAAAAATAAATTTGCCTCAGAAGAATTGATGCACCTCTGAAGTAACCTTGGGAAAATAAAGATTTATCCTAGCTTGGCTAGCCAAATGAATTTCTTGATGAGTAAAATGAACTAGCCAAATGACAGGGCAAATGTACTCCAAATTGAAAAATTAGAGTTGTGTTGGAAAGTAGACTCAATAAAATTTCCAGTCTTGGGAGATTTGATTTTTGATAGGGAAAATGAACTCCAAATTGAAAAATTAGAGTTGTGTTGGAAAGTAGACTCAATAAAATTTCCAATGAGCTATCCTATGCCAAATTTGGACACTAGGAAGGTCTCCAAAAGTCTCCTGGAAAAGGGCGTGATGCGTTGGGTTTGTGGCGCAACGCGTTGGGTTGTGGCGCGACGCATAGAGCTGCAAGCTCTTTTCACCAAAATTTCATTCAAAAATTAATTTTTCTCGGTTTCCTCTGGTCCAAAGTAAGTCAAAAAACTCTTCCATTGCCAATAAATGTGTGTCTTATGATGTATATGAGGATTTAATAAAGCAAATTCAAAACCTACTTCCTTGCTTAAGAAATGATCGTTTAGGGTTTGCAAATTAGTTTTTTGTGCCATCACTCCCACATCCTTTAGTTCTTCACTGTTTTTCTATCATCAACCCATTTCACTATCCCCCATATCCCTAAATTCATTGACTCCTATTGTAATTCCCATTATCCCAAACCCTAGCTACAAGATTCCCAAATCCCAAATGTTATCCCAAAAGCCTAGAGACTGTCCCTAAAACCCTTTAATTCCCCAAATTTCAAATGAAAATATTCCTAACACGCCCCTTACCCTTTCCCTTCAGAGTCCCTCACACACTTTCCTACACTTGGCATCAAACCAAAGACACATAAAACTCCTCATACTCATCTAAGACAATATAGACTTTGGCAAACATGGAGACAGATTCCTCTTATGACAGAGATGAAGAAGGCATCGAGGAGGCGTGAAAAGGCATGATCGACTTAAAATATTAGCTGAGGATTCATTGGAATAGCATAGTACATGATGGAGGACATTCATCCCAAATTTCAAGAAATTTGGGATACATTTTGTAAATTTTGTTTTTTTTTGGCCTAAACACAGATTTTTCAGCTCTACGTGTCGCGCCACGTGGCGCGCACTTATAATTGGGAGCTCCTCTGGGGTGAAAATTTATATTTTTGGATTTTTAATGAAAATTTATGCATTCCTACCCATGGCCAAGAAATTTTGACAGGTTTTGGGCCTCCAGAAGGGTCAAAAACACCCTAAAAATTACCTTTCTGCCCCTTTTTGGACACACAGGAAGCAATGTTGGGAGAAATCATTTTTGGAGGGGAAAATTGAATCCAAATTCAGAAATTCCACTTGTTTTGGAAATTAGACAGGTATACCTTTCCAACAAGCCCACTTGGAGCTAATTTTGACACCAGGAAGGCCTTCAAAATCAGCTCCAAACTGGCGCGATGCATAGAGAAATCAGGCGCAGCGCATTGGGGATTTTTGCTCATTTTGGACTCAGTAACTCTGTCTTTCGCCTAGTTTTTGACATTTTGACTTTATTGCTTCCAAATGTTAAAATAATGATGTAATTTTATGGATATTGATGTAATTTTGTTAAATTTTTACTCATGGAGATAGATTCATCCATCAAAAGGTGAATTGCAACTGAATGAATCAGTTTCCTATCTTATAGAGGCAAGCTGTTCCACTGCCTATTTTCCAGTTCTCAATTTAGATCTTGTTGAAACAGCTCCTAAAATTGTGATCTCAACCCCTAGAGGCTAGGGATGAGTTAGTGTTGTCTATATCTTGTAGTTTTCCAGTCATTAGCATGGTTGGACACTTGGGAATGCTTTGAGCATCATTGTACATTCATCTCTGCAGTTTGGCAAAGGAATAGACCAGGGTTTGCAGCACTCCTTGGGATTCATGTGGCTCTTTGTTTTGATGATGTGTTTCTCTTTGTTAATGTAAGTTTACTGGTGATTTATGTGTATCATCTTCCCTCTTATTTCCTCTTAAGTTAAACAAACAAGGATAAAGGTGGAATTCATTAGATTTGCAGTGCTCTACCTAGAGTTTGCTTAATTTTCTATGTTTTCGACTGTTTGAAGAGGATTCCTGAAAGTATCTTTCCCTCTTCAACTCCTCATCAGTTTTAGCTACCCATTTCATTAAAAATTGAAAGCGTCAAAACAATTTCCTACCTTGCCCCATTCAGATCCTTGCAAAACTGCCCATTTCCCAGACCCAAAATCTGCCCTTCCCTTTGATCCAAAAAACAACCTCAAAATCAAATAAAACTCTTTTACATATATACCTAGCCTAAAATCAGCCTTTATTCAAGTCATCTCAAGCCTCACTGATCATTTTTTTTGCTGATATTGACAAGGAGAGAGCCCTCTCCCGATCTGGTAGGGCTAGCTACCATGTTAAGCGTGGTTTGATGTTACCCTAGATTCTGCCTTTCTCAGCCTGAGGTAGATTTAGGCCATAACATAGTATGTACTATACTGAAATCTAAAATTTTTTTTGTTTGTTTTATAACCACGTATTTGATAATGTAAATTTCAGCTGTGTAGCCTTCAAATGTTTCAGCTTTGTATTACAAAAGTAGATGAATGCCTGCCTACCAATCTCCAGCCTAGTTTATGAACCGAAATATCCTGATTCTCAGAAGATCTAACTGTTCAGACTACTTTGATGTGACAATTGGATCAAACTCCGTGTAAGGTCAAAATCATTCACCCCACATTTAAATCAAAGCTTTGTTCACATCCAAGGACCTACTGGAGGATGAACCCTAATAACAGCATAAAGGACAATATGAAAGATCAAAGATTTCAAGCAATTTCATCTCATGAGCTGTTTGTCATAAATTATTTCTTCTCTTTTCCCGTGAATGTCAAGAAGGCTTTGCAAAGTATATTGTATTTGAGAAAATACCCTCAGCCTGCAGTTGATTCCTTCCCTTTTAAGATTGTGAATACCAAAGATTTGCATGCTTTTGAGCTTGATCAAGACCTTTCTTCCGAATCTTGTGATGACTATCTTCAAACTGATGAACCTCAAGAGACCAAGACTGATTCTATACTTTCTGTACATACCCCTATACCTTGTAAAATTCCAGATCGATACAAGCCTTTGATTTTACCTCCTATATCCCATGCTTTCCCTAAAAATAACAACCTATATCTACCAAGATTTGATGGTGAACGCGACAACATCACTGCTGAGAGACATGTTCTGAATTTTGAATCTTTTCTTGACCTTTTTGAAGTTGATGAAGAGGATGTTAGTATTAGGCTTTTTTCTCTTTCTTTGCAAGGAAAATTCAAGAGTTGGTTCAAAACCCTGCCTGATGCAAGCATCTCAGATTTCCAGTAGTTCGTAAAAGTTTTCCTCGACAGGTGGGTGGTCAGAAAAAACCCTTTCTTGATTATAGAAAAGTATAACCAGCTGAAAAGACTACTAGGGGATAAAGAGCAATATTTTTCTCATCGTATTTCAATCGTCATTATTCAATGCTGCTTTTGGTCATGAGACCTCCTTTGATCCGCTCTTCGGCCTGGTTTTGGTGCCTTCGATTCAGAAATGAGTTTCAACTGAGAAAAGAATCTTAAACAAACACGAAATATGCAGGTATGTTAGGATGTAGAGGTTCATTTGCCGATCCGAAGGTAACGTGAAGGAAGAGATGAAAACAGAGATTCATGAACTGACATCTCAGAGGCAAAGTCATACTTTAGAAAGTAGCAAGATGATAAAAGGGACCATCACAAAGAATGAACATGGCAGTTCGTCATGGCTCATTGATTAAAGAAGAATGTTACGGAGACAAAACATTGCTTTATCACTTGTCATAGATCTGATAATGATTGTTTTATAGATCATCTTGGAGAAGAGAGAGTTGTTGATATGACATGTATGCTTGATGATGTGTTTTATACTGATGATTTGCCTCAGTTTTATTAGTATGATGATGATTATGTTCACCAAACAGAAGCTCATCTTGCAGACAAATCAAAAACTAGTTTGTGGAAGGAGGAACTTCACTTTCAGCAGCTCGAGTACAGTGATCAACCGATGCATATCAGCTATGACAGTGATGAGGAAAGTGCAGCAAATTTTGAAGTAAGTGAAGGATCTTTTCCTTTTTTTTTAATTCGTTTCAGTTCATCAGAGACAACTTCCATGAAATCAGAAATCAACTGTCGACAAGTCTTTATTTGGACTATCTTGAGGGCTATAAATACCTTGTTCAAGACTTCTCATATCCAGATTTTCAGCCCCCGAATTCCATTTATTTTCAAGTTGCAGATGAGGACTTGGAAGCTGGCACATACGATCAAATGATGCAAGATGATTCCATACCTTTCTGTTTTGAATCATTTCATTTTTTGAAGGGAAATCGACATAGTAAATTTTCAAATGTGTAGCTCGTAGAAAATCATGTAATCTCATCAGAAACAATAGAAAATGGGTTGCAGAAGTCTTTTCAAGTTTTTCATGATCCAATAGCTGGTGTGTTGGATGATGTCTGCAATCAAAGTCCTTCTCCATTGAATATATGTAAGCTTGAAACATGTGCTGATATAAACTTGATCCGGAAGCTAGTCTCTTTGTCATTTTTAGCAGAAGTCTCGTCACAAAGCTCATCACAAATCTCAAAACAAAGTTTGCATTCATGGTATGAGGAGAAGAGAAGTAATCCATTGGATGAGCTAAGTCCCAGTGTGCATGAACTTCAAGATCCTTATGGAGTGTTTTTGGAGGCGGATAGAGAATCCATAGTATTCAATGGATCTGTTCACAAGTTTTCATGGGAGTTTCCTTTCAATAGTCTTCTACGCCATATTGGTACTGCGAAGAACGGCGCCAAATGTTCTTGAAGGCCATTGTCAGCTGCTGTTTCGTCACCGGATCGCATGAACAGAATTGTTAAGGGTTTTGGTTTCATATAAGCCCATTTGACCATATTTTCCTGCGCTAGTTCGTCAGGTTGGCATCGAATCGCGAGAGTGAGATTCAAATGCCGGGCCGCCAAGTCATCGCTTTTGCCCATGCATTTCAGCCTGAGTTTTTTAATTCATTGCCTGTCGGATACACCGTCGTCGCAGACTTTAGCGTTTCGGGTAATCGCATGAGTTGCCATCCCGCATTGAGCCACATGAAATGATTTTCTCCTGATCAAACATGCTCTTAAAAGACGCGAAGGTGCTGGCGGCCGTCTGCTGCTTCAAAGAGTCTGGCACCTGTCACCAGGCATGGCTCAGGGTTACCTTTTCATGTTGTTCAAAGTCGTCACCATGTCAACATCTTGCTCACCTATCATCATTCAAAGGGTTTTCATCATCATGTCATGTTCCAATGGGTCATTTTACACCTTTTTCATGCTTCAGCTATGCCTAGGTAAGGTTCATTTCCCTCTCCTAGGGTTTTGAAGGTAATTTCTCTTGGATGGTCAAATCATCAGAAAAACTTGTATCCTGATGTTCATACACCTTTCCCTATCCTTAATGTACCTTATTAAACACTTCCCATCACTGAGATCCCCCAAATTCCTCATTTTCGCAAAAACCCTAGTTTCTTGCTACAACTTGGCAATTTTCTAGGCTAGGCCTGTGTTTTTCCCTTTTGGACCCCTTCCCCTCCCTCAATATTTGAAATTACACTTTCCCCTACTTTCTAACATCCCTCCCTACTCTCTGTATCTATCCTTTCTCTTCAAGAATTTAGAAGCTCTGTCCTTCCATTTCGTCATATTTTGTTAAATCATTATTCAAGACAATTTGAGACAGGTTTACCCTTCAGTAACAGATGTTTTGAGTAAGAAAGGAATTTGGAAAAATGAGGTGAGATTTTAAACCAGCATGAAGTGGTGAAGAAAACTCTCACTTTTACAATAAAACAGTGGTTTCAAAGAAATGTCAAAATACGCTTGCCTTAGGAAAGAATTGATGCACTGGCTAGACCTGGAAAACTAAGATTTATCCTTAATGGCTGGCCAAATGAATTTTCGATGAGTCAAACAGAGGTCCAGACATGTAAAGATTTCCTTCAATCATTCACCATTTCATCAGGGTCAGAGAAGACCTTCAAAAGTTGACTGCAACAGCACTCTGCCTTGAGGCAACGTCATTTTGCACATTTTGACCAGTCTTGGGAGATTTGATTTTTGACAGGGAAAATGAACTCCAAAGAGGCAGAGAAGAGAAAAGAGGTAGAGGCAAGGTTTCTGTAACGAAAGGGGAAATCAACTAAAGGTATGAGGGACAAAGAGGTGGCCCTAAAGGTAAACCCAAACAAGACTATAGGAGGTGATTTGAAAGGGATAAGATCTAATCTAAAGGGATCTGAAGAGGAGGTATCAAATCTGAAAAGAAGAAGGTTGAAACTATGAAAATTCAGACGTCTAAAACATCTAAAACTCGCCCAAAAAAAGTGGAGGGTAATAAATCCCTAAGGGGCAAGATTCCCACTTAGTTGAGTGAAACAAATCAGAAATAGGTCCAAACGGGCAGAGACGGAGGCTAGTCCATAACTGGTGTTTTGAGAAGTCTTTAGATGATCATGAAAAAATTCATCTTTGGGAATGAAATCTTCCCAAGTATGTAGTCCCTCTGACTCACCCTTGTCAAGAAATTATCAAATTATGTCACCAGAACTATATTCCTGAACAAAGAGCTATTGTGAATGAAAATAAGGAGGTCCTATTTACCATCACTGCAGAGTCAATAAACCAAATGTTGCAACTTCAATCAGACCCTCAAGCAGTACCTTTGTCTATTGAGGCCCTAACTAAGCTATACATTGGCCTAGAATTTCCTAAATGGTTCATGATTTTTCAGACTTTTATGCCCCTGCATGTTGAAATTCCCAAGTTAAATCCTCCATATTCAACTACCAAATTCCTTGAAGGTTCAAGGCATGTAATCTCCATGCTTTCCTTCATGCTTGGGTATTTCATTGATGATCTATCTTGGGATTTTTGTCCACCTTTTATCCAGGTCAACCACCTTCAGTTATCTTTGACTATGCTAGTCTCATTGCTGATAGTATTCACTATCAATTGACTAATTTATAGCTGGAAGGAGTTTTCTGATATACCTCCTATCTCTTCCACATGTTTCTTTTCTTCCAATTTCCAATTTCACTTCAAAAGTTGGATATAGAAGGAAAACCTCTATCTGTTATATTTTGGACATCCATACTCAGAAAAGAAGGCACAAAATTCAATTATTCAGTGTTTGCAGAGTCGTTTTTACATCCATTGATCACCATCTTGACAAAAAAAGAGCAGACTAGAATCAGTGAGGAAATGAAGAACATATTTCAGCTATCAGAGCAGAGCAAAGTGGGTGATTGGTATTTATATGAGAAATTCATTGAAATTAGAGTTTTTGGGTCAAACTTGTTGCCTTACAAGTTACCCAAGCATCCATCAATGAGGATCTTGCCTTAGAGTACATCAGGCAGATCCTAAATTCAGATTTAATTAATTTCATGGCAGCCGATAAGAAGACCCAATTTAAACTCAAAAATCAAGTTGGTCCATTCATTTGTAATCACAGAGATGCAGAAAAGGAAGCAACCAATCAAATACTGGAATATAAATTTGAAGAAAGTTTCACATGGAATTATGATCCACAAGGGATCTTAAGTAAACTAAGGGTAAAATGTAAATTGACACCCTTTATCTATGAATCAAAACAAGAAGTAGAGAAGTTTTCTAATCAAATTGAGTGGGTTGAAAACATTTTAACAGAGGCACTTAACCAAAGGAATACTAGTCACACTTTGGAAATTTCCAAACAGCCAGAGACATCCACTAAGAGAATCAGAAAAGAGGGAGGTTATATTGCAGACACTACAACAGAAACAAAGTTTAAGATCATTTACAACAAGAGGCCAAAACTAGATACAACAGCTAAAGGTAAAGTAACAATAGATGTTGAAGAAACAGAGCCCTTGAATACCAACACTGATTTACTAGAGACCAATGTAGCTACTGTAGTTATCAGTGAACCAAATTAGAATGAAGAAAAATTGAATAATGAAGCTACATAGATGATATAAAGGCAAAAAAGTATGGAGGCTTCTTCCTCACATTCTGCTGAGGAAAAAGACTTAGATATTAAGGAGAAATACAAAAAAATCAAGTTGAAGAATGAGGAAATCAAAACTGAAATATATTCTCAGTTCTTAAAGAAAAAGCCAGGTAATAAAAACATATTCCTATCAACATTTGATTATTCCACTAAAAACTTGATTATGTCAGTATTACAACCCACAATATTAGTGCCAAAGACAGTTGCTGAGTATAAGAAAGTTGATATGGAAGTAGCTACAAACAAAATCCATGAATTAGATCAAATTGAGTTTCATGGGCAATCCTCAGAGATGTTGTATTCCATAGTCACAACAAAATCTATGAGTGCTCATAAGCTTCAAAATATCATCTCTAATATGCAAGATCAAATGAAGATGGATAAAGATTCATTATATGCAAAGTATCTACAGATTAAAG